>CM060449.1:64039025-65251622 GCA_030545235.1 Helianthus tuberosus | reverse complement strand
AGAACCACCTCTTATTGCGAGAACCAATGTGAACACACCAAAAATGCCTAAAAATAGCTAAAAATCACACAAAAAATTTTTTTTGATTTTTTTAATATTTTTTTAGGTTAAAATCGCTACTTTTCGAACAAAAAAAAAAAAATTTAAATTTTTTTTTAAAAAAAAATATATATTTTTTTTTTGCTTCGAAAAGTAGCGATTTTAACCTAAAAAAATATTAAAAAAATCAAAAAAAAAATCATTTTTTTTTTTATTTTTTTAGATTTTTTTTAGATTTTTTTAGGTTTTTTGGGGGTTTAGTTTTTAGTTTTTAGCATTTTAGCTTGGGGGGGGGGGGGGTTTAGGTTTTTGGGGGGTGGGGAAGGGAGGTTTAGGTTTTTTTTTTTTGGGGGGGGGGGGGGTTTAGGTTTTTTTTTGGGGGGGGGGGGGGGGGGGGTGGGGGATTTAGGTTTTTGGGTGGGGGGTGGGGGTTAGGTTTTTTTTATGTTTTTTTTAGGTTTTTTTAGCTATTTTAGGTTGTGTTCACATTGGTTCTCAAGGTTCTCACAATAAGGGTGGTTCTCGCATGAGCTCCTCCCTATGTATATATATGTATATATATGTATGTATGTATATATATGGATGGGGGATCGCTAGAATGAGAACCACCACGAGTTATGAGAACCACGAGAACCGCGCCCCGCGGGTGGCCGTCGGCGACGAAATTTTTTTTACACCTAGATCCGTATATATTAGGACCGGGTGTAAATTTTCGGTTCAAACGACGCGCCCGAGGGGGTAGCTTTTTACGCCCAAAGTTTGGGTTTTTTTAATTTTTTTAATTTTTTTTTTTACCAAACTTTGGGCGTAAAAAACTACCCCCTCGAGCGCGCCGTTTGAACCGAAAATTTACACCCGGTCCTAAAATATACGGATCTAGGTGTAAAAAAATTCCGTCGCCGACGGCCACCCGCGGGGCGCGGTTCTCGTGGTTCTCATAACTCGTGGTGGTTCTCATTCTAGCGGCTCCCTGTATGTATATATATGTATATATATGTATATAGGGGAGGGTTTAAATGAGAACGCTAAATATCGCGAGAACCGTGAGAACAAATAAAAAAACCAAAAGAACTTGATCAAAAACAATTCAAATTCAATTTTTTTTTACACTTGTCATTATTATTCGAATACAATGTTAGAAATTAAATTTACACATTTAAATTTATGTGAATTTGTAAATAACAAAAATTTACACATGTGTAAGTTTGTCATTTACACATGTGTAAATTTGTTATATTTACACATGTGTAAAAAATCTAGTAAGAGTGATTTTAAGAGGAGAAATGAATTATTTGATGTTATGAATTCTTTTTTGATGTTGTATTTTAATTAGAATGAGGTTTGTATTAAAAAAAATCAGTTTTGATTGGTTTTTTCGTTTGTTCTCACGGTTCTCGCAATATTTATCGTTCTCAAGATAACCCTCCCCTATGTATATATATGTATATATATGGGGAGGGTTATCTTGAGAACGCTAAATATTGCGAGAACCGTGAGAACGAATGAAAAAACCAATCAAAACCAATTTTTTTAATACAAACCTCATTGTAATTAAGATACAACATCAAAAAAAGAATTTACAACATCAAATAATTCATTTCTCCTTTCAAAATCACTCTTTTTAGAATTTTTACACATGTGTAAATATAACAAGATTTACACATGTGTAAATGGCAAACTTACACATGTGTAAATTTTCTTTATTTACGAATTCACGTAAATTTAAACGTGTAAATTAAATTTCTAACATTGTATTCGAATAATAATGATAAGTGTAGAAATTTTTTTTGAATTTGAATTGTTTTTGACCAAGTTCTCGCGGTTTTTTCATTTGTTCTCACAATATTTAGCGTTCTCATTTAAACCTTCCCCATATATATATATATATATATGTATGTAGGACAAGGATAAATTGAAAACCCAGATTGAGTTGACTAAACCTTGAAAACCCATTAATCACCATTGATCAAACTAAATGAATGGGTGATATTAAGTTTGAGCCATGTCCTTCTTTAGTTCCACTTTTCAGTATTTTTTTAATTCATTGATTGTACGTTATGGGTAATATGGGAAACATATTTTCACCTCTTACAAGAAAGACAAAAAGACTGCATATGCAGACCTCTCAAGATGTCATTTCCCAATGTAAGATAATATAAAAAAAAAGGTAAAAAATACAAATTCATCTTTCCCTAGAACTAAAAAATCTCTTTCTCTCTCATAGTTGTTTTCAAACTTACACCATAATTCATCTTTCCTACTCTTTCTCTCTCTAGTATCGACCCTTTTTTTTTTCATTTTCAAATATATATGTAACACTTAATTCAAAATTTAATACCTACTGCATTTATTTTATATACATAATAAAAACTTGAACTATATATGTAAATAATTACAAGCAATAAAGTCATTTTTATCCAATGTTTGCAAGAATCTTGATCCGTATCTTTATAATCACTTACATCACTATACCAACATTATTTATGTAACACAAAAAATGTAACAGTGTATATGACAATATATTTTTGTAAACATTTTTTTTGTTACATGTGTTACATAGAAACGTAACATATAATTTTTCTATGATCAAATGTTACATAGAAACGTAACATATAATTTTTACATTATTTCTGTAACACAAAAAATGTAACATGCATTTTTTTCTTTGATTGTTACATTTTTTATGTAACACAAAAAAATACAACAGACATTTTTTCTTTGATTGTTACAAAAAAAAATGTAACGGGCATTATTTATGTAACACAAAAAAAACGTAACTGACATTATTTATGTAACACAAAAATGTGTAACAATGCACTTTATTTTCAGTAACATACATTATTTATGTAACACGAAAAAATGTAACATGCATTTTTTTTCTTTGATTGTTACATTTCGTAACTAAGATGCAAAGAATTGTTACATCCAACAACACTAGATTTTTTAGATTCAACCATAAAATCAGTAATAAAAAAACAACATATCCATGTTAAACGTTTTGTTTTTTGTTACCTTAATGAACATGTATCATACTATAAAATTGTTATAAGGTATTAAGAAGTCCTAGTAAGTAAAAAAAGTAGCTTGTTAAAATCGTACAAAAAAAATATACTTTGACATTGTATGTATTGGTGTAATTAAACTAGTATAACATGTGGGTTTTGTATTATGTACTCATGTTAAACGTTTTATTTTTTGTTACCTTAATGAACATGTATCATGCTATAAAATTGTTATAACGTATTAAGAAGTCCTAGTAAGTAAAAAAAGTAGCTTGTTAAAAATCGTACAAAAAAAATACCTTGACATTGCATAGTTATATAATGTACCAGTTCTATGTAAATGGTGTGAGGATTTTGTGTAACATGAGAAAAGATATAATTTTGTATGATGTAACCACATAGAAAAAGTAGACACTAACATAAACTATCTTTTCCCAAATAAAAAGTGACTACAAGATTATATCCAATATTTTTTTAATTGCAAAACTATTAAGAGTAAGTCTCTTGAATAAAACAAGAAAAAAAACAATCTAGCCAGTAAAAAGATAAAACTACGTACAAGCATGAGGGGTTGTATGCATTTAACTATAGGATGGTTTTAACTAGGGTTGATATAGGACAAATGTTGTCAGGAAAGAAATATTAAATAAGCAAGTGGGCATCTAAAAGTGTGTAGTAAAGATATGTGAGATGAGAGATATGAATATCTAAATAGAACAAAATAGAAGATATTAGAAAGATGTGAGAGATACACAAGTACAATTGTATTAATAAAAAGAATGACAAGAAGAAGCAAAGTTGAAAAGTCTACGTGTGCAGACTTACACATCACATAATGTCAAAAGGTAAGAAAGAAAATGACGATCATGCCCTTATCTCCTCTCAATCTAAATTCAAACGTGGATCAATCCTAGCCACGTGTGAGAGTTTTCTGGGTTTTCTCAACTGGAGTGGGTTTTCTCATTATAATTAGCCTATGTATATATATTAGTAAGACCAGACGGTATGGGGGCCGGCTTAGGCCCGGCGCCGGTCCCACACACCGCCCCCCTCCGCCCGTGATGTGAAAACCGGCTCCCACTCGACGAATGTGACGGGCCTCATTTCAAACATTTAGCCGTTGTAACGGCTATATTTATTAAACAAAAAAAACTTTTTAACTTTAAATAAATACCCCTCTATTCATCTATTTTTATACCATTTTCTCCCATTCTCCTCCGATTTTTCTCCCATTCTCTTCCATTTTTATAAAAAAACACTCATTTTTTTATACAATCATGAATCCATTCAACCCAAACAACCCCAACCCCAACCCGAACCAACCTAACTTTTTTTCGAGTCCCACTTACACTCCGACTGTGGATCCTTCGTGGGTGTCTCCACAATTTACGTTTTCGGGTTTCCAACAATCACCCAACGCCTTCTCACAAATGTCCCAAGTTCAACAAATGCAACAATACCAAGCACTCCAACAATTCATGCAACGCAACTCGGTTGAACAATTCCAATCGCAACCGCCAACTTCCCAACCGCAACCCCCGGTTCAACTTGACGATGATGATGAAGAAGTCGTCCCCGAATCGCCACCTAAAGAACTCAAGCGCAAAAAAAACACGGGGAAGGGGAAGGCGGTTGAAACCGAACCCGACACCGCAAAAAAAAGCGGTTCGAGAGCAAAGCCGAGACAGTGGACAAAAGTAGAGGAGGAGGCACTAGCAATTGCGTTTGCGTTTATTAAGTCCTCAACTTGCCCGATTGTCGGTATGAACCAAAGTTTATTTTTTTTATTTAAATTTAAAAAGATTTGTTTTTTACTTTTACTAATGCATTTTTTTTTAATTTAGGGAACAATCAAACGAGTACTAGTTTTTGGAAGGCGACAACGGATAGATTTAACGGGATTATGGGGCAAGGGCAGTTACGTGATATCGATTTCGTCTCGGGCAAATGGCGGAAAATGAACAAGACCGTCAATGAATTTTGCGGGTATTATAGCCAAATTTAGTGGGAGTAACGACGAGGACATTCTTAACCTTGCGATGGCTAAATGGGATTCTAAAAATTCGGCGCCTTTCCCACACCTCCGAGCATGGAACGTTTTAAAGAAAGAACCAAAATGGAAGCCGGTTCCAAATGAGGTCGTAACCGCCAAACGGAGTAAAACTTCCGAGTCCGGAAGTTATAGTGCGGGAGGCTCCACCGCTCGTTGTCAAATCGACATAAACGACAACCCGATATATGATGAGGATGTGTTGCCCGTTCACGAGTCGGAACGTCCCCCAGGAAGGGACAAATCAAAAAAAGAGGCGGCCGG
Source organism: Helianthus tuberosus (assembly GCA_030545235.1). Taxonomy (NCBI): domain Eukaryota; kingdom Viridiplantae; phylum Streptophyta; class Magnoliopsida; order Asterales; family Asteraceae; genus Helianthus; species Helianthus tuberosus. The sequence goes on along the minus strand of CM060449.1, from coordinate 65,246,267 downwards.
AAAGCGAAAAACGGGCGGCTCGAGTGGAGGGGGCGGCTCGGGGGTGGCTTCGAAAATGGACGAGTTGATATCCGAATTTCGTTCGTTCAAAGAGTTCGCGGCCGAAAAATATAGTCACAAGAAAACCATGTCGGCCGACTATGCTTGAGCGGGGGATTTTAGGATTATGAGGTTGGATCTCGACTCGGTTCTGGAGGATGAACGCAAGGTTTATCGGAGGATGAAAGAAGAGGTTAAGAAAAATGGACGTCGTAGGTTGTTTAGTTTTTTAATCGTATCGTAATTTTTTTTTCGTTTTTATGTTTTCCGTTTCTAGGATTAGTAATTTTATTTTTAGGAAATGTAATTTTTTTTATGTTATGAAATGAATTTAATTATGTTGTTTTATGTTTTTATTTTATTTAATTTTTATGAAGTTTTTATTAAGTTAACAAAAAAAACTTAGAAAATTATAAAATAATTAGATGGGGTAGGCTCATCCTCCACCCCCCTCAAAATGCAAGGAGGCTCATCCTCCATGGGATGGTGATGTGACGCCTACGTGAAGGCCCATCCTCATGGGGATGGAGCTCTCCATACCCTCTAGTCTAAGGCTTGATGAATAGTATTTCTAATTGATAGACCAATTAGTGGATGCCATGTGACATCAACTATTTTTTTATTTTTTTACATCTTAAAATATAATTAATATATATATACTTTCTATATATAAACAATGAACAAAGTTTGTGTTTGGTCTATTGGTTAATATATTGAAGTTGCATGCATATGGTTACAAGTTCAATTCTAGGCTTACACGACCTTTTTCCCATTTTTTAACCCATCTTCTCTTCTCATTTTATCTATTTCCTTCTTTTCCTTTGTCTTTGTTTTCATGTTATTTTTATGTGTTTTGGTGTTTTCTTTTATTTTGTTATCCTTTTCGTTGTCGTTTTTTAGTGAGCAAAGAATTATATAATAGCGTTTTTGTTTTTAAAAATTCATTTTCATTTTTTAAATCATATTTATCATTTAATTTTTTATTTTAATCATTCTTTTTTATTTTTTAATCATGTTTCCTTTATGATTTAATTTAATATTTTTAATAATTTTTGTTCGTTAACTTTTTCTAAAAACCTATGTATGTAGTTGTGCTTAATTTTTTCTTCTACATTCCGGTATAAATTTTATTAAAACGAAGTTGTATTCAAAATATAGTATGTATTTGGTATCTTAAAACGGTAGGATGATGAATTGAACCGAACCGATTCTGGCGGTTTGGCTTTCTAAACAACACCCTTGGTTTCAAATAACGATTGTTTTACATTATCATTTGGTTTCTTTCGCGGCAACGCCGACCTCAAGAAATCTAGTTATTATTATTATTACCAGTTTTACTATTTTATAAACATCAAAATTTTGTATACATGTGACTGACGGGAAAACTAATCAACTTTGGGTATCGATTTGTGTCGGGATCGGTTCACCGTACAAGCACAAGACCGAGGAAGTTCTTTAAAGTTCAAATCTTTATGGTAAATTCAGCTCCAAAGTTAGTTTCAAAGAGAAACCAGTGATTCCAGTCAAGTAAGTGTAGAAACAGTTTTGCATTTTACAACTTAATCGTATGTAGATGATTATTTCGGATTATTTATATGTCGAATTCAGTTAAATGGCATGAATTTTGTTTAGTGATTATGGTTTTGGGGCTGAATTGACATGAAGTGGTATATTTTTTTGCGTTCTTTAATAATGCACTCCACGTGTTTGTTAAAATGTCTAAGTGAGATGCTTGTTTTCTTGAATCTTGAACATTGTTTTTTCATGGGTATTTTGGTATATTTTACACAGCTCAAAAAACACAAATGCACAACATGCTTATGCATATGCTCAACATTCATATATGAATTCGATTTCAATTTTAATTCAGTTATATATAGTTGTGCAGATACCCACAAATGAAATCAATCTCCAATTGCAATCCCAAATGTATTCCTGCTATCGCTGCTGTTACACTACAGTCGTTGCTGCATATTCATCATCAAGTACATCCTAATCCCCTCCAACCGACCTTACCTAACACCCGGCTTGATGATTTCACTGCCGCCTGCTACCGCAGAGACCTCCCGGCTGCCATGAAAGCTCTGAGCTTCATGCAAAAGCACGAAATTTGGGCTGATTCTGTAACATATTCCGAGCTCATCAAGTGCTGTTTGGCTCAAGGCGCGGTTCGAGAAGGAAAACTAGTCCATAAACACGTTTTCTCCGCTGGATACCAACCAAAAACTTTCTTGATTAATACCCTTATCAATATGTACGTTAAGTTTAACTTATTGGATGAAGCACGGAAACTGTTCAATGAAATGCCTGAGAGAAATGTAGTCTCTTGGACCACCATGATAGCTGCTTTTTCTAATGCGGGAATGAAATACGAGGCCCTGAAGTTCTTGATTTTTATGCTGAGAAACGGTGTTCGTCCTAACATGTTCACTTATTCTTCTATTTTGCAAGCCTGCAGTGGTTTACTGAGCCTCAAGCAGATCCATTGCAGCATAACTAAAGCCGGTTTGGACTCTGATGTGTTCGTAAGAAGTGCGCTCATCGATAACTACTCCAAGTGGGGCGAACTGTCAAACGCGTTAACTGTTTTTAACGAGATGGAGACACAGGATTTGATAGTTTGGAACTCAGTAATCGGTGCCTTTGCTCAGAATAGTGACGGAGATGAAGCTTTGAACCTCTTCAAACGAATGAAAAGATGTGGGTTTTTGGCCGATCAGGCGACATTAACTAGCGTTTTGAGAGCTTGCACTGGGTTGGCCCTGTTGGAACTCGGAAGACAAGTGCATGTTCATGTGTTGAAGTACCACCGAGACTTGATTCTCAGCAACGCGCTTCTTGACATGTACTGCAAGTGCGGTAGCATGGAGGATGCACGGTTTGAGTTTACGAGAATGGTGCACAAGGATGTGATCTCTTGGAGCACCATGATAATCGGTCTCGCTCAAAACGGTTTCAGTCATGAAGCAATAGAAATGTTCGAGAAAATGACAAGCTCGTGCACCAAACCTAACTACATAACAATGGTCGGTGTACTATTTGCTTGTAGCCACGCGGGATTCGTAGATAAGGGACGATCATACTTTCAATCAATGGAAAAAGTTTATGGCGTTAAACCAGGTAGAGAGCACTACGGTTGCATGGTCGATCTACTCGGAAGAGCGGGGAAGCTTAACGAGGCTGTCGAGTTAATACACATGGAACCGGAACCGGATGCTGTGACATGGAGAACTTTGCTTGGCGCGTGTAGGATTCACCACAACATGGATCTAGCTGCGTATGCCGCTAAACGCGTGCTAGATCTCGACCCGGATGACGCAGGAACTTACATCCTGTTATCAAATATTTACGTGAATACTCACCGGTGGGACGATGCCGAACAAGTGAGGAAGATCATGAAAAGCAACAACGTGAGGAAGGAACCGGGGTGTAGCTGGATAGAAGTAGATAAACAGATTCATGCGTTTGTATTACGGGACAATTCACATCCCGACATAGATGAGATCACACAGAGGCTGATACAATATGTTAAGAGATTACGGGAAGTGGGTTACGTTCCGGATACGAGTTTCGTGTTGCATGATGTTGAAGGGGAACAAATGGAAGATCCGTTGTTGTACCACAGTGAAAAGCTGGCGATTGTATATGGCCTGATGGCTTTAACAAAGGGAAAGACCGTAAGGATCAGGAAAAACCTTAGAATCTGCGGTGACTGCCATCTGTTTGCGAAACTTTTGGCGCAAATGGAGGGTCGCAACATAGTTATCCGAGATCCAATTCGTTACCATCACTTTCAAGGAGGAGTTTGCTCCTGTGGAGATTATTGGTAGCAGAAACTTAAGTTTTTTTTTCTTCTTTACAAAAGTTGGATATTTAAAAGGTTAATGAAAGCAACTCTTATCAAAGATCTATATGGTGAAATTGAAAGGCTCAAAACCGGTAAAAAATGTTTCTTTTAGTAATGCAATGAAGAGATGAAAAAAGAATGAAATAGGCATAGATGAGAGTTAGTTTGTCTATATCTTCTTTCTGCTTGCAGAGGTTTATGCTACACGTGAGGAAAATGGTGTGTATATACCAAAACAGCGATACTATCAAGAGGAGCTAGAACACAAGGTTTAGGATGATTTTTCAGTTTTCATGTTGTATTTTTTTATGTCATTTCCCCTTCTTTATATGTGAATTGTATGAATAAACTGGTGCATGTATCAATTGTATATGATTTAATGTTCTTTTTTTTTTAGCAAATGGGAGTTGTAATAGAAAACCAAGAAAAGATATGCTATATAAATATTTCTTATAATTTTTTGCTAATTAAAATTCTTCACTTGTTACTTCCTCTGTCTGATGCTCAGGAAGAAGTAAAAAGATGTCAAGATGCTATTAAGAAGCTGCCAAAGGACTTTCTATTTTTTTTTATGAGATTCAAGTCTCTTTATCCTCCTCTTCACAAGCTTGACCATCTTCATTTTACAACTCACCATTGTCATGTTGAATTGGCTGCATTTTGCATAGTTTAATAGGCATTATGCCAAGCAATTTTTCTTTGCTCAATTACTGTTAAAAAATTAATTAAAGCTTGCAAAATTTCTTGAGAAATAACAAAAAAGCTATTCCCCTCCTTGTACTTTGTAGTGTATATAAAGAGCTATTCCCCTCCATGTACTTTGTAGTATATATAAATATGTTAGCAGGTCTATATGGTTTCTTGGGGTTTATCATGACATCTGTGATCTATTTATAGGATAGCAGGTCGATATGGATTCCTACGGTTTACAGTTACATTGCAGATATGTTAATGAGATGGACCACAAATAGGGTGGGGATTTGATTTTCATGACTTAAATAACATCCATGACTAAGGACCACATCACCCGAATGACTTATTGCTAACCTGCCAATAAAAAGTGGTACATGTCTAAAGTTACAGTTTCTAACTGTTTTTGATGATCATTGCATCAATCATTTTCAGGCCATGTTAACATCCAACAGAATTACTGTTTGCCCTATGCCTGGCCCTGAATTATGCATTTTTAACAAATATGATTGATGACAAGGTCAGGATCGTCTTTTTTATAGCTCATCTTTGGTAGCTTCATCCTTTCCGGTCTCAGCAGCAAAAGATGCAAAAGATTTGATTATGGATTCATACACCTCAATCCCTTTCAGGTACTCTTCCTTGTTCAGAAACTGCAACAAAAAACACGACTCCATTAGCTAACATTTTGTATTATTCTTTGATTTTGCTTTCTTTTGTTTAGGGGGTGTCAATCGTGTCATGTTTGTGGGTTGAATCATTGAACCTAAACATGACCCCATATATCAAAGACATCATCAATCCTAACCTGGACACACTTAAAATCCATTGATCTTTATCTAAACTGGCCAAACGGGTTGTAATCAAGTTGTAAACGTGCTAAATGGGTTGGTGGGTTTTAACTTTTAACAAATGGGCAAAGCAGGTTGGCTGATCGGCCTCTTTAACTAAACGAGCTAAACAGGTCAACTCAAACACGGCCTGTTTAATTAAAAATGTCAACCTAAACACGACCCGTTTATTAAACATGCTTTAATATGACAACACAACACCCTATTATCTTCGTGTAAGAAATTACCACCCCTACATATATTTGTCCCTTACTAAAAAAGTTGTCCACTTTGACCCCTCCATTTATCCACCTCTAGGGTTCATTAAAGCTATAAGTAGATTACTATCGAGTGACAGGAACCAAGTTGGGTACTTGGTTTGACCATAGTATAGTAGAAGAGGCTGACCTCATTATGATCGTGAAGAAGTATAGGGGTGTTTGCCATTGGAGAAAAGCCAATTGCTGGCACACCCTTCAACCGGAAGTAGCGAGCATCTGTCGAGGCAGGAAAGATCTCTGGTTTTCCAAATGTCCTACCAGCTTTATGTATAGCTCCCTCTAGGAGGGCCCACCAGGGATTCGAACTGTCATGAGCCGTCAAAAGCGGTTTTCCACTCTTGTCATACACAGACATCTTCTGCTTAAACTGCCCATGCTAAATACACAGTTAAAATATCCACAGAACCATATCATTTTTAAACAAATAAAAAACAATGAAAATTTGAACCAATCAGCTTACCTCAAATGTCATGTTACGTGAAGCCGGGGCCCACTCCTCAGCGATTCGTCTCTCTAAGGAAGCTTGATCGGCAATCGGCGGAACACGGATATCGAAACCAGCCTCTGCTTCGGATGGCTGCAGGTTCATTACAAAACCCTGACAGACAAAACATGTTAAGAGCTAAACAAACATCACTGACACATCATCCAAACACCATCAACATGTCGTACAGGCAATACTAAAAGTCATCAAACAGGTCATATGACTATTATGTGGGGCAGTATGATAGGGCAAAAAAGTCATGTGTCGAGGGCCAAATCATACGGCCCGTATGATTTGTTTGACTTAATAAAAAAATGACCGATGTAACCATTAACAAAGTCATACAGCACGTATGAGTTATGACCTTTTTGCCCTATCATATGACATGTATCATATGTTTGACTGACAAAGAAACAACTTATGTGATCTCTAACATAGTCATACGGGCCCGTATGGCAGTATACAGACAAAGAAATGACTCATCTGACCTCTGTCCTCTGACACAGTCATACGGCGCATATGACATCAACTTATATGCTATCAAACAAAGTCATACAGCCTGTATGACATCATGTAGCGTATGACGTCATCTAGGGATGAGCATATGGTACTTGGTACTGGTACCGCGAATCAGTATCCACTTTTTGGTACCGGTACGTACTGGTACTGTCCCGTTTAGCTAAAGGGGTTTGTGGGTTCAACTTGAAAATGACCCGAACCCATTTGGACCAAACCCAAACCCACGAATTTCATCTTAACGTTCGTGTCAGAAATTCAACACCCCTAGTGTACACCATTGGGATGGTATCTAATTTAACAAAATTGCAATGCCTACTTAATTTGAATAAAAAAGTACAGAGTATGAGTGTGATTGAAACTTACAGTAGGAGAAGGGGTCCCAGATTTAAGAAACACCATATTAACATTCACAACTTCACCTTCAGCTTTCAAACCCGCCTTCACCAAGTCAAATTGAGAAGCCCTAAACCTCCTCACACTCTCCACACTCTTCAACAAATTCTCCATCGCTGTATTATCATACAGCTTCGCCCCGTGACCCGGCGCCCCAACCGCCTTAATCACAAGCCACATAGGACACCTCTCGGCATAAAACAACCTATAATGCCCATCAACAGACGCCAACCCTTCATCCAACACAATCCCAACATTCATTTCATCAAAAATCACAGAATCCACAAACTTCTCAGCCCCATCATGCCCACCAATCTCCTCATCCGGAACAAACAAAATATAAACCGTCCTCAAAGGTACGAACCCAGAACTTTTCAGGTTCCGTACAGCCTCAAGGTACTGTAACCCGACACACTTCATGTCCTGGGAGCCTCTGGCGTATATGTTGTCGTTGACGATATTAGCAGCGAATGGAGGATGGGCCCACTTGTGGGGTTCTACTGGAACGACGTCGGTGTGGGAGTTGAGGAGGATTGAAGGGAGGGTGGGGTCTGTGCCGGGCCATTTGAGGAGGATTAAGGGTTTGTTTTTGACGAACTGGATTGTTTGGGAGTGTAAAGAGAGGGTTTTGGCTTGGGATAAGATGAAGTCTGCGGCTTCATGGTAGTTTGGGGTGGGTTGAGCTGTGTTGATTTGGAGGTATTGTTGGAATCTTTGGAGGGTTTGATCGTTGGCGAGGGTTAGGGTGAGGAAGATGAAGAAGGTGTAGAGATGGAAGAATATTTTGGAGGAGATGATTGGCATCTTGATGGTGGTGGTGGTGGTGTAGTGTGTGATGACTGATGAAGAAAACAAGATACGACTGATGGGAAAAAGAGTTAACTGCCATTTTCGTCCATGTGGTTTGGTCACTTTGGCCATTTCAGTCCATTTTTCAAAAATGCGCCATTTTCGTCCCCCACGTTCTGGAAAGGTGCCATTTCAGTCCAAAAATGCGTGAGTTAACTGCCATTTTCGTCCCTGTGGTTTGGTCACTTTGGCCAAAAATGGCGCATTTTTTGGACTGAAATGGCACATTTCCAGAACGTGGGGGACGAAAGTGGCGCATTTTTGAAAAATGGACTGAAATGGCCAAAGTGACCAAACCACAGGGACGAAAATGGCAGTTAACTCTGGGAAAAATTATGATAAAAAATGATATTTCCTTAGTGTTATATTTTAAATTAAAGTCTTTATTTATAAACTTTAACTTTAATTATATATTTTTGTGTTATATAAAACTTGATGAAAATTAACCCGATAAAAACACTTGTAAAACACACTCAAATCATATAACTTTCATCAAGTATTATCTAACACAGACAAAATTATTTAAGGTCAAAGTTTATAAATAAAGACTTTGAAAATTCAAAATATGACACTTTTAATGGGACGGAGGGAGTATAAACTAGTGAAATTCTCCCCGCTACGCGGCGGGGAATTCGACCGTTATCGATTAGTTTCATTTCGTTTTGTAATGGGATGGGTACGCTACCCGTTCGGTTAGTTACTTACCAGTGTTTTACCCGTAAATACCGGTTGGTTATAAAAGTTACAAATTTAAAAGCAGAGATAACAACATAAAAGTGAAAAAAGAAGAAGGAATAAATCACAGAAAATATTAATAAGAATAATTGACAAAGACAAAAAAATTAATAAATGAAACAATTTACTCAAACTTTTATTTAGCAGCAGGTAATAAAAAATTTTCTTTCCTATGAAGGGCTTCGAACCCGAGACACTCACTATATTTGAATGTTCATACAACCAACTGAATTGCGAAAGTTTTTTTTAACAGTTTCGCACAATAATAACTATAATATACACATAAAGCGGAAAAAGACAAAAAAGAAAAAGAAACAGCAAAGCAAATAAAAACAATGGGAAAATGTAAATTTAAATTGGGGCAAAATCGTAATTTGGCTGTGAGAAGAAAAACAAAACTAATTGTAAAACTGTAAATTTAAACTGGACAAAATCGTAATTTTGAATCAAGGGCAAAATTGTTATTTTTCACCGGGACAAAAGCATAATTTTATTTTTAACTCGAGGTAAAAAAGTAATTTTAAACTGATGGCAAAATCGTAATTTTAAAACGGGGCAAAATCGTAATTTGACTGGTAATGCAAACAAAACCGATGACAAAACTGTAAATTTAAATTGAGGGCAAAATCGTAATTTACTTGGAAGGAAGAAAACAAAACTAATGGCGAAAATGTAAATTTAAACGGAACAAAATCGTAATTTTGAACCGAGGACAAAAGTGTAATTTTTCACTAAGGGCAAAAACATAATTTTATTTTGATCTGGAAGTAAAAACGTAATTTTAAACTGATGGCAAAATCTTAATTTTAAAGCGAGACAAAATCGTAAATTGGTTTGACCCCAATTTCACAATCAATGGTGTACTTGTAAATTCGATCTTTAAAATATTATATATCTATTGTTCACCAAAGTTTGAAAATGTTATAGAGTTAACTAGGATATCAACATCAACTAGGATTTAAACCTAGCGCGCGCTTTGCGGCACGCAAGTGGTCAAAATAATTACCGTGTCCAAATCTTTATATATTTGTATCCCATTTTATGCAAAACATGAACCATAAGCCCTAAACCAAACATAAAAAAAAATATTTCTATACTATACAAAAACACATCTTCTTTGTTAAAAAAAAAAACCATTCTTGCCATATAACCAACCAAAACCATCCACCATGTCAAATTTTTAGTCTTTTTTAGTCTTGGAATACCCTCCAGCAGAAGACCACGTGAATAGATCTTCATTATGTATATATTCAAGTTAATCAAATATATTTGTGACCATGGAAGATCAATTCATATCTGTGATAATTCAAGATTTGTGTTTATCAATAGAACCCATCAAAATAAAGATACATTATATATAAATATATATGTTCCGTGGACTTCCGTAGTCCACATGGATTAGCAGCGGACTTGAGTCTTCCATCAACATCATTTCCCTGTGATCGACTGCATCGAAATAGTCCAGAACTGAAGCCCACCATCAACATCAGCGAACTTCCAGCATGCCCAACGTCTCATCCAGCGGATTTCTGAAGTCCATAAACTGATAAACTCCATTAGCGGGCTTTTACAGATCTGCAATTAACTCTCCCTGATGTCCGATTTCGACACCCCTACCTCTCCCTTAAGTCCATTTCCGACACCCCTACCTCTCCCTCAAGGCCGCTATATCAATCGGTGAACTACCTACCTAATCTCACTTTGAAAACAGACCCCAATCTAGAAACACTTCTTCTACATACATGCATTCCAACCTGCATGTGAACTAACCCGTTGTTGACATCATCTCCAAAACCTGCATCAAACTATTATGCAGGTGGACTTCATCCAAACAAACTTCACAAAAACATTTTTTCAACAATCATGAACAAAACTTTTAACATCCTGTTAATAAAAAATAAACTTTTTAAAGAATGGATATTAACCTGCTTCTTTGTCCACAGCTCCTTCAATGTGGTTATAGCCACTTCACTTGTACCCTCTTTTTTTAGAAATATGACCAATACACATACTAATGTGCGTTATAGCCATAAGCTTGATCTTACTTGTATCATCATATATATATAATACAAAAAATTGCAATTGAATTATCAAACTTGGATCCTAAAGCAATGGAAAAAAATAAACATATTACAAATAGCATCATACTAAATAAAGTGTTTTGTTTACACAACATCCTAAAATGTGTATAAAGCCAGACGTTGCACGATCACAATGTCGTTTAATGCGACATTCGTACCATATCCACCAAAGATCTACAGTATAAACTGGTTCAGATTTTGTCATCACAACCATGTTGAAGCATGTTTAAAAAAAGTACATCAAAACTACGTGGCTCAGATCTACCAGAAATCATGGCTGCAAGGTGGGTTGCAGGTCAAAACCTACCATCCGCTATCCTTGCCACACCATCATCACCAAAAAAGACTTTTGAGATCATCATAGCCTTGCGGCAGAACCCATTACCACAGCCAACCAACAAAACTGTAGCAAAATACCAGGAGGCTCACATATAGATCACAGACAAGCAACCAAAAGCCCTAAAAAGAAGATGCCCTTTTTTTACTATTCATTAAACATATAGTATAATCATGTCGATGAAATAGGCTCACAAAAAGATCATAGCCAATAAACCAGAACTCAAAAGAAAATTAATGACAAAGTGGTAAAAAAACTTGAGTGATATACACACCCAAAACAATCATCACCGTCCGCCACCAGGAGCGGTGGTTGGCAACCAGACCACAATTCATGTGGACTTTTAAGGTGTCAGCAAATGACCCACAACATGATATAATGAACACAGACTTCTACCGTTCCGTAACAAACCACTGTTAACAACCGGAGGAAGACCAGTGGTCGGAAATACCCACCTCACCTCAAATAGGTTAATCGGAACAAAGGTGTGAGGATGGAAGACACGCGTCTTATAAGGGGATGACCGCCCAAATAGGTCAATCAGAGCAAACGACGAAAACAAACACCTATATTGTAATGAAAATCTTTCTCATCAAACTCATACCCATCTCGCAAAACACCAAATCCAATCAAGAATATAAAAACCCATGTACAATATCGGTTCCACATTCTCAAATCTTGCACCTCAGACTGTGATTTATGATGTGTACCAAGTAATATTGTTTTTCACTTAAGAATTAAAATGTGTAAGGTTTTGATTGTGAAAACCTTTTTACCTTACCAACAGATATCAGAATCTATGTTAAGTGGGTGAGGCCAATGCCTTTTAATCTGCCGTGGCTTCGCCACCAGGGACGGCGTCGGTCACCCGTACACTCTATGAGATTTAAAGAAACCGGCCACCGTGGTGGCTCCGCCACCAGGGGCGGCCCCGCTTCTGCCAGCCCTCACTCTCTCTGAGGTTTAAAGAAACCGGCCACCGTCATGGCGCCGCCATGGCTCCGCCACCAGGGGCGGCCCCCGCTTCTGCTAACCCTTGTTCTCTCTTTTTGAGGCTGATTAGAACAAAGATGTAAAGGTGGAAGATGTAAAGGTGAAAGACACGCGTCTAAATGGGGGATGACCGCCCAAATAGGTCAATGAGAAGAAACCAGGCAAACAAAAGACTATTCATTCACTTCATCTATTAATAGATATAAATTGATATGCAATTAAACATCAATTGATATGCAATTAATGAACATAAAGCACCAATAAAGTGGTGATACACAAAGTTGTTTTCCTATAGATATCAATCGATGTCTTTTTTACTTTGAAACAAATCTCGTTTGTTCAGGTTAACCGATTAATTAATAAACATGAAGCAAGAGCAAATGGTGATCGCACGTTTGGATTCAACATACTCGACCTAGTTTTTTCTCCAAACTGATACATTCAACCTTTCCCCCTCTTGTTCATACAATATTCGACAAAGTCTTATGTTTTGAGCACTTATTGGTCCAACATTCCACCCACTTGCAACCTGCGCATGGAACCAACACTGGACTTGGGGGACTTGAAGGGGTATGGTCCCAAATCTCGCCCCAGGTTTGGGTGCGAGTGACCATCACCCGACTTATTGTCCCAATCGACAAAGAACTTGCCTCAGTTAGTGCGGCACGCGCGAACCCGGTTTGCTTTTCCACTCGGGGAAAGATGAGAATCTCACCTTATGTATGAAAATGGTTGTTTTCGGCAACATACACAAAATGTGGTGATTGCTACTAAAGAGGATAGTAGTTTACTACGTTCACTTTCTGTTAAACACATTTCCATGTTGCGGTCCTGCGAGGACACACGCGGGACTGGACAGAGCGGCGTACAAATGTGCTGACCTATATGTGCACAACTTACCGCAAGTGTGTAACGCCCCAAAAAAAATCTGAATGTTAATATTTGTCGTGTGTTCCTATATGACACGTCATGAAATAAATAACTAGGCTATTTAACCTAGTTAAGGGTATGGTCAAAAGTATTAAATGATGAAGGTAGTGTCAGTTATGTTTTAAAGGCAAACCCGAGGGGCTAAAGTGGAACAAATGAAAGTTCTTACTAATTAAAAGATCAACACACACACACAAACACACATACGTGTGTGTTCATGAAGCTTCAGGAGCTCTCAAGAGCTCCAAACCCTAACTCGCTTAAATCACCAAATTGAAGGGTGAATCGAAGCTCAAATTCAAGAAGGAACACGGATTAATGATCACCTTAACGAGGGGATCATAAGGTATGTCTTAAATCTAAGATTTGTGATCATGTGTGAAGTGGGTTATGTTCAAATCCGTGAGTTAATATGAAATTGATCATGTACAAGGGTTAGAATCATCGTGTAGAACATGGGTTACGTATGGTTTGTGTTAATTTGATGATTAGAGGTGAAACCCGTTAGTTAGGGTGAAGATGATGACTAGAATCACCACCCATGTCCGAGCCTTGTTGAAGGATTGATGTATTATGTAGGTATGATGAATACTTGTTAGATGAATTAGGAGAAATGTGATGATGATATGTTTGATGTTTATTTGGGAATGATACATGATGATTAGTAGTAGGTTTTGATGGGTTATGTATGAGTTTAGAAGATTTATGCATGAATTAGTTGTACGTTATGCTTAAAAGGTAGTACGTACATCAAGTGTATGATAAAATGCATATAGTGTTGTCCGTATAGTCGATTATGATGTTACGGGTATATGTTGATAAGTCAATAGTTACATATGGTTAATAGTTGACTTTTGAAAGTCAACAAGTATAAGAAACATGATTTAACTCGTTGTTGTAAAAGCAGGATTATAGGAAGTCGTTTGGGCATGTTATGTTAATATGCGTTAATTGTGATTACATGATGAAGTACATGTGTTGGAAAGGATATGAAGTTGATTATATGTTTTATGCTTGTTAGAAATGACTAAGGAAAGTTAAGTGTGAAATATGCGTTTGATATGATTGTTAACGTGTACAAATGACTGAATGAGTATGCTAATAACAGCATGATTTCGATGAAATGAAAGTATAGGAATCACGTTGAGACGGGCTCAAGCATGAGGTGTTAACGGGTTAAGAAGAGGCAAGGAATCGGATACGAGCACGGACGCATAAGGTAAGTGATTTCTGTAATCACTTCTTAGTTCGGTTAAGTAATACGGTGTTTTAATTAACTAAACATGATGGTTGAGGTCAAATATGTGTCGTAGTCTTTCGTCGTAAATGATGGAATTAAAGTTGACCAAAATGCCCTTGATGGGTATTTTGGGCAAACGATCTTAAAAGTAGTTTAGAAACAAGTTATTCGATTAGTGTAACGTTTTGGTCAAGTATGAAAGTGAGGAGTATGGTTTTGTATGTCAGAAACGTTTTAATGCGCAATTACCCTTAACGGGTCAAAATAAGCTTTTGAGCGCAAACGGGTGGAATAAGATGTAAGGTATCCGGGAATGAATCTTTTATGACAAATGACCTTGAAATTATCAATTCATATGAAGTTAAGGTCAAACAAACAAGTTAAGTGGGTAAATGCATGAACGGGTCAAAATATGGAAAAAGGGTAATAAGCCGAAGGCTTAAAAGTTATAAATTTCGGTAGTCCAAATATTGGATTTTCACTCCATGTGATGGAGGATTAATTTACGATCACGTAGGAAAAAGAATCGGGTAAAACGGATAAAAAACGAGGAAGTTATGCTCGTTTCCGTAAAATTCGAACGTGCTGGGAATATGCAGCAACCAGCTGCAATCTTGCTGGAAAAATAGGGGCGTCGCGTCACGCGACGGGGGGTCGCGCGACGCGACGGGGTATGTTTTCTCCGAAAAATTGTTTATTTCACGTGCTTGGTCCGGGAATCTCGTTTAAACGTGTTTTAAGCTACGTGGGACTAATTTAACTTATGTTTTATGATTATTAGGGTAAGCACACATGTAGATAGGTATGTATGTATGTTTGTATATCTCTATACACGTATGTAGAAATGTATGAAAGCATGTATGCACCTACGTGGGTATGTTTATAAGTATGTGAGCAAGAATACGCGGATATATGAAGGTTTGTATGTGAGTAGGCGTGTATGAGTTTGGTATGTTGCAAGTAGGAATGTATGTATGTACAGATGTATAATGTCATGAGTGCACGTAGTGATGTAGGTATGTGTATATGTAGATACGTATATAATGATGTAGATGTATTCATGTGAGGTATGCAAGTAGTTTGGTATGCATGTGTGTATACATGTACCTATGTGGATAATATGTATGAAGTTTAAGTATGTATGTAAATCATTCAGAATGATTAAGTTCTTACGTTGGTATTCGGGTACCGGGAGTTTTAGGTGTAATGCAGGTACAGTATCGAAGACTCACCAGAGGTGAGGTACCCAGAAGGAACGATTAATGTAAAGGAATAATGGATCGGAAATAGTCCAAGGATAAGTATAGTTTATATTGATAACATATTAATGACTTGTATGTATTTGGTGAGTGCAAGTTGTTCGAGCCAGATTATTACATTAAAGTGGAGTGATCAAAGATCGAGTCACAAGATAGATTGTACGGGAGTGCTAGAATACGTAATTGAGCGAAGCTAACTTATGTTTTCTTATTGTAAATAAGTTCACTAAATATATTTATTGAGAAAGAATTAACTATGAAAATGAATTTAAGTACGTCAAGAGGTTTATAATGAAAGAAAATTTTATGCTACGTATCTCCGCTGCGACTTATGGTCAAACGTGATTTAGGGTCTTACAAGTTGGTATCAGAGCCCTGGTTTGAGGGAATCAAGTACGAGAAGGTAAGTACTTGAACTCAAACTTGTTTGCTCTTGAGATAAGAAACCCGTACAATCTAGACTCGATCAAGATCCAAAGGTAGAAGCTAATGTAAGTATGTACTTATGTATATGTATAAAGAAACTGATGGTTTTGTATGTGCAAGGTAAGCATAAGTGTTTGAAGAGGATGATCCGTGAATGCAGTTTAGGAAGAATAACTAGAACAGTCAAGAGACAAATAGGCAAATGAGCCCCAGGTACGTGAATTTAATATGTGGGTATATGTAATGGTAAAACCCATTAAGGGAAGGAAAATTATAAATGAAAGACAATGATTGTATGGTAATGAAGTACTGAAAATGATACACGCGCCGAAACCTATGTCTACGGACATAAGGTGACAATTACATGAAGGCACGAAACTACTATGTGGATTGTGTACCTGGCCAGTACACGAGAAACATATGACGTTCGTGAGATCATGATAATTGTTACAGGTATGTCCGGTAGAGTTGGGTAGCAGGCGGGCGTGTGGGTGAAATGGGAAGTAAGACTCTCGGGAAATTGAGAGTACTATGTAAGAATGAAAAACATGTCTGATAAGAATGAAGAATGTTGAATCCGTAATTAAGTACGGATCAACAAGATATGAATAATATGTTTGAATCCGGGAGACGGATTCAGGGAATGAAAGGTATGGATGCAATGTTTGAATCCGTGAGACGGATTCAAGGATGAAAGGCATGGATGATATGTTTGAACCCGTAAGACGGATTCAAGGATGAGAGGCATGGATAATATGTTTGAATCCGCGAGAAGGATTCAAAACACAGAAGTAATGAAAGGCATGAATGTAATGTTTGAATCCGTAAGGCGGATTCAATGAATGAAAAGCATGAATGATGCGTCTGAATCCGTGAGACGGATTTAAAAATATAAAAAGAAGAAATTAATCCGCATAAGAAGATGTCGACAGTTTGACCATGATTGAGTCGAACGGGTCATAGAAATAAGTATAAAGTAAAAGGTGATAGTATAATAGACGAAGTTTTGTATAAGTTACGTGTTAGATGTGTTAGTAATTGACTTTTAGAAGTCAGAATGATGACGGGCTGTGACCCGGACAATAACTTGAGTATCGGCGGGAATGGTAAGCTTGGTAAGAAATATTGAAACGATGTGATAAGGTCCTTGCAAGTAAGCATGAATGGAAGGAAGTACGAGCGTGTACTTCAGTTGGCGAAATGATTAATAGAATGAAAGGATTGCATGTAAGAGTTAGAATGTGTGGTACGTTATAGTAGGTACGTAGGAAATTGTAGAAGAGTTATAGGTGGGTAATCACCTAGTGTAATGAATGTTTAAAGGACATATGCTAACCGCCGATGTTGTTGATGATAATGTTAGAACTATTGATGTGATGAAACCAATCGTATTGGTGAAAGGTTGTGCACGAGCGGAAGCTCATTTCACGGATGAATGAAACCTGGCCTGTACAGCTAGTACTCGAGGAGAAGATGGTCGATCTGGGTTGCGGGTCGTTGGTTTGGGAAATGAAAAAGAGGTTAGTAAAATGTTTAACTCATGGTTAAATAGATATGAACTAGTACGACACATGAATATTATAAATTAAGTAATGCATGAAGTGGAAGCAATAGTAATGTGAAATGAACGACATGATGTAAAGGTAACATAAAGGTATGCAAGGTACAAGTAACTGTAGAAAACGTAGAATAAGATTAACGTTAGAGTTAAAGCACGTAGGTGAGAATAAGAAATGGTGGTTTTGTTATGATATCAAAACAAGAGTTAAATATTATACAGTGCTTGTAGAAAATGTAATCTTAAGAAATGAGATGAAGGTATTAGATTCGTTATGAACGGATCATAAGGATGTATGTATGATTATAGATTAAAGAAGTGGGTATATTGACCCGTTATTAACCGGTCAAGGAAATAAGAATGATGTGTGAAGTGTGAAGTTATAGTATGGAAGGCATGAACTTATTAGAAAGAAGCCAACTATATGAATAGTTTATGAATCGAGAAAGTATAGTTACCCATTACTATGATGTATTAGTTAGAGTTAAACATATCTAAGTATATACAAATTTCGATGCAATATCGTATAGTCGATGAAAACATTATGAATGTTGAAATAAACAAATGGGAATGTTAGTAATGGTATGTTGGAATGGTTTCAAGTAAATAAAAAGATATATAATGCAAATGATATACGAGTATTTGAATGATGAATGAACCATTAGCTATGAAGGCTGTTAGGGGTTAGCGTTATTAGTGAAAGCGACACTAACAAGAACTCCGGAACGGGTTCTTTAAGAAAGAAGATAGTCGTTTTGATGGGCTAGCGGTAGTATTGATGGGACGTAGAGAAGAATTAATTAGTGTTAAATAGAGGTGAGAAAGGTTTCGGGGACGAAACCTCATTTAAGGGTTGTAGACTTGTAACGCCCCAAAAAAAATCTGAATGTTAATATTTGTCGTGTGTTCCTATATGACACGTCATGAAATAAATAACTAGGCTATTTAACCTAGTTAAGGGTATGGTCAAAAGTATTAAATGATGAAGGTAGTGTCAGTTATGTTTTAAAGGCAAACCCGATGGGCTAAAGTGGAACAAATGAAAGTTCTTACTAATTAAAAGATCAACACACACACACAAACACACATACGTGTGTGTTCGTGAATCTTCAGGAGCTCTCAAGAGCTCCAAACCCTAACTCACTTAAATCACCAAATTGAAGGGTGAATCGAAGCTCAAATTCAAGAAGGAACACGGATTAATGATCACCTTAACGAGGGGATCATAAGGTATGTCTTAAATCTAAGATTTGTGATCATGTGTGAAGTGGGTTATGTTCAAATCCGTGAGTTAATATGAAATTGATCATGTACAAGGGTTAGAATCATCGTGTAGAACATGGGTTACGTATGGTTTGTGTTAATTTGATGATTAGAGGTGAAACCCATTAGTTAGGGTGAAGATGATGACTAGAATCACCACCCATGTCCGAGCCTTGTTGAAGGATTGATGTATTATGAAGGTATGATGAATACTTGTTAGATGAATTAGGAGAAATGTGATGATGATATGTTTGATGTTTATTTGGGAATGATACATGATGATTAGTAGTAGGTTTTGATGGGTTATGTATGAGTTTAGAAGATTTATGCATGAAATAGTTGTACGTTATGCTTAAAAGGTAGTACATACATCAAGTGTATGATAAAATGCATATAGTGTTGTCCGTATAGTCGATTATGATGTTACGGGTATATGTTGATAAGTCAATAGTTACATATGGTTAATAGTTGACTTTTGAAAGTCAACAAGTATAAGAAACATGATTTAACTCATTGCTGTAAAAGCAGGATTATAGGAAGTCGTTTGGGCATGTTATGTTAATATGCGTTAATTGTGATTACATGATGAAGTACATGTGTTGGAAAGGATATGAAGTTGATTATATGTTTTATGCTTGTTAGAAATGACTAAGGAAAGTTAAGTGTGAAATATGCGATTGATATGATTGTTAACGTGTACAAATGACTGAATGAGTATGCTAATAACAGCATGATTTCGATGAAATGAAAGTATAGGAATCACGTTGAGACGGGCTCAAGCATGAGGTGTTAACGGGTCAAGAAGAGGCAAGGAATCGGATACGAGCACGGACGCATAAGGTAAGTAATTTATGTAATCACTTCTTAGTTTGGTTAAGTAATACGGTGTTTTAATTAACTAAACATGATGGTTGAGGTCAAATATGTGTCGTAGTCTTTCGTCGTAAATGATGGAATTAAAGTTGACCAAAATGCCCTTGATGGGTATTTTGGGCAAACGATCTTAAAAGTAGTTTAGAAACAAGTTATTCGATTAGTGTAACGTTTTGGTCAAGTATGAAAGTGAGGAGTATGGTTTTGTATGTCAGAAACGTTTTAATGCGCAATTACCCTTAACGGGTCAAAATAAGCTTTTGAGCGCAAACGGGTGGAATAAGATGTAAGGTATCCGGGAATGAATCTTTTATGACAAATGACCTTGAAATTATCAATTCATATGAAGTTAAGGTCAAACAAACAAGTTATGTGGGTAAATGCATGAACGGGTCAAAATATGGAAAAAGGGTAATAAGCCGAAGGCTTAAAAGTTATAAATTTCGGTAGTCCAAATATTGGATTTTCACTCCATGTGATGGAGGATTAATTTACGATCACGTAGGAAAAAGAATCGGGTAAAACGGATAAAAAACGAGGAAGTTATGCTCGTTTCCGTAAAATTCGAACGTGCTGGGAATATGCAGCAACCAGCTGCAATCTTGCTGGAAAAATAGGGGCGTCGCGTCACGCGACGGGGGGTCGCGCGACGTGACGGGGTATGTTTTCTCCGAAAAATTGTTTATTTCACGTGCTTGGTCCGGGAATCTCGTTTAAACGTGTTTTAAGCTACGTGGGACTAATTTAACTTATGTTTTATGATTATTAGGGTAAGCACACATGTAGATAGGTATGTATGTATGTATGTTTGTATATCTCTATACACGTATGTAGAAATGTATGAAAGCATGTATGCACCTACGTGGGTATGTTTATAAGTATGTGAGCAAGAATACGCGGATATATGAAGGTTTGTATGTGAGTAGGCGTGTATGAGTTTGGTATGTTGCAAGTAGGAATGTATGTATGTATAGATGTATAATGTCATGAGTGCACGTAGTGATGTAGGTATGTGTATATGTAGATACGTATATAATGATGTAGATGTATTCATGTGTAGGTATGCAAGTAGATTGGTATGCATGTGTGTATACATGTACCTATGTGGATAATATGTATGAAGTTTAAGTATGTATGTAAATCATTCAGAATGATTAAGTTCTTACGTTGTTATTCGGGTACCGGGAGTTTTAGGTGTAATGCAGGTACAGTATCGAAGACTCACCAGAGGTGAGGTACCCAGAAGGAACGATTAATGTAAAGGAATAATGGATCGGAAATAGTCCAAGGATAAGTATAGCTTATATTGATAACATATTAATGACTTGTATGTATTTGGTGAGTGCAGGTTGTTCGAGCTAGATTATTACATTAAAGTGGAGTGATCAAAGATCGAGTCACAAGATAGATTGTACGGGAGTGCTAGAATACGTAATTGAGCGAAGCTAACTTATGTTTTCTTATTGTAAATAAGTTCACTAAATATATTTATTGAGAAAGAATTAACTATGAAAATGAATTTAAGTACGTCAAGAGGTTTATAATGAAAGAAAATTTTATGCTACGTATCTCCGCTGCTACTTATGGTCAAACGTGATTTAGGGTCTTACAACGTGGCGAGGCGGCGCAAGCCCGCATCCTATTGTTATACAAGTGGAACTGACACTTTGACTTCCGTGACCAACCAGCAAGTGGTATGCCCGGGCACTGACAATAGCGGTTAGCTGACCGTACAATACGCAGCAGCCCAACCCACTTGCATAAAAGCTGATGGACAGACTAACAACCCTAGCTGGACACGCGGTGGGTGTTCCTTACCTCCGCGTGCACCCAACACTTTCGTGACCTACGCTCCTGTCAAGTTTACGAAAATCTGCGGTTGGCAGTCGGGCCCTAGGCCCATCAAGCGGCCCATTGGCTCTTCTCCTTCACTCTTCGGCTATAAATACCCACTTCAAACCAGGTATGAGGTAAAGCTAATCTGCTCACTCACAATTACTACTTAACACTTATCTTGCTTCCCAAACAAATACTTATTCTCACGCCGAATGGTGATAACAAGGAGCAACCCCCACCCCATTCTCCTTGTTGCGTGTCACGGTGTGTTTCACTGTGCAGGTGACAAATTAGAAGACGACCCAACCATCGATCGATGAAAGGAGGAATTAACCCTACTTAACGAGACTTGACCCATAGACTAACCTCTTGGTTAACCACTGTTTCTTCAGCGACCCAGGGCGAAAACCTATCATTGCGACACACAATCTAAATCTCTAGCTTTTAGTTAAATTCTGTGGTGGATATAAACATAATTATTATAGGTATCGGTGAAATAAAAGAAAACAGTTGATAATATGAATTATAAACTTCAGTTTCAACATAAAACAAACATAAGGAGTATATATTTCACATGAAATATGAGATACATATGTTGTCTAGTATAGAGAACAAACACAGTGATTGGGGTTTGAATTGTATATTGAGATTGTATTGTACTAAATTAGGGTTACATAAAGATGGGGTTTATACTATTTGTTTCTTCTTTCCGACACTCCCCCTCAAGTTGAGTAGTGGGATCTCCAATACTTAACTTGCTCAAACAGCTACTAAAAGCGTTTCCGTTGACTGCTTTTGTGAGAATATATGCGAGTTGATCTTTTGATGATATATACGGGAGCTCTATGATCATTTCCTCCAGTTTTTCCTTGATGAAATGTCGATCTACCTCCACGTGTTTTGTTCGATCATGCTGAACTGGATTTTCTGAGATTTGTATTTCAACTGTATTGTCGCACATAATTTTACTGGGTGCTGCTCTTTGGGAGAAACCAATGTCTTCTAGAAGTTTCCTGATCCAGAGAACTTCGCTTAACCCTCGAGCTATGCCTCTGAACTCTGCTTCTGCACTTGACAGAGCGACCACCTTCTGTTTCTTACTCCTCCAGGTAACAAGGTTTCCACCAACCAAGGAGAAGTACCCTGATGTTGACCTTCGATTTCCCTTATCTCCTGCCCAGTCGGCGTCAGTGTAGAGCTCAACATTTAAATGTCTGTTTGCTTTAAACAACACTCCATGGCCTGCGGTTCCCTTTAGATACCTTAGAATTCTCTGAGCAACATCCATGTGAGCAATTTGCGGTTGGTGCATAAACTGACTTACCACTCCAACAGCATAAGCTATATCAGGGCGAGTGTGAGAGAGATAAATTAACTTGCCCACGAGCCGTTGATACCTTTCTTTGTCTGCAAGCTCGGCATTAAGTTCCATGTGCAGATTGTGGTTCACCACCATTGGCGTATCTGCTGGTTTACAATCAATCAAACCAGTTTCCGCCAGGAGATCAAGGACATACTTCTTTTGGCAGATGAAAATCCCCCGTTTAGATCTGAGAACTTCTATTCCGAGGAAATACTTGAGATTCCCAAGGTCTTTCATTTCAAACTTTGAAAACAAATTCTTTTATAGCTGCGCTATCTCTTCCACATCATTTCCGGTGATGATCATGTCGTCTACATATATGATCAGGCAAGTTACGAGGCCATTTCTTCTTTTGAGGAACAGGTTATGACCAGCGTTACTTTGGTAATACCCGTATTCTTTCATGACCAAGGTGAACTTTCCAAACCAGGCCTGAGGTGACTGTTTTAGCCCGTATAGAGATTTTTCAACCGACAAACTTCCCCATCTTTAAAACCCTCTGAAAAACCTGGAGGTGCTTCCATGTAGACTTCTTCCACTAGGCCTCCATGGAGAAATGCATTTGTAACATCAAACTAATGGAGAGGCCAATTCTTATTGGCTGCCATGGAGAAGAGGACTCTGATGATGTCCGTTTTTGCAACCGAAGAAAACTTCTCAGAGTAATCGATCCCATACGTCTGAGTGTACCCTTTGGCTACAAGTCGAGCTTTGTATCTTCCAATAGAACCATCTGGTTTATACTTAATTGAATACACCCAATGGCAGCCAACTGTTTTCTTTCCTTTTGGGAGAATGCACTTTTCCCACGTATTGTTTTTCATAAGAGCTTGCATCTCTGTTTCCATTGCTTATTTCCAGTTCTTCTTACCTTGCGCTTCCTTTACAGAGCCAGGTATTTGTTCGGAGTATAGAGAGGTGATAAATGCTTTTGCACTGTTAGATAAGTTCCCATTAACTATATTAGCTACAAGATACTTTGAGGTTCTGGTTTCCCTCTCTGGCGAGTACCGTTTTGGAGGGACCCCTCTATTGGCTCTAGGAGGGAGAGAGTATCTTCCGGTTGTCTCTGCTGCAACTGGTTCCACATGTTCAACCTTTTCCAAGTCTGGTTCACCATGTTCCACATCTGGTTCAGCCTGTGGAGTAGGTTCTGTTGTTGTCGGTTCTATGTTTCCCCCTGTTGTCTCATGGTTATAAAACGTAGAACATCCAAGTTCCTCAGTATTTCTTACCTCAGGTATCACGTTGGATGGACTTTCTTCAGTGGTATTGTGCTCCACAGATTGTGTGACTGTATTTGAAGGACTCGCAGTACTGTGATGATTTTTTTGTTGTTACTTCTTCAGATGAAGGAAGTTGGGTTAGCCAACTCAGGGTGTCTATACATTCATTCTTCCCCTAACCATTGTGTTGGGTGTCATAAAAGTATTTTGTTTCAAGAAAGTCAACATTCATTGTGGTGAACATTTGATGAGTTTTTGGATTGTAACACCGGTAACCTATTTGGTCGATCCCATAGCCGACAAATACACATTTCTCAGCACATGGGCCGAGCTTGTTTCGGTTGACTTTGGGTATGTGGACAAATGCGGTACACCCGAAGATTCGAGGTTCAAGTGTAAGAGGATGGGGAATACTGGCAGACTTAGACAGACAATCTAAAGGAGTCTTAAATTTAAGAGCTTTTGTGGGAAGCCGATTCAGGAGATACACGAAGGTTGCAACTGCCTCCGGCCAGAAAGATTTAGGAACCTGAGATTCGATTAAAAGGGCTCGAGTCATTTCAAGAATAATACGGTTTTTCCGTTCGGAAACACCGTTTTGTTCGGGGGTATGAGAGCAAGAGGTTTGATGAATTAATCCTTTGGTTTTAAAGAATTGTTTCATGGATGTATTGACAAATTCCCCCCCCCCCCCCCCATTGTCGGATCGAAGGATTTGGATTTGAGTTCGGAATTGAGTTTGAATCATAGCATAAAACATGATAAATTTTTCGTAAACTTCGGCTTTGTTTTTAAAAAAATATACCCATGTCATGCGAGTGCAATCATCCACGAATAGTATAAAGTACCGAAGAGCCTGCCCCCCATCACAGGAGCAGGACCCCACACATCGGAATGGATTAGTGAAAAATGTGAAGCAACTTTCGTATTGCTAGGTTTAAATGGTTGTCGATGGCTTTTAGCACGAAGACAGGTTTCACAATCTATTTTTCCCTTTGAAGGGAAGAGTTTTGGAAACAAAAGGTGCGAATAACCATAGGATGGGTGTCCCAAACGTCTATGCCATAGCCAGGCTTCCCGGTTTTCAGTTCCATGAGCCAACATCACAGTACCCTGTTGAGTCACTTCATCCACGTAATACAATCTGTGGCGCTCAGTACCACGTCAAATAATCACACCCGTCCTGATATCCTGTAGAATGCAGAAAGTAGGGTGCATTAGTACCGTGCAATTCAATTCTTTGGTAATATGACTAATTGAGAGCAATTTGTGTGATAATGACGGAACATAGAGGCAATTTGATAATTTCATAATTGGTGAAATTTCAATTACTCCTCCTCCTTTCACTTGCATCGTTCCGTTGTTTGCTGTATGGATCTGAGTTTTTTGAGGTTGGGTCATTGAACATATGTCTAATGGTTCAAATGTCATGGTGTCAGTGGCACCAGAATCAAATATCCAAGAACTGTTCTTTCCATGATTGATTTCCTTTTTTTTTTGTAAATAAGCTGTCACTACGGAGAAGACAGCAGACCGGCGTATTAAATAAATATGCTGGACACTTGAACTCGCGTTCAAGATTTATCAATTAGGCCGGGAACAAATATGCTGGACCACTTAAATCCGCCAGACTTACGACGCCCGATACAGACGTTATCTTACCGGCGTATTTATCAAATACGCCGGGTAACTTGAACTTGCGTTCAAGATTTAAGTTAACCCCGAATAATTTCGCCCAGACAAATTCGCTAGCTTCCGGATTAAACAAATCCGCTATCGTTATTCCAAAAAATTATTTCCACTAACAAAGGAATTGCAAAAAACGAAGGCTGCAAAAAAAAAATTAAATCCGCTACTAGGGTCTGCTGCTAAAAAAAACTTCTAGGGTTTTGTGCGGCAGTTGACTGCTGCTGTTGTTATTATGCCACAAAAAAAATCTTTTTTTTGTCCTTCCCAATAACTACACGTGATGATGATGATGATTGATGTTGACTTTTCTTGTTCACCTCCATAGACAAATGTTGGCTCCTAGAAACAAAGGTATGAAACAAAGGTTTGTGGTAGGGGTGTTCAGAAAAAACCGTAACCAAATAAAAACCGTAAACCGAACCGTAACCATAACCAAATAAACCGATCCGAATAACGAATTTGGTTTTTGGTTTGGTTTCTAACCGAAACCGAATTGTGAATATGGTTTTTGGGTCGGTTTTGGATCCACATTTTATTTTATTTGGTTTATTCAGTTTATTTGGATAACCGAATAAACCATTTAACTTAAATAATTATTAAATAAAACTAATAATATTTATAAATCTTATACAATTTATTAGCCCAATTTTTTTTTATGTAGCCCAACCCAAAATACCCAAAGGACAAAACTAGAGTATCTTAAAATCAATCTTCGTGGTATGTATGGAATTGATACCGGGGACAAGGTTTGTAAAATGTGTGAAAATGCATTGACTGAAACATTCAATGATTACAAAAGAATTCACTCGAGCATGCATGCACCCAAGGCTTCGTCGTCGTCTTCTAAGACCGTGAATGTCGAGGATTCAAGTAGCCAATCTTTTAATTTGTTTGGCAGCGTTGACGATACATTTAAATCACTTAGGGAGAGAAACACGGCTGAGGTAAAGAGGCAAAAGGTAGCATCGGGTGTGGCTGAAGATTCAAAAACTGAAGTAGATAGGTATTTGAAAGAGGAGATCGAATGAGATGATATATGGTTTGACAGTCAAGATTTCACTGTTTTAGATTGGTGGAAGAAGAGAAGTGGAGCATTTCCTATATTGTCACTTGTTGCTCGTGATATTCTAGGTATTCCTATTTCAACAGTGGCTTCTGAATCAACATTTAGCACGGGAGGTAGGGTGCTTGATACATTTAGGAGTTCTTTAAGTCCTCCAATTGTTGAAGCTTTAATTTGTTGTCAACATTGAAGAGCTTGATAAGCTGGAAGAAGGTTATTGTTTTTTTGACCCGTTTCTCATTATTCTTTTAACAAACATTATTTATATTTATATTATATTTACAAGTTAATACAACTAAACATCTATTGGTTTTCTTTTTTCTTGTAGAAATGAAGGGTTATGCATGATTGGAGGAATGGGTTATGTATGCAGGTTCATTCTAGTTGGAGAAAGACTCGTGTTTGAAGATTATTTATATTTTGTGCCATTAGACTTGTTAATTATTTATTCTCTATGATCTATGTTTTGAAGCTTTAACTTTGTGGTTGTGTCTACGACTGCTTTATGGATGTGTTTGTTTTATTTCACAATGAGACTTTCTTGTATTCATATATTGTTATGTGTAAGTTAGTGGCGATGTTCGGAAGTTGGAACACAAATATAAATATAAATTAGAAAAAAATTTACTTACGTGCAATTTGGTTAGATTTGGTTTATTTGGTTTCTATCCGAAACCAAACCGAATTGAATTTGGTTTGGTTTGGATCGGTTTGCATATTCCTTATTTGGTTTGGTTTAGGGTACAAAATTTTGAATACCAAATAAACCGAACCGAATAAACCAAATAAACCATAAACCGAACCGATGAACACCCCTAGTTTGTGGGAATCAAAAAAGGCTTCGTGGATCGAAGAAGGAATCGTCGTCGGTTGTGGGAATCAAAAAAGGCTTCGCCGAAACTGGTTTGGTTTTAGTTTTGCTGATATTGATTTGGAGATGATGAACAGATTGTTTCACGGATCAGAAACTCTGCTCTGATACCATGTTGTCTAGTATAGAGAACAAACACAGTGATTGGGGTTTGAATTGTATATTGAGATTGTATTGTACTAAATTAGGGTTACATAAAGATGGGGTTTATATAGACCACCATATTACACATTAGTCCCTATACTATTTGTTTCTTCTTTCCGACAACATACATACATACATACATAAAACAAACATTAAAATATGACTATTTCAAACCAACAAGTTATGGTGATACATGGAATACAAGATGCGTAAAAGATCAAATATATAGGTTTATTATATGGTAGAACGAACACAGTTATTTGTGTTGTGCTACATGCATTCCATCATTTGAGTTATGATTAAGCCCAATCGTCCCTTATTGCCGACAACAAGGTGGCGGTGGTGGTCCTCCTGCTACAAATATTATTATATAAGAATGAGATATGCCTATATAACACAATTACATTTTGTTATTTTTATACAATCTACGAATACGATAATATGGAACGCATGTGTGAGTGCATGAACATGCAAAAGAGTAGTATAATCAATAATAGTTATATAGTTATGACAAATTATTAATAAACAAATGACCTTTTTTCTTGTGGCATTGGGTATCATCCCAACACCTCCAGCTGCCATACTGGCCTCGGAGGCGGCGGTGGCGCTGTTGGGGTGGTGGCGGTGCGACTCCTACTCTTGCTTGAGCAACTGTCATCATAGAGGAAATGAGAGCAAGGGCAAAAAAAATGGTCAAGAAAGAAGAAACAACAGTCTGCGATCTCATCTTCAAATATTTTTAAATGATGTGTGGCATTTGTTTCATCACTAGCCTAAGGTTTTAACATACGCAAAACTGCAAAAGTCACAATCAATGTAAATTACCAAGAAAATGAAGCAACCTTAATGACATACATGCATGTTTGACTATATAATTAATTAGTCTTGGGCGACGGTCAATGTAAATTACCAAGAAAATGAAGCAAGCTTAATGACATACATGCATGTTTGACTATATAATTAATTTGCACAACAATTTCTGCAAAAAAAAAATTTCTAAAATGGATCTATGTATGAATTATTTTGATAAATAATTTTAACTAGCAATGAGACCCACGCACGTTGCGGTGCGATACGTCGCAAACATCAAATGGATTAGTCCAAAAGTTTTGTGATGAATTAACCATATGAAAACATGCGTTTCGAATTTGACATATCTGATTGAACTCAAAGGGAAAAAACAAACGAAAAAATGTTGAACCCCGTTGCTGCGTGTTGACTCGCAAAATTTCGAACGAAACGTAAAACAAAAAACTTGCGAAAGATGAAAAGTATAGGGGGGCCAAAGTTGAAAATAAAAAAGTGTTGGGTTTAAATTAAAAGACTGAAAAGCTTTGGGTTAAAACTAAAAAAGTCAAAGGGGTTAAATTGCAAAAATAAAAAAACCCTTTGAATTAAAAGTGAAAAATGCAAAAAAAAATTGAAAAATTCTCAATACATGTATTACAACTACATAAAGCAACAAAATGTTGCTAATTTATAGTTTGGAAATATAGCTATAGATATGATAAATGGTATAATATAGATAGTTGTTTATTTTGTTGATAAAAAAAGATAGTTGTTTATTTGGACCAAGTATAATAAATAATGGTACACGTGGTATTGATGCTGATTATTTTTTATAAGAATTTGATTCCCATTTTTTATGCTTACACATGTTACAAAACTTTAATTAATATTAATAAAAGAATTAATTACACATATGGTTCTTATGATATATAATTATTGCATTGTTGGTTCCCAAAACTTTGAAATCACATAGATGCTTAGTGGTACGACTTTTGTAATAATGTTGGTCCTTAGCCCCGACGGTTGTCTGTTCTGTTCACTGAATAACATCACGTGCACCTAGCATGAGGGTAATATGGTTATTTTAAGTTGAAATGTTGGCAACTTTAAGTTTATATAACAGATGGCTACCTTAGTTACTTCTCTGCGAGACTGCACTATGCTAGTGTGTTTAGGAAATTCCCTGGAAGAAGGTATACTTATGGTAGGGTTGCTTACATATATAGATTTCCTGAACATAGATGAGTTTTAGTAGTTCATAAAGTAGACTGGATGATGAGAGAACTATACCTTCTTAAATAAAATGTAAATTTTACTATCATTTTCAAAAACCTGGAATGGATGTGGACTTTGGTTTAATAGCTTTAGGAAATGATTTAGATGTTAGAAATTTAGTCTAATATGTTGGTGAAAATTATATGCTTATTAACTTTTTTAATCAGACTAAGGTTGCTACTTACGTGAAATCACCAAAAACATCTAAGGTAGTCATTAAAGAGTTAGAGGATGTAGGAGAGACTATTAATAACATTCGTCCTCGATCTTGGGGAGTTGGGGGGGGGGGGGGGGGGGTTGATTGATTTTGGTGAGAGTTCAAGTCAAGTAGTCTATAAGTGTGGAAATAATGTGGTGAACTTACAACTAAGTGTTAATGCAAATGAGGGTGTGAATGTAAATGGTGGTACCTTTGCAAATGAGGTTGTTGGTAATGCAAATGCTAGTGACAATGTAAAAGATAAGGTTGTTGATAATAACATCCATTGGAACCTAAATGATCCCGCAATGGGGTTTCTTTTGTTAATGGCTTTAGTTTTGATGGCATTGACATTTCCAGAGAATCCCACCAGATGTCAATGTTAATCAGGTATGAATGTACGGGGGACAATGGGCATGAGACTGATAATGAGCATGATTTAGAAGATAATAAGGATGAAGGTTCTGGTGAGGATTACGGTGATGATTCAGATGATAGTGATTACTTGATTAACAAGGATGATGATATGGAATAGATGGAGTTTGATATGGGGTACTTCCTTGATTATGTTGATATTGATGAAGAGTTTGTTGGCAGCCTTAATTCCACTAATGTAGGTAACCATGATGGTGATGACAGTGAAGAGTTTGTAGCTGGTGAGAATTTACGCTATGAATCATTTGATAGCTTAACTAATGAACTAATGGAAGATTTAGGCACAAAGAAAAAGTTAGTGTTATTATTGCAATGTTTGTCACATTTCGCATGCTAAATACATTTTATATGTTTGTAATGTAGTTATGTTTTGATCTGTTTTGAAGGGCAATAATCCACTTTCAGAAGTAAGATTCTATGAACTCATCAATATGCATGCTATAGAAACAAGAAATGAGTTATCTTTCTTGAGAAATGACAAGATGGTGATTAGAGTTGTTTGTGAAGGAAGCTGACCTTCATATAAAAAAGGTAAGAGTCTTGTAAATAAACAAGATGACAATATGTTGGGCCTAAGGATGTAGTATATATTAGTGGGGACACAAAAAACTAAAAGATTTCAATGATGTTTCAAGTGTGTAAGATTAAATATATACTATTTTATATTTAATCTAATAGTCATTATAATCATTTACATTATATGGATCAAAATATATAACAACCTATTAAATAATTAGTTGGTAATTGTTGATGGACATAATTACCCTTATTAACTAATTAGGGTTTCCTCTTGGGTGCATATATAAGGAGACTTATGTTGAGGTTCTAGGGTTAGACACATAACCTAATAATCATAACATCAATATCGACCTCCCTCTACATAACCGAACTCCCTTATTCGGCTTCTTCATCATCATCATTAGATTGCACCCTAAGGAGGAACCAGACCAAGCTGACAATCATGTCAAACACTGTTGCTGCATCTCCATCTGGATTCTCTGTTGGCCTGTATTGATGCAATCAAAGGTATGTTTTCGTGTTTTCCATTATGTTTAAACAGAACTGATCAACATGTGGCATCAGAGCATATGTTGATTAGTCAGTTCTGTTTTCGTATCCATTAATTCTGGGATAAAAATCTGGAAAACGGAATTTTGATAACTTAATAAACCTAACAGCCGGTTTCGAGTCATAAAGATCCACTCGAGATCACTGTTTCGAGGAAAAGAATTTGTTTTAAATATCTCGAAATCAAAACGTGTAAGCTTATTACCGAAATCTGTTTAGAAAACCCTTAAAATTCAGGTTTCGGGGTTCCAGAATTATGTTTTATTTTTTAGGGTTCATCATGTGTTCTTAGGAAAATTCGAAAATTCCTTTATGTTTTGGAATATAATTTGAATTGTTGAATGTTTTTCCTAATTTTGATCTGTTTTGTCTAATGAGAATTTTCGAAATCTGTTAAAAGGATAAACAAATTATGATTTTCGAAATATTCTGTTAAAATTAGATCAATGTTAAAACAGGAAACTCTATCACAATTCCTAAGAATTCAAATTTTTAGTTATGCTTTTACATTAACAGCTGTAACAGTGGACTTGAGACCATCAGGTTTCGATTCGAGACCAAGATCTCGACTCGAGACCACAAGGCCTCAACTCGAAATCATAAGATTTCGACCCGAGACCACTGAGGTTTCGACTAAGGGCTTCAATCTTCACAACTCGAGACCATGGTTGCGACTTGAGACCTCATCAAGCACTCGAGATCTCATAAAACACAGTAGTCGAGACCATGATTACGACTCGAAACACTGAGGTTGCGACTCGAGACCATTAATGAGTCGAGACCTCATAA
Organism: Helianthus tuberosus; assembly: GCA_030545235.1. Taxonomy (NCBI): domain Eukaryota; kingdom Viridiplantae; phylum Streptophyta; class Magnoliopsida; order Asterales; family Asteraceae; genus Helianthus; species Helianthus tuberosus. The sequence goes on along the minus strand of CM060449.1, from coordinate 65,213,893 downwards.
TGTTTACAAGATGAGTCGAGACTTGACTCGAGATCTCACTCGAGACCACATAACTGAGTCGATGTCACACCCCTTTCTGCGGCGGAAGCACGAGGTGTGATCATGAAAGGTTCTCATTGCATACGAAAAGTAAACATACTACATGCTCGTAAAAATAACATCAAATACCATACATTCCATAATTTGAAAACATAGGTTTAGCGTTTACATCGCGAGATAGCATAAAACATTGTCTTAAAAGTTTACAACTTTATTTAAAGATAAACATAAGTGACATCCACAAGCATGAGTAAGGCCGCGCGCACATCCACTTCTAGTTACCTGAAATACATGTGAGTTTTGGAAAAACGTCAACATAATGTTGGTGTGAATTCATGCAGTTCTTGTATTAAATGTTTGTATACTTATATGAAAAACATGGTATGTATCTTGTATTAGTCACGTATTCTTGTATAAGTCATGTATTTCTGTATGTATCAAGTGTTAATGGGTTGCAAAGCCATTAACATGTGACACGACATAGGAACTCACCAAACCATAGGCATTTTTCTAGTAGTCAATTCACGACTGAGACACAAAAACACTACTCGGTACTAGTTGTCACCAAGAGTGGGGCTGCCCTGAAACCCATTAGATCTAACCTTTTGTTCTGCGGTCTAAGTATGTACACGATTAATGGTGCTTATGGTACCCTACTCGTGACACGATTTCTTGTATCATTTCTCAAACGCATCATACTTGGTACTAGTTATCACCAAGAGTGCTTCTTGTTTTTGTATAATACCATTTATAAATATTGTCGTATTTGTAACATGTATTTCACCCCCGAAGTTATAAAACTGAAAACAGTTAAAAGAAAAGGGGGAGCATGAACTCTCAACTTTGCGTTCCTTGCGTCGCAAACTTCACCGGATTTGCCTATAATACGTCATGACTACTAGCACAAGGCTAGGGGAGTTTCAAAGCGTAAAAGTGGTGGATAAAAGAAAACTAGAGCGGTCCTTGAGCTTCCGAGTGCACCAAGCTTACTTGTTGGACCTCTTGCACCTTTGTGTGTATGAAAAATGTTTGAAGGGAAGCTTGATGGTGGTTGTATGGTGGTGATGGGTGGCAGCCATGAGCAAGGGAGAGAGGAGAAGAAGAAGTTGTTTGATGTGTTTGTGATGAAGTGGAAGTGATGAACCTTTAGGCTTATTTATAAACCAATTTCAAGTTTACCCAACATATAATATGCTTCTAACCTACCAACAATTAAATATTCAAAAGAATGAGGGGGTTGTCCCACCCCTTGTAACCGTCGAATGGGGGGGGGGGGGGTAGGGGGTTGGGTTGTGATGGAACTAGTTACTTACTTAGTTATGTTTAAAGTGTTTAGTTAGTGTATTAGTTATGTTTCGTTAATCGATCAACTATCACCCATATCATATCGTGTCCTCTCGGGGTCCTGGGTAATTTTGTTATGAAGTCCATCGAGATTTGCTCCCACTTCCACATGGGTATCCCTGGTTGTTGTAGTAGGCTAGACGGTTTCTGATATTCGGCCTTAACCTTAGCACAGGTTAAGCACTTTCCAACGTAAACAGCAACATCGCTTTTAAGTCTTGGCCACCAGTAGTATTCTTTTAAGTCTTGATACATCTTGTCCGATCCTGGATGGATCGAGTATCTCGACTTGTGCGCTTCATCAAGGATGACTTCTCGAATGCCACCATAGAGTGGAACCCAAATACGCTTCTTAAAGTGTAAGGCTCCCTCTTCGTTTGGCACCATATACTTCAACATGCCCCTCAGGTATTCAGCTTTATGGTTTTCCAATTTAAGGGCTTCTTGTTGTGCATCACGAATACGTGCAGTGAGGTTTGTTCAAATTGTCATTTCTAATGCTCGAACCCTTAGGGACTTAACCCTTTCTTTTCGACTCAAAGCGTCTGCCATAACGTTTGCCTTTCCAGGATGGTACTTAATCTCATAGTCATAATCGTTCAGCAACTCAACCCATCGCCTCTGACGCATATTCAATTCCTTCTGATCAAATATGTGTTGGAAGCTTTTGTGATCTGTGAAGATTGTACATCGAGTACCATATAAATAATGTCGCCAAATCTTCAAGGCGAATACCACCGCGCCGAGTTCCAAGTCGTGCGTGGTATAATTCCTTTCATGTACCTTTAATTGTCTTGAAGCATAAGCGATGACTTTTTGGCGTTGCATGAGCACACAACCCAATCCTTGGCGCGAAGCGTCGCAGTATACCACGAAGTCTTCGGTGCCTTTGTATCGGTGCATCGCATAGCTTATTCTTGAGTAGTTGGAAGGCTTCTTCCTGCTTGTCACCCGAGTCGTATTTCTTGTCCTTCTGTGTAAGGGTCGTCAATGGTTGGGTTATCTTTGAGAAGTTCTCGATGAAACGTCGGTAGTAGCCCGCTAAGCCCAAGAATTGTCGAACTTCAGTCGGGGTTTGGGGAGCTTCCCAATTCTTGATTGCTTCAATCTTGGATGGGTCTACATGAATTCCCATCTCGTTCACCACGTGCCCAAGAAATTGTACTTCACGAATCCAAAATTCGCATTTTGAGAATGATGCGTGTGAAGTGTTATATATATTAGGTGTATATTTTAAGCCCCTTTAACACTTTTTTTAGTCAAGTTTTAAATTTATAAAACACGATATTTTACTAACACTAAACACACATATGGGCAAGTGCACCCATCGTGAGCGTAGTATAGTGTTGGCAAGATACCGAGGTCGTCCAAGGACACAAGAGCTTTTAGTACCGGTTTATCCTCAACGTCTAATCAAAGATAAAAGTTTAGAAAAATGTTTTAAGCTAAGAAAAATAGAAACTAACTAAAAATGCTGAAAAATAAAATAAAAAGAAAAACAGATAAACAAGATGAATCACTTGGTTCCGACTCATATCTAGTGTAACCTTTGATTATTTCCGCACTTTTGCACTATTTTAAGAGATTATCTTAGTTATTGTAGTAGGGCCCTCTTTTGAAGGTGACGTTACCCTCACCCCAGTAGTTTGAGTCAGCAAGGATACAATCCTAAAAGGGTGGATTATTGAAAGATAATTAATTAAGTTATTAATGCAAATTATGGTAGGCCCCTCTTTTGGAGGTGACGTTACCCTCGACTAAGTAGTCTGAGTCAGTAGGGATACAGTCCTAAATAGCCGGGTTATAGTATTAATAGTAGTTAACTTATGAGGGGATCAAAGAGTTTGGACCCCCGTCATCCAATACCGTTAAGTATTGAAGGAGGTCCTACTAAATTTGACCCAGGTCCATTGCAGGACCTCTAAACGCTGAACAATGGCAAGACCTTTACCAAACCGTTCCCTTAACCCCCGACCAGGTAGCCAACATACCTCCATATAGACCGTGGAGATATGAATGGAGAAAATCTTTTATTTTATATAGACAGTAAAATAATGCCAAGACACCACGGACAAACGATAAGGAAAGATCACCTTCAACATAAGCAACTAGTTATTAAAGTCATTAATACAAAACCAAATAAAAAGTGCAAAAGATTAGAAATAAAAAGTATTACACTAAACACTTTGTCTTCACCAAGTGATGTAAGAGACTTAGGCAAACATGGCCTTGATTGTCAAGAACTCTTATGATCAATCTTGGATCCCGAGACGACTCACACACTCTATGATAGACAATGGATGATGGTGGTGGATGGTGGTGGATGATGGTGTTATGGTGGTGGTGGGTGGTGGGTGAAGTGTGAGAGAGGTGGTGTGCCAAGGGATGGTTTGAACCTGAGCCAAGCACTCCTATTTATAGGCTGAACAGAAGCTCGGGCACGGCCCCGTGTCCAGTGGGCACGGCCCCGTGTCCACATCCTCTCTTTCTTCATTTAATGCAGCTTTGTCTTATTAGTTGGCCACGCCCCCGTGTCCGCTGAGCACGACCCCGTGTTCAGAAGAATCTTTGTACTATGAAGATTTGTCTGGATTGTGCGAATCTTATAGTTGACCACGGCCCCGTGTCCGCTGAGCACGGCCCTGTGGTGGGCAATAGAAGCTTCTACCACTTTGTCTTTTCTGCTGACACTTGGGCACGCCCCCGTGCTGGCTGAGCACGAGGCGTGTTCAGTCTTCTGATGTCTTGTTTTGATTGGGAAGATGTTGTCGTGGGGTCGGGCATGTCACGTCTTGTTCCTTTTCTTGTATTTGTGTTAGATTTTGATGTCTTTTTGCTTCTTTTGTTAATTTGAGCTCATTTAATCCTGAAAATACAAAAGGAAGACAAAAGCACACTATTTCCAACATTAGTACTAAAAAAGGGTTAGTTTTATGCCACAATTGATGAAATTTATATGTTGCATTGTGAACACATCAGAGAACTTTGCATAAAGTTTCTCTTTCTTCAGTAACTCTAAAATGGTTCTGAGGTGTTGCTCGTGCTCGTCTTTCGTTCGTGAGTAAATCGGGATATCATCGATAAATACAATCACGAATTTATCGAGTTATGGTTTGCATACTCGGTTCATCAGATCCATAAACACTGCTGGTGCGTTCTTCAGTCCGAATAGCATCACAAGAAACTCGTAATGCCTATAGCGTGTTCTGAATGCAGTCTTTGGTACGCTTTCCTCTTGGATTCTTAGCTGATGGTATCCAGATCGGAGGTCGATCTTGGAATAGTAGCTTGATCCTTGCAACTGATCAAATAAGTCATCAAACCTCGGTAGTGGATACCGATTCTTGATCGTGAGCGTGTTCAGTTCTCTGTAATCGATACACATCCGCAGTGTTCCATCCTTTTTCTTCACGAACAATACTGGAGCTCCCCAAGGCGAGAAGCTTGGCCTTATGAATCCTTTATCCAACAACTCCTGGAGTTGTGTAGATAATTCTTGCATCTCGGATGGTGCAAGTCGATAGGGAGCCTTGGCTACAGGAGCGGCTCCTGGAACCAAGTCTATATGGAATTCGACTTGTCGTTGCGGAGGTAGTCCTGGCAGATCTTCGGGAAAAACATCAGGGAATTCCTTTACCACAGGAATGTCTTCGAGTTTCAGCTCCTCAGCCTTCTTATCTACAACGTGCGCTAGGAAAGCGACACATCCTTTCCTTAAGCACTTTTGTGCCTTCATGCAACTGATGATTTGTAGGGGCGCGTTTCATCTTTCTCCGTGTACGATGAGAGTTTCATCATTTTCCAAAGGGATGCGAATGATTTTCTCATGACAAATAACTTCAGCTTTGTTCTTGGACAACCAGTCCATTCCGACCACTACATTGAAGCTACCCAATTGAATAGGTAAGAGGTCGATGCTAAATCTTTGTTCACCAAGTTCTAGTGTGCAGCCTCTAACAACTTCGCCCGATTCAACAAGTTTACCATTGGCTAGTTCTATGGAGTAAGGAATATCCAATATACTAGGCTCTATCCCAAGTATACATTTAAATTCCACAAACATGAAACTATAATCGGCACCAGTGTCAAATAATATGGATGCAAAATGATTGTTAACGAGAAACGTACCGGTGACCACGTTAGGGTCCTCGCGTGCGTCCCTTGCTCCAATAACAAATGCTCGAGCCTGAGCGTTGTTTCCCCCTGAGCAATCTTTCATGAAGTGCTCCTTGCTTCCACAACTGAAGCATCCTTGGTTACGCCCAGCTCTATTACCACTCCGGTTACCGTTGTCGTTCCCACCATTGTTTCCATTCCCGTTCTTTCCTTTACCCCAACAGTCTTCAGTGCGGTGACCCAGCTTTCCACACTTGTCGCATTTTGAAACGCGACACACCCCTTCGTGATGACGCTTGCAATGATTGCATTTGGGCAGCGTGCCCAGATATCCTTTAGCTGGAGTGTCATTCATAGCTGCAAGAGATTTTTCCCCCTGAGGCGGGTTAGGGTCACGCTTCTTGTTGGAACCCTTGTTGTTACGAGTTGCTTGATTCAAGTTTGCATGTTTCCTTTTCTTGTCACCAGACGACTCAGCATGCGTCTCGGCATTTTCTGTTGGGTTCAGTGATAGCTTCTTCATACGAACACAATCTTCAGTAAGGCTGACAGCCAGAGTTACAGCCTCAGTGATTGTTTGAGGTTTGGCCGAAGTCACCATGCCACGGAATTCTGAGGCCAGTCCCCAAATGTAGCGTTCAACGCGCTTGAATTCGGGAGTGACCATGTAGGGAAGCACTCTAGACAGATCGTGGAACCTTCGAGTATAACCATTAATGTCAGCTCCTTCCATGGTCAAGTGCCAGAACTCCGTTTCCAGTCTTTGGAGTTCAGCACGGGAGCAGTACTTTTCCCTCATTTTCTCTTTCAGTTCATCCCACGTCATGCCATACGCGGCATCGTCACCCATGGTTTGGACTTGCAAGTTCCACCAAGTCAGAGCTTCATCGACAAACAACCCAGTAGCAAAAGTGATTTGCTGATCCGCGGTACACTTGCTCATGCGAATTGTAGCTTCAGTCTTCTCCGTCCAGCGTACAAACGCTACTGCACCTCCTGTGCCGTCGTAGTTCATTGGTTTACAGTCGAGGAACTACTTGAAGGTGCAGCCTTGAGTTGCGTTTCCCCCAGACGAATCTCCATTCCCATTACGCCTGGCATTGCTTGGTCCTCCACTGTCTTGAGTACGGTTCGCCTCGTAGTGGGCGATAGCAGCGGAGATCCTTTCTTCCAGTAGAGCGTTCAGCTCTTCAGCAGTTCCTGGCAGCGGGGGAGGAGGAGGTTGATCACGAGCGTTCACAGCTTTCCTGGGTGCCATGTTCTGACAGAACACCACACAATAGGTTTAGGCATTTGTTTGATATCGTCATACTAGATAGTAGTAGTATATATATACACATGCATATACCACATTAGTGACATCAAACAATTATTACTTTAGCAGAGTATTTAATAAGCTGGTGTTCACGTTTGACCCTTTTCTTGCACTGAGGGAATCTATACGTGACAAGACTTGCTGTGGTTTCTGTGCACTGAATTCCATAATTATGTATGCATCCATAATTACGCAACTCCTTGCACAGTCCGCACAGTTCGTTTCATCCTCGTATTTCTTCCTTCAGATAGGCCATTTGTTTTCAGGTAAAGTCACGTATACTTGTGACATTCTACTTCTAGTATGTGTATATAGGCTAATTATCACACATAATTGCGAGAAATTTCTCAGTCAAAGACAAGTGCTACTCTTGTGCACCCTAAGTCTCGTAGTGTCTTTTCTAGACTCTTTGTGGACAGTTTCAGGTAGTGGATGTCGCGGAAAGTTTTATGCAATGAAAACTCTTTGGAAAATTGTTTTCGTGAAAGGATCCTAGTGATTGTAGACTAGACTCGAGAAGGAATCCTGGTTCACTACAATCGCAGCTCTGATACCAATCTATCACACCCCTTTCTGCGGCGGAAGCACGAGGTGTGATCATGAAAGGTTCTCATTGCATACGAAAAGTAAACATACTACATGCTCGTAAAAATAACATCAAATACCATACATTCCATAATTTGAAAACATAGGTTTAGCGTTTACATCGCGAGATAGCATAAAACATTGTCTTAAAAGTTTACAACTTTATTTAAAGATAAACATAAGCGACATCCACAAGCATGAGTAAGGTCGCGCGCACATCCACTTCTAGTTACCTGAAATACATGTGAGTTTTGGAAAAACGTCAACATAATGTTGGTGTGAATTCATGCAGTTCTTGTATTAAACGTTTGTATAATTGTATGAAAAACATGGTATCTATCTTGTATTAGTCACGTATTCTTGTATAAATCATGTATTTATGTATGTATCAAGTGTTAATGGGTTGCAAAGCCATTAACATGTGACACGACATAGGAAGTCACCAAACCATAGGCATTTTTCTAGTAGTCGATTCACGACTGAGACACAAAAACACTACTCGGTACTAGTTGTCACCAAGAGTGGGGCTGCCCTGAAACCCATTAGATCTAACCTTTTGTTCTGCGGTCTAAGTATGAACACGATTAATGGTGCTTATGGTACCCTATTCGTGACACGATTTCTCGTATCATTTCTCAAACGCATCATACTTGGTACTAGTTATCACCAATAGTGCTTCTTGTTTTTGTATCATACCATTTATAAGTATTGTCGTATTTGTAACATGTATTTCACCCCCGAAGTTATAAAACTGAAAACAGTTAAAAGAAAAGGGGGAGCATGAACTCACAACTTTGCGTTCCTTGCGTCGCAAACTTCATCGGATTTGCCTATAATACGTCGTGACTACTAGCACAAGGCTAGGGGAGTTTCAAAGCGTAAAAGTGGTGGATAAAAGAAAACTAGAGCGGTCCTTGAGCTTCCGAGTGCACCAAGCTTACTTGTGGACCTCTTGCACCTTTGTGTGTATGAAAAATGTTTGAAGGGAAGCTTGATGGTGGTTGTATGGTGGTGATGGGTGGCAGCCGTGAGCAAGGGAGAGAGGAGAAGAAGAAGTTGTTTGATGTGTTTGTGATGAAGTGGAAGTGATGAACCTTTAGGCTTATTTATAAACCAATTTCAAGTTTACCCAACATATAATATGCTTCTAACCTACCAACAATTAAATATTCAAAAGAATGAGGGGGTTGTCCCACCCCTTGTAACCGTCGAAGGGGGGGGGGGGGTAGGGGGTTGGGTTGTGATGGAACTAGTTACTTACTTAGTTATGTTTAAAGTGTTTAGTTAGTGTATTAGTGTGTGTTATATAATATAAGGTGTGTTAGGGTGTTCGGGGACCCTAACTAGGTCAGAAAAATAAAAACAATGCTTCTAGCATTATTTTAGTGTTCCGGGTAATGTCCGGTTATTCGATTAAATACCGGTTCGTTAAGGTGCTAAATTGCACCATTTAGTGTCTTTCAAGTACCCTTTTGTAACCCTTTCAATTCTCAACACTTAGGGAAATATTCTGGATAATAAAACGTAAATTCTGCATGATATTTATGTAAGTGCAGTTCCTGCAGGGTAACTGTCGCTTATCAGTTCTGGTCAACCAAAGCAGAAGTCCAAGTTAAAGTCAACATATTGAAGAATTCAAGACCACACGAAGACCATGCATTGATCAAGGGGGAGTTTGTTAATCCACTTTAGGTGATAAGTGCATGTCTTCCAATTTGTAGGGTCTTTATTGTACATGTATTGAAACTTAGTCCAAGGTTTATCCTTGGACAAGTTGTCCAAGTTTTAGGCAAGACTTTTGTCTGAGTTTTGTTTAGGACAAAAGTCAGGGTTTTTGTGTAGATTGGTTTGTCTGAGTTTTAGTCCCTAGTCTATATATATGTGTTGTATAGGATTAGGGCAACATACAGAATATAGACACAACGACAACAAAAACCCTTGAGAGCTTTGTGCACCTCTCACAAGATCCCATCAATCCTCCATCTGTGTGTATTCTAGAGAGAGAGGGAGACTATGTGTTAGTGAGAGAAAGCTAGGTTTAGATCTTTGTGATCTAAACCTGCTTGTAGATGATGTATACTCCTTTGGTTTGTGTAATCTGTGATGACTGATTCATCAATAAAGAGATTCATCTTCTACATATTTCTATCTTGGTGTTTATGATTGTTCTTCATGTCTTGAATCAAGTGCAATGTTTGATGTTCGTCATCGATCCGGTGCTTTAACAGTGGTATCAGAGCATGGTTACCGATTCGGAATGGTCTAACCGCCTTCCGAATCACCATTGCTCTTGATTTGATGTTTGTTTCCGCCAAACATCTTGAAGACATGAAGATTTTGGTCCAGATATGAAGAAATTCGAGCTGTGTTGGAGAGAACTGCTGGGTTTTTGAAGATTAGGGTTTTGATCTAAAAAAAGGCTCTGTCCGGATTTTTGTAAGTGTTTTACTCGTCCGAGTTTCCATTCTGTGTCTGTGTTTCCGGGGTTTTGGTGAACCAGTGTGAAGTCACACTGGGGAGTTAGTCCGGAGAATAGTTACTGGAGCTTGTCCGAGTTTTCTAAGGATTTAGGTAATCCGAGTTTTAACAACTTTTAAAGTCCGACCTTTCAGTTCCGAATTGTTCCGAGTTTTAATCTTTCAAGTTTTTTCAATTCTGAGTTTTAACATCTGATGTGTTTCAATTCAGCTCTGAGTTTTAATTCCGAGTTAAAATTCTGAGTTTTAACATCTGATGTGTTCCAATTCAGCTCTGAGTTTTAATTTCGAGTTAAAACTCTGAGTTTTAACATCTGATGTGTTTCAATTCTGAGTTTTAACATCTAATGTGTTTCAATTCAGCTCTGAGTTTTAATTCCGAGTTAAAACTCTGAGTTTTAACATCTGATGTGTTCCAATTCAGCTCTGAGTTTTAATTCTGAGTTAAAACTCTGAGTTTTAACATCTGATGTGTTTCAATTCTGAGTTTTAAAAGAGTGATGATTCCGAGTTTTGTCATCAGTTCAAAACAGTTCTGAGTTTTTCTTAGTTGAACCAGTTCCGAGTTTTAAAATGATGAAAGAAGCCCGTGTTTCGGTCGATTAACTGTTCTGAGTGTTCAACTGTCCGAGTTTTTAACAGGGTCCGAATTTTGTGCAAAGTCCTTCAACAGTCTGAGTTGATATTTGTTAGTTCTTCCGAATTTTGTTAAATGGTTTCCGTCCGAGTTTTATTTTCAATTCCGAGTTTAGTTCAGCAAGTCTTAGATTCCGAGTTTTAAACAACCAGCTCCGAGTTATAAAGAATGTTCAAACTTCCGGGTTTCGACTTTCAGTTCCGAGTTCTGTAAATCCATTCAGGTCCGAGTTTTTGGTCCAAATTCTGGTCCGGGTTTTAGTAATTATTCAGGTCCGAGTTTTGGTCAGTTCCGAACTTTAGTCACATGTTTGATCTGCAGATCCGAGTTTTGGTTTGGTTATCTGTTCCAAGGTTTTGGTTCTGAGTTCACATGGTTTTGTTAACTGTTCCGAGGTTTAGGTTCCGAGTTCACATGGTTGTCTTAACTGATCCGAGTTTAAGAGGAGTTTTTGAACAGTTTTAACAGAGTCTTCTGTTCCGAGTTTCTTAACTGTTTGATTTTTTCATTCTGAGTTTTCTCTGCATGCAAACAGGTCCGAGTAAACTTTCTTGGTATTAGTCCGAGTAAAGGGTCCCAACTTCTTCACTCCGAATCTCTTTAGATAAACAAGTCCTGGCTTACACCTTCATATGTCCTAGTTTCCTTGTTTTCTTGCTTTCTTCATGATTAATATGGTCGGTTTTTTTCTCAACAGCCGGGTTTATGTGTATTTGATTCACTGAAACCCTATGTAGACGTTTCTATGTGTTGCGTAATTTCAATTTGTTGAGAGATATTTGGAAGTCGTGGTGGTGAAGGATTGGTGTGGAGTTTTGTTAATTGGCCTAATTTTATTTCCATGAATAGATCGGTTTCTGGTCCAGTTCTTGGATGGATGATTATGCAAGATATGCATCTTCCTGTATTTATTGGGCTTGTTGTGTCTGGGGCAACAGACTGGTTAGATGGATATGTTGCTAGAAAAATGGGAAGCAATTTTGTGGTGTGTTCATGCCTTGTTCCTCTTGCTGACATAGTGCTAATTGGATGTGTTGCCATGGCCATTGTAGAAAGGGGCCCTTCTGCAACCCGGGTTTGGTACTCAGGAAACTAAATCATACATTACATACCTTAGCTGGTTAGTGGCTGCAACAACAGTGGGCTTGATTGGACGCTGACAGTTTACGAAGAAAAAGGGGGAGTAAAAATTTAAAAATTTCCTATTTTCTTCGTAAATATAAAGCTTGTGCGTAAAAGGCTCGTGTGTAATGGAATTTCGTCATGTGTGTTTGTGTTGTTAATCAAGTGTTGACGTGATGAAGTTGATTTCTCGGTTGACGACTAGTTAAAGATTGAGCCTTATTATGTTGCTGTTTAGAGTAGAGAAGATTAGTTTCTTGGTCCCTCTTTAGTAGAGAAGATTAGTTTCTTGGTCCCTCTTCCAAGACGGTTGCTAGTCAGTTCTCGAAATAATATGGTGCATCTTGTTAAGGGGAAGATCAGAGATGAAAGCCATCGGGGATTCAGTGGATTCATGAAGATAGGAGATTGATTCATGAAGATTCGTGACGAGATGAGATCATACATGAAGGGTTGCAGATTTTGATCATGGTGGTGGATGTACTTTTACAGAGTTCAGTTTGTTATTAAGTTATCGAACTGAAATTCATGTCTTAGTGAAGTTTGAAGTGTTCAAGGTTGGACATTGGAAATCCAATGTTTCTTTCTGCTGCCGGTTAAGTTTGAAGATTAATGTATCGAGCGATGCTCTTACATGTGGTTGTAGGTCGGTTCGCGTTAACTTGATTTGGGAGTAGTTTGATGGGGAGGATCTACAACGTCTGGTGTTGGATGCTTCGGGTTTCTCAAAGCGGCCTTAAGTGATCGTCAACAAGTCTTTAATTAGAAGGGTTGAAGATCGTTGTGCTCTACCTAAAAGATCAAGTCTCAGCTAAAGTTGAAAGCATGGATGATATCATCAGTCAAGGGGGAGTCTGTAAGTGCAGTATCCGGTGACTGAAGATATCAATGTCAGATAGAACTGATAGCAACAGTTAAGGGGGAGACTGTAAGTGCAGTTCCTGCAGGGTAACTGTCGCTTATCAGTTCTGGTCAACCAAAGCAGAAGTCCAACTTAAAGTCAACATAATGAAGAATTCAAGACCACACGAAGACCATGCATTGATCAAGGGGGAGTTTGTTAATCCACTTTAGGTGATAAGTGCATGTCTTCCAATTTGTAGGGTCTTTATTGTACATGTATTGAAACTTAGTCCAAGGTTTATCCTTGGACAAGTTGTCCAAGTTTTAGGCTAGACTTTTGTCTGAGTTTTGTTTAGGACAAAAGTCAGGGTTTTTGTGTAGATTGGTTTGTCTGAGTTTTAGTCCCTAGTCTATATATATGTGTTGTATAGGATTAGGGCAACATACAGAATATAGACACAACGACAACAAAAACCCTTGAGAGCTTTGTGCACCTCTCACAAGATCCCATCGATCCTCCATCTGTGTGTATTCTAGAGAGAGGGAGACTATGTGTTAGTGAGAGAAAGCTAGGTTTAGATCTTTGTGATCTAAACCAGCTTGTAGATGATGTATACTCCTTTGGTTTGTGTAATCTGTGATGACTGATTCATCAATAAAGAGATTCATCTTCTACATATTTCTATCTTGGTGTTTATGATTGTTCTTCATGTCTTGAATCAAGTGCAATGTTTGATGTTCGTCATCGATCCGGTGCTTTAACAATTTATATGTTTAAAAGCTGATTATAGCTGAATTTAGAGAAATTCTGCACTTAAAGTGCGTTTCGGGTGCTTTCTGGTGCTTATATTAGCTTTCGGGATGTATATACGTTAACCCTTATATGTACTCTTAGGTTTTAATGTATTCTTGTCATTGGACCTACACCTAGGCCTCAGTTCTAATGTCTGACTGCTTTCTGCAGAGTTGTTGACATATTGTGTTTTACCGGTGAGTTTACTAGTATTTCTGACGCAATGCTCTCGTTTATGCATAAAGCACTATTTTGTAGTATAAAACGTGCATGAATTCACTTGTTTAGCATGTAATCAGTCAATGTAGACATTTAAGCACATAATTGCAGTCATTAAATAATAATTAAAGTGTACGGAAATTACCGGTTTAGTGCCAGTTGTCACAGTCGAGATCTCACTCGAAACCTCATTATTTTATGCTGTTTAATGTGAACTAAAATTTAGCTCGGGGCTCTGCGCTAACAGGTGGTTTTGCTATAAAATGATTGGTTTTGTAAATACCTAGTTAATTAATAAGGATCAAATAATGTTTTACAAAACCAAAATCGCTTTACTTGAATGAGCTTCTGATGTATCATTTATGGCCAAAGCTGATTTGATGCATCTACTTATTGTTCAAGTATTATGAAAGCTATGTTAAGTGTGCATCATAAACATGAATGTCTTAATATCTGGCCAAAGCTGATTTAATTCCTTCATAGATGGCATACTTAACGAGTGCATAACTAAAGTGATTGTTTCAATTCTGGCCAAAGCTGATTTGTCACAAATACTTTGCACACATGCTTAAATGATTACACTTATGGCCAAAGCTGATTTGTCTTCGTTTAAGTAAAACTTTAAATAAGTCTATTATTTTGATGTTAGTAATAGACATATCATAACCTCTTCACATAATGATCCTTAGATTAATGATCCTTTATTTTTATTTTATGATCATTTCGTCTGCCTTATTTTTTAGTACCCATAACTTTACTCACTATAATTTTCTTCTATATATATCTCATCCACTCTAATTCTTAAGCCTAAAATGATTTTGCTTTATTTAAAGTTTCTATAAGAATTAGCTCTTAATTAAATCCTTGATTATCTCTTAAGACACGATAATCCTATTGCTCTCCTCTGATAAAGCACTACAGAAGAAAAGTAGAGCATGATGATTAGGATAAATCGAACATGATGTCTCTTATGATAATCAAGAACTCTCTAACATAAGTGCTGTCACTAAAAAGTTATTCCAGATTAAGTCTTTCCTAAGACTAATCTATTATTGTGGAATAATCACAAGAATTCCTAAGATGCATGCCTTCATTTAAAATTCTAAACTATAAAGTTAAGTGGTATATGTGAATACATTATAATGTACAATACCATGACCCATAAAGTTAAGGGCTTACGCATGGAAATAAGTACATTTTCCAGTACATTACATACTAAGATTTTCACTTGTACAATTTGATGCCTTATAAATCAACTATAACACTCAAAAGTACCAAAGTATAATGAGTGTGTTGATAAGCAACATATGTACAAAGAAATAAATATTTGAAGCTGGAAAATAAGTTGTTACTCACCTTACAACCACTTAAACTTTAAAAGAGGATTGTTCTAAGGTCCATATACAAATTACAAGTGTTAATTCCACCTCTAAGGTTCTTCAAGGGAAAATCTCACTGCATAATTATGCCATTAGACTAGGCATAATGGTGCGTGTGAAGTGTTATATATATTAGGTGTATATTTTAAGCCCCTTTAACACTTAATTTTAGCCAAGTTTTAAATTTATAAAACACGATATGTTACTAACACTAAACACACATATGGGCAAGTGCACCCATCGTGAGCGTAGTATAGTGTTGGTAAGATACCGAGGTCATCCAAGGACACAAGAGCTTTTAGTACCGGTTTATCCTCAACGTCTAATCAAATCAAAAAGTTTAGAAAAAATGTTTTAAACTAAGAAAAATAAAAACTAACTAAAATGCTGAAAATAAAATAAAAAGAAAAAACAGATAGACAAGATGAATCACTTGATTCCGACTTGTATCTAGTGTAACCTTTGATTATTTCCGCACTTTTGCACTATTTTAAGAGATCATCTTAGTTATTGTGATACGGATCCGACCCGCAATGCTGAGACCTACGTGGAACAAGACCAACCTGTCATTGGGCCGATACAAAGTGGCTGAGAAAGACCAGGCAGGCCCAGTTCGTTTTCATCCAGCCCAATCGCCTTTGCATTATCTTTTTATATTGATTTAAAATTTGAACTGCATTTTTTGTGATCTTCTGATTTTTTTATTTCCTTGTTTGTTGGAAACTTTGCTATATTTATCTTTTTGGCTGGAATGAATGAATTAGTTTTGAAGTTATAAAAATTGTTCCTTGTTCGGCCGATTGGATTTCAAATCGCCGGGTTTTCTCGTAGGCAATTTACGAGAGGTTATCACAAGCTAGGGCCCTAGCTTTCCACTGTTACGAATCCGTATCAAGTGGTATCAGCAGCTTCAGGTTCGCTGGATGTCTGATTATTATAGGAGAGATCGTCGACAGTTTCCCCGCAGATTCGCCGCCGGAGGCAGCGGTCCTGATCAGCGTGATCCTAGAGACATCGAAATCGACCAGTTGAACGATCGGATTCGTGATCTTGAACTCGAAAACCAGTATCTTCGGCAGGATGATGAACGGACCCACACCGAGTCCGTGATATGGGACGACGATGATAGAGATGCCGACTTCCATAATATATTTGCTCGACAACACCGACGTCATGCATCCCCACCTCCACGGCAACAACCAGATCCCTTACGGGCTCTTGGTCTCCGTACTGAAACTCCAGAATTTGAAGGTCGTCTACAACCTGACGACTTCATTGGTTGGATCCAAACCGTTGAGCGTGTTTTCGATCTCCGCGAAATACCAGAACAGTTGAAGGTAAAAATTGTTGCTATTCGTTTACGTCGTTATGCTTCCTTATGGTGGGAAAACCTTCAAAAACAACGTCTTAGGGAGGGTAAATCAAAAGTTAATTCGTGGTCCAAAATGCGCCGTTTGTTACGCGAAATTTTTTTACCAGTGAACCATAAACAAGATTCCTTCATGGACTACCACAACTTAAAACAGGGGTCCGCTTCGATTGAAGATTTTATTGCCACATTTGAACAACACCGGTTGCGTTGTGGTATTGATGAGGAAGAAGAACAGGTAATTGCTCGGTTTTTGGGGTCTATTCGTACGGAGATTGCGGATGTCGTAAGCCTCCAACAGTATTGGTCCTTCTCGGATGTTTGTATTCTGGCTCAAAGGGTGGAAAAACAAATGGCTGCAAAAGGTAAGTCTACTCCCCGATTTACTCCTTCCCGTGTGCCCCCTCCTACCCCAGCCCAAACCAAACCTGAGCCCACTAGACCACAAAACCCATCCCCACCCGTTATCCCTTCTTCGGCCCAGAATCAAGCCCAGCGGTGTTACAAGTGCCATGGGCTTGGTCACTTAAAACGGGAATGCCCCAATAAGCAAGTGGTGGCACTCATCGATGAACCAAAACCGGTTTACGACTCTGAACCAGATGACGTTAACCCCAACACCACCCACCTAATTTTACCCGACTCCGGGGAAGCCTTGGTTATTCAACGGGTCCTAAACACCACCGTGGCCGATCCCTCGGACGACACCTCGTGGCTTCGCAACACGATCTTTCGAACCAAATGCACCGCAAAGGGCAAGGTTTGTACGGTCATTATAGACGGAGGTAGTTGTGAAAATATCGTGTCCTCCACTATGGTTGAAAAGTTAAGTTTACAGCTCCATGATCACCCGGAACCGTACCAACTGACATGGCTAAAGAAAGGGAATCTCCTCAAAGTCACACATCGTTGTCTTGTTCAGTTTTCGATTGGCGATAAGTACGCCGATGAAGTTTGGTGTGAGGTTTTACCTATGGACGCGTGCCATCTTTTACTTGGGAGACCTTGGCAATATGATCGTAGGGCCAAACATGATGGGTTTCGAAATACGTATTCGTTCAAAAAAGACGGTATTAACATCACCCTAGCACCTTGTGACCCACATAACGAACCCGACTCCTCCACTGTTGTCTCCAAATCGGTTTTTGCAACTCTTTTGAAAACCGACCCACCCTAACTGATTTTTGGATTGTTCCTGGCCGAACCAAACATCACCACTGCCCCCATACCTTTTCCGGTTGCCCCGTTAATTGCCAAATATGTCGATGTTTTCCCGGATGAAATACCCGCAGGTCTCCCGTTGATGCGGGATGTCCAGCATTGCATTGACTTTATTCCTGGTGCAAGTATACCTAACAAACCGGCATACCGCATGAACCCGACTGAATTCAATGAGCTAAACCGCCAAGTCAATGAGTTGTTGGAAAAAGGGTTGATCCGAGAAAGTATGAGTCCTTGCGCCGTACCTGCTTTGTTGGTACCAAAACCAAATGGCACTTTTCGTATGTGCGTCGATAGTCGGGCCGTAAACAAGATTACGGTCAAGTACCATTTTCCCATTCCCAGGTTTGACGATTTATTAGATCATTTACACGGGGCGAAGATATTTTCTAAAATCGACTTGCGGAGTGGTTACCATCAAATCCGCATGCGGGAAGGTGATGAGGGGAAAACAGCATTCAAAACACGAGACGGTCTCTATGAGTGGATGGTAATGCCATTCGGTCTATCGAACGCTCCGAGCACGTTCATGCGCCTCATGAACCACATCTTCAAACCTTTTATTGGTACGTGCGTTGTTATTTATTTCGATGATATTCTCGTTTATAGTCATAATGTTGAACAGCACTTGAACCACCTACGCAATATTTTTGACGTTTTACGTAAACAAAAACTATTTGCAAACAAAGACAAGTGCAACTTCTTACAAACGGAGGTTATATTTTTGGGATTTTATATTTCGGCCGCCGGCTTACGTATGGATGAATCAAAGGTGACCGCTATTACAGCATGGCCCGCTCCTAAATCTTTGCATGATATAAGGAGTTTTCACGGGCTCGCGTCTTTTTATCGCCGGTTCATTCGTAACTTCAGCTCAACTGTGGCACCGATTACCGAGTGTTTGAAGAGTTCCAAGTTTATATGGACGCCCGCAGCTCAAAAGGCTTTCGAGGCCCTAAAAACAGCGGTCACGCAAGCCCCGGTTTTGGCAATGCCCGATTTTACACAAGTATTTCAGGTGGAATGTGATGCTTCGGGTCTCGGCATTGGGGGTGTATTATCCCAGAATCACAGACCCATCGCTTTTTTTAGCGAGAAATTTAGTGATACTCGCAAACGATACAGCACCTATGATAAGGAATTTTATGCGATTGTCCGAAGTTTGGAATACTGGCGCCATTATTTACTACCGAACGAGTTCGTCCTTTTTTTCGGATCACCAGGCGCTAAAGTTCATCCAATGGCAGGCTAAGCTGAACCCAAGACACGCAAAGTGGGTTGAAACACTGCAAGATTTCAACTTTGTCATCCGTCACAAAGCCGGGACTGCTAATTCCGTAGCCGATGCTTTAAGCCGACGCCCGCTGTTGGTTACCACCGCTCAGTTTCAACTTCGGGGATTTGACTCGTTCTCTGCACTCTACCCCGACGATCCTGATTTTCATGATGTTTGGAAACTCACAGCGGCCGGTTCCTACAAGTCATTTGTTCGCCACAATGGGTTATTGTTTCACGGGTCGCGAATCTGCGTCCCTTTATCCTCTTTTCGGGAATCCATCGTCTTGGAATACCATCAAGGTGCGTTGGCGGGCCATTTTGGTAGAGATAAAACTGTGGCGCTTGTAAAGGAACGTTTTTACTGGCCACACTTGTCCAAAACAGTTTCCATGGTCGTCAAGCATTGTCGTACGTGCCATCTTGCAAAAGCTAGACATTCGAACCAAGGTCTTTACACGCCTCTTCCAGTTCCACAACACCCGTGGGAGGACGTTAGTTTGGATTTCGTTTTGGGGTTGCCGCTAACACAGCGAAAACGTGATTCAATTATGGTCGTCGTTGATCGTTTCTCCAAAATGGCACATTTTGTACCGTGTTCTAAAACTTTTGATGCGTCTCAGGTGGCAAAATTGTATTTTAGTGAGATTGTTCGGTTACATGGGGTTCCTAAAACCATCACCTCGGATCGGGACGTGAAGTTCGTCAGTCACTTTTGGCGTACGTTATGGAAGCGTTTAGGGGCAAAGTTACATTTCAGCACATCTCACCATCCACAAACCGACGGTCAAACGGAAGTGACAAATCGGTCTTTGGGTAATTTGTTGCGCAGTCTAGTTGGATATCACCCAAAACGATGGGATTTGGTGCTACCACAGGCGGAATTTGCTTATAACCGATCTAATAATCAAACTACGGGTAGAAGTCCTTTTTTTGTTGTATACGGTCGCCAACCGTTTACACCGTTGGATCTCGCACCTTTCCCAGAGACCAAGCATTTTAGTGTGGAAGGTCAGCAGCAAGCCGATCAAATAAAGGACTTGCATCAACAGGTTCGTGACCAAATAGTCAAACACAATTTGCAATACCAATCGAGAGCCAATGAACACCGGAAGCGGGTTGTTTTCAACGAGGGGGATCTCGTTTGGATATTCTTGAGGAAAGATCGTTTTCCACCGGGTCGTTTTGGGAAGTTACAACCTCGTGCAGATGGGCCTTTTCGGGTGCTAAAGCGTATCAATGACAACGCCTACAAAATTGATTTACCGGGTCACTACAACGTCTCGGCAACTTTTAACGTGGCAGATTTAACACCGTATGAGGGAGAACCTTTGGACGACTCGCAGGCGAGTCGTTTTTTAGAGGGGGAGGATGATACGGATCCGACCCGCAATGCTGAGACCTACGTGGAACAAGACCAACCTGTCATTGGGCCGATACAAAGTGGCTGAGAAAGACCAGGCAAGCCCAGTTCGTTTTCATCCAGCCCAATCGCCTTTGCATTATCTTTTTATAGTGATTTAAAATTTGAACTGGATTTTTTGTGATCTTCTGTTTTTTTTTATTTCCTTGTTTGTTGGAAACTTTGCTATATTTATCTTTTTGGCTGGAATGAATGAATTAGTTTTGAAGTTATAAAAATTGTTCCTTGTTCGGCCGATTGGATTTCAAATCGCCGGGTTT
Source organism: Helianthus tuberosus (assembly GCA_030545235.1). NCBI lineage: Eukaryota > Viridiplantae > Streptophyta > Magnoliopsida > Asterales > Asteraceae > Helianthus > Helianthus tuberosus. The sequence continues at coordinate 65,193,476 of CM060449.1, read as the reverse complement.
TCTCGTAGGCAATTTACGAGAGGTTATCACAAGCTAGGACCCTAGCTTTCCACTGTTACGAATCCGTATCATATTGTAGTAGGCCCCTCTTTTGAAGGTGACGTTGCCCTCACCCTAGTAGTTTGAGTTAGCAAGGATACAATCCTAAAAGGGTGGATTATTGGAAGATAATTAATTAAGTTATTAATGCAAATTATGGTAGGCCCCTCTTTTGGAGGTGACGTTACCCTCGACTAAGTAGTCTGAGTCAGCAGGGATACAGTCCTAAATAGCCGGGTTATAGTATTAATAGTAGTTAACTTATGAGGGGATCAAAGAGTTTGGACCCCCGCCATCCAATACCGTTAAGTATTGAAGGAGGTCCTACTAAATTTGACCCAGGTCCATTGCAGGACCTCTAAACGCTGAACAATGGCAAGACCTTTACCAAATTGTTCCCTTAACCCCCGACCAGGTAGCCAACATACCTCCATATAGACCGTGGAGATATGAATGGTGAAAATCTTTTATTTTATATAGACAGTAAAATAATGCCAAGACACCACGGACAAACGATAAGGAAAGATCACCTTCAACATAAGCAACTAGTTATTAAAGTCATTAATACAAAACCAAGTAAAAAGTGCAAAAGATTAGAAATAAAAAGTATTACACTAGACACTTTGTCTTCACCAAGTGATGTAAGAGACTTAGGCAAACATGGCCTTGATTGTCAAGAACTCTTACGATCAATCTTGGATCCCGGGACGACTCACACACTCTACGATGGACAATGGATGATGGTGGTGGATGATGGTGTTATGGTGGTGGTGGGTGGTGGGTGAAGTGTGAGAGAGGTGGTGTGCCAAGAGATGGTTTGAGCTTGAGCCAAGCACTTCTATTTATAGGCTGAACAGAAGCTCGAGCACGGCCCCGTGTCCACATCCTCTCTTTCTTCATTTAATGCAGCTTTGTCTTATTAGTTGACCACGCCCCCGTGTCCGCTGAGCACGATCCCGTGTGCAGAAGAATCTTTGTAGTATGAAGATTTGCCTGGATTGTGCGAATCTTATAGTTGACCACGGCCCCGTGTCCGCTGAGCACGGCCCCGTGGTGGGCAATAGAAGCTTCTACCACTTTGTCTTTTCTGCTGACACTTGGGTACGCCCCCGTGCTGGCTGAGCACGGGGCGTGTTCAGGCTTCTGATCTCTTGTTTTGCTTGGGAAGATGCTGTCGTGGGGTCGGGCATGCCACGTCTTGTTCCTTTTCTTGTATTTATGTTAGATTTTGATGTCTTTTTGCTTCTTTTGTTAATTTGAGCTCATTTAATCCTGAAAATACAAAAGTGTAACGCCCCGCGTTTTCATACTTTCTATATTTAGAAACCATCGTTTGAAAAACTATTTTTGGAAACTTCGTAGTCTTGTAATCGTCCTTTCATTAAAAACGATGTAAAATCCGAGACTTGGATTATGAATAAACTCGTATTTTGTTAATTACATGATACACATCTATATATATATATAAACATGATAAATAAGGGCTTAGGTGTCATGTTTTAAGGACTTGAGAAATGATGTGGCATCACCATAGGCCTTCTTACAATGGTTTTGGCGGGAAAATTAGGGAAAACGTGATGTTTCTACACGGGATCCGTGTAAACAACCCAAACCCGCATGTATTTGACCCGGGTATATAAAGATCTAAAAAACCCTAATCTCTCATTCGTCCTCAATCCGATTGCGTCTCCCAAACCCTAACCATTCAAATCCACCGTTTCATCTCTGCATCTTCCGCCGTTTCATCTATTTTCACTTGAAAGAGCCTTAGATGTATTCGATCTACAATTCAGAAAGAAACCCGGTAAGTTGTTTTTCGATCTTTAATCTAAAATATAAGTTTTTCATGATGATTTTTGTTTCATGTCTATATAATCTTGATTTATAATTCCACTGCCTTACAGCGATCGCCACTACCACATTCTTGGATCTGATCACCGTAAGTTTTTATTTTTCATTGATTGATTTGTGTTAGCCCAACCTATTATCTTAATATCAGTTGAAAGGAGGCTGCCGATAAGATTCGTCAATCAATCCCTCGCATTCTTACCCTTTCTTGCAATAGATCTGGTACAATTGTTTTTATATGAAATAAGGCTAGGGTTTAACTAAATCGATTTTTATCCATTTGTTTCCACTTTTCTTCAATCATTTGGTTATTATGGTTTACATGTGGAACAATTGTGATAACGCCATTTTTTTTGCATTGAAGGTTTTATATTTTCTCGATTCTTCGCCTCAGAGATAGGTACAATCAGGTTAGCAGACCATCCAAAGTTTAAAATTTATTCATATAAGATTGGATGGTAGCATTTGTATAAGATTGTTCGGTTAAGCGTTTGTTGTGCCTGTAGTTGTATCTCTTGACGGTCCGGAATTTTCGATAGGGTGGGTTGGTTTGCGAAATTAGTATGTTTTTGTTTCTTTTGGTTTTTGGATTTTTTATGGTTTTATTTGGTTTATCGAATTGGTTTGGGGTTAAAATTCCGATTCTGCACCGTTGTTTGCCAAATTGTTATATTTAGGGGCCGGGTTGGTTTGCGAAATTGGTATGTTAACTTTTACTTATTTGATGCATGGATGGTTGTTGATTTTAGGTGTTGCCAATGTTATGTAGTCGGTGGCTACACATATTGTTTGTAAAGGGCCTTCCACATTTCCTTTTGGTCATGAAGCTATGCTTTTTGGTATACAACCTATGAAGAAGTGGTGGACAGTTTATTCTTTGTGTCAGGTAAGATGCTTATTATGACATCGCTTTTTTGTTATGTTCAGGGTTGTTACGTGTAGTGGTATTTGTTTTTTTTCTGAGTTTCAGTATATTTTCAATAAGCATATTAGTTATTGCTAAGTGTGAGATCAAAAAGCTTGAGAAATCTGAGAATTCGTTTGGGATTTTGCAGGTTATAAAGCTTGTGAATCTTAAAGAGTTTGGAAGTGAGGTTGTTTTAAAGGTGTTAGTGATTAATTAGTGAGTGCATATTGACATATATTTCTTTCGTTGTCTCCAGTGTGGCAACTGCATGTCAATAAGAAGGAAACTATGCATGAATTATGTTATATTTATAATCATATTTCAATGCATACTTTTAGTGAACATGTATAAAAGTTATAATACCAATTGTGATCTTCATTTTGTAGGAATACAGTTTAGTCACTCGTGAGAACTCAGTTATTACGATCACATGGGAAGTTCTGCAATGTTTGAGACCTTGGGGCATGTTTAAACGATGAGGTGTCTGGAACCAACCATATGTGTTTAGTCATTTCATATAAGTGGCAAGAGAACGCGAATGGTTTCTTCTCCTCTTCAGGTAACTAACTTATCAAATCCGCAAAACATGGTTTGGTTAAAGTCATGTTTTATCACAAATAGTGAAACTAGGTAGAGGATCCTGTAAAAAGTGCTCAAAGTGTGAGAAGTGTATTATAACACTATATATAATACTATATAACACTATATAAACACCGTATAACAATATGTAACACCATATAATACCATATAACACTATCTAACACTATCTAACACTATATATCATTATATAACAAATATAACACTATAGGTTGTCTGATAGCATGTCTATGATAGATGTATAGTGTTATATTTGTTATATAATGATATATAGTGTTACATAGTGTTATATGGTATTATATGGTGTTACATATTGTTATACGGTGTATATATGGTGTTATATAGTATTATATATAGTGTTATAATACACTTCTCACACTTCTCACACTTTAGGCCCTTTTTACACTATCCTTACCCAGTGAAACTATATGAGTTAAATTTGCATTCTTGATGATGATTTGTTGAGTTAATTGTTTAAATAAAAATCTTATTTTGGATTTTTTTTTCTTTTTTTGGCAGAGATTAGGTGAATTGTCGTATTTTGCTGGAGCAGAGAAGAAAGATGAGAAGGTTTTGGTGCCTGATCTGGGTTCTTTAACCAGTATTTATGACAGGTTTGTTTTTAATCTATCCCCAATTTGATGTTGTCTCATGTGATTGTGTTGGGCTTCAATCTTGCTGAATAAATTATGGGTTTTGATGACGGGTTTTTGTGTTTGTTATTAGGGCTAGAGAGTTGTTTTATTATTTGAAAGGTGGGCAGGTTGATTATGGAGATGCCACATAGCAAGGCTTCTGGGCATGCCCAATTTGGAAGGGTATATGAACAAGGTTAGCTAAAATAGTGACCTTTAGCATTTGTTTTTAAATAATTTTAGTGAATTAATTGAAACGGAATATTGTGCTATAGGGTCAAGAATTGAATGTGGAATTTCTATTTGATTTTTATTAGGTCATTACCCACAATGGGATGAAGATCATCCTATTCACTTTGTTGGGCATTCGACCGGTGCTCAGGTGATTCGGGTTCTGCAGTAGATGTTGGCTAACAAGGTTCGCTTTTTTTTTGTTTCGGAAGCGTTTACATTTTTTGGGCTTATTAGGTATAGAAAATGCATATGTTTGAGGTCCCCTTTGAAACATGGATATGGTGTAAATTTTCAGGCATTTAGGGGATATGAAAACACTTCTGAAAACTGGGTATTAAGTGTAACGCCTTTGTCTGGTGCATTCAGCGGGACTACTCAAGCTTACTTGAATGGGATGAAGTAAGTTTGATCTCTCTGTTTTTTAAATATTTATTTCTTGATAGCGAACACTTCAACATTTCAAAATTATGCATCAATATCTGTGTTTTTCATGAGTTAAAATGGTAAATATCAACTTTAATTGTCAAAGTTGGTTACTATATATCAAAATTATGGGGTAAGTTGAGAATGCTTAGTACACGCAAACGGTCTTTTGCAAAGTGATGATTGTTTAGGGACATCAATTGGCAAGAGTAATTTGGCGGAATTATAAGCGATTCGGTCTGATTTCTCTAAACGAAAAAATTCAATTTAAAGGTACAAGGATGAGTGAGTGGAACCTGAACTCTATGTAAGCAACACGTTTTTGGCTTCAGTTGAAATTACACACTCTCCGCCGACATTACCTCAATTCACTAATTATATGTCATCAAGATCGCCATTATCATCTTCAAGATCCGTAAGTTGCTTCATCACTTCATCTGCCTTTTTAGTATGTTGTTTTAGAAAACCCAACTGAATCCAACTATGTATCTTTCATATGAATGTTTGATCAAGTTTAGATCTTTATCAAGCTTAGGATGCTTAAAGTATAGATCTTGATCAAGTTTCTTGAATGCCCAGAACTCAAAGATCTCTGTTATAAGTTTTGTTTTAAGATGCCTATAAGGTGTTTGATGAAATGCTTAGGGTTAGATTGCTTATAATTTCACTTAATATGATCATTATTTATCAGAAAAAAAATAACTTCTTTTTTAGTTGATTTGACATGTACATACAAGCTTGTAACGAATCGAACGTACAGTGAACTGTAAGTCAACCGTTTGATAGGAAGTTCGTTTATTTAATAAATGAATAAACATGAAAAAAACTTTTTGTTCGTTTAGTTAAGCGAACGAACATGAACGTGTCTCATTCGTTTATTTATGTTCGTGAACGTTCGTTTAAGTTTGTTCATTTACGAATTATGACCAGTATCATTATATATAGAAAAAATACTTCTTTTTTAGTTGGTTTGGCATGTACATATAAAAGATCAAGAAATCATATTGATATCTATAATTAATATTTTCAGGTGACTCATGGCAACTAAAGGTAATCCAGGAGACAATATAACTCTATTTATAGTAGTTGGTTTATGTTGCTTCTTTTATTTACTTGGTGCGTGGCAACGAAGCGGTTTTGGTAAGGGAGATAGTATAGCTCAAGAAGTAACAAAGAGCGCCGATTGTAGTGTGCTTTTGAATCTGAATGTCGAGAGTCATCATGGTAACGGAGTGAAGAAGACCGATGATTTACGATCAGAAATCAAGGTTTTCGGGCCATGTGATGACCGGTTTGTTGATTACACCCCCTGTCATGATCAGATGCACGCAATGACTTTTCCTAGAGAAAATATGAATTACAGGGAAAGGCGTTGTCCTCCTGAAAATGAGAAATTACAGTCTTATTCCCGCCCCGAAAGGGTATGTGACACCATTTCCATGGCCCAAAAGTCGTGATTTCGTCCTGTTTGCCAATGCATCTTACAAAAGCTTGACTGTCGAGAAGGCGATTCAGAATTGGATCCAATACGAAGGGGATGTTTTTCGGTTTTCAGGTGGCGGAACGCAGTTTCCTCATGGGGCTGATGCGTATATTGATCAATTGGCTTCTGTCATCCCAATTAACAACGGGATGGTTAGAACTGCATTGGACACTGGATGAGGTGCAAGTAAAGTTTCTTTTTTTTTTCTACACCATTCACTTTTATTTTTTTGTACTTGTTTGTTTAGTATTACTAGGTTATAGATAGTTGAAATAAAAAAAAATCTCACGTAAGTAAAAGATGATAAATATCATATAAAAAATGATTAAAACCACCCATATTCAGAAAAATGTCAACTTATTTCTTTGAAAATTTAAAGAAAAACAAAATAACTTTGAGATTATTTTACAAAATTTAAGAGCCCAATATTTTACAGATAATTATTGCTAATTTTCATTAAATACATAATAAGTCAAACTTAGAATTTACACAATTTGAATTATAGATCATTTATAATAAATGTGAGTTAAGCAATTTTTTGTATTAATTTGATTTTGTTTGCTTTTTAATTTATACGAGGGGTCCTTTAGCTAAGTAGGCTTCGCTATTAATAGGTTAAATTGCTACCTTGATTCTTTTACATATTAACTAATCCTTTTGTATTTTAATAATTTACTAGGTTAGTAACCTGTGTATTACACGGGTTGATCTATAAAAATGATAAAATTCATAAAAATGTAACACAAATGTTTAATACCCGGTACTATTTTATGTGGGATTTTGACGGTACGGTTGTTCTAATATATCTGCGTGACGTGTGATGTACAGTTCCGCTTCTCTTGGAAACCCTCTACGACGAAGAAATGAAGAGTGTAGAACGCCAAAGTTTGACTTTGGAGCATGTTAGGGCGGCCTTTGTCAAATTTCGCTGCAAACTCCCAGCAATGGGGATATATGAAATATATAGCATAGGTACCATATTGTGATTTTACCCCAATTACTTTTGACTCATTGTAAGTTTGTTTGGCGTGTTCCCCTTTTAGATGACTTTCAGTTTGACCTAGACAGCAGATTGTTAATGCATCTTTGAGTTCTTCATATATATGGTCAGAATGCAAGGTTTTACAGTTAACAAAAAACATGAGGTTGAGTATTGGAGCTCAATCATCTAACATCGAGTCTGTTAAGGGGAATCCCACTAAATAAAGTATACATTAAACTAATACTTCATCTGTTTCTTTTTTTTTTTTTTGAAGACTACCTGCTTTTTAAAGAAAATTTTACTATTCTCAATCCTACACAATACATATTTTTTAATGGGCAAACCGTGAGTATTCACGGGTGATAACTTATATTATTATATACGATTAACATTGAATCATTGTATATATGTCCTCACAAATTAAAAAAAAACCCTTTTAATAAAATTAATAAAATATTAATATCCGTAAAATATAGCAACCCGTGGGTACCACGGGGAATAACCTAGTAATTTATATAGTCTCATACATTCAATTTCGTGGAACAATCGATACTTATTCGTAATTTTTGGAAACAATGTGCTAAACTTGTAATTACATGAAACTTACGCATAAAACGTGCTTTGAACGTAAACGACACTTGATTCTGATACTCATACGCTTAATTATACTTAGTCTACACTCCTCATACTTGAATCTATCTTAAACTATGTTTTTATGGCAATTATAGTCCCTAAAATACCTAAAAACCTAAAGATATCAAACTACAGGGACTAAAATGTAATAAACCAAACTTGTATCCGGATCAGAAGTGGCGGGCGGCCCGCCTGGACTTACCAGGATATGTTAAGCGGGCCGCATGGCCTTCATGTTCGCAGAAATACACAGCAACTTCAATCAGACGCGATTTTGGCACGAATCCCATCATTCTAACACTCCCCAATCACCATTTATCCACCTCTAAACACCTCCAATCACCTCTAATCTCTTCCACTATAAATACACACCCTCTCCAAGCATTTTGACACTTTCACAACTCTCTACAACTCACAAATTCACTCTCAAATCAGTTGAAATATGCATTTTCGGACAGATTCATACACCTTTACAAAAGAGAGCATAACTTGCTCATTTCTTAATGAAATCACTTGATTCTTCTTCCTATTTGCTTGGATAATCATGGGGTTTGATTCCTTGGTTTCTCCATGGAGAAATCAGACCTGGAATTGCTCCGAAACTGTCCATAAACTTTCTGTTTTGTTACATGTTCTTCAAAAGCTTGTTTAAACTCATCCAACTTGTGTCTAACATATCTCATACCTATGTCCCAATGCTTACAACCTCTCTTATGGTTGGTTAAGCTTAAAAACAAGGTTGAGACACTATAAATCAGAGGTTAAAACCTCAAATACTTTCTGTTTTGTTAGGGTATTTGACCCACAAATCATGTCAAGCTTAGATCTTGATGAATGAGTGATTATGGAACAACTTGGGTTGTCCTACATACCATCCTCACATGATTTGATGATTTCTCTTTAGTTAGGTTGTTTATGTTATTGTGCTAATCCTAGTTCGTGACCCTCCTTGGTTGTTTTTACATCAAGTGAAGTGGTGAACATTCAAGGGGTTCCTAAATGGAAGCATGTTCTTCCTACCCCGTACATGACATCTATGATAACTCGAGGTGCCTAAATGAAGATCCTAATCTTCTACCTCCTACTTGAATTATTGGACTAAATAATATGTAATAGATATATATATATATATATATATATACACTCATTCGAACCTTTGATGTTGAACTTGTGTTTACATGTTAAAGTAGTAGAACATCATATAAGACCTAAACCTTGTTGTGATTCTTATGGGTGTTCAACTCATGAAAACATTATCATAACCCTTGTGGTTACCAAGTGTCATACAAGTGTTAAGTGTTGAAGATGATTATTTTCACATGTTATTATCATATCTTATTTTTATGTTGTTTTAAATACCGAATCTCGACCCTAAGCATACTTTAACTTTAACCCTTACACATTCAATCTTTTAACCTCATCAACTCGTCAATAATTGGATAATTGGAAAGCATATGCAAACTTTGTGAGTATACTCGTATTTCCCCCTTTTTACTTTTACCACTTTTGGGGTGTAACATGTTTACTTATCAACAACTTACACATGAACATTTTGCTTAAACACATGAACATTCCTATTAACATGCTTGTATACGTGATGGCTTGATATTTAAACTTGGGTGATTCTTATGTGTTGAACTTATCATTAACTTCGTACGAGCCAAACCGTGACATATGTAGCGCTATAGGATTAACGACCCGCCACCCGAAACTTGTGGTAATGTCATGAGCCTGTTGCGTTTCCTTGGTTTGATATGTTAGACACATGCCATGTTTTTACGTTTATCTTGAATCACATGCTTGCTATGAGGAATTTTTCGAAACTTATCTTTTGCTATGTATGTACCAAACTTGTATACTCGCCTTTGCTTTTGCATTGAACTTTATTTTAAACATGTTACAGGTTGAGGATGATGATGCTATGAAATGAAGTAGCGATGATGCCTAGATACACATATAGACGTTTAGGTCAAATACATTGTATAAATGTCATAATTGTTGTCATATTGTTTTTCTTGTATTTAACATGTTGTATTTCAACTTTCATGTATTGTAACATTTATTTATGAAAGAAATCAATTTATCTTTAATTCTATTGTCACAATTAGCTTGATGATGTCTCGAGCAATCTTCACACTTCGTCTCATCCCGATGTTTCCGCCATTGGTTGGGGTGTGACAAAAAGGAAGACAAAAGCACACTTTTTCCAACATTAGTACTAAAAAAGGGTTAGTTTTATGCCTCATTTGATGAAATTTATATGTTGCATTTTTAACACATCAAATACCCCCACACTTGAATCTTTGCTTGTCCTCAAGCAAAACTCTTTAATATGTGGCTATTACACTCCCAAATGGAATGGGTAGAGAAGAAGGTTTTTGGGCTTGTCGTAAAGTGTCGGGATTTCCAAGATTCTTTATTTAATTTTATTTTTATTTATTTACAATCCTATTCGTCTTGATTTATTTAAAACTTTTCATAAGATAAATTACTTATTAGGGCATAACATGCCTCTTTAAAATTCTATTTATATACAAGTTCACATACCTCACGGGGATCACTCAACACTCGGCCGAAAATGTATTTTTGTGGATCACTCGAGAGCGGCATGGAACTTACTCCTACCATGGGCTTGCCAAGCAATCAATCCTCCTCCTTTTTAACTTATATACCTTTGTAAATATCAAGAGGACTTTGTGGGTGAAGGGTTAGGCTTGGGTTAAAGGTAGGTGGTTGGGTTGGTGGTTAGTGGTTAGTAGAAAACAAAGGCGAAAAGCGTAACAAGTGTCGGTTTTCGTAAGACTTTCTATTTTTGTAACTTTTATTTTGATGAAGCTATTTATTCAAAAAAGGTATTTTTGATGAACTTGTTTGTTTATTTTCTTTTGCTTCATCATCAACACTTTTTTTTTTTTGAAAAGTCATACGAAAAATCGAACTTGTTACTAAAACAAAGGGGTAAAAATGAAAAAGGTTTTGGTGGGTAAAAAGGGTGTTTGGTTTGGGTTATGAAATGAAAAGGTTTAGGCTCAAAGGGGCCAACTAGGGGGATTTTGGGTAGGTGGTAAAAAAAAAGAAAAATAATGGTGTAGAAATAAAAAGGGTTAGTCCTAATGCCTCCATCATTTACTTACTCGGGTTTAAGTTGGTAAGGACCGGGAATGTATCGTCATGGCAAGTTCTAGAGTCGTAAGAACCAAGCGGCTATTCACACAAGAAACGAAAATGAGCATTTAGTCAAATGATATGTAATTGTATGCTCAATAAAGGCTCAAAACTCACTTTTGTGTGAATGGGTTTTTATGTGATCAAGTATATATAATTAAATTTTAACTAAGCTTGTCATGCCTTTTCATAATTTTCTTATGTTGGTTCTTTTTATCACGACGCTATCGGTTGTAAATTCGTAAAAATATAACCTTTTTGAGAACTTGAACTTCCCGAGTTAAACCTAGACAAGTAAAAAAAATGAAATTTTTTGAAAAAAATTGGGGTGATTAGCGGTTCCAATAGAGTTTTGTGTAAGGCTTGTATTTAGGACTTGCAAGATTCAAGGTTTTAGCATCCCCCCCACACTTAAATTACACATTGTCCTCAATGTGTCCCAAAAATAGGTTTTTAGGTTGATTGAATGTGTAAAAAGGTGTAAAAGGCAAGAATTTTGTGTTACTGGTTACCTGGGCACAACCCCGTGTTGAGTGGACACGACCCCGTGCTCAGGTGCCAGTAACGAAAACTTACAGAAGGTGAACACGGGGGCGTGTTGGTTGGACACGACCCCGTGTCTGTCAAGGTCTGCAGAATTTAAAACAATCAGCAGGTTCAGGGGAGTGGGCACGGGGGCGTGTCGGCTGGACACGGCCCCGTGTGGACAGTCTGCAAAGTTGAAAAACAGGTTTCTTTCGTCGGTTTTCCTGTCCCGGCTTTAGTAGTACTAATGTTTAGCACTCTAAGCCTCGTATGTACCTGCTTAATCAATAAACACCATACCATACCATAGCAAACATCCTACTTTTACCAAAGTTAACATCCATGTCAAAGTTAAAAGAAAAATAAATGCAGAAAACTAAAAGAAGTTAGGGAAAGTAAATTGTTCAACACTTGGCACGCAGGCCATCAATTGTTCAAGAGAGAAAAAGGGTTAACCTGGGAAACCATCAAACAACCTCCTCTTCCTCCGCTCCTCCCGCCTATTCCATGGCATCGTCATCATCATCATCATCATCCCCTCCATGGCGTGCAATGTGGTCTCGAATATATCCAATATCATCTTGGATATCGGATATGTTTCTTTCGATAGCTCCGACCCGGTGGTAGGTGTTGCTCGCCATGTTATAGGTGTTCCTGGTGCACATAAGGTTTTCCTGCAACAAATCATGCAAACTTTGAAAGTTAGGAAAACCGCCTCCCGAGGAGGATGATTGGCCCGGATCACCATGGGGTTGGTATTGGTACTGATGATGTTGCGGAGCTTGGAGGACAAGCGCTTCTTGCGGGTTCCATGCATGACCTTGCATCCTTTGAAAGCTTACCGTCCCGTCTTCCGCTTCATAAATCAGGTTCATTGAGCGGCATATGTGTATATCCACCATACCCGACCATGGGCTCCTCTCAAATGACCTAGGTATGTGGGCGAAGTGCTTGAAGAGACGGTACACCCATCCCCCAAAGAAGATAGGGGTCGGTGCACTAGCAAGGCGGTTGTGATGCATGTTTCGGAGCATGAGGAACGGAACATCGAGCGGCCTGCGGTTGTGGATGCAGTGGAGGACAACCAAATCTCTTAACCCAACGACGCCACTACTATCATGCCTTTGGCTAAGAGAGTAGCCGAGGAGCCTATGAATGTATCTGTATAGCGGATCCCTCAGCTTTGTACTCTTAGTGCTGCTCAGATTGTAGTACCCTTCACCAATCTGAGCCCAAATGGCTTGGCGTTCGTTTTCACCTATCTCTCTCATTCCTCCAGTATTTTCTTCGTTTCCCGCATCCTCTTCCGCGTACAACCCGACAATCGACCCAAATTGTGCCATAGAGATCGAATACCTCGTTCCGCCACATCGGAATGATACCCCGTCATTGTCGAACGGGTCGCACCTCGAGTTGAATGTGAAGGTGCTATAGAACTCCAAAGTGCATTCGTGGACGGAACAGAGTCGAGTTGTTAGAGCGACTCTGAGTGGTCCCGTGACAATGTTGTTGAAACGGTCGATTTGATTCACCATAGTTAACCGTTCCGTGCATGCTTGCCTCGGGTATTCCTCCGGCCTTGTTTGAAGTATCTCGTATCGAGCCCTAGCATCGAGCTCATTGGCATTAAATCTTGTGAACTTCCTAGCCATCTGAAAGAATACACCAAAAGTTAGCACGAAGCAGAAGTATTTTCGGACAAAACTGCAAACAGTGGGCTGGACACGACCACGTGTTCAGCGGACACGGCCCCGTGTCCAGGCGTCTGTTACTCAAAAATTTCATTTTTCGACCCGGTTTCGAAAACTTGAAAATTTTTGGTCCAATAGGTGCGGTTTTCCACGAAAATGAAACCCTAAGTGCCGTTTTTCCCAAAATATCTCGTTTACCCCTTCAATTTTATCTTTTTTGGGTCAAGAACAAGAGTTTGGGGTTTTTGTGCGAAATTGGACGAATCTATGAACAATACAAGTGTATTTATTTCCCATAACACTAATCTAACTAAATGCAAACAGATCTAAACAAAAATTTGAGGTTCGATCCGGATGAACTTCAAGAACCCTAGATTTTCCCCAAATTTTTGGAGTTTTAACTACATGCAAGTAACTAATCTAACTACTAAAAGTGATAGAATCATACCTTGATGTTGTTAGAGTGATAGGAGACGTCGAAAATCTGCGAAAAATCGCTTGGAACCAGAGCTTTTTCGGGGAAACGGGGCGTGTGGAATGAAGTAACTGTTTTGAAAAAGGGGATATATCCCGACTGCAGCGCGGACACGGCCCCGTGTCCAGCGGACACGGCCTCGTGCCGAGCAAAGTTTTGAATTTTTTTTAAGTGCTCGTGTGAGTGCCCTTGTTTCCCATAAGCTTTGCTTAGAGAACTTACCGCTTTATTTGTCGCCTCAATCGTTCGTAACTTACCAGGTATGATGTTGGTTTCATTCTTCCATCGTTTGAAACGAAATCTCTTCCTCTTCATCCTCAATGAATCCTTGATAAAGTTTCAGCCGTTGGCCATTGACTTTGAATGGAGTCCCATTTCGAGATTTAATTTCTACTGCACCGTGTGGGAAAATATGGGTGACGGAAAAAGGTCCTGACCACCTAGACTTTAATTTACCAGGAAATAATCGAAGTCGTGAATTAAACAAAAGAACTAGATCTCCTACCCGAAATTCATTAGGTTTAATGTGTTTGTCATGCAAATTTTTCATTCTTTCCTTATAAATTTCAGAGTTTGAGTATGCATAATTCCTAAGCTCGTCTAATTCATTTAATTGACAAAAACGATTTTTACCAGCAAATTCTAAATCTAAGTTTACGTTTTTAATTGCCCAGTAGGCTTTGTGTGCAATTTCTACTGGCAAGTGACAACTTTTTCCATAGACTAGCTTATATGGGGTTATGCCTATTGTTGTTTTATAAGCAGTTCGAAAAGCCCATAAAGCATCATCTACTTTATCCGCCCATTCCTTTTTATTTAATCCTACGGTTTTTTCGAGTATTCGTTTTAAACCTCTATTAGTCACTTCGGCTTGTCCGTTTGTTTGAGGGTGATATGTTGTTGAGACCCGGTGATAGACCCCATATCTTGTTAAAAAAAAAATTCGAGTTGATGGTTGCAAAAATGGGTACCTCTATCACTTATTAATGCTTTAGGTGTGCCAAAACGAGAGAATAATTTTTTCAGAAATCTTACCACGACTCTTCCATCGTTTGTTGTAAGTGCCTCGACCTCGGCCCATTTAGACAAGTAGTCTACTGCCACAAGTATATATTTGTTTCCTTTCGATGGTGGGAAAGGTCCCATGAAGTCGAGTCCCCACAGATCAAACATTTCACAAACAAGAATGCCATTTTGTGGCATTTCGTTTTTGGAAGAAATATTACCTGTTCTTTGGCAAGCATCACATGTTTTAACAAGACTTTGGGCGTCTTTGTAAATGGTTGGCCAATAAAATCCTGAATCAAATATCTTTCGTGCGGTACTAGCGGCACCATGATGCCCTCCGTATGAACCTTCATGACAATGGCGGAGAATTCTTCATGCTTCACTACCATGTACGCATCGTCGGACGAGTTGGTCGGCACACATTTTGAAAAGATATGGATCTTCCTAAAAATAGTGTTTCACATTGGCAAAGAACTTTTTTCTTTGATGATGTGGCCACCCTTTTGCGACTATACCGCTAGCTAGGTAGTTAGCATAGTCGGCGTACCATGGTTCTTACTTGTATTCCACTATTTCCAGGGACTCAGTTGGAAATTTTTCGTTGATTTGTTCGTCCCTGGTCGCTTCTAAAGCTGGGTCTTCTAAGCGCGAAAGATGATCTGCTGCAGTGTTTTCTGCTCCTCTTTTGTCTCTGATTTCAATGTCGAATTCTTGGAGGAGTAGAATCCACCGAATCAAACGTGGTTTTGCGTCCTGCTTTTTGAAGAGATATCGAATGGCTGCATGATCTGTATAGACTATAGTTTTAGAAAGAACAAGATAAGAACGAAATTTATCAAAAGCAAATACCACAGCTAGTAATTCTTTTTCAGTTGTTGTGTAATTTTCTTGTGCATCATTAAGTGTTTTACTAGCATAATAAATTGGGTGGAAATGTTTTTCTTTTCTTTGTCCCAAGACAGCTCCAACTGCAAAGTCACTAGCATCACACATGATTTCGAAAGGAAATTTCCAATCAGGCGCTATCATGATAGGTGCATTGACTAACATTTCCTTTAAGGTTAGAAATGCTTGGTTGCAGTCCTTGTCAAAGAAAAAAGGAGCATCTTTTTCAAGTAATTTCGTTAGAGGCCTCGAGATTTTAGAAAAGTCTTTGATAAACCGTCTATAGAATCCGACATGCCCTAGGAAACTTCTGATAGCTCTTACGGAGGATGGAGGTGGTAATCTAGAAATGGTATCTATTTTGGCTCGATCCACCTCCATTCCTTCGCTTGAGATCTTGTGACCGAGTATTATTCCCTCCGTTACCATGAAATGGCATTTTTCCCAATTAAGGGCGAGGTTAGTTTCCTCACATCGGGATAGAATTCGTTCAAGGTTATCGAGGCATTGGTCGTATGAATCCCCAAAGATAGAAAAGTCGTCCATGAAGACTTCCATTGTCTTTTCTATCATGTCATGGAAGATGGCTACCATGCAACGTTGGAATGTTGCGGGGGCATTACATAGACCAAAAGGCATGCGTCGATAAGCAAAAGTTCCATAGGGACATGTGAAAGTTGTCTTTTCTTGGTCTTCGGGTGCTATCGGGATTTGAAAGTAACCTGAAAAACCATCCAAGAAACAGTAAAATTTATGACCAGATAATCTTTCTAACATTTGATCAATGAAGGGTAAAGGAATGTGATCTTTTCTTGTTGCTTCATTTAATCGTCTATAATCTATACAAACTCTCCATCCTGTGACGGTTCTCGTTGGTATTAATTCATTCTTTTCGTTAGTTATTACCGTCATACCTCCTTTCTTTGGAACTACTTGGACGGGACTCACCCACGGACTATCGGAGATAGGGTAGATAAGTTCGGCGTCAAGTAATTTGATGACCTCGTTTTTAACCACTTCTTGAACATTTGGATTCACTCGACGTTGTGGTTGTATGACCGATTTGTAGTCATCATTCATCAAAATTTTGTGTGTGCACATAGAAGGACTAATTCCTTTTATGTCTACAAGTTTCCAAGCTATTGCATTTTTTTGTTTTTTCAAAAGACTAATTAATTTTTCTTTTTCTAAGCTATCTAATTTAGACGAAATAATTACAGGTAAATTACCCTCTTTGTCTAGAAAAGCATATTCCAAACCTTTTGGAAGTTCTTTGAGCTCAAGTGGTGGGTCTTTAGGAGACTCCTTATTTGGTTGCTCATTTCGATCAAGAACTTTAAAAGTTTGTTCTATGGTGACCTCTTCTTCAACAAAGTGGTCAATCTCTTCACTTGTATCGGGTGGTTCATCTTCATCTTCAATTAGGGGGTCATTATTGCCGAATGGATATTTCATTGACCGTTCGAGATCGACACTTCTTTTAAATGCCCCTAATTGAAGAGGTAGATTGTTGAACTTCCGGTTTTTCAAAGCTTCGTGAGTTTTTACAAATGGTCGTCCCAACATTAGAGGAGCGTCATCGAGGATGACAAAGTCGGTCGGGATTACCATTTGATTTGTTTGAACCAATACATCCTCAACTATACCGATTGATTTTATTACTTTCCGATTGGATAGAAAAATGGGTATTTGAAGTGGAGAAAAATCACTAATACTTAATTTTTCGAAAATGTAGTTAGGCATTATGTTAACACAAAGATCTTTATCGATTGTGACATTACTAATAAACGAAGTTTGAAAGAAACATGGAACCGGTGTAATGTTAATTTCAAATGGGTCTTCTTTTATTAGCGAAGTTTGATCATTAGTTAACTTAACACTTACCGTTTCGTCAATTTTAGTGTTAATGTTTAACTCTTTTAAAAACTTAGCATGAGTGGGGTACTAAACAATGATTTTCAAAAGAAGGTGACAAGAGATTAATTTCTTCAAAATTAGACTCTTCTTGAATTGTAACGTTGTCGGACTCACCTTTTTCGTTGTTTAACTCATGTGTAGGTTTTTCACTTATTTGTTCTTCCATTTTTACACTTTCAGTTATCTCTTCCTTTTTTTAATTCTTCTCTTGCGCGGGACTCCTCTTCCCTTGCGCGAGATTCTTTTATACAACGATCGATAACTCTAATGTGTTCTAATATCTTATCGGTCACTTCGGTTATAGAAAAAGAATCGGGATTTTCTAAGCTTGAATCCGGTTGTTCGATCATTTGTTCCTCATAATACCCATATGAAGTAGATGGTTCACACCATTGTCCTTCATTGTAAGCATATGATGGATAAGGGTCGTAATTTTGTTCTTCATAATACTCATATGAGGTGGGTTGTTCACGCCATGGTTCCTCATAGTAAGTATACGAAGGTGGTGGCTCATATATTGGTTCCTCAAAGTATGAGTAAGAAGGCTCATACCTTGGTTCATCAAAATATGAGTATGAGGGAGGAGGTTCATACCTTTGGTCTTCATAGGATGTGTATGAAGTCGATGGCTCGTACCTGGGCTCCTCATAGTAGGTGTATGAATTGGATGGTTGATATGAGTGATTATATTGAACCGAGCGTGTGTTACGACAATTAGTGCAATAGTTACCCCTATAATCATCCTCCTCATAGGTGTAGTTGTAACCTCCTGAGTATTGATCCATAAGAATCACTCAGCAGACCACAACCGAGTCTCGAGATCAGAAAACAGAAAAAAACGAAAACAGAGGCTGGACACGGCCCCGTGTTCAGTGGACACGGCCCCGTGTTCAGGATCTGTATCTGGGCGTTTTAATTAAATTTACTGATTTCGTTGAGCACGGGGCGTGTTCAGTGAGCACGGCCCGTGTTCAAGCTACTGTTACTGGGTGTTTTTATGAAAATGTGTAGCACGGCCCCGTGTTTAGTGAACACGGCCCCGTGTACAGGTTACTGTAAATGCAAAACTAAACTAAAATGCAGAAAAATGTGCGCGCGTTTTAAAAAAGGTTTTGAAAAACTGATTAGGCCGTCGATTTTAAGCTTTCTTAAAATCCTTGTGTCCCCGGCAACGGCGCCAAAAACTTGGTGCGTGTGAAGTGTTATATATATTAGGTGTATATTTTAAGCCCCTTTAACACTTATTTTTAGCCAAGTTTTAAATTTATAAAACACGATATGTTACTAACACTAAACACACATATGGGCAAGTGCACCCATCGTGAGCGTAGTAGAGTGTTGGTAAGATACCGAGGTCGTCCAAGGACACAAGAGCTTTTAGTACCGGTTTATCCTCAACGTCTAATCAAATCAAAAAGTTTAGAAAAAATGTTTTAAACTAAGAAAAATAAAAACTAACTAAAATGCTGAAAATAAAATAAAAAGAAAAAACAGATAGACAAGATGAATCACTTGGTTCCGACTCGTATCTAGTGTAACCTTTGATTATTTCCGCACTTTTGCACTATTTTAAGAGATCATCTTATTTATTGTAGTAGGCCCCTCTTTTGAAGGTGACGTTACCCTCACCCCAGTAGTTTGAGTCAGCAAGGATACAATCCTAAAAGGGTGGATTATTGGAAGATAATTAATTAAGTTATTAATGCAAATTATGGTAGGCCCCTCTTTTGGAGGTGACGTTACCCTCGACTAAGTAGTCTGAGTCAGCAGGGATACAGTCCTAAATAGCCGGGTTATAGTATTAATAGTAGTTAACTTATGAGGGGATCAAAGAGTTTGGACCCCCGCCATCCAATACCGTTAAGTATTGAAGGAGGTCCTACTAAATTTGACCCAGGTCCATTGCAGGACCTCTAAACGCTGAACAATGGCAAGACCTTTACCAAACCATTCCCTTAACCCCCGACCAGGTAGCCAACATACCTCCATATAGACCGTGGAGATATGAATGGTGAAAATCTTTTATTTTATATAGACAGTAAAATAATGCCAAGACACCACGGACAAATGATAAGGAAACATCACCTTCAACATAAGCAACTAGTTATTAAAGTCATTAATACAAAACCAAGTAAAAAGTGCAAAAGATTAGAAATAAAAAGTATTACACTAGACACTTTGTCTTCACCAAGTGATGTAAGAGACTTAGGCAAACATGGCCTTGATTGTCAAGAACTCTTACGATCAATCTTGGATCCCGAGACGACTCACACACTCTACGATGGACAATGGATGATGGTGGTGGATGATGGTGTTATGGTGGTGGTGGGTGGTGGGTGAAGTGTGAGAGAGGTGGTGTGCCAAGGGATGGTTTGAGCTTGAGCCAAGCACTTCTATTTATAGGCTGAACAGAAGCTCGGGCACGGCCCCGTGTCCAGTGGGCACGGCCCCGTGTCCACATCCTATCTTTCTTCATTTAATGCAGCTTTGTCTTATTAGTTGACCACTCCCCCGTGTCCGCTGAGCACGACCCCGTGTGCAGAAGAATCTTTGTACTATGAAGATTTGCCTGGATTGTGCGAATCTTATAGTTGACCACGGCCCCGTGTCCGCTGAGCACGGCCCCGTGGTAGGCAATAGAAGCTTCTACCACTTTGTCTTTTCTGCTGACACTTGGGCACGCCCCCGTGCTGGCTGAGCACGGGGCGTGTTCAGGCTTCTGATATCTTGTTTTGCTTGGGAAGATGCTGTCATGGGGTCGGGCATGCCACGTCTTGTTCCTTTTCTTGTATTTATGTTACATTTTGATGTCTTTTTGCTTCTTTTGTTAATTTGAGCTCATTTAATCCTGAAAATAAAAAAGGAAGACAAAAGCACACTTTTTCCAACATTAGTACTAAAAAGGGTTAGTTTTATGCCTCATTTGATGAAATTTATATGTTTCATTTTTAACACATCACATAAGCAACGAGAGTATTCATTATTCAGAAGAACGGTTGGATAAGCTAATTAGGTAGTCACTTACTAATGATATTTAAGTCTGATAATTTTTAATATTCCAATTAACACATGATTAGTTGACTCTAGTTCTAAACGTTTCCTTACCAGAAGTCAACAAATAACTAACATGAGAGTTAGTGACAAAATTAAATGTTAAGGCTATAAGAACCATAATAAGCAATCTTCTAACAACGCTTTTCGATACCTTATATATTCTGAAGATTAATCAGAATATAGTATCATAATTAAGCAATGTTATGAATGTTGTGAGGTTTGCATAGTCAACATAAAGTCACACTTATCTTAAACTCTCATATTATTTGTTCTAAATATCTAGATTGAAACATTACTAAGATAAAACTAGATGATACCTTACATTTTCACAACTTTTGTTATCATGCAAAAGAGAATTTGACAAAAGGAAAATGAGACTTATAAATTTCATCCATTATAACCAAAATTCATGAGAAATCATGACATGGTTAATGAGGATGATTTTTTCATCTAATCTCATTCTAAGTGTTTTTAAATCATGACGTTACAGCCCTAAATATTACTTGGCTTAAGGAATAAGTATGGGTCCATCATAAGTCATTCATTGACATTCGTGGAACTTATTCCAAATGGAATATTCAGACATAATTCATTTATCATTTAACAGACTATCAACTTGTATCTAAACTCTGTCGCATATGGCACACGGTCTTAGAAGAAATCTATTCATGTATATAATAATAAGATTTCTATTAGATATGTCCCTAAAGTTTCTTATGATATCTGGACATTAAAGAAATCAAATAAAGTCCAACATATATGTGATAGGTTCCCACGTCACGTAACTCATTGAAACTTCTCTTGTAGCATTTCTAGAGATATTAAAGATCAGTGGGAGCATTAAGTGTCTTTTAGTAAAAACTTGCAGTAGTTGCAAGAGGTGGGGGAGTGAAAATTTCACATTACTTCAATTTACACCTATTGTACAAGACACCGCTCCATCACGACACTGTTCCATCAAAAACTTGTCTCCTTAAAATCTAATGCTACTCTTACAAAAGTTTCAATGTTGCTTAATTGTGGGCACACTTAGATTTCTTACCTAAACTAACATAATCCTCAACAAGAGAAATCACAACGACTAACGTCATTAACTTGTTTCTCTATTAGAATTTGTTGGTCGTATTGACCCTAAGCATGCTGAGTTCCTAAAGATTTCTAAGGTCAGTGAGAGCAGTCAAAGTCCTTATCATGATTTGCAAGGAATACAAGAGGCGGCGGGAAGAGTGTCATTAAATTTCACTCCAAATTTAACTCTGATTACACCTCTTGTACACCATACTGCACCAACTCTTACAGACTTAGAATCCTGAAAATGATAGCAACCTAACCAAGAGCTAATTCATAAAACTGAAACTTCTAATGAACCCAATAATCAACTCAGGAGGTCATCTAGATTTAAAAACCTACTAACTTTAATGATTACACAACCTCCCTAACTGAAGTTGAAATGGATTTTGGAAATGTTTACTGATCCTATCTCTTCAAATTAAGCCATTAGTGTCAATTAATCTTCTAAATGGAATAAAACAGTTTTCTAGTAAAACTGATTTTATGTGTTCATATAACGTTTGGGATTTGATTGAATTACCTAAGAGTGTTCATAACTAAACCAAATCCTGAAATAAGCGTTAAGACACGAAGAGGCATGATTGATTGTCATAGGTTATACTTAAGAAGAGATAAATTATCAAAGTTTTCTTTGAGGATCATCACTGTTCTAGTAGCTTATAATAGTTTAATGCTACATTAGATTAACATTAATACAATTTTCCTTAACAAATGGCTGACATATTTACATGTTCATAAAACAACCTGAAAGTTCCAAACTGAAGGTTAAAGAACACTTTGTTTGTAAGCCAATAAAATCCATGTATGGGTTAATGCAAACATCATAATGTGATGAAATCTTAACGTAATTATTTTCATCAACAACCAAGTGGATTAATGTACCTACCTCAAAATGTGTGGGAGCAACTAAGATAAACTTGTCTATATAAATGATATTCTTTTGACAAGTATATGTTACATAAGTCAAAGCATTGTTAACACAAACTTTGATATAATAGATCTCAGTGATATCTCTTACGTGACAGATATCATAACATACTGAGATAGATCCAATGGGACATTAGTTCCGTTCCATAAGTTTAACCTTAAATGGTTCCTTACATATGTAACAAACAATATTGCTCTTCCTTTAGAGGATAATAGGATAAATGAGATTATTTATTCACGCTTCATTAATTGGAAGCCTTATGTAAGTTTAAGTCTATAATCGTTTACATATTACTCACATTGCAACACACTAGATATGTCTAGATTAGTGTGAAGCATCTAATAGAGTATTACGATATCTTTAAAGGAAACAAGAGGCTATAATTTGAAGAAAATGTGAGAACTAAAAAACCGGTTTATTACTTTAACTTTGTAATGTTCAAAGATGACAAAATGTAATTTCGGGTATATCCTTATGTCAGCAGACAAACCTATCTCATGGAGGAGTCATAATGCACTAATATCAACAACCTAAGTTATAACGACATAATATAGTCACTAAATGTTGTTGGAAATTTATCAGTGGATTCATAAGTTTATTAACTCCATATAATTAATGTTTTGAAGACTTAGTGTGATAAAGTCAGCTACCATGACTCCTTGAACAGTAACAGTTCAAGAGGTGCTGCATTAAATTTCGATACACAATTAATTATTCATTTATGAACGAATTGAGGAAACTAAGTTTTGTATCGAATACATTCATGATATGCTTAAGGATCCTATGACTGAAGGGCTATTACCCATAAGTCTTATTAAGAGAACTCATAGACGAGTATTAATTAATGGCCGTGCGCAATTGCATATCGTACTATGAATGACTAAGTATTAGTTAATTTTCCTCATCAGTTTGATTTTGTATGTCTCTAAGAATATGTCAAGTCGACATAATGACATATAGACAAATAAAGTTACAAATCAAACAAAGGGCTTATGCATATTTTGATCATGACGATTAGGTTTTAAATTAAGGCTATAGTATGACTAATGGGGGTCCTGAGTCGCATAATGATTCAACGGTTGTATTTCTCTGCTATAGTACTTGTTTAAGGCTAAAATGAGTGTTAACTCCTGATCAGACTTATCTAATACTCATAGTAAATGATTACTCGGCTAAGTGGGAGAATGTAAGATTAAATATATACTATTTTATATTTAATCTAGTAGCCATTATAATCATTTACATTATATGGATCAAAATATATAACAACCTATTAAATAATTAGTTGGTAATTGTTGATGGGCCTAATTACCCTTATTAACTAATTAGGGTTAGACACATAACCTAATAATCATAACATCAATATCGACCTCCCTCTCCATAACCGAACTCCCTTATTCGGTTTCTTCATCACCATCATTAGATTGCACCCTAAGGAGGAACCAGACCAAGCTGACAATCATGTCAAACACTGTTGCTGCATCTCCATCTGGATTCTCTGTTGGCCTGTATTGATGCAATCAAATGTATGTTTTCATGTTTTCCATTATATTTAAACAGAACTGATCAACAAAGTGCCCATAAAAAGGAAAAGTATATTAGATTCTAAAGTCAAATGATGAAACATAGATGATGAAAATATACAAGTCTGATCACCATTTTCTGCAATCAATAAAGAATCTTCATTTCACATCCAAATTCATAGCTAAGGAACAATGGGTAATTAATTAGGTTGGATCCAACTCGAAGTATTCAATTGGAAACATTCAGGATGTGTTGGCCAAGAGTGAAAGCATTTAGGGCAAAAATTAAGGTTTTAAAGCAAATCAATGGTGTGATAATTCACCTACGTAAATTCATGTGTACATTATTAAGTTATATAATTTCTATCCTCAAATCTGTATAACACACCGGTCTATAACCTAATTATATTATATTAATATATAATTTAAAACACATATACACGAGCTGATCAATAGCGTGCAAGAATCGCATTAATCCATTTTACAAATTGTTTTAAAAATATAGTTATGCTATTGGTTAGGAAGACAAGAATTGACACCACACCAACTACACAGATCCAAAGTAGTCTCACCTTCTTCACCTAATATTTGTGGATAAGTTGATAACCAATCCGAAACTCCGAATGATGGATTTTTGCTTCCATAGCTTCATAAAACTCGCAACAAAATTCATGTATGGTCACATTCTTGAGAGTGCAATATTTGACTCATTTTTTATTAAGTTATTTTCACTTCCAGCTTAAGTAGCGCTAAAGAAAGGTGCTTCTATAGGTACACCATTCGACGTTGTCATAGGTCCTCATGAGAGGCGAAAAACGCCTTCACATTACTCACTTTTGTGTTGGTCAAAAGCATCACGTGACATTATCATTTTTACGAACACCAACTATACGACCCATATAAAACATAAGGGCCCGTGGTAGGGCCCGTTGTACGTGTCATATAACACAATAGACGACAACCATACGACCATGCGGTTGTGTGAAACATACGTGGTGTTTGGGTAGTTTCTCAAGGATCTTTTTAGCAAAACTATCAAACCAACTGTCAAGATCGGTGCAAAATGTATGTAGGCTTAGAGCTTCCACAATGCATCCAATGTGGATTCGTCTGGAAAACCAAACCAAGCCCAATTTCAAACCTTCACCTAGGGTGTGCAAAAAACCAAAATGACCGACCCATAATAAAACTAACCGATAAAATCGAACCGAAAAAATTCCGAACCAACTCATAAATCGGTGGGTCGGTTATTGATTTTTTTGAAAACCGAAAGTAGTGGGTCAGTTATTGTTATCAATATTTCCATACTCACCATAACCGAACCGAACCAATATGTCGTAAATTTTAGTCGGATTTAGGACTTTTCACCATTTTTTTTTTTAATATTTGATGTTTTTGGTTGAACGTTTTTAGTATTTATGGGTTATTTCATATCATTTTGGTTGAATGTTTATTTGAATTTATATGAATATATCATATCATTTTTAATAGGGTAAATTACACTTTTCGTCCTTTATGTTTATATCATATTGCAATGGATGCCCTTTAACTTCAATAATTACAATCACAGTCCTTTATTTGTAAAACTCATTACACTTTACGTCCTTTATCACTAACTTAGTTAAAAATTTTAGTTAAGTCTATTCCCTTAAGGGTATTATGGTAATTTCACACTTTTATTTAAAAAATTTCTTAATAAATAAACAAAAAAAATACATATATATTTCCCGATTCCCCAAACCTACACCTACTGCCAGTATCCCTTTAAAAAGGTAGAACCCCATCTCTCGCGTTTGGTTCTCGAAAAATGTCACCAAAAGATTGTTCAAATCTTAGCTATACTGAGCAATGATCATCCACTTTCATCTTCTTATCAATCTAATACACCGAAAGCAGATATAATGGATTTATGAGCTCTCAATGTCAATTAAATAAAACATGCCTCGAAGATGCAAAATTAAATATTAAACAAGTAGCTTTTGATTCTTTTTCTATCCATTTAAACCCTTTTACGCTCGTGAAGAATTGCTTATATACACAAAGGCATTAAAAAGAAAGATGATAATAACAAAACTGTAGAGAACAAACACACAAAAAAATCTAGAGTTGGTGATTGATCGAAGATTGAAGCTACAAAATCACCTTTTGAACGAAAGTGAAGTTGATATAGGAGGGTGACAATGTTCTTCACCGCTTTGCAAAGTGAAGTTGAGAGAGACACAGAGGTTACAGAGGAAGAACCACTACGTACGGTGGCTCACGGCAGCGGCGCCTCCGGCTACAACCCCCACCACCATCAGTGTTCTTCCGGCTCCCCTTTGTTCAGATCTGATTGTGGTGTTTTTCTTTTGGTATATATTCTTTGTTGAAAGAGTTTGCTCAGAGATAGATTTGTGACAAAATGCAGGTTTGGTGGATGGATTTTATTGTGGTGGTTGCTAGATAGGGTGGTGGTGGCTGGATTTAGTGGTGGACTGGTGGTGGAGGCTGGCCGAAGTGATAGAGAGAAAGAGGGACAGAAAGATCAGAGATGGCTAAAAGAAGAGATAGGTTTTATGTGTAAACAAATAAGGAAATTACCAATCTACCCTCGTATGATTAGATTTAACTTAAAATTTTAACCTAGTTAGTGGTAAAGGACGTAAAGTGTAATGAGTTTTACAAATAAAGGACTGTAACTGTAATTATTGAAGTTAAAGGGCATCCATTGTAATATGATATAAACATAAAGGACGAAAAGTGTAATTTACCCTTTTTAATAATCGGTATTAACCATTTATTTTTAATACTATTTAATTTACTTATATATAAAAATATGTAATAACAATTTATTCCATGTTAAAAAATGAGCTATTTTAGCTAGGCCTAAATTCATGGTTAACCACCCATAACCGACCCGTCATACCATCAAAACCGATTAGCCAAAACCGCCATAACCGACATCACGGTTATGGTTATGGTTTTAGGCCAAAACCGACCCATGCACACCCTTACCTTCACCATTCTACAGGAGGTTTGAAGCTCAAGTCTAGTTGTCAGATCCTTACTTACAAACGTCAAACAGACCAAGGAGAGGGCGCCCACAAACAACATCATATTTATATAAAAATTGGGTTGTGCGGTGAAGATTTGTGAAAATTGGTGCTTTGAAAAAAATATTTTTTAAGGGAACTAGTTTTTTTACTATCGTCGCGTTGCGGCTTTGTTCTTTAGTCTGTGTTTACATGTGTTTTGAAATCACTACAAGCGCGTTGCGCACGGAAACCGTTCACAAGAATAAAAAGAAAATATAGGAAAAAACACTAAAAGATAACCAAAAGAAAATCAACCAAAAAAGTTGTATGGTAATAATGTTGTTCGTATGAAACCTGTGGTCAGAGATGAGCAAATGATACTGGGTACCGGTACCGAATTTCCTGAACCGAAAGATCTTAAGTACCAATTCGGTACGACTTTTGGCGTTCTTGGTACCGGTTCGCTACCGTTTTTTTCCTTCATATACCGGTACTGTAATTGGCATTTTCGGTACCAGTACCGATTCAGTATTGGTTGGCACCGAGCTCATCCCTACCCATGAAACTAAAAAAAATCATTAAAAGTTGAAGAAAATCAACAAAAAAAGTTGCACGATACCGTTGTTGTTCGTACGACACTCGTGATCAGGGATGAGCAAATGGTACCGGTTCGCAGTGCCGAATTTTCCGAACTAAAAGATTTTCAAAATCAATTCGATACCGACTTTTGGTGTTTTCTGTACCAGGCTGGTGTCAGTTTTTACCTTCATGTACCGGCAGTGGCGGCCTTACAATCTTAGTAGGGGTAGCACGGGCTACCCATCAACCTCGTCTCCGTAGTGTAAAAATACCTCTTAACTCCGTTTCCGTGGTATAAAAATATCTCGCAACTTCGTTTCCGTTATACAAAGGATACCACTGGTCTAAAAAATAAAAAAATGGGATACCCCTAAATTTTTGGGCTAGTTCCGCCGCTGTGTACCGGTAACCGTATTGATATTTTCGATACAAGTATCAGTTGACATAAATTCATCTAACTTAAAAAGTAAGGAAGATAATAAAAATAATTAAAAAAACTATAATTATTATTATAACCTTTTGCCTTTTAATTGTAGTTATATTATTATTATTATTATTATTATTACTGTTCAAATCATTGTCTTTTTAATATATAGGGTAATTTGAAATCTAATATGGAATGCCAATGAGCTTTAACTCGATTGGCATTCAAGGGGAAGTGAAGATTTCGGCTGAAGGCTATAGGTCTCAAGTTCGAATCTGATTCCAACCTAGTTTTACCGCAATTGGCATTCGGGCGGGTGGTTTTCCCCGAAAACTGTAGATGGTGGGCTTAGGCTACTTAGCGCTGTTAGCGATCCCAGATGTATGGCATCATCTTTTGCCATTGAGTTACCCACTTACTCCGAATAGCCACACTTTTATTCGTCGCCACTCTTATACCATACATTTTAGAGGGAGATGTACAATGCTCTTCTTTAATGATTGACTGTTGAGAAGATGGAACAATTAGTGAATGCCATTTTTTTTTATTTTTTCCCACTGATTAGTTATATTTATATATGCATATATCAGCAAACACCAGACCAAAAACTATCTAGTGCTACTGCTCTATTGGTTGATGCCTCTTTTAACTTATTACTTCACCTCAAGTTCTAGCCTTTCCCCAACGGATTTACAATTTTTTTCATTAATTTATTTAACTCTTGCTTTTTACCGTATTACTTAATCAATGATAGACTTACAAAGAAATTGAGGCACATGATAAATATACTTTTACCAAAACAAATACATATGATGAAAAAGATTTTGTAATCCTGCTCGATTTAATCAACATATAAATTATAAAATAAATACATGTAAAACAATAAGAAATAAGAATAACACGAAGCAAGATTATAATTTATTCGCAGATTTTTTATTTAAATTTTTTATTATTACAATTATTTTGAGTATATTTTGTTTTTTATAACTTTTAAAATACAATAATTTATAAAGTTTTGAGTATGATGTTGTGACATCCTTATGTTTATCTATGTTTTAATATAATTCAAAGCCAAGTTGTGATTAATAATGTACAAGTGATCAAATCACAAACGTACATGTCATCAATATTGTCTTGCGATTTTTTTTTTATAAATTGATGTCATTTACTCTTTTTGTTATTCAATAAAATCACAAATGTACATGTCATCAATATTGTCTTGCGATTTTTTTTATAAATTGATGTCGTTTACTCTTTTTGTTATTCAAATAATATAAACGTATAATATTTGAATAACAAACCGATAAAAGTTTTGATAAAGGTTTTACAAACGTTCGGATAACAGTTTTGTTCGAAATCGAACAAGTCAAATATAACTATTTTCCCTTCTTTTCTGTAATGAAACAAACCGGTATTGTATCTATAACTTTTGTTGAAAACCAACTTGTAATACAGTAAAGTTTTTTTGGTCGTAAGTTATATTGGGTGTGTACCATGATAGATTCGAACCACCTGTCTGTCCAAACAACATTTACCGGTACCAAAATTTGTTTTTATGGTTTTTTATTGATGAAACACGTGCCAATTGCTATTTCACATCCGGATATCGTATATGTATCGTAACAAACCAAACTGATACTACCTAGTTAAAAAAAACGAAATACAAGATTGTAGCATCCCTTTTAAGCTAAGGATAACTATATTATCTTCTTGTACCCGCCCCTGCTAATCTACGGATGATAAAAATGGCTACTCTCGCCGGAATCGGCACCGGCATCGGCTGTAGGACTCGTATAACTCTCCCAGAACTCTTCCCACAATCAAGACTACTCCGCCCCTCCCTCCAAACCCGCAAAACCACCAACACCTTCATCAGCATCTCCTACATCCCAAAACGATCCTTCTCAATCTCTGCATCAATTTCCGACATTAGTAACGCCGTCAATGACCGTCAAGTCCGCGTTCGTTTTGCTCCGTCTCCCACCGGTAATCTTCACGTCGGTGGCGCCAGAACTGCTCTTTTCAACTACCTTTACGCTAGGTTCGATTCTAATTTCATTTTGTTAATGGTTTGATATGAGAATTTAATAATATTTATTTAGGGTTTATGATTGAAATAGGTCAAAAGGGGGAAAGTTTGTGTTGAGGATAGAGGATACTGATTTGGAGAGATCAACTAAGGAATCTGAGGAAGCTGTGTTAAGAGATCTTTCTTGGCTAGGGCTTGATTGGGATGAAGGTTAGAACCATTTTTTTTTTCAATATTTTATTTTTAGGTTTAGAAGATATTGGATTTGTTTATGACTCTTAAGTGTGTTGTAAGAATCGGTAGGTGCTAGTTGGTTGGTGGGCTACCGACTAAGGATTAATGGGATTGAGATTTTTATATGTAAACACGACTAATTGCCGGAATTTATAGTGTTTGGCCGGAAATGCTGGGCTGCCGCAGATTTGTGGCCGATTAGGACAGCCTTTGACCACCGTTGACGCCTAGCGATTAATTATGGGACGATTAGATGTAACTTCTAGGTGAACCTCCGATTAGCGATTAATCGGAGGCTAGGCACGATTCTTACAACCATGATGACTGTTGTTGATTTTGATTGTATAGGTCCTGGAATTGGTGGTGATTATGGTCCGTATAGGCAGTCGGAAAGGAATGATTTGTATAAACAGTATGCGGAGAAGCTTTTACAATCTGGGCAAGTTTATAGATGCTTTTGCTCAAATGAGGTATGTGTTGTTGAACTGGGAATCTGGGATGCCATTGTTGAAGTTTTTATATATGTTTATGTGGAAGAAAGTCATCCCCTTTCTAAACTATAAGGTTATGTTCTATTTTGTGTTTTAGTTTACATTCAGGTAGCTTAATGAACTGTACGATTGAAAAAGGATCAATGGTGGATAGAGAAAACGTTTAATGAACTGTACAATTGAAAAGGATCAATGGTGGAAGGAGAAAACGTTTAGTTTTGTGAACCGTTTAAACATGATCTGTAGTTATCAAGATTGTATAATAGTGTTGTGGCCAAGTTGGTAGTTGATCCTATTTGTATTAAATTGTTGTTCAACTATATTTATGTTAGAAGTGTTTGAAATAGTTCAGATGCTTTTCTCCACACAGGACGAGAAGGTTAACTACCACAAAATGGTTGATATTATATGTTATGCTTGATTTGATCATTACGTTAGGGTTTCTATCAACGTCATTAGGAAAGTCAGCCTACCTCTTGAAAGTAAGTCAATTAGGAGAGATGGATGCCTCTTGAAAGCAGATGGAACCATTATTCAAGTTATTTTATAATTATCTGATTTCTGATATAAATTGAGTCGTTTCATATCAAAATGTTCAATAAAAAAGTTTATCACAATCAACCACATTCATTTCATTCATAATTTCATATCCCTGCTGTGAATTATGTTTCCTAAACTATAATGACATACTCATGTATAAGTCGGAATCATGTTCATTCTTATGTGGCCATTTGTTTTATTTGCTTCTATTAAGCCTCGAATACTTTCAGTTCTTAATATGCTGGCTTTATCTCTTCTTGATTGGTATGCTAAACCCTGTGAGATCTTTTAGGAACTCGAACAAATGAAAGAAATCGCAAAGGAAAAAAATTTACCTCCTGTGTATTCTGGAAAGTGGGCCACTGCTACTGATGAGGAAGTTCAAGAGGAGTTGGCAAAGGGAACCCCGTTTACCTACAGATTCCGCGTTCCTAAAGAAGGGAGTTTGAAAATCAATGACTTGATTAGAGGAGAGGTAACTCATTTTGCGTAAAAAACTTAATTCAACAGCTATCAGATGCTGGTGTTACATACTTCCTTGCACTCAAAAATATATTTATGTCATGCTATTTCATCAAGGCAGTTTATATGGGTTGCTGAATTTGGCGCTTGCAGAATTATACACTGATCATTAGATTATTTACGTTTTCCGTTCTATAACATCCATTACCATGCCTTTAAAACGGATTGTAATAGCAATTATTCTTCTTAGTTGTTATATTGGATCCCAGTTTTACTTATCACACAAATAATTCGCTTAGCATCTTAACTGCGAACAGCATTGTTTAGACATAATTCGCTTAGCATCTTAACTACGAACAGCATTGTTTAGACATCTTCTTTGCCGAAGGAACCCAGCTACTCTATGATTTGTTGTGTTTAGGGCTGCAAACGAACCGAACGAACACGAACAAGATCTTATTTGTTCGTTTGTTAAGGAAATATATGTGTTCACGAACTGCTAATGAACACTTACCGAACAAGATTTTATGTTCATGTCCGTTCGTTAAGAAAATGAACGTGTTCATTTGTTAGTTTTAGGCAACGAACACAAGCAAACGTTCATGAACACAGATGGAAACAAACGAACACAAACAAGCGTTTCTGAACATAATATATAATACATTGATACTTATTAGATATTTTATTTGTCGAAATTTTGAAGTATTTAAATAAATTATAAAACTAAACACTAATGAACTATCGAACACAAACGGACATAAACAAACACGTTACCGAACATTCACGAACATAAATGAACAAACCATAGTAGTATTTTTTTTTTCTTTTGTGTTGATCGCAATATTATACAAATTGTACTGTTAATAATGTTCTAAAAAGTACTGGACCACCAATTGTGTTATTGTCTCGGCCTTGTATAGTTGTATTATCTACAGTAAGAAATGAATTTATCACACCGTGTGGTTGTATGCAGCTTACTTGTTTGAAAGTTGTCCCGTGCTACATACTGTAGTTAGGCTGTTAATACGCTTGATAATGTCGTGTAGGTTAGCTGGAATCTAGACACACTTGGGGATTTTGTAGTTATGAGGAGTAACGGCCAACCAGTATATAATTTTTGCGTAACCGTTGATGATGCTACCATGGCTATTACACATGTTATAAGGTAGTGCAAAATTGTCGGCTTCATTGCATTCCAAGCATTTCTCTTGTTGATATTATAATATTGTTGAACACTTGGGCTCCAGGGCAGAAGAGCACTTACCTAATACATTGAGGCAAGCATTGATATATAAGGTACTTTTTCTACGTTGATGGGCTTTTTTTTCAACCAACTTACTCCTGGTGGCACATTCATTCTTCGTGCTATATGTTACTGTCATAGGCTCTAGGGTTCCCGATGCCTTCTTTTGCACACGTTTCATTGATTCTTGCCCCTGATCGGAGCAAACTGTCCAAAAGACACGGTGCAACTTCAGTAGGGCAGGTAGCTGTCACCATCATTCACAATTGTTATACATATTTATTACTTTTTGTGGCTTATTAACTTTTTGACATTTGACAGTATAGGGAAATGGGTTATTTGCCTCAAGCGATTGTGAATTACCTAGCATTGTTGGGCTGGAGTGATGGGACTAATGACGAATTTTTTACACTGGAGCAGATGGGTTAGTACATATAAATTGATGTTATGCACATGGTATATAGCTGATTAATGGAGTCGTCCTTTGTGGACTTTATCTAATTTTCTTGTGTTACAGTTGAAAAGTTCTCGATTGACCGCGTCAACAAAAGTGGAGCCATATTTGATGCAGTAAAATTGAGGTGACATTGTGTTTCTAGTTTTGCATGTATGTGACTGCAGCTGTAACCGATTTAACTGAACCAAAAAAACTGAACCGCACAAAAAAAACCGGAAAAAAAAAACCAAACCGAAATTTACGGTTCGGTTATGGTTTTGCATTTTATGAAAACCGAAAAAAAACCTAAACCGAACCGAATTACTTAAAAATTCATTTTTTAATGTTTGTTATATATTGATTTAGGAACTATTAGTTTTATTATTGAAAGTTAAGTCTTTATAACAAAAACATTAATATGTTTATTTATCTTTAAAATGATTTGTTCATTGCCAACAAGAAATAACAAATTTAACATAAAAAATTAAATGATTTTCAAAATATTATAAAAGAAATTGTCATAATAAAAACTTTGGAGAAACATAAAAACAGATTAGAAGTTAAGTTTATGTGTGAACGATATTAATTAAAATGGTTAAACATAATAACTTCAATGTAAACATCTAAGAAAGATTATTAAATCTTGGATTATACTTTTTATTTTTGAATCTTATGTAATTGTGTTCTAAAAACTGAAAAACCGAACCGTTGTTAAAACCGAAACAGAACGGTTTTGAATAACCAAAAACCGAACATTTCGGTTACGGTTTCGGTCATAGTTATCAAAGGCGCGAAGCGCACTCAAGGCGCTTAGGCTCCGCCTAGGGCATAGGCGAAAGGCGCAAAAAAAGCGTGGGCCCGAGAAATAAAAAGCGCACTTGAATAAAAAGAAATTAAAATATATTATATCGGTTTTCTTGTATTCTGAGGGTCCAGAATCATTTTGAGAAGCCATTTTTGTATTCTGTGACAACAGATTCAGATTTTAATCAATCAGAAATAAATACTGCAGAATGCAGAATTAAATTTGAGATATAAAGCACTGTAAATACTGCAGAATTCGAAATTGGATGTGAATAATACGAACTGAGATCTTAATTAATCGTTAGTGATATAATCGGTTAGTTAGAGGCCTATAAATACCGCAGAAATTGAGGAATTTATGCATTAAATTAAAAAAAAGATCAATTAGCATTAATCACGTATGGGAACTGAGAAGTGCGTTGCGCTATAATTACCTAGGAAGTAGGAGCGTATTCGATGCGCATCGCTCAAAAAAATCGCCTAGGCGCCAAAAGCGTGCGCTTTTGATAACTATGGTTTCGGTTTTACCATAAAACCAGACCGACCCATGTTGGTGACATAGTGTTTACATGTTAATTTATCCAAGTGATCTTTAGTTTTTTTCAGAAAGGTGTCTGCTTTCAAATACTTTTAACTATTACATTCTTTAAATAACATTATTTAGGTGGATGAATGGCCTGCATTTGAAAGCTCTTCCCGCAGAGGAGTTGTTAAAGTCCGTCGGTGAGCAATGGAGGAGTGCTGGCATCCTCAATGAATCAGAAGGGGTTTTCATACAAGTAACACTTCTGTTCCCAAAGATTCTCTTCATTCTATTTCAATTTACAGAACTACTGAATCATCGTGCGTATGCATCTCAATACATACTTGTAGAGCTGGAACTTTTGAACCATTTACCTAAACATGCATTGATTTGGATTGTATTTTATCTTCAGCGGGTTAAATGGGTTGAACAAGCCAAACGGGTTGAAGTTGTTGCAAGCGTTTTCAAATTCTTAGAAGTTAAAACTTCTTAAAGTTTGTATTATGCATTTTAATGGTTCATTTTAATGTTATATACAGGATGCTTTTAAGCTTTTGGAGGGCGGGATGGACTTGATAACAGATGCTGATAAGTTACTTTTAGACTTGCTATCTTATCCTCTCCATGCTACTCTATCAAGGTTACTTGACTTTTATGTGCATTCGACGTTTAAAGCCGGTTTACTCTTTGATTTGAATGTGAGAAGTTTTCAGATAACAAACCAAAAAAAAAAAGAACAAATAATTTGACTTCTATAGTCAAACCATTCTGGTTCACAGTAGAGATACAAAGGAAACTCATTCGATACTTATCTTACAAATTATGGCGTTGGCAGTTCTGAAGGTAGAGAAATCTTAGAAGATGGTCTTCCTGCGGTTGCAGAGAGCTTGTTAGCTGCATATGACAGTGGTGAACTTTTAGGTGCACTTGAAGAAGGAAAATCCGGGTGGCAGAAGTGGGTGAAAGCCTTCGGGAAATCATTAAAACGCAAGGTGAGATTATAGACTACAGAATATAATTCAGCAATTGGTTGTGTATGGCTTTTGATCAAATATAATAATTAATTAGTTAATTATTGAGGCTATGGTGTGAATTTGCAGGGAAAATCACTGTTCATGCCTCTGCGAGTTTTGCTGACCGGAAAACTTCATGGGCCTGACATGGGAGAGGGCATAGTTTTGATTTATAGAGCTGGGACTAGCGGCATTGTGGCCCCTCAAGTTGGGTTTGTGACATTGGAACAACGGCTTGAATCATTGAAACAGGTTGACTGGGAAGCATTTAGCAAGGTGGAGCCTGCTACTGTTGCTTCTCACTGAGCTATATGGTTTTTGTGTTTGATTTTGTGGTTTACTTGGGCCATTTCATTGAGGAAAATAAGTCGGATTTTGTAGAATATAGTTGTCATTATTTCATTTTGTTTGATAGTTCAGAGTATATTAACTGCATTGGATTGTTTGGGCGTTGTATTATATGTTTACACAATCGCGCAACATGTTGGGTTGCTCGTATTTTGGGTTTGACCCGTTTGCCATACACTAGTTAAGAGTAATGTTAAACTTTTAGTGTAGATTTCGTAAGAAACACTTTATTTGATATGTGTTTTTTAGATTTTTTTTACAAAATATTGTTTTGATTTTATAAAACTTGTTTTAGTAGTATTTTTAACTTTGGATTTTCTTAATCATGTATTGTTTAAATCAGTCTAAAATAATCTTGAATTATTTTGTAGAACTTGGTAATAAGACGTATTTATAAGCTTTACAAAAGTGTAATTAATTTTTAATTAACTTAAGCCTAATCTTAACAAGTTATCCTTGAAATGATGCATCTTGAATACCCAAGGAATTTGTAGGTTCATTGGTGGTTTGAGATATTGAAAATTTAACCTGTCTAATTTGTTCAAACGGTTCATCTAAGGTTGATGTGTATATCGATGTGTCTCTAATTCTATTGTTCCTTGGTTTTACAAAATTTTGATGAGCTCATGTCACAGTTGGACTGTGTATCGACCATATGTTTTCTTTCCAATATTTTTTATTGATTTGTTTTGCTTGTTTGATTTTTTGGACATTT
This sequence comes from Helianthus tuberosus, assembly GCA_030545235.1. Taxonomy (NCBI): domain Eukaryota; kingdom Viridiplantae; phylum Streptophyta; class Magnoliopsida; order Asterales; family Asteraceae; genus Helianthus; species Helianthus tuberosus. Next base: position 65,156,598 of record CM060449.1, on the reverse strand, counting down.
TTGTTAGTGATCTAGTAGTATAGCATATGAACATATAAATAAGTGCATTTCACTCTCTGTCCAATATGTTATATTCGGCATTTGTGTAAACACTCATATTTTTATGTTATATAGAAGAACTAGTTGGATGCCCCGCCCGCGTTGCAGGGCGCTAAGCCGAATATTTCTTAGTTTAATAACATGTACGCATGTATTTTAGTTACCTGTGCATACTACTCATAAGACGATCTCAAAAAAATTACATCTACTCAACCAATTAAAACAAAAGACTGCCATAGTTTTGCTAAAAAAAAAAGATGGCAAGCCTGAGTTGGGGGCAAAATAGTAAATTGTCATAAACAATGAGCGAGTGTCAGACACCTGCTTGACAAAAAAGTTAAATTGAGTCAACCAAGTAAAATAAAAACTACTATAGTTTTGAAAAGAAAAAAACTAAAACGATGGCAAGAATACAGATTTTAACTGGGGGCAAAATCATAAGTTTTTAAAAGAGAGCAAACTCATAATTTTAAACTGAGGGCAAATTCATAATTTTTAGCTGGGGTAAAACCAGAATTGTGTTTTGAAATGGGGCAAAATCGTAGTTTTGAACTAAGGGTAAAATCGTAGTTTTTAGCTGGGGACAAAAACATAAATTTATTTTAAACTGAGGGCAAAAACGTAATTTTGAACTGTAGACGAAATCGTAATTTTTAAAAGGGGGTAATTATAATTATATTATATTATACTAACATGAAAAAAATAATAGGGCAGCCGCCCATTTTCCACCAATTGGGTGGCAGAACTATTGCCGTCTAGAGTTATGCGCCGCCCACGTTGCGTGACGCTAAACCAAAAATTTATTAGTTTAATGACATGTACGCATTTATTTCGGTTAGTTATACATGCTACTTATAACACGATATAAAAAAAGATGCATCGAGTTAACCAAATAAAGAAAAACACTATCATAGTTATGATAAAAAATAACTAAAATGATGGCAAGCGTATAATTTAGAGTTGGGGGCAAAACAATAATTTGTCAGGACCAATTAGCGAGTGCTAAGCAGCTGTTTGGCACAAATAAAAACTAAATTGAGTAAACCAACTAAAATAAAACACTACCATAATTTTGCAAAAAAAAAAAAAACTATGGCAACATTGCAATTTTTAGCTTTGGTAAAATCGTAATTTTAAAATCGGGGTAAAATAATATTTTGAACTGAGTGCAAAACCATTTTTTTTATTTTGAATCGGGGGCAAAGTCGTAATATTTTTACTGAGGGCAAAATCGTAATTTTTAGCTGTCAAAATCGTAAATTTAAGCTTGGGGCAAAGCATAAATTTAATTTCTAACTGGGGGCAAGATCGTAAATTTAAACATGGGATAAAATCGTAATTTGACAAGACCTATAAATAACTATTTTATGCAAAAGAAAAAAAAACATAAAGCTGGCCGCCACTTTTGGCCAACCAATTGATTTCACTATTCCCGCTGACATCATCACACTTGTGTTTGTATGTATTGAAAATTGAAAATAGTGCATTTCACTACGTGTGAAATTGTGAAAATATATGTGGTAACATTTGGTTTTGATATACATGATAAGGCTAAAGATAAATAGAAAACCCACTTTAATTTAGAAAACCCGGGAAACTCTAACCTCCCGATGTTTTTTTAAAAAAAAAATATATACACATGTTATATACATGTTTTTAAGGTATTTGGGCCAAAAAAATCAAAAAAGCGCCGAGTAGATATTTTTTAAAAAAATAAACAAGTTTTGGTGTAACACGTGTTACAAATATGTCAGATGAATGTAACACGTGTTACACAAAAACTTGTTTATTTTTTTTAAAAATATCTACTCGGCGCTTTTTTGATTTTTTTGGCCCAAATACCTTAAAAACATGTATATAACATGTGTATATATATTTTTTTTTTTTAAAACATCGGGAGGTTAGAGTTTCCCGGGTTTTCTAAATTAAAGTGGGTTTTCTATAGATACTAACCCTGCATGATAATATATCAAATACAAATACTTTATTTAGGCAGTTCAAATACTTTATCTATAATTATTGCTAACATGTAACATGTATATCATGTATACACCGAGCTGAAAAGGTGGTGTTGGCTATGGAGAAAAGAAATTGTTTTATTTAAGAAGTTAAAGGTGGCGAAACTTATGGAGATTTAAGTATTGTATTGACATGTTACAGTTGAACTAAAATGTTATTACAATTTGAACACCCCTACTTATTTTGTATAAAGCAAATCTTTTCTAAACAATAATGTTATGCAGGGGCGGAACTATGGCCATCTCAAGGGGGCGGCCGCCCACCTTAAAAAAAGGAATTTAGTGTTATATACGCCGTAAAATCCCGATCGTACCTCTTAAAATTTTGCAGTCGCACCCTATGAGCTGACTCTCTAAAGAGAGAAGATAGAAGTTTTAAGTTGGAATGGTTTGATTATTTGGTCGACAATGTCTCTTGGCTCTGATGGCAGCTACTCTGCTAATAGCTACAGGAATAAGTGTATGTGTAGTGGGGCGTCATGGCTCACAATTAAACCCGGTTCGCGCCCCATAGCGCCGACCACACCATAACACGCGGCACTATGGGGGAAGATTTGGTTGTTCCCGTGATATGCATAGCGGCGTGAAGAAGGAAAAGTTTGAGTTTTTTTGACCGTTTGCAACGGTCATAAAGTAAAAAAAAATTAAATTCAATTAGTTTTCCATCTCTCATAAAAATACACCCCCATCTCCCATTTTTTTATAAAATCCAATACAACCAACATACTTTCAAACCCTCTTTCTCTCTACTTTTTTTTTAAATCTAGATTTTTTATACAATGCAACCCTTCAATCGCAGTTTTATTACTCCCTGTTCTAGTGCAGACCCGTACCAAAGTAGCAATCCTACCCGTCCCGTGTCCCCGGTTCCCACTCGACCCACCCCATACGGATCCGGTTTTGTCGATTTCAATCAACATAATACCGGGTTCATGAACCTTTTGAACCAACTACTCTCATAGGACCCGAATCTATACGGTTGGAACCCAAACCAAAACACAGACGGATGGGTCGTCTCAAGCATTCGGATCGGTACAAGCATTCGGCTCCCCACTACACGAGCTCGAGGTTGTTCCGGAAACACAACCGGAAGTAGAGGAGACACAAAAAGGAAAAACAAAACGCCCATACAAAAAGAAAACGGAAACCACCCGAGCGAAAAACAATGTGCAATCGTGGGATGCCGAAGAGGAGTATGTGTTAAACCGAGCTTGGATCGATGTGTCGGAGGACCCCCAAATAGGTAATTTTATTTCTTTTTATTATTTTCTGGTTTTTTTATTTACTGTTTTTTTTTCGATTTTTTATTTTCTGTTTTGTAATTTTTTTTTCGGTTTTTTGTATTAATTATTTGTTTTTTTTAGCAAACAACCAAAGTCAAGCCGTTTTTTGGAGCCGAATCCGAGAACTTTTTTTCGGGCTCATGGGTAGAGGAGACGAATACCGGCCGGCGGACTCGATATCAGGCAAGTGGACCGTTATCAACAAGAAGTGCACGAATTTCCAATCCGTTTACCAACGCACTTTTAACAGATGGAAAAGTGGCAACAAGAACGAGGACATTACACAAGCGACCTTAGTCGAGTATACACAAAGTTAAGGTAATTTCTCGTACTTAAAGTGTTGGCAAATTCTTTGGAATAGCCCCCAAATGGGCCAACGTCCGTACGAATACCGGTCGGTCGGCAAATAAAAGGTCGTCAAAGAGATAAAAAACCAACGAGTTGGGTGAACCCGAAACGCCAACCTCTGACGCTCGAAACACCGACGTCGACGATGATATTCCGGAGGAAGAGCCGGCGGAAGAGCTACCACGACCCGCCGGAAGAAGAAGCGGTGCAAGATCGAAAAGGCCCGAGTCATCGTCAATGGGATCTGAAATGACTAATGCATTTTCGAAGATAAACAAACGACTTCAAGACATACACAAACTAGGGACTAAGCGTATGGAAGAAAACCGCGAAGTGACCGAGATTATGCGGGATAGACAATGGGCTCATGACTTTGAATTCTACTCGAAACCGCACGGCCACCTAACCGGAAAAGCGTTGAAGATGGCGTTGGCACAAAAGGAGCGAATCGAAAAAAAAACATAACCTTTGAGTTTTTAATTTTCTTTTAGTGTAATATTTTTTTAATTTTATTTTAATTTTTTTATTTTATTTTATTGTAATGTTTTTTTTTTTATTTAATGAAATGGGTTTTTATTTTATAAAGTTAGAAATTAATTAAAAAATTGAAAATTAATTAATTGAGTAATATCATATTAGTTTTTCAACATAGGCCGCAACCACCAGCCCAGTATCTATAATATCATGTTAGTTTGCTCCAACCGACATCAAAGTGACCACCCACATCTGTTTTGCATCCCAACTAATTTTGACATTGAAGCTCATTAATTACTTTCAGCAATTTAATTCATGGGTAATGCTGCTGGCAATTTTACACGAATACACGACACGAACCTACATGAAGTTAACATGTATCGTGTATGGCCTTAACAGGTATCGTGTACCAAACAGGTAGACACGAGATTACCTGTTAATTTTCGTGTATAAACAGGTTAAATATCTGTTTACCTAATACCCGTTAGTACACGATAAGAAATTAAATTAAATAAAACTCATCAGCCATGTGCGTGTGGGTTCCTTAATTCCTTTCTATTTTCATTCCCCATTCAATTCAAAAAAAAATAAAACCCTAAACTCCCTCTATAACTCTCAGATAGCATGTCGTGTTCGTGTTAACAGGTATTAACATGTAATTTTCATGTATAACAGTCGAACAGTCGTGTTAACAGGTATTAACAGGTAATTTTCGTGTATATCGTGTCGTGTTCGTGTTTGAAAAAAAGGACACGATAAGTTATCGTGTCGTGTTCGTGTATGGGATTTCGTGTATCGTGTCTTATCGTGTACAATTCCTTTCGTTCTTGTTCCTGTTCCTCTAACGCAAAGTGCAAACCACTAATTATGTTAATTATAATAAATGTGTAGTTATGACATGAGGGTCGACATTTATTTATCAACACATCTTTGTTTCCATCATTTTTAATTTCTCATTGTCACTTGAGATCTATAAAATATAAAAACCGACCAATACAATATATTTTCTAACAATATAGATGCATTTATAACATAATTAATGTTCAATAGAGTGTACATAAAGTGCATCGATCAAATCCGCACACTTATCTTTTTTCGTCCTGAAAAAATTCTCTGCAATGGAATCACAATTAGAAACATTGGCATTTAATATATTAAATTAATTTATTAACAAATCAAATCACACGTTAATTAAGATTGCATGTATACGATCCACTTAAGCCCAACCGCCAACTTCCAAGCCCTTATTCACGATTCATTTAAGTTCAAGTAATTTATAGTTATCTATGGATCTCACACTCAAAAGACTACAACGCCACCTAATCCTGTTTGAAGTTCTTAAGGTTAAAAGATATTAAATATACCATCTTATATAAAAAACTCTTATGTTATTCCGATTAAACTTATGATGGATAGATGGATGATGTTGCGAGCTTTACATGATTTTGTAAACGATCAGTTAGCGGGCATACCCCACACGAGTAACCATCCCCATGGTTAATGCCAAAAACTTCACATATTTTTTTATAACTCCACCTAGAGGGTATGTACCACATGAGTCGCTATCCCCGCGGCAATACCATAGGCTTCGTTTTTCCTTTTTTTTCAACATGTGCTCAAATGAATGGATGAAATATTTTTTCGGGCGCCACACTATGTTTTCACAAAAAAGAAACATGTGTGCCCAATTTAATCGGAAAAACTTATATGCTTTTTATTTATGACATACCCCTTATACTCTCCACAGTTTCAGTTTTTGTCATATCTCCTAAGGTGAGAACCCACAAGACTCCTAATTTTAGGTATTTTATATCATTCGTAAGGCACCATTCAATTGGCTGGACCTACCCACATATCCTAAGTTGGACGCGTGACTGACCGTTCATTATCTCATATATATAGTAATCAAATGCCAACGATCCAATTATACCTATCATTTTCCATTTATTGCAAAAAAATTTCTCGAAACATCTTCTATTTTTCAAATTTTTTTATTTTTTTATTTTTGAATTTTTCAAGTTTTTTTTCTTTTTTTTTTTAAGACCCGACTAAAACACCAGTTCACCCCCCCCCCCCCCCCCTTAAAATCACTTAAAATCTACATTGTCCTCAATGTGGAAGGAAACTACGACTCAAAGATAAAAGAAAAAATATGTACAGAAGATTGGAACAAACTCCCCTGTTTGAAGAAGCAAGATCCTCGTGAATGTTCCACAGCGACGGTATAGCATTTCATTCGCGACCGCGTTCAGCAAAAACTCGGGTTGCTCTCTATAAACGATGTTCAGATCATCGCCATTCAAATGGAGATTGAGTATGGACAGTTCTGACTGAATCCTGATTTGCCTCTAATAAGCTCCATCCATGTTTCGAAGAATTCACCTGTACAAATTCAAACAGGACACCCAAGCGTAATACCGAACTAAACAAATATATATATATAATAAAAAGAAAGATATTTTTGGGTTTTTTTTTTGTTTTTTTTTATTTTATTATTATTTTTTGAGTAAACTACAATTTTACCTCCTGAGGTTAGGGGTCATTGGCATGTCTACCCCCCTAAGGAAATAATTGCAATTTTACCCCCCACTGTTCACTGTTATGTTGCAACCTTACCCCCTGTTAACAGATTCTGTCAAGTCAACGTTTATTTTGACTGTTATAATGTGTGAAAAGTCGTTTTTGCCCCTGTCTTATTAAAATTATATAAAAAATCAAGAATCAAGTTCATCATCATCAGCAGTTCATTCTTCATCATCATCAGCAGTTCATTCTGGGTGTTGGAAGCTAGATCCACAAATCACCTACAAACAATTACTCTCATAATTCATTCAACATCAAATTTACACAAATCATCAAACCCTAAGTGCCCTAACAACAACAAATCCAGATCCACAACACAAATCACAAAATCAACGAAACAAGTTCATCATCATCAGCAGCAGTTCATTCTTCATCATCATTATCATCAAAACAGAGGATTCCAGCAGTATTTGAAGAAGATGATGATAAATAATTATCATCCAACAACAGTTCATCTCTTTCTTGAACCCGAATCATTCGGATTCTTCAACCCTGTTTCCATCTGCTCCGAAACAGAGGATTCTTCATTCGAATCGGTTTTATGATCACACCCCGGACCACCCGACCCATATGGGTTGTCACACCCTCAAAACCACATGCGGAGAACTACCGCGAGGCGTGTGACTGACCAGGATCCAGCCACTAATTATTTTGAACCGTTTAGTTATTATTACAATTAATGGTGTAATTAGCGGCCAATTTAAATTTTTTTCAAAACATAGTTTAAGTCCACAGCGGAAAGGAAGGATGTACATATCGTAATTTAAAACCACAAGTTTATTAATTATGAACTTACAAACCACGCACTCCATCTGATTGCAACGTTCGTCCAAAGTTGTTAGAGAGCAACCTGCAAAGCATGCAGTAGAGTGTCAACATAACGTTGGCGAGTTCACGTGTTCACAGTTTTTCCAGTTTTAATTCCAAAAACTTGTTTTAACAGCTAATTTACTCATTTATACATGCCGTGGGGAGCTACCCCATAAGTAAGCTACTAAACTGTTTTTACAATACCGAATACTTACTTAACCGTACGTTTCCGCAGTGCCTCGTTTGTCAATGTTCTATCATCATTGACGGTTTGCCTGAGTACATTAGTTCACTCCCGTTCCCAGTAACAAGGGTCGGTGTGAGGATGGTTAGACCTAAATAGCGCTATCAACTAATAACCCGTTCGCCAGGCCCCAGCGACTAATCGGTATTAAATGGTAGGGACTTGAGTGATAGAGTTTCGTTTAGTGTTGCTCGTTGCATTCCGTATAAACAGTAATTAACTAAGAGTCCCATTTAAGGGGAGGAAAGTAGTTTATATCGCTCACAAGGGGATAGCGTTGTTACCCGTATCCCACACAAGGAGATAGAAATATCGTATCCCGCACAAGGAGATAGTAAGCAATCCCAAACCAGGAAAAGTGTTTCGTTCCGTTTCCCAACCACCGGGAACGCATGCTTTAAGTAAAAAGTAGTGAACTCACATTTGCTTTGCTCGGTAGTCAATTTACTTGTGTTACGTTGGTCAACCATACCCTATTATGGTTATTAAATATTTATTAGGTTCGTATGCAAGTAGTGTCACGCAGTCACGTATAGTCCTACACGTATCTAACACATAACATGTATGTCATACTAGCATATACGTTACTGGGCCTATCCTAGCATGTGAAAAGTTAAACAGTACAGTTAAACAACAACAATAGCACACCGTCCATAACATCAGTTTGTGTGGCCCAATAACCAAGCAAAGTAGTCCAGTCGAAACCGGGTGGTCTCGACTCTAGACCAAGAGATCTCGAGTCGCAACCATGAGATTCCAAGTCGCAATCTAAGCGGTCTCGAGTCGTGCACTTCTGAGTCGCAACCTTGAGGTCTCGAGTCAGGCTTGAGTCGAGATCAGAAGATCTCGAGTCGCAACCGTGCCGGTCTCGAGTCCTTACATGTGGAGTGCCCGGTTTCGAGTTGCCAACATAACGGTCTCGAGTCGCAACCATGAGTTTCGACTCACAACTTTTGCTGATGTTTCTAGAATCCTCTGAATGGTACTAACCAATCAAATTTCATAAGCATGCACTCACTATCCAATCAAATTACCATAACATGTTTTATCATACCGTACACTTATCAAAACAGATCAAACCAACATATTTCAAATATTTCAAGCATCATTCAAACAGTTCATCACCTAGGATTTTGCATATTCGTATTCATCCTAGACATCTTGACATTATTATCAAAACAAGTTTCGTATCAATTGTAACAAGGGATCATCAAAACATCAACAGTCGTACATCATCATTCATTCCAATCATTTAGAACAAGTAATACCTATTATACTAACCATCATGCTTATTACTCCTTTCCAAAAACTCGAACACATGTTCTACTTCATTTACCCATATTTCTATCGTTAATAACACATATTACCAGATCATTCTCTGATTCACTAATCAACAAGTATATATATATATATATATATATATATAACTGACTACAAAAATCCATTCTTAACACTACACTATTAGGACATCATCAGGTTATGATAAATAAGGAAAACACATACTTCTAATCTTAATTTAATATGAACAGTATCCAAATTTCACATAACAGTTACTATTATACATCCAAGGCTCTTTATATCTATCATCTACATCATACAAACAACTTACTAGTATCAAATCAGTTTGTCATGTAATTTCTAAATCAAACTCTAATCATATATATACCACAACAGTTATCAACCGTAACTTACTCAACCAAATCCATAATAGACATATAATCACAACAGATTCAAGCATTTACGGACCTTATATATTCATGAAACAAACAAGCAGCCAACCCTTGCCAAGATCAAAACATAAAACATAAGTAAACTGACCGAAGGGTTGTGGGTGTGACCCGAGACTGAACTTGGTGAGACTCGAAGCTTCCAACCCGCAGCTGACCCGAACAAACAAAATCAAATCTGACCCGCTCGTACTACCACGAGACCTGAAGTGGTTGGGTCTGAAACTCTGAACCGAGAACCCGAACTTGCACCGAACTCCACCATTACCTCTTCTGTTGCAGCCAGAGCCACCTCAGTCGCTAGCCGGAGCCACCATCATTAACACCACTGTCGCCGCCGCAGTTAGTCAGAAAACACAGAGGTCACCGGAGATGGCCGACCCATCATCTCTGTCGTCTCTTCCTCTTACTTGTTGTCGTCGCTGGAGTAGTGGTGGTCGGCTGTCCAGTTTCGGAAGAGAAGATGGGGCTGTGAGGTGAGGACAAGGAATTGTAAGGAGGAGGAGAATGGAGTGTATGTGTGTGGATGTTCTCGTCGGAGGAGTTGTCATCGGAGACGGCCGGAATAACTCCGGTAATCGGAATTGCAGGGGAGAAGGGGCAGAGATTAGGGGGATGTGTCGGCTGGGTTAATTGAGGGTGTAGGGTTTTTATTTAGAATATTAGGAGTATGTGGTGTATTATAGGCTAGGGTTTTTGGGTGAAAGGGAGTGGGATTGGGCTTGGCCCGGGTATGAACCCGTTTAAACAACTATGCGTCTCGCTCCAACCGATTGGCCCGGTTTTATTAATAATATAACGGTAATCCCAATTATTTTAGTAAATAATAATCACGATAAAAACGATGACGATGACGATAATAATAATAATAATGATAATAAAATAGTAATAATAATAACAGGCTCGTCTCACGACGATCAGGATCAAAGGTTCGAGTTGTCACATGGGTGTTGATTACATTCTTGTTATCAACAATCCCCATTGCAGATCCATCAATTTTCAATAAAGGACTACTCGAAACACGGGGTATTTTCGCCTTACCGGCTAAAGGCGAAACACTAGATCTATACTGCAAATCAGGGTCGTTCTCCGACGACTCCCTGTGTTCATATCTGTTCGCCATCAGATCTGTTCGCCTGCAAATGGAGGTTCAGATCTGCCCTGAGATTAAAATCCCTAGAATTTGAATTTCACATTAAAATCCCCATTACCTGTGAGATTGAAGCTTCAAATCCTTAATCATTACTCTCAAAACTGCATCGATAAACCACATAGAAACCATCAATCAACAGATGCGTCAAGTTTCTCATATATGTATATATTATATATAAGAAATGAAAAGGAATCAACAAAACCTAAAAGGCAAGGTATAAGATACTACTTGTACCTGCAATCAAGATACTACAGCAGATTGAAGCAGTTTCTAGAAGAAGAATGTTGAACAGAAAGATGATCTAGATGAATTGAAAGCAGTCCGTTGGTTCAGATCTGTTCGCCTGCAAATGGAGGTTCTTGTGGATCTTCATAATTAACACAAAACGGTGAGTCGCCCCTGAGGTTCATATATGTTCGCCTGCAAATGGAGGTTCTTGTGGATCTTCAGATCTGTTGAGCTTATTTTGATGATGATGAATAATAATAATAATAATAATAATAATAATAATAATAATAATAATATGGGGTAAGATTACCAAAATACCCTCACCTATAAGGGTCAAACTACCGTTGACTGTTAACAGGGGGTAAGGTTGCAACATAACAGTGAACAGTGGAGGGTAAAATTGCAATTATTTCCTTAGGGGGGTAGACATGCCAATGACCCCTAACCTCAGGGGGTAAAATTGCAGTTTACTCTTATTTTTTTTATAAAACTAGAAAAACACTAAGCGCACTAATTCCCCGGCAATGGCGCCATTTTGATGACTGTCGTAAGGGTCATGCAAAAACCTAATTAAACCAAGTAGATAGCGTAAGTATGGTATCGTATGCACAGGGAATATGTGGTTAGTGTTTAGCTATATTATTTAATTAACTACTACTAGTCTACTAATCTAGAATTGGGGGTTTGGACTGAATTGAAAGAAACTAAAAAAAACTAACTACAAGAAAAGATATCATATTTATAAAACGTAACTTCCTCCAAACTTCAGGTTATAGGTTTACACAAGATTAGCTAGTTATTTGGACACCACATTGACATAGTGTTGGAAAACCTAATTAAACTAAATAGATAGCGTAAGTAGGGTATCGTATGCACGGGGAATATGTGGTTAGCGTTTAGCTATATTTTTTAATTAACTACTACTAATCTAGAACGAGGCGGTCGGGGGTTATTAGATCTGATGGTAGACGGTTGGGTGTTGTTGGTCGTGGTGGAGTTAGAGGGCTCGGTGGTGGTTCTCGCAGGTGGAGGTGGACTTAGTGGTGGTGGTGCTAATGGGTCGCCGGAGTTTTTAGCTGGTCAGGGGGGTGTCTACACCAGGTTCATTTGATGAAGAAGGGGAGGGTGGGGTGGGTCCCACTAACAATAATAATAATAATAACATAATTTTTTTTTTTTTTTTAATGTAAAATAAGTTCTGGACTAAAATGGCAAGTTGAAAAGTTTATAAAGAAAATGCTACAAATACCCCTGGTTAAAACTAGGTTTTAAGATAGAGTTAGGCAATGTGATCAAAATAACATAAAAATGGAAATCTCAGGGACCCAGAGGAGAAAAAAACTATTTGGACTAAAATAGCAATTTGGGACAAATCTCAGGGACTAAAATGGCAATTTACTCTTATAGATACTAAGCGAGTTTATTTCACTTATTATCTTTACCATCCTTTGGCCAATGACCTTCTGGTGCGTTGAGAGACTCATGACCTTCTAACGTGGAGGTCATAAGTTCTAGTCTCACCTGAAGCAAAATGCTCCGGGTGCATTTGTGGACGTTAATAGCCCTTTGCATTAAGTTTACCTGACTTAGGCTTTTGTTAGTCGATCAAAAATAAACACTTCGTCATTTGACTCTATAAACATTATTTTTTTCGCATTTAAAGTTTAGTGATTTTCTCATTCTGAAAAATGTCATAAATAAAATAGCATGCCTATAAGTTATTATAAAAAGACTCCTAAAAATAAGAAGTGTACAAAGACACAACGGATGACACAAGGTGACACAATGTCGAGCAAAATATAACACAATGCCGAAAAATATAACATAATATCGAGGAAAAAAGACATAATGAGTCGCAAAAAAGACACAATGATGCAAATATAGAAAAACACAATGGTAAATAAAAGACACAATGATAATAAACAAAAATTATAAAATCTACAACCTATAAATCCAAAAGTGAAAACCTAAAATCTCACATGGTAGAGTTCGATGAGAAGGTTCCAACGCCGCTTGACTGAGACCAATCGGATTCCGTTTGAGAGAGAGAGGAGAAAAGGAAGAAGCGTTAGTTAAGAAAGCGTAGTTTCGACTAGGGGTGTTCATCGGTTCGGTTTATGGTTTATTTGGTTTATTCGGTTCGGTTTATTCGGTTTTCAAAATTTTGTACCCCAAACCAAAACCAAACCAAACCCAAATAAGGAATATGCAAACCGATCCAAACCAAACCAAATTCAATTCGGTTTGGTTTCGGATAGAAACCAAATAAACCAAATAAACCAAATCTAACCAAATTGTACGTAAGTAATTTTTTTCCTAATTTATATTTATATTTGTGTTCCAACTTCCGAACATCACAACTATTTTACACCTAACAATATATGAATACAAGAAAGTCTCATTGTGAAATAAAGCAAACACATCCACAATATATGAATCGGCTGAAGATAAATGAAGAAAACCTAAGCCCTAAAAAAACTAAACTTGGAGGGTTTGAGTTTGAGATTCATGAACAAGAGGGTTTGAGTTGGGCTTTGGGTATTTTGGGTTGGGCTGCATAAAAAAATAATTATTTGGGGCTAATAAATTGTATAAGATTTATAAATATTATTATTTTTATTTAATAATTAATTAAGTTAAATGGTTTATTCGGTTATCCAAATAAACCGAATAAACCAAATAAAAATAAAATGTGGATCCAAAACCGAACCAAAAACCATATTCACAATTCGGTTTCGGTTAGAAACCAAACCAAAAACCGAATTCGTTATTTGGATCGGTTTATTTGGTTACGGTTACGGTTCGGTTTACGGTTTTTATTTGGTTACGGTTTTTTCTGAACACCCCTACGTGGGTCGGTCGGTTGAATCACAGGTAATAACAATAAAATAATAATAATAATAATCACAAGGAAGGATTCTTCTTTACTTTCACAAAGTATCAAATCAAATCTCATTCCCGATGACAACATTCACCACCGATCATCATCTTCTTCTTCTTCTTCTTCTTCACCTAGCTCACCCGATCTGAAAAGCCACCAATGTCCTCTCTCGGCGGCCAATCCCGCTGCGGCTGGCTACTCGGCCCATCACTCGACAAAATCATCAAAAACGCCGCATGGCGCAAACACTCTCACATCGTCGCCGCTTCCAAATCCGCACTCGACAAACTCCAAACCCTAGCCGACGATCCCTCCTCCTCCACCTCCCTCTACGGCGTCTCCTCCTCCTCCGACCTCGATCTCCTCCTCCTCCCTCTCATCCTCGCCGTTGATTCCTCCTCCCCCAAAGTCGTCGAACCCGCCCTAGATTGCTGTTACAAATTATTCTCCTTACGTCTCATCCGCGGTGAGATCGATTTAAATGTCAATGATGACTCAGCTTCTATTGTGTCTAGGTTAATTGATTCCGTTTGTAAGTGTAGTGGTTTGGGAGAGGAGATTGTGGAGCTATTGGTTGTTAAGACTTTGTTGTCTGTTGTTCGGTCGACTACGGTTTTGGTTAAGGCGGATTGTTTGAATCAGATTGTGAAAACGTGTTATAATATTTATTTAGGTGGAGTGAATGGGACGAACCAGATCTGTGCCAAGGCGGTGTTGGCGCAGATGATGGTGATTATTTTCGCGCGTGTGGAGGCGGATTCGGTGCAGGCGACGTTTAATACGGTTTCGGTGTCTGAGTTGTTGGAGTTTAATGATAGGGGGCTTAGTGAGGGGAGTTCGGTGCAGTTTGCGCAGAATTTGATTAATGAGGTGGTGTTTACGAATGTGGTTGATGTGGTTGATGGCAGTGGTGATGTGACGTCGCCGGTGGTTCCGGAAGTGCAGGAGGAGAAAGGTGGGGAGAAGGTGGGTGAGGGTGAGGGTGAGGTGGGTGAGAAGGAGGATTTGAGTGGGTATACGAAGATTAGGGATTCGGGGGTTATGGTTTTTAAGAATTTGTGTAAGTTGTCGATGAAGTTTTCGTCGCAGGAGCAGTCGGATGATCAGATTTTGTTGAGGGGGAAGATGCTGTCTTTGGAGCTGTTGAAGGTGATCATGGACAATGCCGGTCCGATATGGCGCACGAATGAGAGGCAAGTAGCTTCATGTCTCTTGACTGTAATTTCTAGCTCTCAAATGTATGTATAGTTATCGACTTAACTTAGCCGGGAACTACAAAAGACACCCATATACTCCTAACCATGTTCTTGCATTTAACTAGCATATATGATCTTGGAATCAGGTGCTGGTAGAAACTAGAAACATCATTTTGTGTGTATAATAAGATCTTTTTGACGTATTGTTTCTTAATTATTGTAGTGAAAGAATGAAAAAGTAACGAGGCCAAGAAATATACTCAAACCATGTCATAAAACTATATACATAAATAGATCCTTAGATGAGTGGTCAATCTTGAAGTTTCAAAGAGGGATTTACATAAAAAGAATGTTAAACCTGCGATAATGAAATACTGCTTAGGTTAGATTAGCATGTTCTTGTTCTCTTCAGCTGTGGAATTTGTAGAATTATTGTCTAAATAGAAGGCCGGCAGTAGTTTATATCGGTAATAATAATGATATATAATGTTTTAAAATTACTTTCAATTAATTGCCCAATAACTCCCTTTTTTATATTTTTTGGATTTCACTATAAACTCTACAAAACTAGCTTGGGGCACTACTTGTGTGAGTTCATTACATCAGTTTTACTGCTTCAAACTGAAGCAATTCTTTTGCAGATGTTCTAAATAATAGAAGGCTTCATCTAGAGTAGTTTGAAAGTTAGATTTATATCGATTTTTTTAGATGAGGTATTTACTATTTTTTTCCACAGATCTACTTTGTTATGTAAATCCAGTTTATTTTCGGTCTTTGAGTGATACCTACATATAATATGTTAGTTTTACATTACTAATTTACCCATATACTGAATTATACTCCGAATGTATGTAAAATTAGATGATAGTATAAGGTGTATAGAGAATAATTTTTTGTAAAGAGGTTAAAAAATATTTATTATATTTTTTTACTTGATATGCGTTATTTTATCTTAATAAAATTATAAAAAAAGTTATATGTCGTTAATATGTCGGTATTGGGTCTTTTTTGCACTGAACTTTTCTGCCAACGTCCATTTGCCTTTTACCTGCTTTTCTTGCCTTAGCATGTGGGTTGACTCACTTATTTTATATTTGAATTTATTTTCTGTTTTTATAGTTAAGATAAACCCACAAGCTTCATGTTTGTTAATTCTGATAATCTTACTCTACAGGTTCATAAACGTCATCAAACAGTTTCTTTGCCTGTCCTTGTTAAAGAACAGTGCATTGTCAGTCATGTCAATTTTTCAGCTTCTCTGTTCAATATTTCAGAGCTTACTTATAAAATACAGATCTGTATTGAAATCAGAAATCGGGATATTTTTCCCCATGCTCATTCTCCGTGTTCTTGAAAACGTTCTTCAGCCGAGCTTCATACAGAAGATGACAATCCTCAATTTACTGGATAAAATATCTCAGGATTCACAGATTATGATCGACATTTTTGTCAACTATGATTGTGATGTTGATTCTCCCAACATATTTGAAAGGTAAGAACCAGTTAAAGATTCATTGATTTTCTAGTTGCTAGTGAAGAATGCATGTTTTTAAGCTTGCTGTTTGTTGATCAACAATGTTGATGCATATTCTAGCATATGGAGGCTATGGCCTACAATGTTGGATTAATATTTCATAATTAGCATCTCGATGTTATTTTTGAGGTTGAACTTCTCCAATAGCAAAAGCATCGTCAATTTATTAAGAGTAAAATGCCATTTTCGTCCCTAAGGTTTGGCCAGTTTTGCGACTTTCGTCCAAAGGTTTATTTTGCCGCATCTAGATCCAAAAAGTTCGAAATCTTTCCATTTTCACCCGGCTTGTTAACTCCATCTATTTTTCTCAGTTAAGTCAGGGGTATTTTTGTCATTTTTTGTTAACTTAAAGGGCAATTTGGTCCTTTTCACTTTATGTACAAGCATTTAGCATAATGTACAAGTATTCAAAAGCCTTTAAGCTAACAAAAAAGACGGAAATACCCCTGACTTAACGAAGAAAAATGGATGGAATTAACGAGCTGGATGAAAATGACAAGATTTCAAACCTTTTGGATCCAGATGCGGAAAAACAAGCCTAAGCCTTTGGACTAACGTGGCAAAACTGGCCAAACCTCAGGAAGAAAAATGGCATTTTACTCGTATATTTATAAGCAAGCTATCTTTTGCATAGAATTTTCACTAATGTATAGTTTTCATATCTTCCTCTATGATGATGCTGGGATTTTGGGTTAGTAAATTGTATTTAAACCTTGTTAATTCCGTCAGATGTTTGCAGGACTGTGAACGGTCTTCTGAAAACTGCTCTAGGTCCACCTCCTGGTTCCACTACCACCTTGACTCCAGTGCACGATCTAACATTCCGGTTTGAATCAGTTAAGTGCTTGGTTATAATCGTCAAGTCTATGGGAGCTTGGATGGACCAACAACTTAGAATTGGCGAGTTTGGTGTTGTACGCAGCACGTCTGATAATAATGATACTGCGCTGGAGACTAGTCACACAAGTCTCGGAGGTGATGAAGTAGGTCTTTCTGATTTTGAGTTGCACCAAGAGGCTATTAATGACCATTCCACTGCTACCCTAGAGCAACGCCGCGCTTATAAGTTAGAACTCCAGGTACATAATTAAATAATACATCATATATACGTATACGTGTGTGGTTTTGACAATGGACGATGCGCTGGAAGATGCCATTTTATCTCAAAATGCATGCCATGTCTTTGAGTAGTCTTTTACTCTTTTATTATTATTATTATTATTATTATTATTATTATTATTATTATTATTATTAATAGTAATGCTAGTATTATGCTTATCTGATGTCTTTTAAGTTCAAGTTGTAATACCATTGTGTACTAAAAATTTTACGTTGCTATTATTGCAGAAAGGTATTTCCCTATTCAATAGAAAACCTTCCAAGGGTATTGAATTCCTGATAAGTAACAAAAAAGTTGATGCAACACCTGAAGCAGTTGCCTTGTTTTTGAAGAACACTTCTGGTCTGAACGAGACTGTGATTGGTGACTATTTGGGTGAAAGGGAAGATTTCTCGTTAAAGGTAATGCATGCTTATGTGGATTCCTTTAAGTTCGACGGAATGGACTTTGGTGAGGCTATTAGATTTTTTCTAAGGGGTTTCAGATTGCCCGGTGAGGCCCAGAAAATCGACCGTATCATGGAGAAATTTGCAGAGCGCTATTGTAAATGCAACCCTAATTCATTTACCAGTGCCGATACAGCTTATGTTCTTGCCTATTCTGTCATAATGCTGAATACAGATGCCCATAACAGCATGGTCAAAGACAAGGTAAGATTTAGCAAACTTTCATGTCACGTTGATTATTTTGGCTTTATCTGACACTCATGATGGTTTACATGTAAGATGAGCAAAGCTGATTTTATCCGCAACAACCGAGGGATCGATGATGGAAAGGACTTACCTGAAGAAAGCTTGGGCGCCCTCTATGATCAAATTGTGAAGAACGAAATAAAGATGAAAGCCGATACTTCAATACCACAAAGCAAGCAGACAAACAGTGTCAATAGATTACTCGGCTTGGATGGTATACTTAATCTTGTCTGGAAGCAGACAGAGGAAAAACCCTTGGGTGCGAATGGAGCCCTTATAAAGCACATCCAAGAGCAGTTCAAGGAAAAATCAGGAAAATCAGAGTAATATAATACTACAGCTTTAATTGATATTTTATGATTCTATATATATGTTCTAAATGCAGTTATAGAATCAATAACTATATAGGTTGTAGTGTTGTAACATTTCTCCCTTGCAGATCTACTTACTATGCTGTTACGGATGCTGCAATATTGAGGTTTATGGTAGAAGTCTGCTGGGGCCCAATGCTTGCTGCATTCAGTATGACTCTGGACCAAAGTGATGATAGAGCAGCTGCTAATTATTGCTTACAGGGGTTTAGGCATGCTGTGCATGTCACAGCTGTAATGGGTATGCAGACACAGAGAGATGCGTTTGTCACCACTGTTGCAAAATTTACGTACCTTCATTGTGCAGCAGATATGAAGCAAAAAAATGTTGATGCTGTCAAGGTAGTCATCTTAATGGGTTTACATTCTATAATTATAGATAGACTCACATCTGATCTGTTATGTGTCTTTTAATTGGTAGGCAATAATAGCAATCGCGATAGAAGACGGGAATTATCTTCAGGATTCCTGGGAACATATATTGACTTGTCTGTCTCGATTTGAGCATTTGCAACTACTGGGAGAGGGTGCTCCATCTGATGCCTCCTTTTTAAGTGGATCAAATGTTGAAACAACAGAAGACAAATCACTCAGGAACAACTTTCCGTCCTTGAAAAAGAAAGGAACCCTCCAGAATCCGGTTGTGATGGCTGTTGTTAGAGGCAGCTCATACGACAGCACTTCTCTAGGAGCTAATACGTCAGGACTGGTGACCCCAGATCAAATTAGCAGCTTCATTTCAAATTTGAACCTGCTTGAACAGATAGGAAATTTTGAGCTTAATCACATTTTTGCTCACAGCCAAAGGTTGGATAGTGAAGCAATAGTCGCTTTTGTGAAAGCCCTTTGCAAAGTTTCCATGTCGGAGTTGCAATCCCCAACCGATCCTCGGGTGTTCAGTCTGACAAAAATAGTTGAAGTTGCGTAAGATCCTAACCTTGTATCTCCAAAACTTTAGATTAAATTTTCTGTTCATAACTTTTACTTTATGAATTTCACACATCATCTCATTTGAATTTTCTTCAGGCACTACAATATGAACCGTATCAGATTAGTGTGGTCTCGCATCTGGAGTGTTCTTTCGGATTTCTTTGTTTCAGTTGGTTTGTCAGAAAACCTGTCAGTTGCTATCTTTGTCATGGATTCGTTGCGTCAACTGTCTATGAAATTTCTTGAGAGAGAAGAGCTGGCAAACTACAACTTTCAGAATGAGTTTTTGCGACCATTTGTGATAGTCATGCAGAAAAGTAACTCTGTTGAAATCAGGGAATTAATAGTTCGCTGCCTCTCACAAATGATACTGAGTCGCGTCGGTAACGTAAAATCTGGTTGGAAAAGTGTTTTCATGGTATGCTTTTTTATGCTTTCCTTGCTATTTTTTAGCTGGTGTCTTGTTCTACATTCACACGACTTTGCTCTAAAAAAATAACTAGAGTAAAATGCCATTTTTTGTCCCTGAGGTTTGGTCAGTTTTGCGACTTTCGTCCAAAACTTTGTGTTTCCGCATCTGGATCCAAAAGGTTTGAAATCTTGCCATTTTCATCCAGCTCATTAAATCCATCCATTTTTCTCCTTAAGTCAGGGGTATTTTCGTCTTTTTTGTTAACGGAAGGGCAATTCAATCCCTTTCACTTTATGGGAAAGACCAAATGCTGCTGAAAAAGACCAAATACTGCTGAAAAAGACCAAATTGCCTTTTAAGTTAACAGAAAAAAACGGAAATACCCCTGACTTAACGGAGAAAAATGGATGGAGTTAATAAGCCGGATGAAAGTGGCAAGATTTCAAACCTTTTGGATCAAAATGCGGAAAAACAAACCTTTGGACTAAAGTTGCAAAACTGGCCAAACCTCAGGGACGAAAATGGCACTTTACTCTAATAACTATATTTTAGTAGGTATACAATCTTTCGTTCTTATACACTATATTTTGTTGTCAGGCGTTAACTGCTGCTGCTGCTGATGAAAGGAAGAATGTGGTGGTGTTGGCATTTGAGACGATGGAGAAAATAGTACGGGAGTATTTTCCTTATATAACTGAGACAGAGACCGCGACTTTTACGGATTGTGTCAGATGTCTCATCACTTTCACCAATAGCAGATTTGACAGTGATGTAAGCCTAAACGCCATTGCTTTTCTCCGCTTTTGCGCTGTCAAGCTTGCCGAAGGGGGCCTTATCTGCAATACCGAAAATGTTGCTGCGGCTGCTGATGGTTCAAGCGTTTCAGTTGTGAAGGAAGCTGATGGAGAAAATTTAATGGATGTAGACGAAAACGCTTCCTATTGGATTCCTTTGCTAAGTGGTAATTTACTAATGCATTTAACAAGACCCATTTGTCTATTGCTCAGTGTTGTTAATAGCGAGCATAGCGCTCACTATAGTGTTTAGCGGGGCAATGCGATTAGCGCCCGCAATCTGATTTTGGTGCCTCCCTAGCGTGGAAATAGCGGGATTATAGGTTTTTTTTTGTTTTGATATAAATAGCAATAATGCATGCCTATAAAATAGCAGAATTTTCGTTTTATTTAAATATACATATGAAAACAGTGTATTTTGATGAAATACACATATAAAGTATTTCTAAATTATCTTCTAGCGTATCGCTAATCATAAAATAGCGCCCACTATTTCATCGCTATTGCTACGTAGCGTATAGGTAGCTTGTCGCTATCGTCCGCTATTCGCTATTAACAACTATGCTATTGCTTTTCTTTGATCTAGAGGTGGAAAATCCAACCCGCTTCATTATGAAACGGGTCGATTTGGACTTTTTTTTAATCTCAAAACGTGTCAGATAGTTTAAGCTAAAAAAATAAGGTAAAGGGGAATGCATATGTGACATCAGTTAATTACTAATGCATAATAAATGTGGACAAAAAGGTGTTTGTGGGTCAACCCAATCTGACCTGTACCAAAATTACCTGTTTCCTGACCGTTTTGACCTTTGCCACATGGTTGCTGTAGTTACTTACTTGTAAGATGTTATACTTCAAATCTCTAACGGCAACCGAATTCATCTTTGAAGAAATTTCGACTTATTATTTCTCTAATTAATACTAAATGCTCTCTGCTGGTTATAGAAGAACCCTGTGAAATGTATTCTCAGAGTGTATTAATGTTACTGTTTCAGGGCTATCTTTGTTAACATCTGATCCAAGATTAGCCATCAGAAAGAGCTCTTTAGAAGTGCTTTTCAACATTTTGAAGGACCACGGGCATGTATTTTCCCGCTCATTTTGGATTACCGTAATCAATTCGGTAATTTTTCCAGTTTTCAAAAACGTGAGCGGTGACAACAAAGAAGATAAAGACCAGTCTTCACCAAAAAGTAGCTGCTGGGATTCCGAAACTTGTTCTGTGGCAACTCGGTGTTTAGTGGATTTATTCATCAACTTTTTTGGCGTGATGAGGGCTCATTTAGGTGCGGTAGTATCGCTAGTGGCGGGATTGTTGAAAAATACAGGACAAGGCTGTGCTAGAAGTGGAGTATCGGGATTGATGCGTTTGGTGGGTGAGTTGGGTGGCATGCTCACTGAAGATGAGTGGTCGTGCATTTTTCTTTCGTTGAAAGAAACTGCAGCTTCGTTGTTGCCGAGTTTTTTAAAACTTTTGAAAATTATGGATAGGATTGAAATTGGCATGCCTAATGTTGCGCAATCGTCCTTTTATGATGATGATGATGGGAGAGAGACGCCGTTGACCAGTAGTAATGGTGCAGTTGATAATTATGACGATGACAATTTGCAGACCGCAGGATATGTCGTTTCGAGAATGAAAACTCATATATCAACGCAACTACTTATCATGCAGGTTCTCTCTCTCTCTCTCTTAAAAGTTGCAGTATAATTTTCTCTTGATAGATCTGTGAATGCAAAACGGGTTCCCATTGACCCGGAGCACTTTTTTGTCCAAGCTTTTAACCCTTCCTTACAAATTTAAGATTATAATCACAAACTAGATGAAACTCTGGATTAACCACCTTGTATATTTTTTACATGGGCCTTTGTTTTATAGAAGTGCAAGGCCCTTCACGTACGTGAGGCTTTTGGTATAAAAAAATAGTAATACGTTATTCATAGATTATTTTTAACATGTTACTTTTTAAACACAAAAAATAAGATACTAATATACGCAGTTAATATCGGTGATATATTGGTAGTATATCGATAACCGGTCCCCATGTAAAATATCAATCGGAATATCGGTATCGATATCATCAGCGGTACTAATCCGATATTTCACCGATTTTCCCAATATTAGTACCTTTCCTCTTAGTTCTAGCATTCATCTTTCTTCTTATTGTTGCTATTAGTGTTTTAAGTCTTAATTGTAGTGTTTTAAGTCTTAATTAGTTCCTACTTGCTACAGTTGTTAGTGTTTTGCAAGTTCAAGAGGTTAATTTGTTTGGTTGAAGAGTATACTGAATTGTTAGTATTAAATTGCTATATATATAAATTCTGCATGACATTAAAATTACTGACATCCCACTGCGATAACCTATATCTGAAATATCGGTCCTTGACCAGTATCCGATTTTTTACCGCATTAACTGAAACTGACCCGAACTCGTTAGGTTTAGTCCAAACCCCAAGGCCCATTGTAGATGTGGGAATCACTTCTAAACTAAACCCTAAGACCCATTGGGCTACATCTAAGCTAATACATATAAATAATCTAATAGATAATTAGCGTGTCAATATGATTAGAAGTTTTTATGCTTAAAAAATCATTTTTGGAAACCTTTAACCTGTTTTCTTTAAGCTAATTTTTGAACCTATATGTGTTAGAGATAAAACATAACCTTAAGCCGCCTTGGGTTAAATTGCCATTATAGATACATCATTGCTACTTGTTTCTGTTTGCAGGTGGCAACTGATCTCTACAATATGCAGCAGCACTTGCTCAAGGCCTCAAGTGTGAAAATCGTGCTTGAATTATTTTCCCAAACAGTGAGTCACGCACATGAATTGAGTGCAAACACGGGCCTACATCTAAAGCTGCAGAGAGCATGCTCCATCCTCGAGATTACAGACCTGCCCGTAGTACACTTCGAGAACGAATCGTATCAAAACATACTCAACTTGTTGCACCATTTACTGACAAGTGACCCGTCTTTGTCAGAGGAGATGGGTATAGAAGCACAACTTTTTTCAATATGCCGAGAAATTATCCAAATGTACCTATCCTGTTGTAAATTGGAACAGCAGCAACTGCAGCAGCAGAAACCGGTTCACTGGATCCTTCCGTTGAATTCAGCCGTGAAGGACGAGTTAGGGGTTAGAACGTCATTGCTCGTGTCAGCATTGAGGGTTTTAAGTGAAGTAGACAGGGAGCGGTTTAGGAGGTATGCGTCTGCGCTGTTCCCGCTACTTGTAGAGTTGGTGCGTTGTGAGCACACTTCCCGTGAAGTCCAGCCTGTTTTAAGCAACTTGTTTCAGACATGTATAGGCCCGATAATAATGAATGTGTGACAGTTTACTGACCTATATATACATATATACACATATGTATATGTGTATATATATATTTGCGGTGTAGTATGGTAGCGTTTGACATGATATATCTTGTGCATCATTTTTGGTACCTTGGTATAATGAGAGAAGATGGTTATGGTGTATGATTTGTAATATTTACTGTATGATTATTTTTTATTGATTAATACAAACACTTGTTGCCGTTTTTTTTGCTAGGTTCTCAATTACAGTATATCCTTGTACCGCAGCAACCAAACATGACCATAATGACATTTTTGATGAATTGTTTGACCAAGTTGGTCAAAGATGGTACAGAATGATCAATTGTACTTCCATAAGTTTTTTCTACTTAAAAACTAATATGGAAGATTTGTTTAAACTTGGGGCTTGTTTGGTATGAAGTAATGGAATGAACGAGAGAATGGATAAAGAAATGGAATGGACAACGGAATGAAATAGATCATTCCATTTTATTGTGATGTTTGGTTGCACGTATGTGAATAGAATGAATCATTAATAACAATAAACAATAACAATTCTTATATTTGTAGATGTCTTTCCATAACACCCCCTTACAAAAGAATGAAAATTCTTATATTTGGAAGGAATCACATTCTTATGGAATGATTCATTCCATTACCACATGATATAACATGTTTCGTTTCATTCAGTTGGAATGATTCATTCCATTCCGTCTTCAATTCTTTCATACCAAACACTACCATGTTGAGGTTTTTGAAATGAGCATGATTAAATGGATTTGATATTATCTAAGCAGAGTTGAATAGATCATGATAATGAGATTTGAATGAGCCATAGGTGTTCAAGGGTTTTTCTGTTTTGGAGCAAATATTCACTAAGTTGGGAGCTAATGTTGCTAAAGTTAGTAATAGAGTTTCCAAACAAATTTTATTCTAAAAATATCCTACTTTTAGAACCTTTGTGATTTAAGCAAGTGGTCAACTTGATGGAATAATAGTTGGAACAAGTTTACATGATTAGTTATATGTCATACAAATTTGAGACATTATATGCTCACAAATTTATGCTGATGTTTAGTTATGACTTGTATGCTAAGATTAAAATAGAATCATTTAATTCTAAGTTCTCTAGGATAAGAATTTGCTTGCACAAAGATTTTGAGTTGCAAACAAATAGTTCTCTTTTGGGTTTGAAAAAAAATAATAAATAAAAAATAATGAGGGTATGCTTTCAAAAGTCTGGGATTTGAAACATTTATTCTCCTGGGCCATGATTTGCTTTCCAGGGTGGTATTAATAACCTTTAATTGGGGATGAGCATCTTTTACCGAACACCAGTACCGATACCATACTCACACTAAATTGATACCGACTAAACAAAAGTCGTACTAGTACTAGTATTGTTTTTAGGTTTTTCGGTTTCCATACTAATAGGTTCCGTACCTTTGCACTACCAGTACCATAGAACCATAATCGGTACAATATTCAGTTAATATTTTTGCTCGTTCTCGGTATCGGTACGGTACCGGTTCAGTACCGATCTGATATGTGAGAATTAGTACAGGGGTCTGATTGTTATATGTCAGTAGTTTAGGGGTTTAAGTGTTAATAATGAATAGTTAAAGGGTGTTCTGTTGTAATAGTTAGTTAGTTGTTAGTGACAGTTGTATAAGATCCTAACGTCTAATGAGAAGTGGTTATGGATTTGGTGCCCTAATTCTTCTCTGTTCTTCTTCATTTATGTTCTTATCATTGGTATCAGAGCCGCCGGTCCTTGGCACACTCTCAATTCGATCCAAATTTCATTCAATTTCACCCAGATTTCGATTTAATCCAGCAATTTCAGCGTTTCAATTCATCGAATTTGATCTTTGTTCGGTCCATTTCACTTGGATTTCGATTCAATTCAAGAATTGATCATTGATTCAGTCAATTCAATAACTGTAAAACATTAGAAAAGCTTTGAATTTCACAAAAAAAAAATCATCAATGGCGACTCGTAATAGATCTGATCTTGAAAAGACTGTGGAAGAACATGGTGTTACTCTCTTGAAGGTGGATGCATTTATGCAAAAGTCTGAGCAGACATTTGCGAACCTGAATGCAAATGTTCAAGCATTATTGGCCAAATTAAACGGAGAATCTAGTTCTGGAATAATCAACAATTCACCAACAGGTCCGGTCACCAGAAATGAGCGATTACATAGAATTGGGAAGATTGATTTTCCAAAGTTCGATGGAAACGAAGTAGATGACTGGACATATAAATGAGAGCATTTCTTCAATGTAGATGAGACACCCGAGAATTTCAAGGTCCATTATGCAGCGATTCATTTAGAGGGAAAGGCTGTAAAATGGCATCAAGCATTCTTGAAAACAAAAACAGTACCAATCTCAGAGATTACATGGAAAGAGTATTCAGAAGCAATTGTATCTAGATTTTCTTCAATCTTATTTGAAGACGCAATGAGGACATTAACATCTCTCATGCAGACTAGACTATTCGAAGAATTTTGTGATGAGTTTGATGCTTGTCTACTGAAGGTCTCTATTCCAGAATCTTATGAAGTAAGCATCTTCCTCAAAGCAGTCAAGCTAGAAATTGGGGGTCCAGTGAGGATGTTTCAGCCTAAGACTATGAAAGAAGCATTTTATTTGGCTAAAATTCAAAACACAACTAATAAGTCACTGAGTCATTCAAGTGTAGGCAGGTATACTTCTAACAACTCTTCTTATGTTACCAAGAATCAAGGGACAGTTAAGCCACCGGTTAATGTTGCTCATTTGCCATTATTACCCTCCCCACCTGTTACTAAAAGATTTCCTAACACCAAACAATTTTCTAGTAAAGAGATTGAGGGAAAAAGGGCTAGAGGAGAGTGTTTTTGGTCTCCAGAAAAATTTACATCAACACATAAATGCCCTAATAAACAAGTGTTTGTATTATCATAGGGGCAGAGGAGGAGGAGAGTGGGACTGAAATTTTAAGAGATGAATCATTAGTTAATCAAGAATGGCATGATCCACCACAAATTTCAATTCATGCATTAACTAGTATGGTATCTTATTCAACTATGAAAGTTTTATGTACCATAGGTAACAAACAATTGAGAATTTTAATTGATTCTGGATCCACACAAAATTTTGTGAATGAAAGGTTGACCTTAAAACTGAAATGCTCTCTCAACCCTATTAATAGTCTATCAGTGGGAGTAACTAATGGTTCTGAGATTCAATGTACCAATTATTGTCCAAATTTCCAATGGTACATGCAAGGTATGTGGTTTACCACTGATGTACTGGTCATTCCCCTTGACAACTATGATATGGTACTAGGAGTATAGTGGTTACTTACTTTGGGGGCTATTGTGTGGAATTTCTTAGATCTGACTATGCAATTTACTATAGGAGGTGCTCAGTGCAAGCTTAAGGATATTGATAATAATAAGATGTCTTTGTGTTCTGCAAACTGCATGCATTCCTTGTTGGAACATCAAGAGAAGGTAGTTGAGGCTCATTTGTTTAGTCTGCAATTACAACCTGCAAAGGAAGATTTTCAACATGACACCAAAGTTGTAGGTGTGTCTCATAATAATCAATTAGATACCTTGTTACAGGACTTTGACGATGTGTTCAAAACCCCTACAACCTTACCTCCTAAGAGAGAATTTGACCATAGAATATTGTTGAAAAATGAATCCCAGGTCGTCAATCTCAAACCTTATAGGTATCAGTCTGCACAGAAAGATGTGATTGAGAAGTTGACACGGGAACTAATAGAAACATGGGTGGTTAGGGGCAGTTCCAGTCCTTTTGCTGCTCCAATTGTGTTGGTTAAGAAAAAAGATAGATCTTGGCATTTTTGCATAGATTATAGAAAACTAAACAATGCCACCATTAAAAATAGTTACCCAATTGTAACACCCCGTGTTTTCGGAAGTCAAAGTCAAGGTCAAAGTCAACGACCGATTTCGCGCAACTGACTTATAGTGAATTTCTTTTATGTGTTTAATTTAGTTGTATTATGTGGAGTAAGTGTCAATAATTACAATAATCGACGTGTGTTATTCGCAATCTAATCGACTTACGACTGTGAACTGTAGGAAGCAACAATGCGATAAAGTTAACGAAACGATAATCAAACTATGCTAATCAAATCGACATCGAATCGAATCGCAACTCGAACTACGTATTTTAATTATTGTTATACGTGTGTGTGCCTTATGTGTTACTTGTGCATGTTCATTTATGTTATGTGTGGATCGCAATCGAACTCGAAACGCAATCGAACGCAATCGAACGCAATCGAAATTGGACTATGATAGATATAGTAGTTGGGATTAAAAGTAATTTGACTAGGAAAATCTATCGCATCGAATCGCTCGCAATTGAAATCGAAACAGCAAAAATCGTCGCGCCAAACACTCAAACCAAGTGCCATCCGGCCGAATTGCCATCCGACCGGGCTGCCACTTGATTGTGGTGTCAGGTCGTCTTCCGACCGAGATGACATCTGATGCGTGTGAAGTGTCGTATTTATTAGGTGTATATTTTAAGCCCTTTTTAACACTTATTTTAGCCAAGTTTTAAATTTATAAAACACGATATTTCACTAACACTAAACACACATATGGGCAAGTGCACCCATCGTTGAGTGTAGTATAGCGTTGGTAAGATACCGAGGTCGTCCAAGGACACAAGAGCTTTTAATACCGGTTTATCCTCAACGTCTAATCAAAATAAAAGTTTAGAAAAATGTTTTAAGCTAAGAAAAAAAAAAAAAAAACTAACTAAAATGCTGAAAATAAAAATAAAATAAAAACAGATAGACAAGATGAATCACTTGGTTCCGACTCGTATCTAGTATAACCTTTGATTATTTCCGCACTTTTGCACATAATTAAGAGATTATCTTAGTTATTGTAGTAGGCCCCTCTTTTGAAGGTGACGTTACCCTCACCCCAGTAGTTTGAGTCAGCAAGGATACAATCCTAAAAGGGTGGATTATTGGAAGATAATGAATTAAGTTATTAATGCAGTATTGTGGTAGGCCCCGCTTTTGGCGGTGACGTTACCCTCGGCTAAGTAGTCTGAGTCAGCAGGGATACAGTCCTAAATAGCCGGGTTATAGTATTAATAGTAGTTAACTTATGAGGGGATCAAAGAGTTTGGACCCCCGCCATCCAATACCGTGAAGCATTGAAGGAGGTCCTACTAAATTTGACCCAGGTCCATTGCAGGACCTCTAAACGCTGAACAATGGCAAGACCTTTACCAAACCGTTCCCTTAACCCCCGACCAGGTAGCCAACATACCTCCATATAGACCGTGGAGATATGAATGGTGAAAATCCTTTATTTTATATAGACGGTAAAATAATGCCAAGACACCACGGACAAACGATAAGGAAAGATCACCTTCAACATAAGTAACTAGTTATTAAAGTCATTAATACAAAACCAAATAAAAAGTGCAAAAGATTAGAAATAAAAAGTATTATACTAGACACTTTGTCTTCACCAAGTGATGTAAGAGACTTAGGCAAACATGGCCTTGATTGTCAAGAACTCTTACGATCAATCTTGGATCCCGAGACGACTCACACACTCTACGATGGACAATGGATGATGGTGGTGGATGATGGTGTTGTGATGGTGGTGGGTGGTGGATGAAGTGTGAGAGAGGTGGTGTGCCAAGGGATGAGATGAAATGAATCCAAGCACTCCTATTTATAGGCTGAACAGAGAGCTGGACACGGCCCCGTGTCCGCGTGCCTGTCTGACACTCTCTCTCCTCATTAATTGTAATTCGCAATTACAATAAATACGCCTGCTGTACTTTCGACACGCCCCCGTGTCCGCTGTGCACGGCCCGTGGTGGGCAATAGAAGCTTCTATAGATTTGTCTTTTCTGCTGCTTCTTGGGCACGCCCCCGTGCTGGCTGAGCACGGGGCGTGTTCAGACTTCTGCCTTCTCCATTTTGCTTTGGAAGGTGCCGTTGAGGGGTCGGGCAGTCCACTAATGTTCCTTTCCTTGTATTTATGTTGGATTTAGCTGTCTTTTTGCTTCTTTTGCGTTTTTGAGCTCATTTAATCCTGAAAATACAAAAGGAAGACAAAAACACTCTTTTTCCAATATTAGTACTTAAAAAGGGTTAGTTTTATGCCTTGTTTGATGTAATTTATATGTTGCATTTTGCACACATCAACATCCGACCGGACAGTCATCCGGGCGGGATGCCATTCGACCGACCCACACTTACCCCTTTTGGAATCCTATAAATACCCTTGTCATTGTCATCATTTCCACTTTTGGAAATCCTCTGTCCGAACAGTTCGTGCTCCCCACCTTTTCTTCGATTTCTCTCAATCCCGGTAAGATCTCATCCTAAATCTTGTACTTTCTTGACCTACACGCACTCCTACACCTTTCTATCTTTTGAATCTTAACTTTTAACCGTAAAATCGCTAGATTTGAGGTGTTCTAGGATGATGTCATCATGAGTTCTTGAAGAACTTCATAGGAAGAAACAATCCACTCGAATAGTCATCCGACTGGACTACCGTCCGACCGGATGACCATCCGAACGGATTGCCATCCGCATAGGCAAGCCGTCCGATCGGATTACCATCCGACCGAACTGCTATCCGACCCATTCACACTTTGTATCGGTTTACGCGTCACTTATCGTTATGCTACCAATCCATTCAGGCTAACTTTACTTGCTAAGTGCCCCCTTCAATCCATCAACCGCTGTGAGTATACTCGATCCCTTTTCGCTTTATGCACTTTTGGGTGTTACATACGTTACAACTATTCAAATCACATCAAACACACTACTCAAAACTATTTGAACGCTAACCGTTAATGCATGTTATGCGTGGCTTATGAATGCTTGTTTGTTATGTTTACACATGGAATGCTGTCTACCTGCCTTAGCAACGATAGTACTATAGTTTGGACTCAGCACCCGTTCACACGGGGGTTGTTAAGGACAATTACTTGCATGGATTACGGTGGTAATCATGTATTGCGAACTGCCTCGGGTAGTCAACCCGCAGTCATTGGTATCGATGGATCTATGTCGATAACTAACATGCTTCATTTCACTATGTGTACGTGCTGGTTATGTGTAAACGAATTCGAACTCTATATGCTATTATCAAACTTGTATGCTCACCTTTACATTTAATGTATTGACTTTATTTTAACGTATGTGACAGGTGTTTAGGATGCACATCTGGTAGGAAATCAAAGCTAGTATAACGCTCTAGAGTCCAACAAATAGTTGTCTGTAATAATTGAATCAAGGGTCTCTAGAAGCAGATAAACAATTGCTCTATTTGAATCTGAGTTGTTGGAACATAATTTATTGCCTAGATCTTATCTGTAATA
Organism: Helianthus tuberosus; assembly: GCA_030545235.1. Taxonomy (NCBI): domain Eukaryota; kingdom Viridiplantae; phylum Streptophyta; class Magnoliopsida; order Asterales; family Asteraceae; genus Helianthus; species Helianthus tuberosus. Next base: position 65,125,046 of record CM060449.1, on the reverse strand, counting down.
ATTTGTTTACTGTTTGAGACATGGTATGGGACATGTTATTTTAAATTGAATGGTAATGATAATCGTTATGGAAACTTCTGGACAATCTGTTTCGCTCAGTGCCATACCCCGATGTTTCCGCCATCGGTTGGGGTGTGACAGATTGGTATCAGAGCCATAACTATAGGGAATTAGGCAAGACACGACCTAGTCCGGGTCGATGCCTTAGATACCTAGTCTATAGTTAGGAACCAACAGACCAACTTGAGTACATCCAGTAGGGATTATGTACGAGCTTATTTCTCACTATTCTCGCTTATGCTACACTATCACTGCACTCGAATTTTCCATTATGAATAGGCGATAAGGTCGAGATTAGGTGTGAAAACCGCAAACTCTTGACTAAAGTTGCTTGAACAACCCGCATTTTATCTACAAACGGGGAGAATTATGCCAAATCAGGAGTGAAATCCATATTTTGATGAATAATCCCCTCTATTTTATTAAAACAGGGACAAAGTTGTTAAGCTAGGGGTGAAACCCTAACCTTGACTATTTGTTCCGCTCATTTTACAAAGCTCTCACCAAAGTTTCGACGGACTCCAACGACCTGAAGTCACAATATGACTAACGGGATGAGTGCCAAACGCCCAAGAATTGAGGCAAAAGCATAGTCCTGAAGGTCAAATGTGCACACCAGATCCTTGTGAATAGTCGAACCACTTTGGGTAGTCGAAGTCTACTAGCCGTAGACAATCTATATCTTGAATTTTATGTGTTTGATTTTGAGCCCGAAATTGTTGACTCTGATGATTCGTTAATTTTGTGTATTTACCTGTTTATGTGTTTAAATTTTTGGAGATTTACTCGATTTTTGCTTCCACTTCGATCGACACACACGACTCGCATTGCACTTCTACCCCAAAACGTTAACAAATCGCTGAATTATGGACGACTTTATACTACGCTTATACTACACGACTCAATATATCAAACGCGAACGCTATATTCGAATGATCGCGAACTGTAAATGATAGGTTTCTGTATTCTGACTGCATCTTGTAAATTCATGCTTACGTGTTCTGTGGATTTTGTGCTTAAGTGTTTATGTGATTCTGTGTTCTACGTAGTTATGTGTTAATGTGTTTACATGATTATGAGTGTTCCTGAACTTTAGTACATAGTAGACGTGTGGGGTGAGATTCGAATACAATGTGTTGAGTCCTGTGACGATGTCTGTTGCAGACAATGTCATCTGGATCCCGTCATCCCTTACTTTCTCGTCAAGAAAAGAGAGACAAACGCCTTGCTGCCATCATCGCTAAAAGTGTAGCAAAGGCTGTGAGTGAGGTTTACGAGAACGTCAGCAAGTCGTATGAGGAATCAAGGACCGAAGCTCCTAAAGCTACCACCAAGGCCTTCAATTTCAAGCAATTCAAGTCGTGTGGGCCAAAAGAATTCACTGGCGAGGGAGGTCCTACTGCACTATTCCAATGGTTTGATTCCATTGAGGTCACTCTACGACAGAGTGGTTGCCCCGATGACCTCCGAACTCTGAATGCTACCGGCGTTTTCCAGTCCCGTGCACTAGACTGGTGGACGGCCGAGAGGAACAAGCGAGGGAACGATGCAGCCTACGGTCTGTCATGGGACGAGCTTAAGGAAGTCATGCTGGAAGAATTCTGCCCTCCTCATGAACGTCAGAAGCTAGAGGATGAATTTTGGCACATACAGCAAAAGGATGGTGAAAATGTTGCGCTCACTGCTCGCTTCAAACAGCTCAGCATCATTTGTCCCGATCTGGTCAAGACTCCAGACATGGCAATCAAGAAGTATATCCGAGGCCTGCCTGACTGTGTTGCTGATTTCGTTCAAGCGGCTAAGACTACGACGATCGAAGAAACTTATCTACTGGCTGCTGAAATCAACGACAAGCGGGTCAAGGCACTGGGATAAAACTTCAAAGCACCTGCATCAAGCTACCACCGCCGCACCAACTGCTGAAACCACCACCTCATCGAGCAACAAGAGGAAGAACAAGAGAAAGAACAGCTCCAGCAACAAGAACTGTGCGATCACTGCTGCACTGATTCAAGCTGTACCAACCCAACAACATCAAGTATCGGCGCCTGTGGCAAATGCACCGCCTGCAAAGCGTGCATACACTGGGCCACACCCGCTCTGCCCTACTTGTACCTACCACCACCCGACTGCCATTGCTTGCCGTTTTTGTGCTCATTGCAATATGTACGGCCATTTTACTACCAACTGCCGTGCTCGACAAGCTCCTGCTCATCAAGCTCCTGCTCATCAAGCTCTACTCACCGCCCCTCATGGTCAACAAGCTCCTCCGGCACCCGCGGTCAACGCCAGAGCCTGCTTCGCATGTGGTGATCCTAACCATTTCTCCAACATGTGCCCAAACAGGGTTGTGAAACAAGAGCCCCAGCAGCAGCAGCCTCAACAGCAGCAGCAGCAACAACAGGCCGCACGCGCCAGAACTTTCAACATCAACGTGCGTCAAGCCCAAGCCGACAACAACGTAGTTAATGGTACGTTCCTTGTGAATGGTATTTATGCTTCGTGTTTATTTGATACTGAAGCCGATAATTGCTTTGTGTCGTTCGAATTCGAGAAACTCCTTAGTCGTAAACGCTCCCAACTCTCCTCGACGTTCGATGTTGAAATCGCTACCGGAAGAACTGTCGGCGTTAATTCCGTTCTTCGTGATTGTACCCTTGAGCTCAACAATCACATCTTCCCAATCGACCTTATTCCGATGCAACTCGTAAGTTTTGACGTCATAGTAGGCATGGACTTTCTTCGAGAAAACCATGTTGAAGTTGTGTGTTTCGACAAAATGATCCGATTCTCGCTTGCGAATGGTGATTTATTGTGTGTTTACGGTGATACTACTTCGGAGGGTCTCAAGCTCATGTCATGTGTTCAAGCTAGGAAGTATCTCCGCAAGGAATACAGGGCTTTCTTGGCTAACATTGTAGTAGCGGAGAAGGAAAAGGAAGAGAAGAACGAAGTGAAAGACGTTCCTGTGGTTCGAGAATTTCCTAATGTTTTTCCAGAGGATCTTCCCGGACTACCGCCAAGTCGTGATATCGACTTTCGTATCGACCTTATTCCTGGAGCCAACCCTATTGCTAAAGCTCCCTACCAACTCGTGCCATCCGAAATACGCGAACTCTCAAACCAACTCCAGGAATTACTTGAGAAAGGCTTCATTCGCCCGAGCACCTCTCCTTGGGGCGCGCCAGTCCTTTTCGTCAAAAAGAAGGATGGGTTGTTCAGGATGTGCATCGACTATCGGGAATTGAATAAGTTAACTATCAAGAACCACTATCCCCTACCCCGCATCGATGATTTATTTGATCAGCTACAGGGTGCTACGTGCTCCTCGAAGATCGATCTACGCTCAGGATATCACCAACTACGTATTCAAGAGGAGGATATACCCAAAACCACGTTTCGCACTCGATACGGCCACTACGAATTCGTTGTTATGCCTTTTGCTTTAACCAACGCACCCACGGTTTTGATGGATCTGATGAATCGCGTGTGTAAACCATATCTCGACCGTTTCGTCATCGTATTCATCGACGATGTCTTGATCTATTCCAAATCGAAGACCGAACACGCGCAACATCTACTATTGGTGCTCGAGCTACTCCAGGGAAACCAACTCTATGCCAAGTTCTCCAAGTGTGAATTTTGGTTGGAGGAAGTTCAGTTCCTGGGTCACATCGTAAATAATCAAGGTATTCACGTCGATCCTGCGAAGATTGAAGCTGTTAAGAGTTGGATTACACCTAAGAACCCGTCTGAAGTCCATTCTTTTCTTGGACTAGCGGGCTATTATCGACGATTTATCGAAGGATTCTCAAAGATCGCTGTGCCGCTTACCGCTCTCACGCATAAGGACAAGCCTTTTGTTTGGAGAACCGAACAAGAGTCTGCCTTCCAAACCCTCAAGCACATGCTTTGCAATGCTCCTGTTCTCACATTACCCGACAGAAACAACGATTTCATCGTCTACTGTGATGCTTCCAACCTTGGTCTTGGTTGTGTCCTTATGCAACGGGACAGGGTTATAGCTTACGCATCCACGAGAAGAACTATACAACCCATGATCTCGAGCTAGGCGCAATTGTTTTTGCGTTAAAGATTTGGCGACACTACCTGTATGGTACCAAGTGTACGATCTTCACCGATCATAGGAGTCTACAGCATATCTTTAATCAGAAGGAACTTAATATGCGTCAACGCCGATGGGTAGAACTTCTCAACGATTATGACTGTGAGATTCGTTATCACCCAGGCAAGGCAAATATTGTTGCCGACGCACTCAGCAGACAGAGTTATCTGCTTAGCACTCGTAATGTTCAAACCCAATACGACCTCGAGACCCTCATCCGCGAGGCTCAGCATGCGTGTTTTAACGAACGCACTCTGAAGAAGGAAATAATCTATCACGATGGAGCCCAGCTTGTGAGCAAGTCGAACGGGATATTCCACTTTCTGGACCGAATTTGGATCCCCAAACGGACCAATTTGCGACAGATCTTGATGGACGAAGCCCACAAATCCCGGTATTCTATTCATCCCGGTGCCGATAAAATGTACCAGGACCTTCGCTATAAGTACTGGTGGCCGGGTATGAAGAGGGATATTGCTCTCTATGTTGGAAAATGCCTAACTTGCGCAAGAGTCAAGGCTGAACATCAAAGACCCTCTGGCTTACTCGAGCAACCCCCGATCCCCATGTGGAAGTGGGAAAGTATAGCTATGGACTTTATAACAAAGCTACCGCACACGTCATCAGGTCACGACAACATTTGGGTTGTGGTTGACCGATTGACTAAATCAGCTCACTTTTTACCAATACGGGAAGACTACAAGGTAGAACGATTAGCCCGAATCTACACCGACGAGATCATTTGTAATCATGGGACGCCTCGTGATATCATCTCTGATCGTGACGCTCGGTTTACCTCGCGACTGTGGGAAACATTTCAAATGGCACTCGGTACATCGTTAAATCTAAGTACCACTTTCCACCCTCAAACCGACGGTCAGACTGAAAGAACAATTCGTACTCTTGAAGACATGCTCCATTCGTGTGTCATAGACTTCGGTGGTAATTGGGATAAATACCTGCCATTAGTCGAATTCTTGTATAACAACAGCTATCATGCCAGCATTCAAATGGCACCATTCGAGGCCTTATACGGAAGAAGATGTCGATCGCCTATTGTGTGGCACGAGATCGGTCATTCACAATTAACCGGTCCCGAGCTATTACAAGAAACGACAGACAAGATTTTCCGAATTCGAGACAACCTGGTAAAAGCTCGGAATCGACAGAAAAGTTATGCCGATAGACGACGCAAGACCCTTGAATTTGACGTTGGTGACTACGTACTCCTAAAGGTATCACCTTGGAAGGGTGTGGTCCGATTCGGAAAGAAAGGGAAGCTCGCGCCTCGATATGTTGGACCTTTTAAGATTCTAGAAAGGATCGGAAAAGTCGCCTACAGACTCGAACTACCGGAGGAACTTAGTAACGTCCACCCGACTTTCCACGTTTCGAACCTTCGAAAGTGTCTGGCTGAGCATGATCTAATTGTACCTCTCGATGACCTTTAAGTGAAAGAAACATTACACTTCGTGGAAAAGGTTATCGAAATCATGGACCGCCAAACCAAGCAACTCAGACGCTCACGCATTCCTATTGTGAAAGTCCGATGGGAAGGCAAACGAGGCGCAGAGTTCACTTGGGAACTCGAAAGCGACATGAAGGCGAAGTACCCGCAGTTATTTAAGGAGAAAGTCTAGAAAGAGAAAGTTCTCCAAAGTAATTCATGGTGTTGTACAACTTCCAGCCTAATTTCGGGACGAAATTCCCTAAACAAGGGGAGGCTGTAACACCCCGTGTTTTCGGAAGTCAAAGTCAAGGTCAAAGTCAACGACCGATTTCGCGCAACTGACTTATAGTGAATTTCTTTTATGTGTTTAATTTAGTTGTATTATGTGGAGTAAGTGTCAATAATTACAATAATCGACGTGTGTTATTCGCAATCTAATCGACTTACGACTGTGAACTGTAGGAAGCAACAATGCGATAAAGTTAACGAAACGATAATCAAACTATGCTAATCAAATCGACATCGAATCGAATCGCAACTCGAACTACGTATTTTAATTATTGTTATACGTGTGTGTGCGCCTTATGCGTTACTTGTGCATGTTCATTTATGTTATTTGTGGATCGCAATCGAACTCGAAACGCAATCGAACCCAATCGAAATCGGACTATGATAGATATAGTAGTTGGGATTAAAAGTAATTTGACTAGGAAAATCTATCGCATCGAATCGCTCGCAATCGAAATCGAAACAGCAAAAATCGTCGCGCCAAACACTCAAACCAAGTGCCATCCGGTCGGATTGCCATCCAGCCGGATTGCCATCCGACCGGAAAGTCATCCGGGCGGGATGCCATTCGACCGACCCACACTTTCCCCTTTTGGAATCCTGTAAATACCCCTGTCATTGTCATCATTTCCACTTTTGGAAATCCTCTGTCTGAACAGTTCGTGCTCCCCACCTTTTCTTCGATTTCTCTCAATCCCGGTAAGATCTCGTCCTAAATATTGTACTTTCTTGACCTACACGCACTCCTACACCTTTCTATCTTTTGAATCTTAACTTTTAACCGTAAAATCGCTAGATTTGAGGTGTTCTAGGATGATGTCATCATGAGTTCTTGAAGAACTTCATGTTTTGGCTTCAATCCACCAAGAACAACTCGGATCTAACCAATTTCCACACAAATGAACAAAGATCTATACTAGATCTAAACATAAACACACTGAAAAAAGATTGAAAGATGGTTTCTAACTTTCTTTCAACTCTTTTGCACTCAATACGCTTGAAACCGATAGAAACGGATCTAGATCTAGTCCTCCGATCATTCTTAGTGTTGTGCTAGCTCAAGATCTGGATTCTACTCACGAGACCACCGATTTCGGGTTTAACAAGAACAACCGTCTTGAATCGGTTAACTGGCCGGACTAGGGTGATTCCAGTCGATCAGGCCGCTTGGGTCAAGATGGGGTTCTATTGGTTAACACGTTGTCAAAACGTCTCGATAAAACTACAAACAAACAAAACGACCAAGTATAAGACGACCAGAGCAACCAGGACGAAGTGCTGTCCGACCGGACTACTGTCCGAACGGATAGACTACCCGAACGGATTGCTGTCCGACCGGATCACACCTTGGGACCCACACCTCATCAACTCTAACTGAAGTTTGAGTATTGAACGAATTGCCATCCGATCGGACTACCATCCGACCGGATTACTCTTCGGATCTTGAGATACTAGGACTTTAATGACTTAAACAATTTTCAACATGTTCATTAACAGGGTTGCCACCCGGTCGGATGGACATCCGACCGAGTGACTCTTCTGCTATGAATTGTTTCCACTAAGTAACCTCAATCACTAAGGTCGCCGTCCGGCCGGACTACCGTCCGACCGGATGACAATCCGAACGGATTGTTGTCCGCACGATCGACCGTCCGATCGACCGACTTGAAGGATAAAGACACTTCAATGTTTTCAAATGCTACAACGAAAACTTCAAAAGACAAGCCATCATACACAAACACATTCATCTCATAGGAAGAAACAATCCACTCGAATAGTCATCCGACTGGACTACCGTCCGACCGGATGACCATCCGAACGGATTGCCATCCGCACAGGCAAGTCATCCGATCGGATTACCATCCGACCGAACTGCTATCCGACCCATTCACACTTTGTATCGTTTTACGCGTCACTTATCGTTATGCTACCAATCCATTCAGGCTAACTTTACTCGCTAAGCGCCCCCTTCAATCCATCAACCGCTGTGAGTATACTCGATCCCTTTTCGCTTTATGCAGTTTTGGGTGTTACATACGTTACAACTATTCAAATCACATCAAACACACTACTCAAGACTATTTGAACGCTAACCGTTAATGCATGTTATGCGTGGCTTATGAATGCTTGTTTGTTATGTTTACACATGGAATGCTATCTACCTGCCTTAGCAACGATAATACTATAGTTTGGACTTAGTACTCGTTCACACGGGGGTTGTTAAGGACAATTACTTGCATGGATTACGGTGGTAATCATGTATTGCGAACTGCCTCGGGCAGTCAACCCGCAGTCATTGGTATCGATGGATCTATGTCGATAACTAACGTGCTTCATTTCACTATGTGTACGTGCTGGTTATGTGTAAACGAATTCGAACTCTATATGCTATTATCAAACTTGTATGCTCACCTTTACATTTAATGTATTGACTTTATTTTAACGTATGTGATAGGTGTTTAGGATGCACATCTGGTAGGAAATCGAAGCTAGTATAACGCTCTAGAGTCCAACAAATAGTTGTCTGTAATAATTGAATCAAGGGTCTCTAAAAGTAGATAAACAATTGCTCTATTTGAATCTGAGTTGTCGGAACAGAATTTATTGCCTAGATCTTATCTGTAATAATTTGTTTACTGTTTGAGACATGGTATGGGACATGTTATTTTAAATTGAATGGTAATGATAATCGTTATGGAAACTTCTGGACAATCTGTTTCGCTCAGTGCCATACCCCGATGTTTCTGCCATCGGATGGGGTGTGACACCAATTCCTTTGGTTGAAGAGTTATTTGAAGAGTTGGGTGGAGCAACGGTGTTCTCTAAACTTGACTTACGATCTGGATATCATCAAATTTGAATGCATGATGATGATATTCAGAAGACTGCATTTAGGACACATGAAGGACTTTTTGAATTTGTGGTTATGCCCTTTGGGATCACCAATGCTCCTGCAACTTTTCAGATATTAATGAATTTTATCTTTAAGGAGCATTTGAGAAAGTTTGTGCTTGTTTTCTTTGATGATATTCTTGTCTATAGCAACTCTTGGGAACTTCATCTCGATCATGTTAAAGAAGTCTTATAAATTTTAAGGAAACAACAACTTTATGCAAAGAAATCAAAATGTACTTTTGGTGGGTCTTCTATATAATACTTGGGACATATAATCTCTAGCAAAGGAGTCTCCATATATCCCAACAAGCTTGCAACAATTAAAGAATGGCCATTACCTACTGATGTGAAACAATTGAGAGGGTTCTTGGGATTAACTGGATATTATAGGAGATTTTTAAAGTCTTATGGAATGATGGCTAGGCCCTTGACTGATCTACTAAAAAACGATTCTTTTGTTTGGAATGATAAAGCGACACAAGCCTTTAACCGGTTAGAGATGTTATGGCATCTCCTCCAGTTCTTGCTTTACCTAATTTGTCCAAACCTTTTATAGTTGAGACTGATGCATCAGGCAAGGGAATTAGAGCAGTTCTGATGCAAGAGGGGCACCCAATTGCCTTTATTAGTAAGGCTCTCTCAGCTAAACAACAAGCTCTATCTGTCTATGAAAGAGAATTGTTGGCCATTATCTTTGCACTCAGATATTGGAACCATTATCTGTCTGTGGGGCATTTTATTATCAGAACAGACCTGAAGAGTTTGAAATACTTGCTAGATTAGAAGATCACAACTCCATTACAACAAGTTTGGCTTTCAAAATTGATGGGTTACGATTTTGAGATAGTGTTTAAACAAGGTATTGAAATGGTGTGGCAGATGCCTTATCCAAAGTGTATTCTCCTGCCTTGATGTTTATTACTATGGGCATTTTTGACCCAACTATTTGGACCAAAGTTCAAGCCACGTGGACTTCTGACCCTAAATTGAAGAATATCTTACAAGATTTACAGGCAGGGAAGGCTCATTCTATGTTTACTTGGAATGGTCAAGCTTTATTCAAAAAAGGTAAGGTAATGGTGGGTAACAATGTTCCTCTTCAGGAAGATATTATCGCATTTTGCCATTCTGGTACTACCAGTGGTCATTCTGGTGTTCACGCAACCACTCAAGGATTCATTCTTTATTTTCTTGGAAAGGAATGCATAAACAAGTCAGAAATTTTATACGGAATTGTACAATTTGTCAAAGGGCCAAGTACGAGACTGTGGCATCTCCTGGACTTTTGCAACCCTTACCAATTCCCAATCATGTTTTTTCTCTGATATCTCCATGGATTTCATAGGAGGTTTACCTAAATCTCAGGGGAAAGATTCTATTTTTGTGGTAGTGGATAGACTTACCAAGTGTTTTGGTCAAAAATCACACAAGGATAATGCAACCAAATCTGATTTTGTGAGGTGTGATACTTAGTTAAATGATCAAAAGTATGAACAATGAATGAATGAAATGAATGGTGAACACAAGGATTTATACGAGGAAAAAGCCCTTGATCAATGTATGATCTCCGGCACAAAAAACCTTTGGTGATGGAAACTACCGATCACCAACTATATTAAACAAACAATGTTTACAAATCAGGATGATAACAAGCTTGGTACAAGGATCACTATAGTGCAAAAGTGTGTAATCGCCGAGAGTTCTTGAGAGTTCGAGTGTAGTGCAGTTGTGTTGCCAATAATAATCTAATCAAGCTTGTATCCCCATTTAAAAATGGAAACTAACTAGCCTAACTAACTATCCGAAATAGGTGCAAGTCCCCCACGATCAACATAACGGTCGAAGAGCTCATGCACGTTCAGAATCATGAAGCATATTCCCCTAGAATCTCGGTTAGACCAAGTCCTATTCGAATACTCCTGCAAAACAAGTTCAAAAATGATGGAAATAATTGTTAGTGTTTGGATAATAATGAGGATCCTGGATCCTTATTCCTGCAACATCTTCTGAGGATCCTTAATTCAAACTGAACTGAGGATCCTTGATCCAAGCTGCATTTGAGGATCCGTGATCCATAAGCTGTGAAAATCCATCCCTAACACCAAGTACAGTCATTTTATGGCTTTTACACATCCTTATTCTGCAGCTCAAGCAACCCAACTATTCTTAGATAAGGTATTTAAACTACATGGATGGCCTGCCACTATAGTATCTGATCGAGATCCTATTTTCATTAGCCAATTTTGGAAAGAATTCACGGCTTTACATGGGGTTCAATTGGCTATGTCTACTGCTCGTCATCCTCAATCAGATGGGCAGACTGTAGTGGTAAATAGATGTTTGGAATCATATCTACGTTGTATGGTATGGACAAACCAACTGGTTGGGTCAAGTGGTCGCCTTTAGCTGAGTTTTGGTATAACTCAAATTTTCACTTCTTTTTGGGAATGACACCTTTCCAAGAATTGTATGGTTATCCTCCTCCCATGTTTGTACCATATGTGCCAGGAGATGTTAGAGTGGCTGCTGTCAGTGACATGTTATGTGACATAGAAGAGACTATAAAGTTACTAAGATTGGCACTGTTAAGTGCTCAGAACCGAATGAAACAAGTAGCTGATCAACACCGCATTGAGAGGGAATTTAAAGTGGGAGATTACCTGTATGTGAAGTTGCATCCCTATGGTCAAAATACTTTGAGGTCTGCTCGTTTCAATAAGTTGGGACCAAATTTTTTTGGGCCTTTTCTTATAATTGAACGCATTGGTCAGGTGGCATATAAACTTGATTTGCCTGATGATGCTCAAGTCCACTCTGTTTTCCATGTATCTCTACTTAAGCTAGCTAGGGGGAACATTACTCAAACAATTCTTTTACCTCAGAGTTCTCGTTTTTTACTCAAGCATTTGCAAATTTTGGACTGGAGGATGGTTCGTAGAGGACATCGTGCATCTGCTGAAGCTTTGATTCAATGGGACCGTTTACCCATAACTGAAGTCACATGGGAGAATTTAGAAGATCTACAGATTCGCTTTCCCGATTTTACTTTTTTATTTTTGAGGACAAAAATGTTTGTGGGAGGGAAGTTTTGATATGTGAGAATTAGTACAGGGGTCTGATTGTTATATGTCAGTAGTTCAGGGGTTTAAGTGTCAATAATGAATAGTTAAATGGTGTTCTGTTGTAATAGTTAGTTAGTTGTTAGTGACAGTTGTATAAGATCCTAACGTCTAATGAGAAGTGGTTATGGATTTGGTGCCCTAATTCTTCTATGTTCTTCTTTTCTGTTCTTATCACGATCTCATCCCTATCTTTAATAACTTGAGGGCTTAAAGTTATAAACATAGATGTATATCGATGATTCTTATTAACTTGAGGACTCGATTCCAATAATTTGATTATGATGATTTATTTTCTTTTACAAATAGTATAAGTGTACCATGAAATTTGACTTGATAGGCTAACCATTTACATCTATGCACATGAATATCTTCCTATTATTAGATCGGTAAACTAATGAATTTCAATTACAATTTTGTAGCTTAACTCACTTAAATATAGCTTGCAATCTTGCATGTGTTTGATTGTGCAAGTGGTAGATACTACCATTTAGAATTATGCACTAGTAAAATTTCTGATTTCGGAATTATTTAGCAAAATGAATTGAATTACAGGTGAGTGGCTTGAATATTCGGAATTAATCCTTTAATCATGGTTAAGGAGTAATTGGAGTAAACTGTGTGATTTATGGGCAACATTTGTGAAGCAAAAAAAAAAGTTGGTTATGTTTGAATCTGGCAAGAGGTCACACAAGTATCTACTAACGTTCACATAGCCAAAAACTTAGTGTATCAATATGGAATCTTACATATATTTACACTGTTACGTAAGATTTAATTATCCAAGTTCTTTAATATGTATTTACCAATAGGTCAACGTACCATACGCCTATGGGCGTAGGCATATGGTACGCCCCCCTACGACACCAAAATCCAATTTAACTCTTGCAAGCAATTTATGATTCTATACAACTTGCACATACCCCAAGTCACCATATTTGCAAAATGAGTTTGTAACAAGTTTTATCTACATCATTAAACATCATTTCTAATCCCACTATCATATGATCTATATTATACATTATGATTATATACACAACACACAAATGAATTAAAATAATAATGAGATAGATCATATGTAAGGAATCTCGTTGGCAACATATGGGCACATTTCAACATATTAGATACCATTTGCAACTTTTTAAAACGCCACGTGTCCATTTTTACCGGGTTTCAATGACGTGGCTCCAAAGACGCATCCCGTGCATGATGCGTCGCTCCAAAAACGCAAGAGGTGGCTAGTTTTGAAAGTGGTTTTTGATCAATGGCTAGTTTTGTAAATTTCCTTAAAAAATAGTTGTCACAAAGAAGCAGTGACGGATCTAGAAAAAACGTTAAGGGGTAACGTTTCAAAAAAAACATGGTAACGAAATCAAAAAAACGTCAATTTTTTTCCAAAATTTACATTACCACACGGGCGTCAAGGGGTAGCGGAGGCTACCCCTATTTAAAGGCAATGTCCGCAGTAGCGGATCCAGGAATTTTCCCCGGGGGGTTCCTTTTGGTATATTCTCACTAATTTTTTCGAAATCAATCAAGTTTCCACTAACTTTTTCCATTTTTTTCCAAACCGAGGGGGTTCCTGGGAACCCAGGAACCCCCCTGGATCCGCCCCTGAATGTCCGCCCCTGCAAAGAAGTATAGAAAGATAAGTTCGGTGAGCCCCATATGCTCACAATAATGCCCCCATCAAAGCTTATAATAGTACCCTTTATTTGCTCATGAAAAAAGGCTTAATCTTAAAAGATATGAAAAACTTTACCCTTGTTATGGCCTAACACGAGAGGCCTTTGCCCCTCCTACACTAGATCCACCATTGCTACCCCCATGTGTTTCTTGTTTCAACATGAGTTCATAAATACAACATCTGTGACTCTTAACAATTAGATTGATTACACAAGTATAATAATAACAATCATAATAATAAATTAATTTGCAAACTCATAATAGTTGTATAAGATTTACTTATTTTTTGTCTTGTAAGTTTTTTTTTTTATCTTGGTTGCTAGTCTCGACCCGTTGAGCACTTTAAGTCAACACATATTGGTAGCTGCTAATTAATACGTCACATATTACATACAAGATTCAAAATTATTTCAGTATAATTCTTCTTATGAATTTATAACACTTCCAACATGTTCATTACAACTCATTCATAAAGTTTTGCTCATTTCTATGGTTAGATTTTGTATTCATAGATATTTTATATCCTAACTTCAATGTTATTTAAATACTGAAAGTCTCCATTCCAATTTACATCTAAGCCAACGTCTATCTAAGACTGTCCATGTACCTCTCTCCTCATTGTCATCTCATATATTTGTTTTTCTATCTCAAGTGACACCATAACCGCACACACCACCAATGCAGAAGCGAGAGGTACATGAGCATCAATACATTATTCTTTTGCTTTTTCTATGGTCGTCTAAGAAAGGAGAGAAAGTAGAGTGCTACTCGGTCCAACCATGAACTCGGTTGATCTATATTGCTATGTTGCGAAAAATGAAGAGGAAAATCCAGACCTGGTCTGACTATGAACCCGGTCAACCAAATTGAATCGAAACTCTTTAATACTGCAGACCTAAAGCATACCACTTCATACCTATCATGATAGTATGCGCTTTATTATTTTACGCATAACTCACTCTATGAGACGATGTCTCATTTACATCAAAGTAATGCTACAATCCTCGATACTTGAAAAAATTATAGAACCTTCACATGCAACTTTACAACAAAAAATAAAAAATGGATTTCAGTAATCTCCGATCAGCCAACCCAATACCTTATACCTATGCTTCAGCCATTATATTATGACACATATGACACATCCAATAACAACATACCTACACACACTCGATCAACTCCGATTACAAACCATGGATAGACATCCCATATCAATCTTAACTCATTCAAATCAACTAAGGTATAACCCTAATGAATAACTCATTAAAACTATATATATTTATTACATAATCATCTAGTCTTTGCAACAACACATGTATAAAAACCATAAATACATAAATAGTAAAAACTTTATATGACAATCTAACCATAAAACCACCACACTACTACATTGTGTGAAGCAGTACCCTACTTACTCCCTAGGTTCCTATCACACAACACACTCAGAAGGCTCGAACCCTTATTCCCCTGCATTCACCTCTGGTTTCGTTTTCCATCAATTCACCAACAAAACACAACAAATTCAACATCAAAAAGCATCCACAATCAACGAATTCGAGCAGCAGGAGCACCAGAAGATCCGCAATCACCGATTCCAAAAGCGATTTTGTCAATAATATCTTCTTTTTCGGTAGTTTACGTTAGCATAAACCCTAATTCCATTATTGTTCGATTCATGTGTTGTTATGTGAAGCAGATTGACACATGAAGGTGTGCAAATGTTTATGTTATGATTTTTGTTGTTTATGGTTTGAAATAGACTGCAAGTGGTTGTTTGAATGCCTTGATTACAATTGAAATAGATATATCATTAGGTTTGAATTTGACCTAGATTTAATATGGAAAACGAGGTGATTGAATTTGACATTGGGATTGGGATTGGGGGAGGTGGAGATGAATCTGTAGCTATTATTGATGATGAGGACTTAACCGATGATTCACCGACTGCCGGGATTAATCTGGGAGGAATGACCGGGAGTGGGAGTAGGAGTGGCGGTTTTTTCATGGATAATTCAAGTTACGTTTCTCAAAGGGATTTAGATCTTGAACCATGTGAAGGGATGGAGTTTGAGTCGGAAGAGGCTGCCAAGGGTTTTTATAACTCGTATGCTCGTCGTGTGGGGTTCAGTACTCGTGTTAGTTCGTCTCGCAGGTCTAGGAAGGATGGTGCTATTATACAGAGGTCGTTTGTTTGTGCCAAAGAAGGGTTTCGTAACTTAAATGAGAAGCGGACGAAGTATAGAGAGATTAAACGCCCACGTACTGTCACTCGTGTAGGTTGTAAAGCGTCGATGTCCGTTAAGATTCAAGATTCGGGGAAGTGGGTTGTGTCAACGTTTGTTAAAGAGCATAACCACGAGCTGGTTCCACCGGACCAGGTTCATTGTTTACGTTCCCACCGCCAAATCTCGGGTCCCGCCAAGACTTTGATTGATACTTTGCAGGCTGCAGGGATGGGGCCCCGGAGGATAATGTCGGCTTTGATTAAAGAGTATGGTGGCATTAGTAAAGTTGGATTCACAGAGGTAGATTGTAGAAACTACATGAGGAATAATCGCCAAAGGAGTTTAGAAGGAGATATACAGCTTCTTCTTGATTATCTGAGGCAAATGCATGCCGACAATCCGTCATTTTTCTATGCGGTCCAGGGGGACGATGAACAGTGCACGGGTAACGTTTTCTGGGCTGATGCGAAGGCAAGGGAGAACTACATGTACTTTGGGGATACTGTCACATTCGACACCACTTACAGATCAAACAGATACCGTTTGCCTTTTGCACCTTTTACCGGGATCAATCATCATGGGCAGCCTGTGTTATTCGGCTGTGCGTTTCTCTTAAACGAAACTGAATCGTCATTCGTATGGCTGTTTAAGACTTGGGTTTCAGCAATGTCTGGTCGCCCCCCAGTGTCAATCACGACAGATCATGACACGATCATACGGTCAGCCATTATGCATGTTTTTCCCGACACCCGACATCGCTTCTGCAAGTGGCACATTTTCAAAAAGTGCCAGGAGAAGCTATCCCATGTGTTTCTTCAGTATCCGAATTTCGAAGCGGAATTCCATAAATGTGTGAATTTATCCGATTCGGTTGATGAATTCGAAGCCTGTTGGTTGCCACTTGTTGATAAATACGATCTCAGGGATCACGAATGGCTTCAAGCGATATACTCCTCACGCAGACAATGGGTCCCTGTGTATTTGCGTGATACATTCTTCGCCGAAATGTCTATAACGCAACGCAGCGATAGCATGAACTCTTATTTTGATGGATATGTAAATGCGTCAACTACTTTAAACCAGTTTGTTAAACTGTATGAGAAAGCATTAGAGAGCCGTAACGAGAAAGAAGTTAAAGCGGATTACGATACGATGAAGACGCTCCCTCCTTTGCGGACTCCTTCCCCGATGGAGAAACAAGCATCTGAACTTTACACAAGAAAGATATTTTTGAGATTTCAAGAAGAGTTAGTTGGGACACTTACTCTTATGGCATCAAAAGTCGAGGATGACGGTGAGGTCACAATGTATCAAGTATCGAAATTCGGGGAGGACAACAAATGCTACTGTGTTAGCTTCAATGTTCTGGAAATGAGAGCTACTTGCAGCTGCTGCATGTTTGAATTTTCAGGGCTTCTATGTAGACATGTGTTGGCGGTTTTCAGAGTGACAAATGTTCTTACTCTTCCTTCTGGTTACATTTTAAAGCGATGGACGGTCAACGCCAAGAGCAGTGTTATACTTGAAGAACGAGTTAATGATGCGTTTTCTAGTTATCTGGAGTCGCATACTGTCAGATATAATACACTTAGACACGAGGCTTTTAAATTTGTAGAAGAAGGGGCTGAATCTGTCGACACATACAATGTAGCCATGGCTGCATTGGAAGAAGCTGCAAGTAAAGTTTCCATGGCTGCAAAAAATGAAGGAAGAGCGGTTTTGATTAACGGGCGTAGCAGGGACGATTCAAGAAGTAACGGAACGTTGCCAAAAAGGAATACTGTAAATCATCATGGAAGTTCGGACCAGAATATATCAGAGGTTAGTTTCATCGTAGCTTTCCAGTTGCTTGTTGTACTTTAAATCTTAAATTCAGCTGATCCAAATCATCTCTGTAGTGAGTAATTTTGACCCTTTTATGTGAATAGGGTTCATTTTATTGGTTATATAAGTTTGATAGCAAATCGATTGGAAAACATTGGATATTTAGTTAAAAAGGAAAACATTTCAGTTATTCTTTTGCCGTTTAAAAAAATAGTTAGAAAGGAAATGGGTTAAACAGTTTAAATGATGCCAAAGGCTAACCACAACAACTCCTCTTGTGGATACCCTGGATTCCACCTCACTTGCAGCAACAAGTCCCCGATGCTTCGGCTATCCGGAAACGACTTCAAAGTTAAACACTTAAACATATGGACCCAAAAACGCACTCGGTCCGACTCCAATACACTGCGGCTTTGTCATCCTGTCCCTCGACAGAAATCAAGAATCTGACACTTGATCCCAATCGCTTCATAATTAATAATTCTACAACTTCTAAAATCGTAAGGATAACGCGTTGTAAAAACACTACAGTTGCTACGGATTTGGACAAGTATAGGATCCGGTCTTGTCAGACTAAGAATACTACAGAGTTTGTTATGGTTATTAATGATGGGAATATGAGAGATGTTTGTGGCGGCGGTGGTGAGATTGTTGAGATGCGGGTGGAGTTGGATGGCGGAGAAACAGTGGTTGACGGTGGGAATTATTTGAAGGTGGCGGAAAGAGGGTTTGTGATGACGTGGCGGGCGGCGGACTGTGGTGTTTGTGAGGAGAGTGGTGGGCGGTGTGGGTTTGATTCGTCGGCTTTTGACTTTCGTTGTTTTTGCGCCGACGGGCCACGTGGATCCAGTTGCAAACCTGAAAAATCAAAGTCTACAACGATAATCATCTTAGTTGTGGTAGGATGCGCGATCATCTTTGCACTGGCTACCGGCATTTTCCTTATACATCGTGCCTACAAACGCAAAGCTCTTATGTATATGGATAAATCACGAGAACTTGAAGATGCTAGTGTCTACTTCGGTGTGTCGGTTTTCTCCTATGCCGAACTTCAGGACGCCACCAATCATTTCGATTCTTCCAAAGAATTAGGCGATGGAGGTTTCGGGACTGTTTATTATGGTAAACTCCGTGACGACCTGTAGCTTGGATCTTAAGATATCAAAACGATGTACTGGAGCAACTTTGTTTGAAAAATAAAAACGTAAAACATAAAGATAGTAGGTCTTCATTCTTCTCCACCTTGCTTCCACCGTCACACGCCACGAACTATCACGATTTTTTTTTTTTTTTTTTTTTTGGTGACACCTCGTGTTCTCTACCGGTGACACAAACTAGGGTTTGTTCCCCTTCTTTAAACGACACATTTCCTTGGGGTTTTGTTTCCCCTTGTCGTTCTTCTCCCGGATTGTAGAAACAGCCTCCGTTGTATGGTGGCAGGGAGGAAAATAGTAGGGCTGCTTGTTGCAGTTGATGTTGCTGCTGCTGTTGTTGCAGGTGTTGCTGCTGCTGCTGTTTTTGCAGCAGGGTTTAGGGTGGTGGTTGTAGGTGTTGCTGCTGCTGCTGTTTTTGCTGCAGGGTTTAGGGTGGTGGTTGTAGGTGTAAGGTGTGGCGGCAGCTAGGGTTTTGTGGTGTAGCGGCTGGAATAGGTGGTGTTTCGTGGTGGTGAAAGGCAGGTGTACAGAGGAGGAAGAAGAAGCCGTGCGCAATAGTTGTGCGGTGGTGGTAGGGCGGCGGCGGTGGCCGCCACCCCTCCGGTGATGTTTACCTAAGCTCTGATACCAAATTAAACTTGTAATCAGACTTGTATTAGGTTGTAGAATGTTGTGATTGTGTGAACATAATTAATCCAATACAGCTGTGTGAACAGCCTTTAATATCTGTGTGAACAGCCTTTAATATTCAGTCTAATACTACAACGTCCTAAAGTGCCTTTTTTATAATCATTTGGAATATATTATCTACTTATAGCTTGGTTTTAAAATGCGTGAATTATATGCGCATAATGCGTGATGCGCCCGTTGCACTGATGAGAGCGTATCGCCACAGTTGTTGCGTTGCGTTTACGTGATGTTGCTGCGATTTTGCATAATGCGCTCTGATGCATGCAACATTTTCTGTTTTTTTTTTCAGAGTTTTTGAATTGGGTTGGGTGTTTTCAATAATTAATATCTTAGTAGCTTGATTTGGACCATTATGGTTCCTAAAGATTAATTTGTGGTTCAATAAATATTTTAGTATGCTTGATTTGAACCAAAAAGCACAACTCTTTATCTTCTTATTATGTGAGTTTTTTCTTTAATTTAAGTATGTTTTTGTAAGCAGTTATGTATAATTATTTTTTTACTTTTTTTTTTTTTTTGATAAAGAGCGCATCGCATACATGATGCGCTCGCATCACGCATCAGATTTTGGACCAAACGCATCGGAGCACATCACGCAATTCAAAACCTAGACTCAGAAAAAAATGGACAAATAAACTGTGTGCGGATCAACCCACTTTTTTGGCAGTTATAAGTTTGTTAGTTTGAAGAGTGCCTTAGCCCTTATACAACCCCATCTTTCATTTTCAAACTCCCATATAGCAAAAGAAATGAGGAGTATGAGAGCAACCAAAAGTAGCTGCGAATTTGACCCTGTTGATTACTTAGTTAGTGGCCTACCAAAGGTAGGGTCGATACCAAGGTTTCAAGAAAGTAGTCAGGAAGGAAATACATTTACATCACTCAAGATTCAAAATGATTTCTAGGGTTGGCAGTATCAGGGAGATTAACTTAGTCTTAGCCATGCCTTTACTAGGAAAAGGAGATTAACCGTCACAGTATTTGGGTTAGCTGATTGATTTCTGGAATGTTTATATAGTCTTAGGCTCTTAGCCATGCCTTCACTAGGAAAAGGAGATTAACCGTCACAGTATTTGGGTTAGCTGAGTGATTTCTGGAATGTTTATAAAGTGCATCTGCTAAAGAAAACCTTGAGGTTTGGATGTAGTTGCAGAGTTGAGTTATCCTACACAACCCATTAAATCTAGGAAGTGTACAAAGACATAATGGATCACAAAATATAACACAATGCCGAACAAAATATAGCGCAATGCCGACTTGCCGAGCAATATAACACAATGCCGAGGAAAAAAGTCACAATGAATCGCAAAAAAGATACAGTGACGGAAATAAAAAACACAATGCCAAATAAAAAGACACAATGATCTGAAACAAAAATCCTGAAATCTACAAGCTAAAATTTCAAAAGCAGGAACCTAAAACCTAAGATCGTAGAGTTCGACGAGACGGTTCTAACGCCGCTAGAATGAGTACAATCGGAGTCCGTTTGATACCCTTCCTATGACTTCCTAGTTTTAGGAGACTGTATTTGAACCCAACCCTGTAGTTGCAATGTAAGATTTTATGTATCTGGATCTGAGTTTAAGTGGCTTATATAGTGATATTAGATGGTATAGATCAAGTGCAACAAGTGTCAGCTGGTATAACTGTGACTTTCTTCTGGAATCTGGATACTAGCATCTCCTCAAAATTGAACAGAACATACAAACAATGATTATTAGTTGGAGGCTAACAACTTACAAGAAATGCATGTAAAATTATATGTTAATGAACCAACTCATTTCAAAGCATCTTGCTAATTTTGCATATGCTCCCTATACTAAGAGGGTTGGTGGTTGGCGGTCGGGCTTGGGGTCGGTGCACTTGAAGCTGGACCTTGTGGAATCTTGAGTATGCCAAAATTGTATAATAGTGTTCATTCTTGACCTGTTCTACTCGTTCATCGTCTGATAAAGTTGTGTGACATTGCCCATTGGACCCATTTTCTATATTTAAGGTGGCCAAATCAACCCAAAAAAAGTGAACTTCTTTTCAAACTGACCCATTCTTTGAAGAACTGGTTAAGACTGCTGGTGCTAACCACATGTAACTTTATATGTTTATTAACATTTAAGCATGTATATTCTTATAAAGGTCCATGGCTGTTCTTAAACTAAACATGATTATGATCATTAGTTGTTTGGTTTTGTGCAGGATGAGAAGGACAGGAAGATCGAACAACTTAACAATGAGCTGGATTGTGCTAGGCGCAAGTGTGAAGTTTATAGGAACAATCTGCTTTCAGTATTAAGAGACATTGAAGATCATAAACAGCAGCTATCACTTAAAGTCCAGATCATGAGGTATAGCATGAAAGATTGCTTGTAAAGGTTGGTTTCAACATGTTATAGTATATTTTTTTCATAGTACCAGGGGCTCTTTTTGCTGGCTGTTTCTACCTTCAAAGAATTATTGGATGCCCAACATACTTACATTATTACATACATATATACATGCATGTATGTATGGATGTATGTATGCATGTATGTATGTATAGTTTCGTTGATACTATCTTTTCAACTTTGAGAAACGACACTTGTTATATAATACTTAGAACTTAAATGATTTGTTGTGGCATAATGCCAGAAATAAATGAGGTAGGGTTCGCTAATTGTTGTGGCATATATATTCAACTCATATGATATTGCATATATTATTATTTTGTGTTTAACGTTCAATCCAAATAATATTTCAAGTGTTACTGTTTAATGTTTAATGTATTTACAGTGTTCAAGCCAAATAATATTTTAAGGATTATTATTTGTTTGAAATGACGTATTTATGAAGAGATATAGGTAATATTATTTAAATGATATACTGATTCATGTGCCTGTTTCAAGTCCTATATTCTAAGGGTGTAGTGGTGTACAAATCGGTTTTTCGGGTCAAAAACGGCCAACAATAGGGATTTTATCCTCCACAGATTCAGTTTTATAAAACTGCAGCAGAGTAAAACTAGAAAGATGAGACTCAACCCATGGTCTTTAAAAACTTCCGTTCCTTTTTAATGCTACTTGTGCTTTAAATTTGTATTATGAGTGTGTGTTTTCAAATTTGAAACTGGATTGATTAGGTTTGTTGTAGACTATGCAATTGTGATCTTCATGGAGTAACATATATGATGATAGGGGTAATTTTCTTATAGGCTAGCATAGCATGATCGTATACCAGTAAATGCTTCTGGTTGTTCTCATGTGCTGATGTTATTCGTGCTCGGGGCGCTTAAACCAGCGACAAGCTGACATTATCCTTGTAGCCTTGTACGATCAAGATTGGTTAATAAAGCATTGCATATATGCGCTAATTAATATGTTTGTAAGTTTCTAGGAGCTGTTTGTTAGCTGGATAGTTCTATAGTTTTATATGAAGTAAATTGCCATTGAGGTTTGACCAAAATTGTCACTTTAGTTCAAATAGCTTTTTTCTTGCCATTTTAGTCCAAATAGTTTTGTTTTCTGTCATTTCATCCAACCCATTAACTTCATTCAAAAAATTTAGTTAACTTAGGTGAATTTTGGTCAAACCACATTTTTTTTTGCAGGTGCGATAGTATAGGGATGGTGTTGGGTCGGACAGTGAAGATGATGGCGGTGGTTGTTGGTTTTACGATGATGGCGGTGGTGTTGGTTGATGACGTGGGTGACGGAAAAGTGGCCGGTAGTGGTGGAAATGGTGGGGTGGGTGGGTGGTGAAGGTGCAGGCAGGTGGTGGCGATGAGAGAAGGTTGTAATGGGGTGGGTGGTGGGAGGTGGTGGTGGTCGATGAAAATGACAAAATGACAAAAGACAGGGACTAAAATGACAGAAAACAGAACTATTTGGACTAAAATAGCAAGAAAAAAACTATTTAGACTAAAGTGACAATTTTAGTCAAACCTCAAGGACTAAAATGACAATTTACTCTTTTATATGGTGGGTCTGCGGGAGTCTGAGTACGAGATAACTACTACAATTGTTGATAACTTAAGTCGATTTATTTTTGCACGCATGTGAATTTTAATGTATGTACCTATCATTTCAATCTATGGTGTCAAAAGCTCAAGTCGCACTCAAGGAGCGAAGGACTTGCCCGGAGCCTGGGCGTAAGATATAAAAAAGTTAGGGTTTTTTTTTAACTAAGGCACCATAATAGCAAGAATAAAAATAGACATTTATTGGCACAAAAAAAAAAAAAAAAAAATTTCTCACTATTATACAACTATAATTTTTAGAACATGTAGAATGATAATAATAATAATTAATGTTTTTAAAGTATAATTGTTTTTTTACATGTAGCAAATGAAAAGCAATTAAAAATAATTAATTATGCCACCCATCTATTTTGTTAAAATAGTTTTCTAGTCTTGTTGGATATAAATATAATGATGGACGAGCCTAATCAACCCCTATATAGTAAAAACTAGTAGGATTCTTCTCCGCTACGTGATGATAATTATGTCAGTATCGATTCGGTTTGATGGGGTACCGGTAGTCGCGCAAACCTAAAAAACAAAGTCGTAATATGCCTAAAAGGATATCAATAATTGTTCTACATCGGTCGAATAAAAACGAATACCGGTATCGGTTTCGATAATAAAGATAATAGTATCGATATTGTTCGATGGGAATATGTTCACTATGGTACTGATCCGCTTACCAAAACTCCTATAGCTTATGATACAAAAAGGAAAGCTATTCAACTCCTTTGTAATAAAAAGTAGGGCTGTAAACGAACCGGACGTTCTGCGAACAGTTCGTGAACCATTTGGTAGGAAGTTCGTTTACGTTCGTTCGTTTAATTAATGAATGAGCAAGAAGAAGAAATTTCGTTGGGTTAGTTAATTGAATGTACACGAACAAATGTATTGTTCGTTCAATTGCGTTTGTGAAAATTCGGTAATGTGTTCGTGAACATTCGTTCATGTTTGTTTGTTTATGTTGTTCATTAAAGATTTTTTAGCATTTATTTATTTTATCTAAACATTTTATATATTCTTTAATTCTTATTAATAATATAAGAAAAACCTATATCCACCTTGTTTATGTACTGTCTCACTTTCCTTTTCATTATTCACATCGAAAAATACTATCGGCCTCGTTCAACGATAAGGGCTTCAAGTTCTAGCGCCGCTGCTCCCTATCACCATCCACCTCTAGCCACCACCGTCTTCGCCGATTTTATCTGTGTTCGTTTATGTTTGTGAACACGTTTCTTTCCTTTTTTTTTGAACGGCAAATTAGGATCACTGACGGACCACTGGAGTATCATCGTGGCTCCAGCAGAACCACCCGATCATATCCATCTCCACTAGGCTATAATGCCTATACACCAATTTAGGAGGAAACCCAATAAATTTGGGAAAAACCCCCATTTGTGAGATACACCAATTTAGGAGGAAACCCAATAAATTTGGGAAAAACCCCCATTTGTGAGAATCGAACCCAGGACCTAATGGTACCAAAGTCTTATCTCACCACCAAGATGCCACTAGGCTATAAGGCCATGGGCAACACGTTTCTTTCCTTAATGAACTAAAAAGAACAAAAATCTCATTCGGTAAATGTTCATGAATCGTTCTTTTATAGAATCTTATAGAAGATTACGAAGATCTTTTTTTGAAATCTGAAATATATGATCTATATTTATATATCTTACTAATTTGAATTTTTTTATAGAAAAAAATATATTTGGTTGTTGTATGCGATACGAAGAATACAACAGAAAGGGTTCGAACACTTGCAAATTTGAATTCCTTGTATAATCTTGTTCGTGAAGTAACTCCCAAAAGTTTAGGTTATTTATTTATTATTTTTGAATATTTAAATAGGTAATGTTACTTTGAGTCTATATATATATATATATATAGAATAAGTATAATGTACAAAAATCCTTAACGTACGTTAACGTACGCGACAAAGAATAGAACGTGCGTGATTAATATATAACGTGCGTGATTTGTATAACAAAGGCTCCCATGCGTGATTTATTAGGGTTTATGCGTGATTTTGTGACTCCCGTGCGTGATTATCGTTCAAAGCGTGATTACATCCCTGATCGGATGGTTACGGGCGTCGCGTATGTTAATGTAGGATAAGGCTTTTTGTATGTTAACCTTTCTCTATATATATATCCAATAAGTTGTCAGTTTTAACAGTGAGTTTAGTTTTTCAATCTCGTGTGTGTTTTCGTGTTGTTCCTGATTACCAACAGTTCGGTGAAAAGAAGGTATGCCATTAATTCTTTTAAAGAATCTTCTAATTCTAATTCTCTATTTATAAGCTACATAATAGAATTAGGCTGGAGGGTGTGGGGCGCCACCCTTCCGCCACATCGACGCCTATAGCGCCCCGGGCTCCATCGACCACACCCCCGGCGCCATAGCCGGGGCGCTAGTGATCATCCGCTACCGCCATGGCGAGCTGCAACGCGGGTTCAGGTGGGGCCACATAGTTTTTGACCAATGAAAGTTTTTTTTTTTAATTTTATTTAATAGGGGCTCCATCCACACCCTCCAAATTAAAGGGGGACTCCATGGCTGACGGGGATCCTACGTGGCACCTATAAAGCCCCATGGGGCTCCATCCACACCCCATAGCCTTATATCTACTGGAATTTAAATAAAAGTGGAGAGATGTAATGAGAATGCAAGAACATCAGGAACTGGATTCCCTCAAAAAAGCTGTGGAAGATCTGGAGAGAAAAGCTGAGTCAGGAATTTTAAACGACCAGGAAAAACAGACTCGGGTGCTTTACCGGGTCAAGATCAAAAAATTGGGGGTGGCAAAAGCTAAAGACATCTGCCAGAAAGCTCGCGTGAAATGGATTAGGGATGGAGACGAGAACTCGTCGTTCTTTCACAATTTGGTTAACATAAAAATAGCCAGAAGTAGGATACACGGTATGCAGATAAATGGGGTTTGGGTTACGGATCCGATGACCATCAAGGAAGAGTTTCGGCTGAAGTTCAGGAAACAGTTTGCGGAACCAATAAGGAGACGGCCAATTTTCTCTAATTGGGGTCTTCCGGCCATAAATCAGCTGGACGCTGAGCAACTCATCTCGCCGTTCACTTCCGAAGAGGTTAAAACAGCCATTATGGCTTGTGACGGAAATAAGGCTCCTGGCCCCGATGGCTTCACCCTGAAGTTTTTTAAAAAATACTGGGATCAATTAAAGCCAATGCTCATGGCGGTGTTGGAGGATTTTCATGAGACGGGGGAGATTAGTCGGGGATGTAATGCTTCGTTCATATCCCTCGTCCCAAAAAATGAAGACCCGCAAAGTATTTCGGATTTTCGTCCGATCTCTCTCCTCGGCTCTATGTACAAAATCTTGTCTAAAGTCCTGACTACTCGTCTGAAGAGGGTTATGAGTCAGCTTATTGCCCCAACCCAGTCGGCGTTTGTCGGTGGGCGAAATATCCTTGATGGGCCTTTGATTGTGTGCGAAACGGTGTCGTGGGTTAAAAAGAAAAAAGGAAGCCTGCTCATTTTCAAAGCTGATTTCGAGAAGGCCTATGATTCTTTAAATTGGAAGTTCCTTTTCAAAGTTTTGGAGGACATGTCATTTCCGGTTAAGTGGATCGACTGGGTTAAGGGCTGCCTCCGTTCTGGCAGAGGATCGGTGCTTGTCAATGGTTCTCCCTCTGGAGAGTTTGCTTATAAAAGGGGACTTCGGCAAGGGGACCCCCTTTCCCCTTTCTTGTTCATTTTGGCTATGCAGGTCATCGATGTCTTCATGAATAGGGCGTTAAATCTGGGTCTTTTCCATGGTTTTCAATCTCCGAATGGTGGACCGATCATCTCGCATCTTTGTTATGCGGATGACGTTCTATTTATCGGTGAGTGGTCTAAACACAACGTGGTTAGCCTCAAACATTTCCTAAGATGTCTTTACCTTGTTACGGGTCTCAAGGTCAATCTTGATAAATGCAAGCTTTTCGGGGTGGGAGTCGGGGAAGAAGACACCAGAGCTATGGCTGAAATTCTGAACTGTGGTGTTGGGTCCTTTCCTTTCGTGTACTTGGGGGTTCCTATCGGAGCTAATATGAAAAGGGCTATTCATTGGCAACCGGTGGTCAATAAATTTCTCAAGAAACTCTCCGCGTGGAAAGCTAAAACCCTTTCTTTTGCTGGCCGGGTGACTCTTGCGAAATCGGTCCTTGGCAGCCTTCCTTCTTACTTCCTTTCTCTTTTCCACGCCCCGAAGGTCATCGTTAAAAAGCTTGAAAGTATCAGGAGGGCTTTTATTTGGGGTAGAACGAATATGGGGCATAAGATTAACTGGGTGCGCTGGGAAAAGATAACTAAATCTAAGAAGCTTGGAGGGATCGGGGTAGGCGCGATAAGGGATTTCAACATCACTATGCTTTCCAAATGGTGGTGGAGATTTAAAGATGACCCTAATCAATTATGGGCCAAAGTTATAGCCTCCTTCCATAAAAATGCAATTAACGACAAGCTGATTCCTTTCAAGAAATCCATTCCGGGGGTTTGGAAGGATATAGGAGCGATGGATGGAGTGCTCGCTAAGGAAGGAATTTGTATCCGGGAAAGACTTAAGGTGTCCGTGGGGGATGGTGCTAGTATAAGTTTCTGGAATGACCCTTGGTTGTCTCCGGACCCGCTGAGAAATTTGTTTCCTGATCTATTTCGGCTGGCAAAACAGAAAGATGGGACGGTAGCTTCTTGTTGGCAAGGAAATAGTGGAAACCCGGTTTGGGCTTGGGAGTGGAGGAAAGGCCCAAACTCGCCATTGGAATGGGATCATCTGACCTCCCTTATGAGGATGCTTTCAAATGTGGCCATCTCTGGTGGGAAGGACCAGTGGAAATGGGATAATAATGAGGGTACCCTGTTCTCGGCTAAGGCGGTTCGGTTGGAATTGGCTAACCGGGATCAGTCTCATCTTGTTGGTCCTGATTTCTACTGGAATGCTTGGGCCCCTCTGAAGGTAAACTATCTGATTTGGAGGGCCCTTATGGGTAAAATCGCTACTAAGAAGAGCCTTATTGATAGAGGTATTTTTTTGCCTGACGGGGATTGTGCTCTCTGCGGGATTGAAGAAGAAAATGCCGACCACCTGTTCGCAAAGTGCATTACGGCGCGGAGCGTCTGGTGGAATGTGCTCACTTGGATGAAGATCCCCATGCCCCAGTATGCCGACACCCTTAAGGATTATTTTGTTGCCCTTAAAAATAGTCCGGGTGCCAAAATCTGGAAAAAACTGGTTCATTTGATTGCTCTAGCCACTGTTTGGAGAATCTGGAATGTCCGGAACAGCAAGGTGTTTGAAGGAGGTGGTTTTTCAGTGCGGAAAATAGTTGACTTGATCAAAGAAGATGCCTTTGTTTGGGTTGCTAACCGGTCTAGAAAAGCGGCTCCTTCCTGGGAGAATTGGCTGCATTTTGATGTTTTGTGTTTGCTGTAATCTTTGTTTCTTTTTCCTTGTTTGTTGTTTTACAGCTTCTTGCTGAATTCTTTATCTATATAAAGAGTTGGTTGCCGTTCAAAAAAAAAAAAATACTGAATATCTTTTCAGTCTAATCCGATTCCTTGACTTGCACTCCAAGTTAAAAAGCAAGGATTAATTCAGGGCCGACTATCCCCATGTGTCGGGTGGGTTTGAGAACAGGGCCCAAATCATTAAAAGGGCCCAAAAATTTTTAAATTTTCTTTATATATAGGCCGAATCAGTATTGCCGCTGCTCAGGAAACCAAACGACGCGGCAGGGATTTCTGATCGAACAGACGAACACAAGTACACAACGTCGTGGCAGGGATTCATCATCATCGCGATTCGCAGTTAATAATCATCATCATCATCATCATCATCATCATCATCATCATCATCATCCGCAGATTCGCAGCAGGAGCCAGGAGGTATTTGTTTGTTGTTATCTGTTACGAGTAGCAACCACGGTTCCGAGTTACGGTTTCGAGTCGCAACCATGATAGTAAAGGAACCTGTTTTATGTTTTAAGATGTCTTTCAAGTTTATAAAAAGATCCTTTAGGCAACAGGAATAGGTTTGGCCAAGAATTTTACCTGATTTGAGGTTATGAATTGTTAGTATTTATATATATATGATTGAATGATTGATGAGTTTATGTTATATGAAGATTTGCGAATAGGGCCCAAATTTTTTATCTCGAACATGGCCAAATTTTGTTTTTTTGTGATTTTCGGAGCCGGCCCTGGATTAATTATCCACATTTACATATTTTGCTCAACTTTATCTTGTTTGATGATCACTTACAGACAATAAGCTATATGGCAGAAGAGCGTGTTGTTGGCTATGTGGAAGAGCGTGTCCTTGGCCAGGGTTCTTTTGGAACTGTGTTTCAGGTACATGCTTTACATTGTTAATTTATGAAACCGTCGATTCGAGTTATACAATAAAAAGATCAACTTATTATTATTGTAGTTACATGGTTTTTGTGATCATATAGATTCGAGTTATATAAAAAGATCAACTTATTATTGTAGTTACATGGTCTTTGTGATCATATAGATGTATTACCTTTACCTATTAGTTATATAAATATTATGAACAAAAACTTTGCCTTGTGTGCATGCAGGTAAAGTGCTTGGAAACAGGAGAAACCGTCGCAATTAAAAAAGTGTTGCAAGATGAAGAATACGACGACTGTGAAGCGCAAATTTTGCAGCTTCTTGATCATCCTAATGTTGTTTCACTCAAAGACTTCTTCTTTTCTACGACAGACAAGGATGAGTCGTATCTCAATCTGGTTCTTGAGTATGTTCCAGAAACAGTTTATCATGTAGCAAAAAGTTACCGCAAGGCGAATCAGAGGATGCCAATGATATATGTCAAACTCTACACCTATCAGGTCTGTTTTTTTCTGTATGCAAAATACTTCACCTTTTGTTCATCCAGCTAATGTAATAATTATGCCTATGTTTCAGATTTTTAGAGCCTTGGCTTATATTCATGCCAATGGGGTCTGTCACAGAGACATTAAGCCTAAAAATATTTTAGTATGGATCTAAAACTTATCTTTTACCATAATATGAAGCTATTATTTTGATTTGGTATTATATTATTAAGGCGCACTTTATGTTCTTCTGCAGGTGAATCCTCATTCTCACCAGCTCAAACTCTGCGACTTTGGGGTCGCAAAAGTTCTGGTAATATGTTGTTTGTGACTTTGTTCCCACTTTAACAGGTACTAATCTATCCATTACATATGTAATCTGTTATGTTTAACAGGTCAAAGGGGAGCCAAGTACATTCTACATAGGTACTCGGGAATACCGGGCACCCGAACTCCATTTTGGTGCAACCGAGTACACAACTGCAATTGATATTTGGTCTGCAGGTTGTGTTCTTGCAGAGCTGCTTCGTGAACAGGTTCTTTGTACAAACTCTATACGTTAAGCCATAATTTATTACGGTTTTTGAAGTTCATGCTTGTTTATTAATGATGTATCCCATTGTGTGGTTCTATACTCAGCCTCTTTTCCCTGCTGAGAATACAGTGCAACATTTTCTGGAGATTATGAATGTAGGTTCTATGTGAAGATTTTATTTTATATTTTACGTATCAATTCTGCTTATTAATCTTTTTTTAAATCTTTTTTCTTCTTCTTTGATTAGGTCCTTGGCAGACCAACTGATGAAGAAGTTATATGCATGAACCCTGACTTCGAAGAGTTTGAGGACATCCCACCTATCAAGGGTCAGCCATTGCACAAAGTGAGGATCCTCTTGCCTTTAAGCTCCACCGATGATAATTCTGTAACTTTTAGACAGTTGTCTGACACAATAATGTGATATAGATTTTCCACAAGTGGATGCCCCCAGAAGAAGCTATAGATCTTGTTTCAAGACTCCTTCAGTATTCTCCAAACTTGAGATGCACTGCCGTAAGTGACACTGTCTTCAATATTACTTGTGTTCTTATGCATTGCTTTGCTTCGATGGCCCATGATAATTTAAATAAATAAAAACATAAGAAAATATATGCCAAAGTTTGAATCTGGCATTTGTTATACTTTTGTTTATGACAACAGTTGGAGGCTTGTATCCACCCATTCTTCGATGACCTTCGTGATCCAAATACTCGCCTTCCAGATGGACGACCTTTGCCACCACTCTTTAATTTCAAGCCTGAAGGTTAGTTCCCAATGATCCTTATCTAATCAATGTGACTTGTTATTATCAAGTGTCATTCTCATGCTGATTACATACATTGTTTAGAGCTAGAAGGTGCGTCAACTGAACTTCTGGCTAGACTCATACCGGAACATGCGAGAAAAGATGTGATAATGAAAACGACAATATTAAATGTTAGTCACAATTGCATATTTCCCCTTCTTTACCACTTCAATTGTCCATATTTTAATTGCATACTTTTTTCAATATGACTAAACTGCCCCATACACAGGAATTGCCAGACATATCGCTCCTGACAGTTGGTTCTTCTCCTTCCCCCTCTCTCATCGATTACCTGCCACCCGGCGATTGAACTGTCCCTAGCGTTCTCAGTCAGCTTGTCGGTTCAAGTACAATCTATTAGTTCCCAGACGGCGATTGAACTGTCCCTATTGTTCTTAGTCGGCTTGTCGGTACAAGTACTATCGATTGGTTCTCAGCCGGCATTGACTGTTCATCATCCTCCTTACATATTGTTCGACGAATAGGCTGCGATTACAGATTGCAATACAAGGTGTGATTTCATTTTAGTCGGTTTCATCATATTTTCTTTTGATACCTAATAATAATGAGTTTGTTTGATAATGAATTTGCGATACTGTTGATCATATTTCTCCTTCTTCCAGCTTGTTTATACCTATTGATGAGTTTGTTTTGAAACATATTTTCATTCTTTTACTCGTAATGTATACTTTTTAAAATCTGATTCCATAGTTTGTATCGCCATTAGTCAATTTCTTGACATTTGTACACAAGAAAATAATTAATCTCTAAAGTGAAACGAACACAAACAAAAAATCCCGTTTGCTAAGTGTTTGTGAATACATTATTTTCTTAACAAACGAACACGAACAAGGTTGTGTTCGTGTTCGTTTGCAGCCCAAGGTGGGTCTAAAACAAGACTGTTTGTTCATTCTTGAGGGCTTAATACATGACGTATTAATATGAAGTAAATAATAAGTGCTGAACCAGTAAGAGGTCTGAACCATTAATATCCAATATAATGCTTAACCGTTCAGAGGCAAATGTCTGACCAATTCAGATTAGAGGTCTTAACCATTCAGACTCAGTATAATGCTTAACCATTCAGAGGTAAATGTCTGAATCATTCAGACATCTGCTCGCGAAACAAACAGTATGAACCATTAAGTGCTGAACTAGTAAGAGGTCTGAACCATTAAGAGCCTCATTAAGAGGTAAACAAACAACCCCTAACCCCTAAGTCTTTTGTGTTGATTTGTTAATTTAGCTTTTACACAAATACATATGTATGTTGATTTGTTAGTTGAGCTAATAAAGTTGGTTGATCCCAAAGCTAGATAATAGTAATATGCAACATACCAACCTTATAACGGTTCAATATGATAAATTTATCATATATAAATATATATAATGATGTGTCTAATCCATTTCGATGGCGTGTCTAACTTCTTAGGTTTGATTCACTATCATAACTAGTTTTATGCGTATTTATATATCGTTGCATCTACTCATTACAACGATGCTCCACTTCGCAAGTGTGTGTCACTGTGTTACAATCATGCAGGTTCAATGCACACATTCAATATCGTTTTATATCAATCCCTTACTGCTTTCATTAGGGGAAAAGGTAAAATGAGATTTACATACCATAGTTTGAAGAAAACAATAATCAAATAATATAACTTTGCTACTATCGAAATAAATTAAAAAAAAAAAAAAAACATAAACGCTTTGTTTACAAATCTAAATGGTATAACAATCCGTGGTATATTCTCATATATTGTGTTAGGCAAACATTCATATTAAAATAATGCTATATCCTAAAATTAGTGTATATCAAGAGTTTGAAACAAGAAATCAAACCTAAATATGACGATGAGCCATCATTATTGACTCCATATTAAGAGGAAAGCTACCAACATGGTCGAAAGATGACTAATACGAGTGTTTTAATACTCACCAACATCAATGAATATAGGTGAGAAAAAGAAACTATATTACATCAACTTTTCAAAACCGAATTAACCAAAAATCAAACTAACCGAAAACCAGTTATCTACTTTTTTGTACCCTCGGTTAACCTAAATCACCTGAACCGCACCATTTGTATTTTCATATATTTCATGGTTTATACCACCATTTCATGTATTTATACCTTAAATTTATGTATATCTAAGTAATAATTCTAGTCCAAATTTGGTTTTGTTATTAACAAGAAAAAAACCAATCGAACCAATAACCGATAACCAAATAAATCGAACTGTTTAACCGAAATTCGATTTATTTATAAGCTAGGTTAACCGATGAATTCGGTTTCAGTTGAGGCTAATAACCGAACCTAGTTGAATCATGAATACCCCTGATAGTATTTGTATTCTCCACCACATCGTGCGGGCTCGCTTCTAGTTCGAGGCTAATAACCGAACCTAGTTGAATCATGAATACCCCTGATAGTATTTGTATTCTCCACCACATCGTGCGGGCTCGCTTCTAGTTTATATATTATCAATATGCAACATACTTGTTCTTCTACTGGTTGTACCTCACGCATTAGTGCTTTAGTGTGCATGTTGTGATTGCTTGCTGCATTTTGTTTGTTGTACTTTCGTGGGTTGAAGGCACGTGTCCTTCCACGTTGCTTTCCTTGCGATTTTAGTCTTCGTCTCCGATTAATGTTGTCTTCGGCCAGGTATTGCATCTTCGTCTTCGACAAATGTTGTCTTGATTGTGTTTGCGTGTTTCATTAGCCTTAATGATGTTGCTAACTTTGTTTTTTCCTATGTTAGTTGCATGATTTGATTATGGGGTTTGAGGCCTATAAGTTATTTCAGTGTTTTGATGCTCAAAATTAGACTTTTATCATTATGCATTTGTTTGTTTCTTAATGTGTTTGGGTCTATGTTGGTTTGTCTTATGTTTTTACGATTTCTTAGGTTCTTTGGTTTCACTCTTTGAACTGGATTGTGCGGATTGAAATCATTTCTATGCAAAGTTATATTGTTTGTTGAAGTCGTTATCGTCTTTCACATAGCTTTTTACTGATGTTTTTAGTTTTATTTTTGTATTTATTTTTGTCTGAGTAGTTTTACATAGTGATTTGGTTTCACTCTTTGAGTTGGATTTTGTGGACAGACATTATTGGTTTTCTTAGTTTTGCCTATGTCGTTGTTCTGTTTACAGGTGTCGTGTTTTTTGATCGGTGCTTGAGCTGCCAACAAGTTTGCTAACCAGGTTAGTGTAGTTGTGTTTTATGTAGACTTATACATTTTGTTCTAGTGGTTATTTCTTTATACCCAAACTTACTTCAGTGTTATTACTTAGTTACAGGTATTCCTAATTGTCTTGCTTATTTGTTTGTCAGGTTTCACTTCAACATGCCAATTACAGCTCTAAGGAATATCATGCCGAGACAAAAACCACAAACAATAAAATCAGGCTTGTCAAGAAATGGATAACAAGCAACTTTGGAGGCGTAAAAAAAGTGTTCTATGCTACCAGTTTGTTGAAATACGTATAAGTCCTCCCAACAATTCTTACTAATAATAATGTCTTGCCATGTTTCATTATAGTAACGAGCAGTGGCGAAGCTTGCCTTCGAAAACGGGAGGGGGGGCGAAAACGTATATACCCAAAAATTTCTATACGAAAACTACATATATAACATTTTCTCAGTGTAAGGTTGAAAGCACTTCTAGCCTTACGGGAAGAAGACAACAATGACCTGCTCATCACACTACTACCACTAAAGTCACCACATTGACCAGAACATCAGGTAAGCTTTAAAACTCTAAGATAACATAAACATTAGTAGTTGCCCAAAAAAAACATGCACTTACGCGCTAATTACTAGATAGCTCTAATAGTTAGCCATTAAAATATAACAAGAATAAACTACACAACATAAATGTCCAACAAACAATAACAGTTTAGTGTTGACTTCATACTGAAGCTAAGACATCTACTTTCATGCAGGGTATTACACGGTTCAGATGTCGTTCATGGGTAGAAAGTATTGATATCAACCGAGGGTGGTCTATGTTCAACGCGCTACATTCAATGAGAAATTGTATCCTGAAAAAGATGACCCACTGTAATTCGTTTGCATAAACTGTGCAGACATCACTCCCAAATTCATGTACGCTTTATTTGCTTATTTACTCATGCAAACAATACTTTACCCAAAAAACAACAAACAACACAAATCATTAAATATATGTTACTAGAACTTAAATTGTAAATAGGTATAGTGTTAATGATGTAATCAGTTACTCCATAAGACCAACGGAGGTGACCTTCTTTAGTGAAGGCATGGAAGCCCTTCTTAAGACAAGCTGCCAGGAACTTATAACAAAGGAAGGTTGCATTGATCCTAAAAGGTTTCCCCAAAAAATGGTCTTAGTGATAGGCGAGGCAAAGATCATACATACCTGACTTAGAAAGGAGGATCATGTGTAGTCACAATTGTCGCAGACCTTCAAACAACAGGAAAAATACATCCAGAGACTCAACAAGCGACTATCCGACCACTACCTCCAGCAACGCCGAACCCGAAACCTAATCAGGCAAAAAGGGCATTCGTTGGATCACCAGGTACATCACTCTATACCTATTGACAGTTCTGAAATTACAAATTGTCATCTTGACCCATCTTTATACCTACTTTCACAGTTAACTCTTTTAATTCGTGAGTAAAGTAGTTCAACAAGCAAGATAAGGGACAAAAAAAAAAAAAGAAAAAAAAAAAAAACAGGCCACACATGTTAAGAGGACAACTATTAGAGCTTATAGATAAGCCATAACTGTCTTTTAATCTACGCTTTTCTTCTTCTCAATCTACAGAACCAAGCTACATCGCCAAAAAGGCACATGATGAGTGATCAATCAGTATTCCCCCTTTTCTCGACTGGAAGTTTGCAGAAATACGCAGTTAAAAGCATGACAAAGCCATTTCCATGCACAAGATTGCAGAAATACGCAGTTAAAAGCATGACAAAGCCATTTCCATGCACAAGATTACATAGGAGCATGAATTTTGTGTTGGAAATTTTGAATTAAAAGAGATTCCTTTGCGTGCAAGGCAAGGAACCATGGAGTGGATAATTATTAGAATATTTAAACGTGTTAAGGTTTAATTATTTAGTGATAATTATCATGTCCAATATAATAGGTTTATTAGCAATCCTAGTTATAATCTAATAGGAGTGTTTAGATTACAAATGCCATGCTTTGGGTATTAGTGATTGTAATTCAAGTTTTTAGTCAGTTTCTTGAATAATAATAAACGTTTGGGTGTTAGCCAAATACTTTGCAATTTCCGTTCGATACCGATTCATCTTGAATTGGTATCAGAGCGAAACTGGGGTTTAAATAACAGAGAAGTTAGAACCTGCGATTGAGCTCAGAATCGTGGTTATCCAAACGGCAGTTTCTTCATTGGATTAATCATCAAGTAGTAGCAGGTTGGACGCAGCTTGATAACGAGAAGGAAGCCGACCAAGAATCTTTTCAGAATCGGTAAGCCAGTCACCGTGCAAAGCTCTTTAAAATAGAAGACAGGTGGCAATCATGAGAAAGGTTGCTGGTGTTCGATCGGAGTGAAGAAGGGTCGACCGGAAAATTGCTAAGAGAACAACACGTGATCTGGTGGTGTTTTCTTTTGGACGTCAGCAGCGAAACAGTTGGTTTTCATTGGATTATTTTTTTTTGGGTCAGTTGTTAAAGGCCCAAATTGTGGTGCTGTTGTTCGAGAACAGTAGATCACTACAAAATTCTTTGCTTTGGATTATTTATTAAGTCCAAAACAAATTAGTTTTATTTATTTTTCGGGTTCGTGTTCAAAGTGGAATTCGGGAAGTAAACGTGTAGACCGGAAGAAACTGAACCAGTTACACCGGGTTCGTTTAATCTTACGTATAGTCGATGAAAGAAAAATATGGTTGGAAGCGATGGCAGTAGCGGCTCGAATACCGAGATATCGGTTCCAAATTCAACGTCGCTTCAACGCCCGACGTTGAATAAGGTTAATTATACAATTTGGGAGTTGCGTATTCGCGCAATTTTTAACGTTCATGGCGTGTGGGAGGCCATTGAACCCGGAACTGAAACCGATGTGAAGAAAAACAATATGGCGATTGCTTTGTTGTTTCAATCTATACCGGAAGAACAGATATTGCAAGTTGGTAATCTGAAGACGACAAAAGAGATGTGGGATGCACTGAAAGCGCGCCACCTGGGAGCCGATCGGGTACGTGAAGCAAGACTACAGACACTCATGTTAGAATTTGAGGCGTTAAAGATGAAGGATTCTAGTACAGTTGATGAGTTTTCGAGCCAGTTAACAGGAATGTCTTCAAAAGCGGCGTCTCTCGGTTCCGTAATCGAAAAACAAAAGATCGTAAAAAAGTTTCTTAGTGGTTTACCAAGGCGGTTCATCCATATGGTAGCCTTGGTTGAGCAACTTGTGGATCTAAAAATAGTTGCATTCGACGATGTTGTTGGTCGAATGAAGGCGTAGAAGAACGCATAAAAGATGAAGAATTGCAGTCGGATAATCAAGGTACTCAAACAAAACTAATGTTTAATAATTCTAATGCCTCTTCAAGTTCTAGACAGACTTTACGCGATTCGAGTAAGGGACGCGGGAAAGGCTCGAACCGTGGACGTGGTGGTGGTGGACGCGGTCGAAACCAATATGGTCAAAACCACGGGTCACAAGGCGGGTCCAACGAATGGGATACACAACAAGGAAAGAAGGATTATTCGAAGGTTCAATGCTTTCGATGTGACAAGTTCGGTCACTTTGTTTCGAGATGTCCAGAGCGAAAGAAAGAGAAACAAGCAACCTTGATCGATGCGGAAGAAATTGAGAACGGTTTATGGTGCAAGATGTTCAAGAAATCGTTTACATGAATGAAGAAAAGGTCATTCCAAAAAATTATGAGAACGGTTTGGAAGAAAAAGACGGGTAATATATATTTTTTCTCTGAATTAAATAAGCGTGTTGGTGGCAAAGTTAAATTTGGGGATGGTTCTCAAGTCGAAATATGCGAGAAAGAGTCTATATTACTATTGGGTAAAACGGGGGAGCAAAGGTTAATGACCGATATTTATTATATCCCTAGTTTACGTAGTAATATAACTAGTCTCGGTCAAGCAACGGAGTGTGGATGTGATATTCGTATGAAAGACGATTATTTATTAATGTGTGACGCTCAAGGCAAGGTATTAATAAATGTTACTCGATCTAAAAATCGTCTTTATACGATTAAATTAAAAGTTGGAAACCCCGTTTGTTTGAAAGCTCAGATTGATAATAAAAATTGGTTATGGCACGCGATACTTGGTCACCTAAATTTCGAGTCCATGAAACAAATGGTGAATAAAGATGTGGTCGTGGGGATGCCAAAAATCAATCATGAAAATCAAATATGTGATTCGTGCTTAGTCGGGAAGCATACGAGACAATCTTTTCTGAAGACGGCGTCGTTCCGGGCAGCGCGTGCCTTGGAACTTATTCATGGAGACTTATGCGGTCCAATTTCTCGGAGCACAATAGCGGGAAATAGGTATGTATTTGTGTTAGTTGATGATTTTTCACGTTTCATGTGGACTTTTATTTTGAAGGAAAAAAGTGATGCGTTTGAAACCTTCACAAAGTTTAAAGTCATGGTGGAAGTGGAAGTAAGTAGAAAATCAAGACGTTTCGAACCGATCGAGGGGGAGAATTTACGTCTCATGAGTTCAATCGGTTCTGTGAAAACGAAGGGATTATTCGACACTTAACCGCTCCATATTCACCTCAACAAAACGGGGTGGTGGAGAGGCGAAACCGTACCTTAATGGAGATGACTCGAAGTATATTAAAGCGCAACAAGTTCCTAATTTTATGTGGGGGGGAGGCGGTGAGGCATTCAACCAATTTAATAAATAAAACTCCAACATGACCTTTACACGAAGGCAAAACACCATACGAGATGTTAAAAGGAAAGAAACCGGATCTTCAATTTCTTAAGGTTTTCGGATGTGCCGCTTATTTGTTAATTGTTGGCGGGCATCTTCCAAAATTAGACGATCGTTCGACTCGTCTAGTTTATCTTGGAAGCGAAAAAGGTTCGGGGGCGTATCGTTTATACAATCCGACGGCTCGTAGAATTGTTGTGGGTCGAGACAGAGATACGGAGTTTGTTGAAACGCGTGGTTGGAATTGGGGAAAAAATAATGTTTTTAATGACGAAGAGTCTCGCGAACCGGGTATGTTTTGGGTAGAGTTTGATGGTGTAATCGATATGGGAGTTGGCTCGGTAAATACCGAGACAGGCGAATCTAGTAGTGGTTCAAGTATGTCAAACTCAAGTGACTCAAACGGTGACAATGGTGATGGGCAATTACTTCACTCTATGATGGCACCTCATCTAGTCCGTTTAATGGCCCAAGTCAAACAAAGTCAACAACAAATGTTGCTAGCCCACATGGCCCACTGTCTATAAATAATCCAATAGTGAGAATGCAAGGGCCATGTGAGTTATCTCAGCAAAGACCAACAAGGGAAAATATTATTTCACAAAATTTAAAGTGGAACAATGGGTTTTCAAGTCCAATTCGTGAAGGCCCACATGGGTATGATCAGGTTCATACAAGTGAAAATAGTGATGCGCCAGATAGATCCAGTTCAGCACAAAATAATTTTGTTACACCCGAGCCAGTTGTTTGTAGATCTAATCGCGCTACGGTTACCCCGATACGTTTTAATGATTACGTATTAAATTCGAGTACGATTGATGAAGATTTTTTATTGCTTGCGGATGATGAACCGGTTCGCTTTGACGATGCAAAATCTAAACCGAAGTGGATGAAAGTAATGCGCGTAGAAATTGAATCAATTAATAGAAATAATACTTGGTCGTTAACCGAGTTACCGCGCGGTGCAAAAGCGATTGGATTGAAGTGGGTTTTCAAGGTTAAGCGAAACGCGGATGGCTCACTAAATAAACACAAGGCTAGACTCGTGTCGAAGGGTTATGTTCAGCAACCCGGAGTCAATTTTGACGAAGTGTTTGCGCCAGTTGCTCGACTTGAAACGGTTCGGTTACTTTTATCTCTCGCAGCGAATGAAGGGTGGGAATTACATCATCTAGATGTTAAATCCGCGTTCCTACATGGCGAATTAAAAGAAGAAGTTTATGTCATTCAACCGGAAGGATTCGTTAAAGAAGGCGAGGAGCATAAAGTTTATAAATTGTCAAAGGCATTATACGGGTTAAGGCAAGCTCCACGTGCGTGGAATACGAAATTAAATAATATTTTATTAGATATGAAATTTCACAGGTGCTCGCAAGAACAAGCTGTATACGGAAGAACCGTTGGAACGGACGTCTTATTAATCGGCGTGTACGTGGACGATTTAATTGTGACGGGTTCAAATTTGAAACTTATTATGGAGTTTAAGCGCGGGATGGCTAAAAACTTTGAAATGTCGGATTTGGGAAAGCTTAATTATTATCTTGGAATTGAAGTGTCGCAGAGCAAGGACGGGATAAGAATTAAGCAAGAGGTGTATGCAAAGAAAATACTGACTGAAGTCGGTATGATTACCTGCAATCCTACTAATGTTCCCATATACCCGAACGTGAAAGTTTCTAAATTTGAAGACGAAGAAGATTTTGATGCAACGAGATATTGAAAGATTGTCGGGTGTCTCCGGTACCTTTTACAGACTCGACCAGATTTTGCGTTTTCGGTCGGAGTAGCCAGTCGGTACATGCAATGCCCGAAGCAATCTCATGCAGCTCTCATCAAGCAAATTTTTCGCTATTTAAAAGGTACTTTTAGTTATGGCATTACCTATACTTGAGGAGAAAATATGTTGGTCGGTTACAGCGATAGTAGTCACAACATAGATCCGGACGATGGAAGAAGTACTACGGGACACGTGTTTTATTTTGGGTCTTCCCCCAATTACTTGGTGTTCTCAAAATAAAAGTACAGTTGCTTTATCATCGTGTGAGGCGGAGTATATGGCGGCTAGTGCAGCTGCATGTCAGGCGGTTTGGCTAAAAGAATTAATTGGTGATTTACTCGACAAGAAAATTCAAGATGCGGTGTTACTTGTTGATAAGACATCGGAGATAGCTCTCATGAGGAACCCGGTTTTCCATGGAAGAAACAAACACATAAAATCCCGGTTTCACTACATTCGGGAATGTGTTGATCGTGAAGATAACGTGGTCGAGCATGTTAATGGCATTGATCAAAAGACGGATATTTTGACGAAGGCTCTTGGGAAGATCAAGTTCAAGGAGATGACTGAAAAGCTTGGAGTTGAAGACTTGTCAGATACGAGTTCGAAATTCCGGGGGTGATTGTTGGAAATTTCGAATTAAAAGAGATTCATTTGCGTGCAAGACAAGGAACCACGGAGTGGATAATTATTAGAATATTTAAACGTGTTAAGGTTTAATTATTTAGTGATAATTATCATGTCCAATATAATAGGTTTATTAGCAATCCTAGTTATAATCTAATAGGAGCGTTTAGATTATAAATACCATGCTTTGGGTATTAGTGATTGTAATTCAAGTTTTGAGTCAATTTCTTGAATAATAATAAACGTTTGGGTGTTAGCCAAATACTTTGCAATTTCCGATTTCAATTTCCGTTTGATACCGATTCATCTTGATTTTGTACAACTTATATCTAACTAACACATTTGGTGTTAGCAAGTTAAGTTGAATTTTGTACAACTTATATCTAACTAACACTTCTTTAGCTACGAGAAGCTTCTTAGTTTTAAAATAAAACTTTAATATTTTAGTCCTTAAACAAATAACTTCTTTACAATCTATCCCCTTGGATTTTCATTTTTAAACATATTTGTTGTTTTTCCTTTCACACTAACCATATCTTATCTATTCACACTCATGTATTTTTATTTATTATTTAATTTAATTCGTATAATACACATTTATATTTATTTTTTTTATCAATGTTCATTAGTTTTTTTTTAAATCAATCAATATGGAAATTCTCAAAAAAAAAAAAAAAACCCTCTTTCCAAATCGGTACCATATACCGAAATACCGAAAAAGTACTAGTAATGTCACGACCCCCGACCACACCCTGGACGGGAGCCGTGAGCAGTCAAGTGGTACCGGTGGTTATTATGAAAATATTGCAGCGAAAAATTTCATCAGGACCGTGAGTTAGGAAAATACCAGAGTTTAGAAACACCGGATTTTTATTTATTAAACAGATGTGAATAAACCCATTTTTACAAAGGTAGCTTTAATATGGGATAAACCCGAATATATGAAACAACGTTTTCTTGATTTAATTTAATTGATAAAATAAGCCACTTCTTTAAGCCTTTCGGTGTCGTATCATCACTCTTATTCCAATCTACAGTAATCACCTGAAACGCGTTTTAAAAACATTTGGTCAGCAGGAAATACTGGTGAGTTCATTCATTTTGTACAAAAACACATTTGTTATAATTAACAGTATTAAGATCGATTACAATTGTCCCTATCTTATAATTATCTGGTCCAGTTGTCACTCGACCGGATCTGTGACTGTGGTCATATCACTATTGGGTCCG
Organism: Helianthus tuberosus; assembly: GCA_030545235.1. Lineage (NCBI taxonomy): Eukaryota > Viridiplantae > Streptophyta > Magnoliopsida > Asterales > Asteraceae > Helianthus > Helianthus tuberosus. The sequence continues at coordinate 65,081,759 of CM060449.1, read as the reverse complement.
TTCACCCAAAAGTGACATGTATCACTATTTAGGTCCGTTCACCTAAAAGTGATAAAACAACAGTAATGTGCACAATACCCCACTTACTGCCAGTAATTTAAGATAACAACGACTTAATCCCTGTAAAATATAACTGGAAAACATTTAGGGTTTTACAAAGCAACTTTGATAAAAACAGAATGACTCACCTTGTTAGCATATAGTCTTGATTAAACAAGCATCTTGATTCTAAGTCTTCTGATGATTATACATCTTGTTTGATAGTAGGTTTATGGACCGGAGTTTTCTGATAGTTAAACATTTAGTTAACAGAGTGGAATACGTATTAGTGTAAAACCACATCTGTGACACCTGGGTCACTGCGACCATCAAACAAATGCCAAGCCAATGAAATATTGTATTTCATACTTGGGATCTGTATAAATATGTGTATCTTTTGCACATATCAATTCTTGTTCGATTTCAAGCTCTAAATCGCTTTCTGGAAGGTTATACGCGCACTGATGTGAAAATATAACCAGTTTAATGCAACGAACACTCCAGAATAGTGAAATATACTTAACATACCTTAAATAACCTTTACATAACTTAGAAATAAGTTTTGAAGGCTTTGGTATGTCAAAATCAAGTTAAATCGCTTACAGGGACTAAACTTGACAAACTGCGAAAGTATGCCAATTTGAACTGTAACAAACATTCCGGAACATGACCATAAGTTAAACACACCTTAAATATCCTTTATATAGCTTAGAAATAGGCTTTGAGGGGTTCGGTGTGCTAAAATAAACTTTTGGGTCATTCAGGGACTAAAAGCGTCAAAAAGTGCATAAGTTTGCTCTTTCGCGCATAACTTACGTTCTGAATACCTCCGGACATCCAAAAATTTATGTAAGCACTAAAATATTTTATTTTAGTGTTTGGCATAAGAAAAATCCATTCGTCGCGTCATTTGGATCGTTTTTCGCGCTTATGCGCATTCCGTCGTAATTAAGCGAACATCGCGATCGTATGGCCAAACGAACCGACATCCATCATATTTTTGAGCATGTTTTGAGTTCCCAATACTTTAACATCATTTTAGAGCCTTGAAATGAGGTTAACGATGCTTAAACGTGTCAAAAACACCTCAAAATGCATGTTTCTCAAGTTCAGGGACCAAAACTGCAATTCTGTAATAGATGGCCATGCGGCCCGCGTAAGGTTTGTGTGTATCCTTACACGGCCCGCGTCAGGGTCTCAGACAGTAGATTGTGCAGAAACATCGAATCTGGTCCGTTCCACTTGTTGCACATGGTTTTGGGAAGTCTATGGGCTGGTATTGTGTGCACATGGTATTAGAAAACCATGTGTGCACATGTATGGACAAGATCAAAGCACATTTTCCAAGAAACGATCTTAACGGTTCGTGAAATCCTATAAATACCCAACCCACCCCATTGCAAAACCCATAAGAATTTTGATTTGAGAAGCTCTAAGTTGGAACCATTGTTTCATACCTGAGCTACTTGAATCGAAATTAGCATTCGGGGACCCTTCGTAAGTATTCCTTCGTTCTTTTATTGCTTTTCGAGTCTGAAAGTCAAACTTTGTTTGACTTTCTGCGTTGACCAGTTTATGGTCAATGCGAAGTTCATTTGAACTTCGCAACGTGATTGTAATCACGATGGTCATAGTCCCTTGGGACTATGCCTACTGATTACCACGTTGTCTAGGGTCGTAGGGTAAGCGATCTGATAAATCGCTTATACCTTCGAACCCGACCCATTTGGTCGATCATTAGGATCCGACCAAATACATTAGGTGACCATAGTATATAGGGAATAACCTTCCGAGGTTATACCTTATGGTCGCTTCGTTAAGTAGTTGTATGATAGGTAGTATATATGCCTTAGGTAAATTACCAAAATACCCTTTTCATGTGTAATCGGTAATTAAGCATATGTAACCTAAACTTTTGTCGCATAACTGATTATGTAACATGTTTAGGCATATAACACTTGTCATAGGACTAGTTAGACGTTCCGAACGCGTTTCACGCGAACGACGCGTTAAAGTAGCATAAGCTACCTAAACGGGTCGTAATGGACCGTAAGCACTTAGGTTAGGTTTCATTTAGTATGTAGGCTTTGTTAAACCATATGACACGAGTCTCCATACTCGTTTGGTTTACGAACCCTCATTCTATCTAAATCCTCCGATTTAGGTCCGGTTTATTAACATAGTTACCTATATTAGGTGCCGTTTGATATCCGTGATCTCTAGCATTGTTTGGTTGTTACTCAAGGACTTCTGAGCAATCTCAAGTGAGTACACAGACCCCTCTTTTACTGTTTTCAAACTGTTTTGGGGTGGAACACATGTGCCTACTTGTTACTTTCATGCTTTCCATGCTTTCACATCATATACCTGCTATGTTCATTAGTACATTTATAGTACATGATTTCAATACATTTTATGCTATGTATGTCCATTTAGTGCATACTTAGTACATTACTTTACAATACATTTCATGCTATGTATGTCCATTGTGTGCATACTTAGTACATTATTTTACATTACATTTCATGCTATGTATGTCCATTGTATGCATAGTTAGTACATTACTTTAGATTACATTTCATGCTATGTATGTCCATTGTGTGCATACTTAGTACATTACTTTACATTACATTACATTACATTACATTTCATGCTATGTATGTTCTTTAGCATACTTAGTACATTGTTTTACATTGCATATGCTCATCCAGCATATGAACACATTATACTTCATTTTGAACCGTTGTAACCATTTGACTATGTGAACCGTCGTAACCATGTGATTATATGAACCGTTTGTAACTATTGAACCGTGTGAACCATTTGTATCTGTTGACATGATTTACATTTGACAATAGACATTTGACTATACATAAACATTTCTACAATTGTTAAACATTACATCTTGGTGGTTTGGTTTGAGTAAGTGATTTAAGTAACGAGGCGTGTGTAATATGATACAAGCATGGTGGATACGCCGCTGGTACTTCCTATATATAAGTGTTTGCATGGAATTACATATCGTAGCGCTATTTGAATCATTTCAATTTGAGACATATAGCATTTTATACAGATAACATACTTTTCACAAGACATTGTTTTACAAACAACTCATCTTATACAAACTCATTTTACTTGGTTATTCATTTAACCTTACATTTATCTATACATATCATCTGATCTTATTGTTTTTCAAACAATTTACAAAACAAAGCAAATTACAAGGTTCATGACTAAACATTTTCTCAAACATAAGTCATGAATTCTGTTTTCACAAAACCTATGTATCTCACAAGCATTTTTATGCTGACGTACCTATTTTCACATGTGTTTTCAGGAGATGATGCATAGGACTTATCAAGACATACTTAGGCGGATCTGTGCCTTAGTGACTTAAAACGAGACAAGAACTAGTTAATTTTTGTTATATACTCTTTGTTTCTTGTTTAAAACAATGTAACTCTCTTGTTTGATTAATAAAACGAAACTTTAATTGCCATGGATTTGAAACAATTAATTCTGTTACAACACTCCCCGACGTTTCCGCCACGTTTTGTATGTTCTACGTGGTCGGGGTGTGACAGAAAAGTTGGTATCAGAGCCAATGGTTATAGGGAATTAGGTTATTTAGTAATACTTTGACCTAGTCTATAACCTTCTTAGGACCCTAACGCGAGTTTACTTGCGTTTAGTCATAAAAACAATACCGTCACCTATCCTTAGGAGACGACCACAACAAGAACATAAATTTCAAAACCGCTTTGAAAAACTAATCATCTGTTCTAGGATGATTGATTACTAGGTTTTGAACCCTCTATTGTAAGGTTTTGAACCCCTTTGAGTTTTCAAAATCTCGTCAAGGTTTTGGGTTTTAAATAATGTGAACACGTGCAAACTGGAAGGGTGAATGCCTGTATTCTGGGTTTTCTGTCTAGGCAAGCACTTCGTATATATCTCATCAGACGCAAGACCAGTTGTGCTTACCTGGGAATTCTTGGGATGAGTGTTCACTTATAGGCGAGCATGTCTTCGCGATACATTATTTTTGACCTATTTACTTTGATTAATCACCGGGGTCGTTTGTTGCTTTGTAGTAACAAACAAATGACCACTATCCTTGCTTTCATCAGATTTGTTCATCTCATTCTTTTCGTCTAATTCTCTCACTCGTTTCATTTCATGTTTCCCCTTTTAGAATGCCTCCACGACGCGAAAATCCGGTATCTATTGAAGATCTGGTAGCTGTCATTACACAGCAAATAACTGCTGCAATCCCGAACATCGTTACCCAATCTAACCAAGCCCTCAACAACAATAATGCCCCCTGCAGCTTCATGACGTTCAACTCGGCTAAGCCATCAAAGTTTTCTGGGTCTCAAGGAGCGACTGCACTTCTGCAATGGTTCGAGAGTCTAGAGAGCACCTTCAGGCATGTTCAATGTCCAAACGAGCGAAAGGTAGACTTTGCATCTAGTGTCTTCGAGAAACGAGCTTTGACGTGGTGGAACGGTGTGGTGAGAGATAGGGGTGCTGAAGTGGCACTGGCTCAAACGTGGGAAGAACTTAGAGCACTAATGATGAAGGAATTCTGTCCTCGTCACGAGATCAGGGCCTTGGAAAGGGAATTCGACGATCTTAAGCAAGACAGCGGTGAACATCGAGCATACACTGATCGATATGAGGAGCTGAGCCTGTTGTGTCCTACCATGGTTACGCCTTTGGATAAGGCGATTGAAAAATACATTGATGGTCTCCCTGACTCAGTTCAGCACATTATTACTGGTAGTAACCCCACTACGGTTATGCAGGCCATTGAGCTATCTGCAACCTTGACTGAATCTCAGATCAGGAAACGTAAGCTTTTTCGAAAGGGTGACAAGAAACCGGTCGAGGAATCGAACCCAATCGAGGAATCAAAGACCATGGATGAACAGACTGGATCCCCTAAGAAGTCAAAGAAGCAAAAGGCTTCTCAGAACTTCGCCATGGTTACTCACAATGATGAAGCCGTCCCCAACCAACCAGCTCAACCCCCTGCTAGGAAGCCGTACAATGGAACTGCACCCTTGTGCAACCAATGTAGCCTCCATCATCATGCCAATGTAAAGTGCCGCAAATGCCAAACTTGTGGACTTATAGGCCATACAGCAAGAGTCTGCCCAGCTGCAGCTGCACCAAACCAAACTGGCGACAATCCTGCTCAAGGTCGTTTTCTACCAGGTTCTTGCTTCAACTGTGGCGAGATGGGTCATTTCCGAAGAAATTGCCCAAAGCTTGCTAATGCAAATCCAGCACAGGGATGAGCATCTGACCGACAACATCGTGTAGAAATAATCACGTCTTATGTATTATTTTCTTTTGTTGTCATGGTCCATGAAACAGTTGTTATCATTGTTTATAAATAAATCTTTTATTTACATTGCAATGTAATTATGTGGTTGTATGTATAAACAACATATCTCCTACAATACCGACAATCAAGGAACCGTATTCCTTAAAGAACAGACTACCCCCAAACTTTCTTCCACTTTATGATCTCTTGCGTTTTCCACGAAATTTCTAAGTACCCGTTTCTTCCAAGGAAACGAAGTACAAGGCGCAAGTTACAACACTGGACGAATACCCAAAGTACCACTATAAATTCTTAATAGGGTACCTAAAGGTATTTTCGTAAATCCTAAAATTTTTGTGTTCCTTAATTCGAATATTACGTTTCTTTGAAAACAAAAATCGAATTTTTGGGAGATCTTCCTATCTTTTCAGATAGATCCCAGAGGACATTGAAGTCCATCGACTGGTTTCCACATCCATTTTCAATCGATAACAAGTTAATAACAAATTAATAATCAAATTAAACAACTATGTGATTATGTGCTTATGTGTTCCCTTTTATGTTTTTGTGTAATCCAAGTTTTGTTATCCAAATCCTCGTAGAACCTTCCATATCTTCGTATAAGGAATTCATAGTAGGATATCCAAAGGTATTATATTAAATCCTCAATGGGCTTTTACGTAATAGTAAAGACCTTTGGATTATATTGTACTATTCCATAATTAGACCACTTGAGTGATCTAGTTAAACAGATTGATCCAAAAATCTGGTTAGGAATATCATGTGATGAGATAGCTGAAAGGACTCCTTGGTGGCCTAATTAAAAGGATCATTTGTTGATCTAATTAAAAGGACCTTATGGTAGTCTAGTCACACTCATCACATGTTTGATTTTCCTCCCCTAAACATTACAAGACAAACTGTGCGGACTATGCAAGGAATTACGTAATTATGGATGCATACATAATTATGAAATTCAGTGCACAGAAACCACAGCGAGCTTTGTCATGTTCCTAGAAGTTAACTCTATTCATTTCCGTTTATGAGGAAGCACCCGTTGAAAATGACTCCGTTTGTTCATTTTCGTTTCTGAAGATTGTCCGTTGAGGAAATGAATATTCGTTTGTCTGTCCTTTTCATTTCCGTTTTTGAGGAAGCACCCGTTGAAAATGACTCCGTTTTTTCATTTTCGTTTCTGAAGATTGTCCGTTGAGGAAATAAATATCCGTTTGTCTATCCTTTTCATTTCCATTTCTGAGGAAGCACCCGTTGAAAGTGACTCCGTAAGTTCATTTTTTGTTTCTGAAGATTGTCCCTTGAGGAAATGAATATCCGTTTGTCTATCCTTTTCATTTCCATTTCTGATGAAGCACCCGTTGAAAATGACTCCGTAAGTTCATTTTACGTTTCTGAAGATTGTCCATTGAGGAAATGAATCCCCGTTTGTTTATTCCTTCATTTCCGCTTCTGAAGAATACTCGTTGAGGAAAATGACTCCGTCTGTTCATTTTCGTTCTGAAGAATGTCCGTTAAGGAAATGACAGGATTATGCCTTACATATCTCTGGTGGTTATTTGACACAAAGTCACAAATAGACTCCTACGAATAAATTTCGGGACGAAATTTCCTAAAGTAGGGGAGACTGTGACACCTGGGTCACTGCGACCATTCAAAAATTCCAAGCCAATGAAATATTGTATTTCATACTTGGGATCTGTATAAATATGTGTATCTTTTGCACATATCAATTCTTGTTCGATTTCAAGCTCTAAATCGCTTTCTGGAAGGTTATACGCGCACTGATGCGAAAATATAACCACTTTAATGCAACGAACACTCTGGAATAGTGAAATATACTTAACATACTTTAAATAACCTTTACATAACTTAGAAATAAGTTTTGAAGGCTTTGGTATGTCAAAATCAAGTTAAATCGCTTACAGGGACTAAACTTGACAAACTGCGAAAGTATGCCAATTTGAACTGTAACAAACATTCCGGAACATGACCATAAGTTAAACACACCTTAAATATCCTTTATATAGCTTATAAATAGGCTTTGAGGGGTTCGGTGTGCTAAAATAAACTTTTGGGTCATTCAGGGACTAAAAGCGTCAAAAAGTGCATAAGTTTGCTCTTTCGCGCATAACTTATGTTCTGAATACCTCCGGACATCAAAAAATTTATGTAAGCACTAAAATATTTTATTTTAGTGTTTGGCATAAGAAAAATCCATTCGTCGCGTCATTTGGATCGTTTTTCGCGCTTATGCGCATTCCGTCGTAATTAAGCGAACATCGCGATCGTACGGCCAAACGAACCGACATCCGACATATTTTTGAGCATGTTTTGAGTTCCCAATACTTTAACATCATTTTAGAGCCTTGAAATGAGGTTAACGAGGCTTAAACGTGTCAAAAACACCTCAAAATGCATGTTTCTCAAGTTCAGGGACCAAAACTGCAATTCTGTAATAGATGGCCATGCGGCCCGCGTAAGGTTTGTGTGTATCCTTACGCGGCCCGCGTCAGGGTCTCAGACAGCAGATTGTGCAGAAACATCGAATCTGGTCCGTTCCACTTGTTGCACATGGTTTTGGGAAGTCTATGGGCTGGTATTGAGTGCACATGGTATTACAAAACCATGTGTGCACATGTATGGACAAGATCAAAGCACATTTTCCAAGAAACGATCTTAATGGTTCGGGAAATCCTATAAATACCCAACCCACCCCATTGCAAAACCCACAAGAATTTTGATTTGAGAAGCTCTAAGTTGGAACCATTGTTTCATACCTGAGCTACTTGAATCGAAATTAGCATTCGGGGACCCTTCGTAAGTATTCCTTCGTTCTTTTATTGCTTTTCGAGTCTGAAAGTCAAACTTTGTTTGACTTTCTGCGTTGACCAGTTTATGGTCAATGCGAAGTTCATTTGAACTTCGCAACGTGATTGTAATCACGATGGTCATAGTCCTTTATTTATTAAGTTTTTCTTATTGATTAAGTTTACTTACCTGTTAAGTTTACTTATCTATTAAGTTTACTTAACTGTTTTGGCTGTCAAGTTTACTTGGCTTTTTAACGGATTATCTCACTTAGCTGTTTAATTGATTACTTTTCCTTAACTGTTTAATTAAGTAATTTACTTAGCCGATTAATTAATTAACTTAATTAGCTGATTAATTAACTTACTTAGCTTGCTTAACTGTTAAGTTTCCTTAGCTGGTAAGTTTTCTTAGCTATTAAGTTTTCCCTAACCGCTAAGTTTTCTTAACTGCTAGTTTTCTTAACTGCTAAGTTTTACATAACCATTAAGTTTTCTTAATTACTAAGTTTACTTTGCCATTAAGTTTTTCTTAATTACTAAGTTAACTTAACTGTTAAGTTTACTTAACTACTAAGTTTACTTAACCATTAAGTTTTCTTAGCCACTAAGTTTACTTAACCATTAAGTTTACTTAACTACTAAGTTTACTTAATCGCTAAGTATTCTAGTTTAACAGCTTCTTGATTATGAGTTCTAATTCTAGATATAATGGAACTCGTATTAGTGTATTAACCCAATTCAACTTTAACGATAATCACGAGATCAAAACTCACAATGAATGACAAAGTATAGCCGTATACAGGCAGCACTTAAACATCCGTTGGATCAGTTTCAATCAATCGGATATAGTACCGTGTCCGTGATTAGAGTTATTACCCTGATGACGAGCAGAGTTTTTGGGTTTTAGGGGTTTTGTGCAAAGAAACGGAGATACGAGAGAGTAAGTTCGTCAAAATTTGATTGAACTGGTGCACAGACTTTAGTCCCACTTCTGGCTGTTATATACCCTAAACTGGCACCTCCCGCGTGTCGTGCACGGTCAGGCCTTCCCTGGCGCGTGTCGCGGGGAGGGTTGACCTGGCTTTGGTTGCCACGTGTCCCACGTAGGTCTGACACGTGTCGCAGTGTCGTGACGCGTGTCCTTGGCCGCCCTTTTCGTCCAATCACGCGTTTTCCTCGATTTTTATGCTGGTGCTTATCGCGTATGTTTGGGTCTTGATCTTAAATGGTTCGATTTATAATTACGAGTCCAATAAATGTACTTTTGTGCGGGTTGTTTCATCAACCATCAGGTTTTCAAGCTTTATCATGCACACTTCGGATTTTGTTTATGGATCTTTCCGAGGGTTGTTACAGGTAACGATACCAATACTACTTTTTTTATCGAATAGCAAACTCAATAAGTATTTTAGCCCCTAAACAAATAGCTTCTTTACAATCTATCACATTGGATTCTCAGTTTTAAACATATTTGTATTTGTTTTTTCCTTTCTCATTAACCATATGTTATCTTATTGGAAAAGTCAGTATGGAGTGACTTATTGACTTATTGGCTTTGTCCCCTTAGATACACCCTCATTGCCAAACATCATTTTGGAGCTTATAACTTTTTAAAAAGCCAATAAGTCAATAAGTTGTTTCAAAAAGCTTAGCCAAACATGCCCTTAATTTTTATCGATGTTTGTTAATTTCTTTAAAATTCTAATCCATATGGAAACTTTAATACTAATATTGGTACCACACATCCTTACCCTGTACCAAATCAAAGGTCATGTCCACTTAGAAACTTTAATACCAATATTGGTACCACATGTTCGGTACGGTACAAGTATTGTATCGGTATTAAAATAAACTCATCCTTACCCTGTACCAAATCTAAGGTCATGGACAATTATCGCCTACTTAATCAAAATCATCTCTTGCTTCGTTTAATCAATCCCCATCCACACAAGTCAATAGAGACAATAATGTCGAAATACCAGTACGGTACTGTACAATTCCTTAATGTGCCTATAATACGATATGGTATTCAATTTTCAGATTAATAAAAATTTGGTTTCGAGTAATATTGCATACCCAAAAAGTACGAACACAAAATGTTATATGCGAAAAACAATTCACTACAAAGAACTAGGGATGAGTTTAGTACTGTACCGGTACCAAAAGTATCGATCCTGAAAATCAAAAATTGAGTACCGGTACCAAAAGTGCTTTGTACGATATTCAAAGGTAAATCAACCCAAAATACTGGTACGGTACCAAACTAAAAGTACCGATCCCAAAAATGGCAAAAAGTGGGTATCGATTTGGTACCGAAAATGGCCCGCTAAGATAGGTATTGGTATGGTACCGGTTCGGTTTCAATATCGGGTACTATCGCTCATCCTTACAAAGAACACTAGAAACTATGCAATTTTATTAAGAACTAAGAACACACAAAAAATAGCTAGTGAGCTTGAAGGGGTATGGTCCCAAAAAAGCCGCGCAAACCTCCGTCAAGGTTGCGCGCGGAACCATACTCCTTATTCAACAAACTTCCTACCATGAGCCTTGCGCGAGGTATATCATTTCTATTTTACGTCGCGCAAGACCTAGACGACAAGAAGCTCCGATAGCAGCACTTAGCATACTGAAGGAGCACTCAGTCACCCAAACCCCGCGCGGGTTGGTTACGTGCCCAGCAAGAATCGCACAGGGAAGTAGCGCAAGGCTGCTCCAAATAGTACACAAGGTACAAGTGGCAGAAAAGAGCCAATCAACGTCCCTCTGGCTCTGCTCAATCGTGCTCCACGATCATCTGACATGCAAGAGATAAAAAGTACTTAAGGACGCCTACATGGCACCAATCATAAGGCAGAGACAACTGCCCCACGATCTCCACTTACCTGCTGATGGCAGAAGGGCGGTCAGGCCGACAACGGTGACACGTGGCCCCAATCACATTGCGCCAGCTCCGGAAAGCTCCCAGAAGCCACCAACGGTCGACACCAGTGAGACAAGGAGCATATCCTCCATGTTGTCGCCTTCCGGCCCAAGGCCCATCAGCCCACACCCTCTTACACTACTCCGGCTATAAATAGAGACCTCACCTCACAGGTTAAACATTCCATTCCCTCTACTCTCACTTACTTAATTATCTCCCCAAAGTAGTCGCTTATTCTCACGCCGGAGCCCGGTTAAGAGGGAAACCCCCACATTCCCCTCTTAACGAGTAACGGTGTTCTGTTTTACAGATAACCACAGTCATTAAGGAGCTCAGGAAACCGTAAAGAAGATTAACCATCATGGTAGAAACATAAACCAAACTGATTAGTCCCTTAATTAGTTCTGTGTTTCGTCATTGGCGCCCACCGGTTTTTTCTACAAACCACTTTCATCTTCTTCTTTCCTGAGTTTTGTGTTTTTTCCTTCCTTCGATCATGGCTGGTCAAGGAATCATTCCCGAGTTTGTTGGTTTCGGTGAAAACCCTAATGCAGCATTGGGGGAGGGTAATCCAAATGCCCAACCTCAACACATCGAAGAAATTGGTGAAGTCGAAGTAACCAATATGGGGGGACCGCGCGGAAGCATCACCCGCATCACTCAAGCGGTAACCCCAGGAAACAATGGCGCTGGACCTTCAAACCCAGCTCCACCTCAAAACATCTCCGCGCTACTAGGGCTACCAGAGGGCGAAACCCCGTCCTCATGGTACGCCAAGCAACTTGCCACCATTAACGAGGCGTATCAATCCTTGAGCGCGCAACAAGCAGTCTTAACGGCAGAACCGTCCTTGGTTACACCAAACGGCCCCAGTCACGGGCCGCGCCAGAGGCCACCACCGCAAAATATCCAAGGAAGAGCTAACAGACTTCCCCCCTACCCGAAGACTAAGCGTGCAGGACACGCGAGATACACGGGGAGAAACAGAAAGCTACTATGACGATCCGTCAAACGTCCAAAGAGGCCCAGTTCATAGCCGGCTCACGCCGCGCAACATGAACAATGAATGGGAAGATACTGACCCAAATGATCCAACTTGGGAGAACGATGAAGAATCTTCGGTCTTCAATCGTCTACAAAGGAATCACGAATACTACAAACCAAGGCAGCACGTGGGGTACACCAAAGAGGCAGAGCAAGACTTCCGCCTCGCCTATCGACCAGCTGAAGCTGTAGAGCATTCCAAGTTCATCCCAAAAATCGCTCTTGCGCCACTCAAGCGAGAAAAGTTACCTTCGACAGTCGGAAAGTTTAACGGATTGACTGATCCCGATGATCACGTCAGAGTTTTCACAAGCGTGGGCTGCATGGGAGGATGGAATATGCCCATGTGGTGCCATCTGTTTATCCAAACACTTACAGGGGCTGCTCGCGCCTGGTTCGACAGCCTTCCTCCGGGAAAGATAAAATCATGGGTGGATTTCAGGACTCAGTTTTTGATCCACTTCAGTCAACAAAGACGATACCAGCGCGACACAGCCGAGGTTGAAGACATCTGGCGCAGAGATAACGAGGGTTTGGAAGATTTCATAACTCGCTTTAACAAAGAGTGTTTGGAAATCGGTGGCGTAAGCGAACAACTCATGCGTTGCGATTTCAAGAAAGCCATCCGCTGTGATAGCCTAATTAGAACCATCACTGGGAAAGATGGAATGCCCAAGGAATGGGATAAGCTCATGGAAGCCGCGAAGATAGTCGCGCAAACTGAAGAGTCACTCGCCAGAAACAACAGTTATCGTTCTGAAGATCGATTTTCTAAAGGGGGTCACTCGCGCGACGACAACAGACGAAACAAAGGCAAAAACCCTGGGTGGAAAGCCAATCACTCCACCGGTTATAGTGAACGACCTCGTTATGAAGAACGGTCCCGCTACAAAGAAGACGCAAGAGATACTATCGACCGCATCGGCTATCGAAAGGCAGTCAGAGATGATAATCGAGAAAAGCATTGGACTCCGCTCATAAAAACACCAAAAGAGGTGCTAATGACGGAGAACCATGATTTTAAGGCTCCAAGGCCTATGACGAACAAAAAGGGGCAAGACCCCAACCTGTATTGTGATTTCCACAAGGATACAGGCCACTTAACTGATGACTGTTACAGCTTACGTCAAGAGATCGAGAGAGCGCTGAAGAGTGGAAACCTGAGCCACTTGGTGAAAAACGTGCGCAAAGAAACCCGACAGCTCCATCGCCACGATGAGGGAAATCACAAGAAAGTCCGACGCTTAGAGACCCACATGGTCAACGGACCAAGGTATAGCGCAAGAGAAAAAGGCAAGAGACCTTACGAGCCTTCATGGTAAGAACAGCAGGTCATTTTCCCGGTGGTGCGCGGGGGTCCTCGAGCCACACGACCCATCGTCATCACCGGCATCATCGGCCATTATGAAACTGAATACGTCTTCATTAACCCGGGGAGTACAGCAGACATCATCTATGAGTAATGCTTTAACCAGTTCGACGATGAAGACAAAGCGAGACTTGAACCAGTTGATTATCCACTGTCTGGATTCTGCAATGAAATGGTTTTCCCGCTAGGCCAGATCAGCTTCCCCGTCACACTCTCTGACGGGAAGCATTCAAGAACAACGAACGTTAACTTCATGGTGATGCCTGTTAAGTCAAGACATGATGTGCTGATCGGGAGAGAGACGCAAGGTGAGCTGAACATGATAACTTCCACCCCCCACTCAGCGATTGGTTTCCCAACCAAGACGGGGGTGGCAATCGTTTATGCAAAGAAAGAAGTGATGTCAACAGAAGAGATGCGCCCGACAAAAGCGGCGAAGGTTTCAACAACCGAGCCCGAAAAATGGGTTTTAAATCGCAAGTACCCGGAGCAAACGGTGACGATAGGGCACGCAATCTCACCAAACATCAGAACTCGTCTCAAGCAGCTCATGTTCAAGAACATGGACATCTTCGCCTGGACCCCGGCTGACATGACCGGAGTCCCGCGCGACATTACCGTACACTGTTTAAACACCTACCCCTCTGTTGAACCAAAAGTCCAAAGAAGGCGCAGCTTGGGGGCAGACAAAACGAAAGCAATGAATGAGCAAGTATGCGAGTTACTTAAAGCAGGCATCCAGCGAGAAGTACGTTATCAAAGTTGGGTTGCGAACCCCGTGATGGTAGAAAAGTCTAGTGGAGGATGGCGAATGTGTGTTGACTATACCGATCTCAACAAGGCATGCCCTAAAGATTGCTACTCTTTGCCTGAGATCGACAAAAAGATAGACTCTCTCGTGCCATATAGATGGAAATGCTTCTTGGATTACTACAAGGGGTACCATCAAGTTCAAATGAAGCTCGAGGATGAGGACAAGACGGCTTTTCGTACTGATCTTGGGATTTTTTGCTATACAAAGATGCCATTCGGCCTCAAAAACGCTGGCGTCACGTACCAGCGCCTGATGGATAAAACCTTCGTGGGAGACATCGGGAAGCACATTGAGGTCTACATTGATGATCTGGTGGTCAAAAGTCCTGAAGAGGACCAAATGTTGAAGGACATCGAAAAGACATTCAACTCATTGCGCAGTGTGAATATGAAACTGAATCCAGCCAAGTGCTCGTTTGGTATGGAAGTAGGGAAGTTCTTAGGCTTCATAGTCACAAATGGCGGCTTTAAAGTGAATCCAGAAAAAGTCCAGGAAATAGAGCGAATGCCATCACCAAGAACAATCAAAGAAATGCAACGGTTGGCCGGTCGCCTAGCCGCGCTTAACCGTTTCCTGTCAAATCACGCCGCAAAGTCATACCCTTTTATCAGCACTCTGCGCAATTGTGTGAAGAAACAAGAGTTCAGGTGGACCCCTGAAGCAGAAAAGGCTTTTCAGCAAATGAAAGAATGTTTGATCGAGCTCCCTACCCTGACTGCACCGTTTGAAAAAGAGCCACTCATACTGTACTTATCTTCTTCGGATAAGGCAGTAGGGTCGGTATTATTGGTAGAGAGAAATGGAGTCCAAACTCCAATTTATTACGTCAGCAGGGTACTCACTGACCCGGAAACGAGATATTCCACGATGGAAAAATTGGTGCTTGCACTGCTACACGCCTCCCGCAGGCTACGCAGATATTTTACAGGGCATGTGATCATCGTACTTACAAATTTCCACATCGGCACGATATTGCAAAAACTAGAAACATCCGGGCGGTTAGCAAAATGGGCCATCGAGCTGGGGGGACACAACATTTTGTACAGGCCGCGCCCAGCCATCAAGGGCCAAGTCCTAGCTGACTTCATTACAGAAGTCCCAATTGATAAAATCAAAGATTGTGAGCTGGTGGAGACTCCCGAAAACGACACGACAAATGAAACTTGGATGCTTTATACTGATGGGGCCTCAAATGAGGACGGCGCGGGAGCTGGATTGCGCCTAGTAAGCCCTGAAAACCATGAATTCACTTACGCCATCAAGTTGGATTTTAAAAACACCAACAACGAGGCGGAATACGAGGCATTTCTGGCAGGCTTGCGCCTCGCCATCAAAATGGGAGCTAAGAATTTACAAGCACACGTTGATTCACTCCTGATAGCCAACCAAGTTAACGGTATATATGATGCAAAGGGCGAGGTTATGGCCCTATACCTAGAGCAGGCAAAAGAGTTGTTTCAACAGTTCAAGTCTCACAAGGTAATCCACATCAACCGCTCAGAAAACAAGCCAGCAGACGCCTTGAGCAAGCTTGCTTCAACCTCCTTTCAACATCTCGCCAAAGATGTAAGGATTGAAGTACTCAAGAATCCATCAGTTCTGCTACGACAAGTCAACGTGATCGAGATAGGGCAGCCATCCTGGATGACCCCTATCATTCAATACTTGCAAGAAGGAATTCTCCCTGAGAGCAAAGCAGAGGCAATGAAGATTCAAAACAAGGCTCTGCAGTACGAAATGAATGATGGTATCTTGTACCGCAAGTCCTTCTTGGGGCCACTGTTGCGTTGCGTGGACCCCCAAGATGCGAGCTACTTGATCAGGGAGATCCACGAAGGGATCTGCGGCATCCATGCAGGTCCACGCATGGTTGTCGCGAAGATTATGAACGCCGGGTATTATTGGCCAGGGATGCATGTCGACGCCCTGAAGGAATTGCGCAAATGCGACTCCTGTCAGCGGCATTCTCCAAAAACCCTGCGCCCAAAGAACGATCTTATTCCCGTATCCACTGCTTGGCCTTTTCAGCAGTGGGGAATTGATATGGTGGGACCCTTCCCAGACGCTCCTGGTGCCGTCAAGTTCATAATTGTAGCCGTTGATTATTTTACTAAGTGGGTGGAGGCCAAAGCCCTCGCCTCAACCACTGCAATGATGGTGCGCAAGTTTATCTGGGAACACATCATTTGCAGGTTTGGTCTCCCACTCAAGATTGTCACAGACAACGGCACCAATTTTGCTTCTGAGGACCTCCAGAAGTGGATGAAAGAGATGAAAATCGAACACACTTTCTCCTCCGTTGCGCATCCTCAAGGCAACGGGCAGGTTGAAAGTGTGAACAAGTGTATCGTCGATGGGATAAAGGCCCGAGTAGGCACAAAGCGAAGAGGCTGGGTGGATGAGCTCCCGAGTATCTTGTGGGCTCACCGAACCATGCCGAAGACGAGTACCGGCAAAACCCCTTTTAGCCTAGTCTATGGCTCAGAAGCGGTTATCCCGGCAGAAGTAGGCCTACCCTCTCCGCGCCTGACAGCAGTCAACACAATCGACAACGAGGCAGAGCGTCGTCTCGACTTGGATTTGCTAGAAGAAAGGCGCGAAATTGCGTGAATTAAAGAAGCTAAGTACAAGACAGAACTGGAAAGGTACTACAATGCAAGAGTCCACATCTGTACCTTCACTCCAGGAGAATACGTCTTCCGAGACAACGAAGCTTCAAATGCTGAACGCCCAAGAAAACTAGCACCCAAATGGGAAGGCCCGTACTTGGTTCACGAAGTGCTAGGAAAAGGGGCTTACAAATTGCGCACCCTGGATGGACACATCATCCCGCGCACGTGGAATGCGCAACAACTGCGCAAATGCTATATGTGACTATGCTAGGCCCTGCGCCTTTATCCACTAATGTTGGCCATGCGCCCTTTTACTTTTCTACGTTGGCTACACGCCCTTTACGTTACAAGCAAAGTATGATTGGCCTAAGTGCCTGTTTCCAAGTCAATGAAAGCATACGGCATGTTTTCTTTTACGCTGACTCCTTTCGTTACAAATGCATGTTAACTTTTGATTAGCACGAAAACACTCCAGTTACACTCGCACAAGAGCCACCCTTACATTTATTCGCGCTAACTTAACCAAAGTTTCTAACAACAGTGCAATAATTGTAATGGGAAAGGATAAACAAGCATCATATTTAAAACAAGCGCAACCGCGCAACAGTTATATAGACAACAGATAACGTTCGTTCCATTTAAAACTAGCGCGACCGCGCAAGAACTTACATTTAAAGCATAAACAAAAATTACAAGGCACAAAGCCTGTTAACAAGCCTATTCAAATTCATCATCCCCACTGCCATCATGCTTATCGCCCTCATCACCATCATCATCGTCGCCAGGCTTACCGTCGCCACCATCGTTTCCACCATCGTCACCAGCTGGCTCCTCTCCATCTGATAGTTCAACAGTTATCGGTGGGTCGAGAATGGCCTTAAGGCGCTGACACCAGTCATCATGTTTCAGCGCATCAGTAACCAAATTCATCACCGGTATCGACATATGATCATAACCGTGTTCAGCGCGAGCTAGCTCAGCCTCCGCTTGATCAGTCACTGAGCAGTGACTAATGTCGAAATCCTGCCCAAGCATAACTGCAGCATGTTGCGCACATTCCAAGTAGCCTTTACGATGACCAACTGCGAGAGAAGCATCTATAACGGCAGCAACAGCTTTGTTTAGCTCCCCAGCATTTAAGATGGAGTTGGCCATCTACAACAAACGAAATACATAAGATAACAGGTTTTAAGGAAGTAAACAAAAATCAAGAAAGGGCGTACCAGAACTATTCCTCGGCCGCGCATCCACTCGGCCTCAGAGACAAGCGTATCAACAATGCCCTGAGCCTCAGAATAGTTAGTCTGCGCTACATTAAGGGCGGCAGTACTAACATCACGCGCTTCCTCAGCAGTGGCAACCTTAACTTTCTCCGCTTCAAGATCGATTTCCAAGGATTCGCATTTATCAACCTGATCATTCAGGCGACGTTTCAGTTCAGCGATCTCGACTTCCTTGGCCTGCAGATCCCTGTCTTTGCTCGACAGCTGCAACTTCACATCAGCCAACTCAACCTAAAAAGCGACAAAGGACTCAGGCTATTATGCAAACAAAGCACAGAAGGAAAGGGTATAAGTTTTACATACCTCAATCTGCTCCTTAGCAGCCTGTGCAGCTTGCGCATCCTCAACCTTCGCGGTCAACTCAACAACCTTGGCTTCAAGGTCGACAATCTTGTTACGAGCCACGAACCCGCGCTCATTGTCCTTCTCGCATATGCGCTTGAACTCGGCTTTCTCCTTAGCCAGCAGCTGTTCAGCAGCGTGAAGTTTGTTTTTCAGGCCCTCGCGCCCCCATTCCTCCGCTTTCTTGTCAGCCTCAAACTTTGCCTTCTCTTCATCAAAGGCGGCTTTCGACTTCTCGAACTCGCTAACACGCTTCAACATTCGCTCGCGGTAGCTCTCCCAATCCGACCGCTCCCTAACCATTGTCCGCCACTCACGAACTATTTGATAGTTAGCAGCGCGAGTGTTGGCCTCGCCGATCACATAAGTGCGATACAACCCTTCATGAGTCTTCGCCCTCTGCCGGATAACCTCACCAGGAGTGAAGGAATTTAAGAACCAATCGCGGCAAGGTCCAAACTCTTGAAAGGTATCCTTTTGCTTCAAACCCCTTGGAGCCTGGTGGGGGGCGTCACCGCGTTCCTCTTCAGTATAACT
This sequence comes from Helianthus tuberosus, assembly GCA_030545235.1. Classification (NCBI taxonomy): domain Eukaryota; kingdom Viridiplantae; phylum Streptophyta; class Magnoliopsida; order Asterales; family Asteraceae; genus Helianthus; species Helianthus tuberosus. The sequence continues at coordinate 65,062,636 of CM060449.1, read as the reverse complement.
TTTATAGTAAATGTCACCGAGGGTATCCTTCGCCCTAATAGCTTGTGGGTTATAACCCCCAGCGCCACCAGAACTCGCGCCACTAGAAACATACGGGCCCGATCCCCTGGTAGAAGTTACCTTGGAGCGATGGGGGACCTCAGTATGCGTGGGGCGGGTAGGTTTCTCAACCTCAGGCTCCTTTCTCCTCTCTTGATGGGGCTTCTCAGGCCCCGTGGTATATCTCAAAGCATCATCAATAGGCTTTTCAACAGCCTTTTTCCTCTCCTTCTCCTTCTCCTTCTCTATATCAGAGGCTTTCTTCCTCTTCGCCTCCTCAGCCTTTTTATCTTCCCCAGTTTTCCTCTTCTTCTCTTCCTCCGCTTTCTTCCTTGCGTCCTCATCAACCTTCTTCCTACGCTCTTCATCAGTTTTCCTCTTCTCTTCCTCAGACGCGCGTTTCTCCGTCGCAGCAGTTTTCTCCTTCTCCACCTCAACATGCTTTGCCTTCTCAGACTCCACCGTTTTAAAAGGTTTAACGGTAACCTTAGGCCTCTTGTGTACCGGCTCCAGGGGATCTACAAACACCACACCCTTCTCAGGGGTCTTCTTTTTAGTCTCTGCAGAAACCAAGTGTTAAAAAGAGCGGAGATAACAAAGTCACGTAACTTAGGAAAACTAACCCGGGGAAACTTTGTAAAGTGAGCGCAAGTTGCTCCGTTTCCCAATCAAGGGAACCTCACCAGCCTTAAGCACAACAGACACACCAGTTGTGGTCTCGCTCCTACTTCTCTTTCTGATCAACTGCACAGCAGGCTCCTCCTCCGCCTCTTCTTCTTCCTCTTCTTCATGTGCAACAGAAGAGGGAGTAGCGCCAGCATCCGGGTTACGAGAGCCCGCGCTACCTTCACTTTTTGAGCCACCGGCTCCAGGCTTCTTCTCGCCTGCGCGCGACAAGCCCTCAAGTGAGTCACTAATTATCACATAATCTTTCAAGTCACTCTGAAGAAGGCGATGAATACCTTTATCAGCAGCACCAGCGGTTGCGCGACTACTACCAGCCCCCTTGCTGGTCACCTCAGCATCCGAGGCAGTAACCTTCTTCATCTTCACTGTTTTTTTCTTTTTCTTCTCTTCTGGGTCAATACCCAAGTCGCGCAACACACCTGCAAAGATGTTAGACCACGAACTTAGCCCCCCGTTCGAAGACCCTATAGACTCCTCGCTGGAAAGATAGACAACCTCTTTCCCAGCAGAAGTCACAGAGCGCAAAGGACGAGGTTTAGGTATGTGCGCACCTTCGGTTGCATCAGGCGGCGAGGCGAATGCATCAGCAACGGGGTACATGAAGTTACCCTTAATCTGGTCATACCAGTATTCTTCTCCAGCTTGAAGTGGGCGCACGCCCATGGAACCGCCAAAAGTGGCGAAGGCAGCTTGATACAAACGCGCCTCTACACGACAAATTATATAAATAAAACACAAGTTACGAAACACGAGATCAGTGAAACTAAGGAAATTACTAACCTCTATTATCAATCATCAGGATAGGGACTTCCTTGCTATCAGGCAGCCATTGATCGCTCATTCGCGCCGCTACCAAGACATTCTCCCCAAACACTCGGTTTGGGGTGGCAGTAAGCTCCCGATACCAAGCCTCAGTCTTGGGGATCGCCAAATCTTCTTTCACAATCGCTTCAGTCCAGGCATGGAACGTCATGGCAATGGGAATAACCTCCTCGCGAATATAAAAGAATTTTGGTTTCCAGTCGTGGAAACTCTTGGGAGTATTGAGAAGTATCTTCTTTGCAGCGCCTCGGTTGGCAAACGAGTAAAACCCCATATTTCGAATTAGCTGATAAAACACCCTAAATTTTTCCACCGTTGGCCATGCGACCAGCAAAGAAACTCGAAGTGTTGAACCCGGACCATCCCGGGAGGGCTCATCTGAGATACATGAAACCCATAAAATTGAAGGATATGAGCCAAAAAGTTCTTCGCCGGCAACCGGAAGTTGCCTTGATGGAAGAAATCTTCAAACAACGTTATATAACCCGGCGGTGCATCGGCGGCCGTCTGGTTTTGACCGGGGTACCTAGCATCCCATTCCGGTGGAAACCGGAAACCCCGTACTATTTGTTCAAACAACCCTAAATCCCACCGGAGAACCGGAACAGGGCCTTCCTCTCCGGGATTGTCTTCATGGTGTTCTTCAGCCATTGGTAGATCAACAAAGAAGTCTTGAATATTCTACAAACAGACTTGAAGATCTGCTACGATGTTCTTCAAGGATGTGAAGATTCTGCAACCGTCTTCTTCAAACTTTGAAGATTCAGAGGAATTCGAGAGGAAATAAAGGAAGAGTAGAAGAGAAAGTGATAATTCCTCATGTCTCTTCAGATATATATACCCATCGCATTTAATGCGATGAGTAACCGTGCCGAAATCGCCGCGAGCGAGGCCAATCAGAAAACGCCACGTAAGGCGTGTTTCCCAGAGTGACGGTTACCACGCGCGCGTGGGCCTCACTCTCTGACGGAAATACGATTCGTCAGGGACAAGTTGATGACAACCGTCAGAGGTCAACTCAAACGTCACCAACCACGACTTTTTTTTTACCAACCTGTCAGAGTTCAAATTTCGAGGGTTTTCCCGCCATAAATTACAACAAACTTCATGCAGAAGCTACTAAGGCCGCGTAGTGTTAACAATGCCTTAATAACCCTGCGGGCCTACACAGAAAGGCAATAACCCACCTGGAACCAATCCGGTAGTCGCGCCGTTGTAACCAATAAAAGGTTACACGCGCCACGTCTACCAAAATCAAGGAAGCATTTTCTTCAACTTTATTTTTTAAGTCCAGAGCTCCAACCACTTGCCTCGTGCATGGTACAGCACTGGACTGGGGAGACTTGAAGGGGTATGGTCCCAAAAAAGCCGCGCAAACCTCCGTCAAGGTTGCGCGCGGAACCATACTCCTTATTCAACAAACTTCCTACCACGAGCCTTGCGCGAGGTACATCATTTCTATTTTACGTCGCGCAAGACTTAGACGACAAGAAGCTCCGATAGCAGCACTTAGCATACTGAAGGAGCACTCAGTCACCCAAACCCCGCGCGGGTTGGTTACGTGCCCAGCAAGAATCGCACAGGGAAGCAGCGCAAGGCTGCTCCAAATAGTACACAAGGTACAAGTGGCAGAAAAGAGCCAATCAACGTCCCTCTGGCTCTGCTCAATCGTGCTCCACGGTCATCTGACATGCAGGAGACAAAAAGTACTTAAGGACGCCTACATGGCACCAATCATAAGGCAGAGACAACTGCCACACGATCTCCACTTACCTGCTAATGGCAGAAGGGCGGTCAGGCCGACAACGGTGACACGTGGCCCCAATCACATTGCGCCAGCTCCAGAAAGCTCCCAGAAGCCACCAACGGTCGACACCAGTGAGACAAGGAGCATATCCTCCATGTTGTCGCCTTCCGACCCAAGGCCCATCAGCCTACACCCTCTTACACTACTCCGGCTATAAATAGAGACCTCACCTCACAGGTTAAACATTCCATTCCCTCTACTCTTACTTACTTAATTATCTCCCCAAAGTAGTCGCTTATTCTCACGCCGGAGCCCGGTTAAGAGGGAAACCCCCACATTCCCCTCTTAACGAGTAACGGTGTTTTGTTTTGCAGATAACCACAGTCATTAAGGAGCTCAGGAAATCGTAAAGAAGATTAACCATCATGGTAGAAACATAAACCAAACTGATTAGTCCCTTAATTAGTTCTGTGTTTCTTCAGAGCTATAAACAAAATTTAGGTGTTACTATATGGTGAGTTCGTCCAGTTCCTTAGCTTTAAAATATTTTTCTATTTAAAATAAAATAATTAAATAGTTATAAGTTATATGAAATATCTAAAGTATAGAATATATACTATTTTTGGTATAAACCACAAACTAAACTGGGCGCTATGATTTGGAGTTTTTGAAGTTGACTGACAGAAAGTTAGGAAAAAAACTGACAATGAAAAAACCCCAATGACTGGCTTAGACAATTTCATGGTCTTAAACCGAACACCCTTAGTGTAGGGGCAACATCTAAACACTTGTATGTCAATACCTTGAACCTTAACAATTTCCTTTAGTGTTATTGAACCAACTGCAAGTAACGCTTTCTCACTTCATAATAATTCATTCATTATGAATATAACAAGGATCAAGTGAAAGGAGATTAAAAAAAAAACAATAAATCAGACATCTACGTAGCATTTGAAGATCAAAACATGCACATAAACGATAAAACCCTAGAATACTCACCTAAAAAAAACTTTTTAAAATGACCTTTTTAAATAATGTTTTATTTACAAATTTGGTGGAACACACATATGTTTTTTTATTTCACATATTATAAATTATAATAAACTATAATTTTGCAACAATTATGTGCAATGTTGCTTGTACTCTTTGTTGTACAAATTGTTCGGTTGTTTTACTAGAAACCATGTGCTATTTTAGTGGTTTTCATTTGGTGGTTTTCTTTGCTCCTCAAAACTGATTTGTTATTCATTTAATAATCGGGTTGTTTCTCTTTCTAAACTATGAGATTCTCTCTCTTTATGAGGCTCCACCTCCCCATCTCCGCCCCTTCTCCGCCCTTTTTCCGCCGTCGTGTACGGTTTTACAGCCACCATGTATCTTCTTAATGACGATTTTGTGGAGGTTGTAGGGGGCTTCGGCTGGAGATCATTAACCGGTTCGACAGAGTTTGTTGTAGCCCCGGTATGAGGGTTTGGAGGTTGTTTAGGCTTCCCTACATTACCGGTTGTAGTATTTATCAACATTGATGTGCAATGTCGATTGTACTCTTTGTTTTACAAGTTGTACGTTGGTGTTCTTGGAAATCATGGGCTGGATCCGTGGTTTTGTTTTTATGTTTAAAGTCGATTCCTTATTTCATTTTATCATGGCTCTCTCTCTCTGATTCGGGTGTTGATGAAGCCGAATGGGGAAGTTGTCGGCTGTTGGTAATGAACCCGGTTTGGAAGTTGTTGCATGCGAGTGTTCTAGCAGGCGATGATGGTGGCAGCTACTTGACATGGCAACTCCGGTTGCAGCCATTGTGGCACTGAGCCGTGCTATCTTGGTGATGGCGATGAGGATGTTTGAATCTGAGCCTCTTGATCCATTTTTTTTTTTACTTTAATTAAGTGTTTTTCTTGATGATGGTGGCAGCTAGGTTGTCTATGATGTTGGTGGTTGTGTTATTGATGTGGTGGTAGTGGCGGTAGTGATGGTTGTAGTGGTGGTTGTTGTCAAGGCCTGTCTTATAATATTTAGAATCGGTTTTTATTTTAGATACGGTTCAAACTCATTTGGGTAGGTCATGAATTCTGCCAGATAACATAACATGTGTTGAGATCTTAAAGGTTAACAGCGATGCAAGATAACTTGACGAGTAATCAGCATACAACTTACAGTCATATTATACCAAGTTCAGATAATCATCATCAGATGCATACAAAGCTAGTAGCAGCTATCATATGTCACCAAAAGTGAAATTAAGAATGAAAATTGATAAGTTAAAGGAATTCATGTTGGTGGCAGTCAGAAGAAAGGTAAACACTTCAATAACAGAGTCAAAACCAATTATGATGTTGAAGACGAATGCCATTTAGATCCATAAAGACATCTGGTTAAAAAGGTAAAATCTAGGGTCTGTTGCAGATATGTAAAAGCAAAACCAAAGAGATGACGAGATTATGAATGATTTACTTGATAAAAAGGTTGTATGTTAAAAATACATGACAGAGATACAAGATGCTTAGAACTTCCTAAATTGTTTCATTATGCATAATGATGTATACAGGATGCTTTTAAGCTCTTGGAGGGTGGGATTGACAAGATAACAGATTTTGAAAAGTTACTTTCTGACTTGCTGTCTTATTCTTTCCATGGTATTCTATCAAGGCTACTTGCTGAACTTTACATGCATCCAACTTTTGAAGCCAGCTCATAATTTTGAGATGCTAATGTAGGTTTGATAAATTTGAGTTTTTATATCTTCCACAACAGAGCGCCTAACGCGCTCTGAGGCGTTTAGGTCTCTATGTACAATCAAACAAGCTTTATGTCCAACTAACAGTTGCATCTCTCTCATCTCTTTTACATATCGACCTCTTAATCAAATAAACCATTCTAGATAGAAGAATTTAGACCAGCCCAGGTGGTATTCAAAATTTCATCACGTATATTTGGTAAAAAAAGAAACACCCATACTGTAGAGCTTCATGTTCAATGAGTTAGTTGCTGGAGATGACATCTTCATGTCTGCATTGGATCTATGTTTTGGCATTGCTAATTTTTCATACAAGAATTATCATTGCTAATATCCATACCACAACCCATTTGTGCAAAAAATGATTAGTATAAGAGAATGTATCAGTAGTGTGCAGAGCATTGACCAACATCCTTTCGTAGCACTGACCACACTTCAACTATGTAAGTTGATCGTACAAAATGCTTTTCTTCAAGTTCCTCTCCAAGCAAGCTTTTCATTTGTGAGATAAAGAGTTCGTCTAAGATTTACATATTACGATCATCATATGAGTTACTTTTTAGAATGTGTGTGCCTAATGATTGCCTTTATGATTTAGCCTTCAAATTCCAATAATCATTTCTCTAATTAATAACTAATTATGTGTAAAAGTCAATAGTTAGGAAAACAAGATGCAACTTACACCAAGTGCAACTCTGAACCTTTGTACCAGTAATCACCCTAGTAATCACCCTGAAGCAACAGAAACCATCTAAGCAGAAAACAAAAACAATTATGCTTTTTTCCCTTTTTAGCGAAAAGTTAAAACTCACATGTCGTATTCGGTCCCAAAAAACTCTGCAAACTGCAATAAAAATCTATGTGTCTAACATGGTATGAAGATGATTTGTAATATTGGTAACTTGTTCTCTTAAAGATTGCATCCAGGATTGAATTTCAGATTCAACCTCACTTTCCTTAAAATATGTACCATCTTGTACTCTTGTCTGCACAAAATTTAAATTAGGTGGTGGTAAGATGGGTGAGTTGGGTAACGGGCCAAAATGGATTTGGTTCAAAATGGTCAATTTATTGGCCTAAAACACATTCTTTCCAAAATTAGATTAAACTTTTTACCGCTCATTAGTGTGTCATATATGATTACAATTATAAACTAATGTTTCAAATAAAAGATAATTCAAGAAGAGTCATGCAACAAAAATACAATCGTGTTTTGATAAAATGATTTTCTTGAGTTCAATACCATTATAAATAGCGATAAACTAGAAAAAAAATATATGTATATTATATCAAAATACCCTAGTATATACGCTATTTTACATGTATATTTAACAAAAACATAAAATTCGGATATTTTGTAGCTATATTTAATCGCTAATTATATTTAAAATAATAAAAAAGTAAAAAAAATAACCGAAATCCCACTATTTATGGCTACATACCCTGTAGCGACCTTCGACCTATATGCTACGCTATTCGCTATAGCGACCACAACTATCACAATTGACAACTATGCACCAGATCAAAGTAAAAATCAGCACCAGGCTGCTTGGGCGACAGACATGGGTTGAAGATGGTATGAAGATGATTTGTAAAGTAGGGTTGGGTTGGGTTGACCCATTTGACTAATTTTTTTTAAATCGAATTTTAGAGAAAATCAACAAACTTGACCTAAAAATAAAGAAAAATGAAGAATGCACTCACTATTTTAACAAGCTTCTCAATGACTGCTTGAAGAAAAGATCTATATTTTGATTTAAAAACAATAGTGACTTCAGTTAAACGGTCCCGAGGTGCTACATCTCCTCCATTAGGAATGTTACCCGAACAACATGACTTCAATTGTACCTCCATTTTAGGGTTCCAATCGTCTCCATTAGGAATGTTACCCGAACAACATGACTTCAATTGTACATCCATTTTAGGGTTCCAATCGTCTATTAGTTTCTTCATCGAATGCAAAAGAATGCCAAGCTGAATACATTCAAAGAATTTACTTTAGAACAAACCAATATAGTCAAAAGAATGTAAGTGTGCCAACCCGCCTATTTCACCCTAAACCTCTTTTTGACCGATTAACCCAACCCATCCTCTATCATAAATGCTGCTAGTAATAGAATGTTGGTGGAGGTACAACAAAAAATGATTTTCAAACCTCTTGAGGAGCCATTTTAAGAATATCCATGGCATCCCAATTCTTTTACCTATAATCCTATTATGATGAACAACGTAGTCCACATCATAATCTTTTCTTTTATTAATAAATGATCGAACACCAGTTTCTTGATGCTCTTCATCGTGGATGGCCATTCAATATTTCCTTTCCTGTAGATGTTCCTTTTATCCACAACACCCGGTTAGGATTAGTGATAATAAACCTAGAGCGGTGGTTCCACATCCGAGATGGAAGATAAAGCTCTAAAGCTGGATTCCGACAAGACGTTCAAGCGTTGCTTTGCCTTGCCGGAGCGGGTTGAAGGGGCCGGTGTTGCTTTGCTGATGGCAAGAGGTTAGTACCTCGAGGCTACTCGGTGTTCTGGAGCATATATATAAATGGTTAGATTTGGTGTCTCCTTGAGAATAATAAGCATAGAGTGGCGGTGTATCGCCGGAGATGTCAGAGTCCTCCCGGAGTTTTTGGTGTCAAACTCGTTATATATATATATATTTTGTGAATAATCTGGGCGCCTTGCCGGTGTGGGAACATAACACAACAAAGCTCCCCATGTCTTTCTCGACAGGTGACTCCTTTACAGGACTTGATGGTAATAGAAAGATACTTTGCCGGGACGTGCAGGTAGTTGCGAGGTTATTAGGGAAGAAAAACTCTGTAAAATTAGCTGATACTTGTCCCCTCGCTACCTTTACTTGTAACATGTTTAATTATCATTTTCTTTTCCTTGTCTTTTAGCTATGCATGTTGTCCATGGAAGCTTGCATCTCCATTGTCATGTAAAGAATGACGTGTATAATAAAATCCTTCGATGTGCAACAACTGTTATGCACTTCATTTTCCAGCAGGGAAATAAAATATAGTAAAGTAATAACATTGTCTGTTCAAGTACATGTTCCCCATGGCTCTATTATTTTTGTATCCCAAAAGCTTTTGGAAGTCTTATCTTTTGATAGAGCTATCACGTGCTCTAACTCTATTTCACACCTGTTTTTATAAAAGCCAACACTCTTTCAAAAGAGAGACCTGCCCTTGTAAAAAAAGGTAAAGATAGACTTAGTTTCTAACATCGTTAGTCATCTAGTTACTTTAGCAAAAAAATATTAATCTAGTAATATATGTACTATCTTTTTCCAAGAAAGAAACAGAGGGTAGTTACGTTAGAAAAGTTTTGCAGGCTTTTGTCACTTTTCAAGAAAATTACTTTTGTCCTTGAAAATAACAACCAACCTCCAATTTTAATATCCACTGTACAATACATTATTGTACACCATGCATCCTTACTTGTACATCTATTCTTTCAACATAATAAATTGTGTTTATCCTCGTGGTGATAAGTAATTTATATACTATAACAATATTATTTCCAGTGTTGCAAAAGTCGGATTCCTCGGCCGAGTACTCGGCGAGTACTCGGTCCTCGGACCTCCACCTTGGCGACTTCCTCCTAGGCGGTCTCAACTAGTCGGCCTCGGGAGTACTCGGTCCTAGTCGGCGCCTAGTCAGCCTAGTCGGAGCCTAGTCGGCCTAGTCGGTCTAGGCGGTCAACGTGGTTTGTTGACTTTTAATCGGTTAAACTCGGCCTAATCGGCCTTGTACTCGGACTACTCGGCCTTGTACTCGGACTAGTCGGACTTGTATTCAGAATATTTGAACTTTAAACATGTTTCATTTTAAATTATACCCAGTTGACATGAATTATGCTTATTTTAACACATAAATAATATATAACAATTAATTTTCTTTATATTTACCATGTCCGCGTACTCCTCGAGTACTCCGATTACTCCCAACTCCCCAATCGGCCGACTAGGGACCGCCTAGCGACTTTTACAACACTGATTATTTCTAAGATTATCCGAGATGTGTGTGTATGATGGATGCATTATTAAATCCCATTTAAAAATAGAGAAAATGGTACATGTCATTTTCCTTCCCCGTTTAGTTCTTATCCCCTTTTTTGAGATTTACCACCCCATGTTATTCATTATATAGTACACAAAGCAATTAGTGCTTGCCATTTCATTATGGTATTCAAAAAGTGGTAAGTTTTTTTTATCATGAAGATGTGATAATGATGTGTAGTGCTTAATGTTTATTTAAGCTTTATTTTTGAAAACAAGTAAACATGCTCGTTAGCATGGTGATATTTCTCTCACAGATCAGTAACTTTTAGTCAAAATATGTATGTACTTTTAGAGTGACATGTTTGAGATAGTTAAGAAATTCAGAACTTTTGAAACTGGAGATGTATACGCAGATCTGAACATCGTGTAAGCCACACGAAAGGGACAAATCTGGTCGTTTGTATGAAGGGACCGGGACACGCTTGTACTCGGTCCCATGGATGGCGTTAATGTCGAATCCATAGCCAAAATGGCAGGGCGTTACTAACCTTAGATTCGGCAAGATCTGGTTCAGATTCCTCCTCTTGTTGTCATGGTGACGGTTCCTCTTGCGGGGTGTCGGGTCTTAGGCTGCAGCCACATGAAAATCTAGTTAGAGGGCCCGGGGGGTCTTGCCCCAAGGGCACTCGAACGCTCAAGTCATTATCATGTATGGCAATGATAATTACAGGCTATAATATGGAGCACAAATTTAAGGTGTAAGAAGGGATAGATGAAGAGGGAAGAAGGAGCCCCCAAATGAGGGGAGAAATCACCTGGTCCTTTTGGAAGAAGGAACTTTCTTTATATAGTAAGGTTCTTGGGCCATAACCCTAATGGGCTGGCCTAAGAATGGGATTATCATGATTTGGCCCACTGAAACCAACTAAGCATGCTGAGAAAGACCAAATGGGCTCAGGCCCAGTCATCCCTCAAACGGATTGAGTCCAGACGAGGAGCCCCGGCGGGGGCCCTCGTCAACAATAGTGTTAATGATGTAATCAGTTACTCCACAAGACCAAGGGAGGTGACCTTCTTTAATGAAGGCATGGAAGCCCTTCTTAAGACAAGCTGCCAAGAACTTATAACAAAGGAAGGTTGCATTGATCCTAAAAGGTTTCCCCAAAAAATGGTCTTAGTGATAGGCGAGGCAAAGATCATGCATACCTGACTTAGAAAGGAGGATCATGTGGTAGTCACAACTGTCGCATACCTTTAAACAACAGGAGAAATACATCCAGAGACTCAACAAGCGACTATCCGACCACTACCTCTTGCAACGCCGAACCCGAAACCTAATCAAGCAAAAAGGGCACACGTTGGATCACCAGGTATATCACTCTATACCTATTGACAGTTCTGAAAATACAAATCGTCATCTTGACCCATCTTTATACCTACTTTCACAGTTAACTCTTTTAATTCATTAGAAAAGTAGTTCAACAAGCAAGATAAGTGACAAAAAAAAAAAAAAGAAAAAAAAACCCAAGCTACACATGTTAAGAGGACAACTATTAGAGCTTATAGATAACCCATAACTGTCTTTTAATCTACGCTTTTCTTCTTCTCAATCTACAGAACCAAGCTACATCGCCAAAAAGGCACATGATGAGTGATCAATCAGCATTCCCCCTTTTCTCGACTGGAAGTTTGCAGAAATAGGCAGCTAAAAGCATGACAAAGCCATTTCCATGCAATAAGATCACATAGGAGCATGAATTTTGTACAACTTATATCTAACTAACACATTTGGTGTTAGCAAGTTAAGTTGAAAATAACTCTTAACTCAAAAACATTTTTGTACATCGCTGACATATAGAATTGGTAATGTGACTAAAATGAATTCATGTAACAAACCTTAGGCTTTCTAATAATATGATATATGTGTAACAACCTCATATTCTCGTATCGCGGCGGGTACTAATTCTAGTATATATTAAAACATAACATATTAGCTACAAGAAGCTTCTTAGTTTTCACAATTTCACCATAAAACTTTAATATTTTAGTCCCTAAACAAATAACTTCTTTACAATCTATCCCCTTGGATTTTCATTTTTAAACATATTTGTTGTTTTTCCTTTCACACTAACCATATGTTATCTATTCATACTCATATATTTTTATTTATTATTTAATTTAATTCGTATAATACACATTTATATTTATTTTTTATCAATGTTCATTAGTTTTTTTTTAAACTGATCAATATGGAAATTCTCAAAAACCCCTCTTTCCAAATCGGTACCATATACCGAAATACCGAAAAAGTACCGGTGTTAACGATACCAATAATACCGCTTTTTTATCGAATAGCAAACTCAATAATTGTTTTAGTCCCTAAACAAATAGCTTCTTTACAATCTATCACAGGATTCTCATTTTTAAACATATTTGTATTTGTTTTTTCCTTTCTCACTAACCATATGTTATCTATTCACAGTCACATATTTATTTATTATTTAATTAATTTGCATAATACACAGTTATATTTAATTTTTTTTATCAATGTTTGTTAATTTATTTAAAATTCTAATCCATATGGAAATTTTAACACTAATATTGGTACCACACATCCTTACCCTCTACCAAATCTAAGGTCATGTCCACTTAGGTCGGGGGTGTGGCCTCGCGTCACCATGCCACATCACCAAAAATGGCGCCCTCTAGCGCCCCACCCCATGCCCGTCATTGAAGGGGCGCTATGGCATCCCGCCAGCGTGCTAACGACCATTTTAACGCCAATCATCTGGGACTCATTCCTTTTCCACCAATCAGATTTTCTTCTTTTTTGATTTCCTTTTTCTTTTTCTTTTTTATATTATTTAAAAGGGGCTTTAAACCATTGCAAGGATCTTAAAGGAAGGGGCTTTAAAGCCCTCAATATGAGGTGGTGTCTACGTGGCGCTGATGTGACGTGATAAAGCCCATAGGGGCTTTATACCACACCCTACAACCTTAGAAACTTTAATACCAATATTGGTACCACACGTTCGCTATGATACAAGTATTGTATCGGTATTAAAAAAAACTCATCCTTACCCTGTACCAAATCTAAGGTCATGGACACTTAACGCCTACTTAATCAAAATCATCGCTTGCTTCGTTTAATCAATCCCAATCCACACAAGTCAATCGAGACAATAATGTCGAAATACTAGTACGGTACAGTACCGTACCATTCCTTAATGTGCCTATACGATATGGTATTCAATTTTCAGATTTATAAAAATTTTGGTTTCGAGTAATACAACATACCCAAAAAGTAAGAACACAAAAAGTTATATGCGAAAAACAATTCACTACAAAGAACTAGGGATGAGTTTAGTATTGTACCGATACTAAAAGTATCGATCATGAAAATCAAAAAATGAGTACCGGTACCAAAAGTTCTTGGTACGATATTCAAAGGTAAATCAACCCAAATTACTGGTACAGTACCAAACTGAAAGTACCGATCCCAAAAATGGCAAAAAGTGGGTATCGATTTGGTACCGAAAATGGCCCACTAAGATAGGTATTGGTATGGTACCGGTTCGGTTTCAATATCGGGTACTATTGCTTATCCTTACAAAGAACACTGGAAATTTTATTAAGAACTAAGAACACACAAAAATAGCTAGTGAGCTATAAACAAAATTTTAGGTGTTACTTTAAAACATTTTTCTATTTAAAACAAAATAATTAATTAGTTATAAGTTATATGAAATATCTAAAGTATAGAATATATACTATTTTTGCTATAAACCACAACCTAATATGAAATATCTAAAGTATAGAATATATACTATTTTTAGTATAAACCACAAACTAAACCGGGCGCTACGACTTGGAGTTTTTGAAGTTGACCGACTGAAAGTTAGGAAAAAAACTGACCATGAAAAAACCCCAATGACTGACTTGGACAATTTCATGGCTTTAAACGGAACACCCTTAGTGTAGGGGCAACATCTAAACACTTGTATGTAACGCTTTCTCACTCGTAATAATTCATTATGGATATAACAAGGATCAAGTGAAACGAGATTAAAAAAATAATAAATCAGACATCTACTTAGCATTTGAAGATCAAAACATGCACATAAATGATAAAACCCTAGAATACTCGCCTAAAAAAAACTTTTTAAAATGACCTTTTTAAATAATGTTTTATTTACAAATTTGGTGGAAAACACATATGTTTTTAATTTGACATATTATAAAATATAAACTATAAATTTGCAACAATTATGTGCAACGTTGTTTGTACTCTTTGTTGTAAAAATTGTTCGGTTGTTTTACTAGAAACCATGTGTTGTTTTAGTGGTTTTCTTTGCTCCTCAAAACTAAATTGTTATTTATTTAATAATCGGGTTGTTCTGTCACACCCCAACCGATGACTGAAACATCGGGGCGCGACACTAAGCGAAACAAATTGTCCAGGAGAAATCCATAACAACTAAATTACCGGATAGTTAATATTATGTCCCATACCATAACTCATCACGTAAACTAATTATTACAGACATAGATATCTCTAAGACAAATAACATGTTCCGACAACTCATATTTAAAATAAATAAATTGTTTTTGTTTGTTTCTACACTCCATCCTAGCTCAATTCCATCAAATAGCAAGCAAGCATCCTAAGCATTCAAACACCTGCCACATACGTTAAAATAGAGGTCAATACACATAGTGTAAAGGTGAGCATACAAGTTTAATAATATAATAGAGTTCGAAATCGTTTACGCGTAACCAGCATGTAACATGTAACCAAGTGAAGGCTAGTAGGTTATCGACAGAGAAATATGCACAGACGTGACTGCGAGTTGTAGAATGCGCAACACATATCCCCACTGGGACACGTGAAGTAAAGCCCTTAACAACCCCTGTCCACGACAGGTGCTGAGTCCAAACTATAGTACTATCGTTGCTAAGGTGTCAGGCAACAATCATTGTGTTAACATAACATACAAGCGTTCATCGACTAACACGTAGCATGCAATAACGGTCAGCGTATAAATAGTGTTTGCGTTGTGTGATCGATATGATTTGAATAAGTAACGTATGTAACACCCAAAAGTGTGTAAAGCAAAAAGGGATCGAGTATACTTACAGATAGCATTTAACAAGTAAACACTCTCTTGGATTGAAGGGAGTGCTGAGAGAGATTAGCCTGAACGGTTAACGATAGCATAAGCGAAAGAATGGCGCTTAAAACGGTGCGAAGTGATTAAGTGACGAATGGTAATCCGGTCGGATGGCAATCCAAACGGATGGCCATTAGATCGGTTTGCCACTCGTTTCGGGTGGATGTGTTTATGTATGATGGCTTTGAAGTTTTCGTTGTAGCATTTTGAAAACAGAGAAGTATCTCTACCTTTCAGGTAGTTCGATCGGATGGCGATCCGTCCGACGAGGTATTCCTCAGAGAACAAGTTCACAGCAGGATTATCTTTCAATCGGATGGTCTACCGATCAGATGTCAATCCGTCAGAACTGATGATCCTTGAAAATTTGTAAAAATGATTAAGTGTTGGAGTTCAAGTGCAATCCGATCGGATTGCGGTTCGATCGGATGGCAATCCGATCGGACGGCAATCCGTCCCGTGATCCGATCTTTTTGCAATCTTGAATGTTTGTTAAGTTTTGGAAGTTTCGAGGTTTGATCGAGACGATATGACAACGCGTTAAACAACAGGAACTTCCATCAGTCCCAAGTTATCCAACAGAACGGGAATCACCACAGTCCTCTCAGTTTAACTGTTCGTGACGGTTGTTCATGCTCAACCCGAAATCGGTTGTCCAGCTGATAGGAATCAAATCTTGAACCAACACTTCACTAGAAACGAGTAGAAGGTTTGTACGAGGTCCGATCCTATCGGTTTTGAGTGCATTGAGTGTAAAAGAGTTGAAAGAAAGTTGAAAAGGTATCTTTCAATCCTTGTAACTTTGAAAAAGTTTAGATCTATGCAAAAACAGCGTTTAATCTTCTGGAAATCCTTCAGATCTGAGTTATTCTTGGTGGAATAAGGTCAAAACTTGAGGTTCATAAGAACTCCATGATGACATCACCCTAGAACACCTCAAATCCGCTGATTTCACGGTTAAAAGTTAAGATTCAAAGGTGAAGATGATGAAGAAGTGTGTGTAGATCATAGAAGTACAAGACTTGGGGAAGAAACTTACAAGAATCGTGAGAAATCGAGAGAAAAGTGGGTTGGAGCGTCTGGTCGAACGAGTGGAGCTGTCACATCAATGAGGTGATATGAAAGGAGGTATTTATAGGGTTTCCAAAAGAGGAAAGGGAGCACAGACCATGGATCGGATGACAATCTGATCGGATGGCCATTCGATCAAATGGTTATTCGATTGAAGTGGCTTGGCGAGTTAATTTTCGGCGTTTCGTTTCGTGTGTTGAGTGTTGCGATGCATTTGAGCGTGTAACGATTAGGCGACACGATAGGTTGACATTACCTACACAAATACTATATCTAACATACAATCACTATAAACATCTTGCGTTTAGCGTTTGCGATTAGGTTGCGAATTCCGATAGGGTTGCGAATGCGTTTCGATTAATCACCACAAACATAAAGTAAACATGCACAAGTAACACATAAATAGCACACACGTAAAACAATATCCGGAACGCATAATTCGAGTTGCGAATGCGATTGCGATACGATTAGCGATAAAACTTGCGATTAAACCTCGATTATTCACAGATACTCCACATAATACAACTAAAGCGATTAAAATACAGATTCGATTACAAGTCAAGGTGTACAACCCATAGTTAAGCAAGTAGTGACAGATCGCAATTAGCAATCTTTTCTTCCTTTGACTTTGACTCATACTTTTGACTTTCGAACACGGGGTGTTACAGCCTCCCCTACTTAAGGTAATTTCGTCCCAAAATTAGGCCTTAGCTGTAACAAACAACTACGGGTACTTTGCCTTCACGTCGCTTTCGAGTTCCCAGGTGAACTCTGCGCCGCGTTTACCTTCCCAGCGAATCTTCACAATAGGAATGCGTGAGCGCCTAAGTTTCTTGGTTTCTCGGTCCATGATCTCGATAGGCTTCTCCACGAAGTGTAATGTTTCTTCCACTTGTAGATCCTCAAGTGGAACTTGTAAATCATGCTCGGCTAGGCACTTTCTGAGGTTCGAAACGTGGAAAGTTGGGTGGATATTGCTAAGTTCCTCCGGTAGTTCGAGTCTGTAGGCCACCTTACCGATCCTTTCCAAAATCTTAAAGGGCCCAACATATCGAGGCGCGAGCTTTCCTTTCTTGCCAAACCTGATCACACCCTTCCAAGGTGATACCTTTAGGAGTACGTGATCGCCAACGTCAAATTCAAGGGGCTTGCGGCGTCTATCGGCGTAACTTTTCTGACGACTCCGAGCTTTCAGCAGATTGCCTTGAATTTGGAGGATTTTGTCAGTCGTTTCTTGCAACAGCTCAGGACCGGTTATTTATGAGTCTCCGATCTCGTGCCATACAATAGGCGATCGGCATCTTCTTCCATATAGTGCCTCAAACAGTGCCATTTGAATGCTAGAGTGATAACTGTTATTGTACGGGAATTCGACTAAAGGTAAGTATGTGTCCCAATTACTACCGAAATCTATGACACACGAGCGAAGCATGTCTTCAAGGGTGCGAATCTTTCTTTCAGTCTGACTGTCGGTTTGGGGATGGAAAGCTGTACTTAGATTAAGCGTAGTACCGAGAGCAGATTGAAATGTTTCCCAAAGACGTGAGGTAAACCGACCATCGCGGTCAGAGATGATGTCGCGAGGCGTCCCATGTCGACAAATGATCTCATCGGTGTAGATTCGGGCTAATTTTTCTACCTTATAGTCTTCTCGTATTGGCAGAAAATGAATAGATTTAGTCAAACGGTCAACGACAACCCAGATGCTATCGTGACTTGATGGCGTGCGTGGGAGTTTCGTTATGAAGTCCATAGCTATACTCTCCCATTTCCACATAGGGATCTCGGGTTGGACGAGTAAGCCAGAGGGTCTTTGATGGTCGGCCTTGACTTTCCAGCAACTCAGGCACTTCGAAACATAGAGGGCGGTATCTTTCTTCATGCCCGGCCACCAGTACTTGTAGCGTAGGTCCTGGTACATTTTATCGGCACCGGGATGAATAGAATATCGGGATTTGTAGGCTTCGTCCATTAGAATCTGTCGTAGGTCGGTGCGCTTGGGGATCCAGATTCGGTCTAGATAATGGAATATACCATTCGATTTATTCACTAACTGGAATCCATCGTTCAGAATCCTTTCTTTCTTCAAAGTACGTTCGGTAAAACAAGCATGTTGGGCTTCGCGGATAAGAGCTTCGAGATTATGTTGGGCTTGGATATTACGAACGCTATGCAAATAGCTTCGTCGGCTTAGAGCGTCGGCAACGACATTTGCTTTGCCAGGATGATAACGAATCTCACAGTCGTAATCGTTAAGAAGTTCAACCCAGTGGCGTTGGCGCATATTCAGTTCCTTTTGGCTGAGAATGTGTTGCAGGCTCTTATGGTCTGTGAAGACAGTACACTTGGTACCGTAAAGGTAGTGTCGCCAAATCTTCAACGCAAAAATGACCGCACCAAGCTTGAGATCGTGGGTTGTATAATTCTTCTCGTGGATCTTGAGTTGTCGAGACGCGTTAGCGATAACCTTGTCCCATTGCATGAGAACACAACCAAGACCAAGGTTCGAGGCATCGCAGTAGACAACGAAGTCATCGTTTCCGTCGGGTAGAGCGAGTACAGGAGCATTGCAGAGCATATGCTTGAGAGTTCGAAAGGCAGTCTCTTGTGCAGTTCCCCAGACAAAAGGTTTGTCTTTGTGCGTGAGAGAAGTAAGCGGTACAGCGATTTTAGAGAATCCTTCGATAAATCGGCGATAATAGCCCGCTAGTCCGAGAAAAGATCGGACTTCAGACGGGTTCTTAGGTGTAACCCAACTCTTAACAGCTTCGATCTTTGTGGGGTCGACGTGGATACCTTGACTATTGACAATGTGTCCGAGGAATTGAACCTCCTCCAGCCAAAATTCACACTTGGAGAACTTGGCATAGAGTCGATTACCTTGGAGTAGTTCGAGAACCAAACGTAGATGTTGCGCGTGTTCGGTTTTCGACTTGGAATAGATCAGGATATCATCGATGAACACGATGACGAAGCGGTCGAGGAGAGGTTTACACACGCGATTCATCAGATCCATGAAAACTGCAGGTGCGTTGGTTAAACCAAAGGGCATAACAACGAACTCATAGTGGCCGTAACGAGTGCGAAAAGCGGTTTTGGGTATATCCTCCTCTTGAATGCGTAACTGGTGATAGCCTTAGTGCAAATCAATCTTCGAGAAACACGTAGCACCTTGTAACTGATCAAACAAATCATCGATTCGAGGTAGGGGATAGCGATTCTTGATTGTCAGCTTATTCAAATCCCTATATTTGATGCACATCCGGAACGACCCGTCCTTCTTTTTGATGAAAAGAACTGGCACGCCCCATGAAGAGGTGCTAGGGCGAATGAAGCCTTTTTCAAGCAGTTCCTGGAGCTGACTCGAGAGTTCGCGTATTTCGGACGGAGCGAGTCGATAAGGAGCTCTAGCAACAGGATTGGCTCCAGGTATGAGATCAACATGGAAGTCGATATCACGACTCGGAGGTAAACCAGGTAACTCATCAGGAAATACGTTAGGAAATTCGCAAACCACAGGGACATCTTTCACTCCTGTCTTTCCTTCTTCGCTACTATAATGTTAGCCAAGAAAGCTCTGTATTCCTTGTGGAGAAACTTGCTCGCTTGGGTACATGACATAAATTGGAGTTTCTTCGACGCGACTTCACCGTAAACACACAATTGATCACCATTAGCAAACGAGAAATGAATCATCTTATCGAAGCAAATAACTTCAGCACGGTTTTCACGAAGAAAATCCATGCCTACTATGATGTCAAAACTACCGAGCTGTATCGGAATAAGGTCGATAGGGAAGACGTGATTGTTGAGTTCGAGAGTACAATCACGAAGAACAGAATTGACAGCGACGTTTCTTCCGGTGGCAACTTCAACATCGAACGTCGAGGGGAGATGGGCGCGCTTACAATTAAGGAGCTTTTCAAATTCATACGATACAAAATAGTTATCGACTCCAGTATCAAACAAACACGAAGCATATATACCATTCACAAGGAACGTACCATTAACCACATTGTTGTTTGCTTAAGCCTGGCGGGCGTTGATGTTGAAAGCACGTCCGCGGGCTGCTGGCTGCGGCTGTTGCTGCTGCTGGGGCTGCTGCTGTTGTGGCTCTTGCTTCACCACTTGGTTGGGGCACATGTTTGTGAAGTGGTTGGGATCACCACACGTAAAGCAATCTCTAGCGTGGATCACGGGTGCAGGAGCCGCTTGTTGGCCTTGAGGAGCAGGAATTAGAGCTTGTTGAGCAGGAGCTTGACCTTGAGCTGGAGTGGGAGCTTGACGTGGACCGGTACGGCAGTTGGCGGTGAAATGGCCGTACGCGTTGCAGTGAACACAAAATCTGCAAGCAATCCCCACGGGATGATGACCAGTATATGCACGCTTGGCCGGCGGTGCAGTGGTCACTGTGGCCGCTACTTGGCGGTGTTGGGATTGCGGTTGAGCAGCGACGACTTGGAGAGGAGCGGCGGTTGTGACAGCGCAATTTTTGCTACTGTTGTTGTTGTTGTTCTTTCTCTTGCGGCAGGAGGACTTTGAAGACTGCGGTGCGGTGGCGGCGTTAGTGGTGGAAGTAGCGATGGCTTGGTGTAGACTCTTGGCAGCTTTATTAAAGTAACCAGCCCTGACTAGTTTGTCGTTAATCTCAGCGGCGAGCAGGTAGGTTTCCTCAATAATTGTCATCTTCACAGCTTGAACAAAATCTACAACACAGTCCGGCAGAGCACGGATGTATTTCTTGATTGTCATCTCAGGGGTAGTAACCTTAGCAGGGCAGATAATACTCAACTGTTTGAAGCGAGCAGTCAAACCAGCGTTATCTCCACCATCCTGCTTGATATGCCAGAATTCGTCCTCTAGCTTTTGGAGTTCGTGGGGAGGGCAGAACTCTTACATCATGATGTCCTTCAACCCGTCCCACGTCAGCCCAAATGCTGCATCATTCCCTCGTTTGTTTCTTTTGGTCGTCCACCAATCAAGGGCGCAGGATTGGAAGACGCCGGTGGCGTTAACAGTGCGAAGGTTTTCCGGACAGCCACTCTGGCGCAGGGTGACTTCGATTGAATCAAACCATTGAAACATGGCCGAGGCCCATCTTCGCCGGTAAATTCTTTTGGGCCGCAGGCTTCAAACTGCTTGAAGCTAAAAGTAGTTTTAGGAGCATCAATCCTGGACTCTTCAGAAGACTTGCTAGCGTTTTCGTTCAGCTCACTAACAATCTGCGGAATGACTTTCGCAATTTGATTTGTAAGGGTATAAACTAGTGTAGGTTTGCGTCTGTCTTGGGTTATTATGTTTGTTTTGGGTTCGAACTGTATAGTAGGCTCATATGGTTGTTTTGATGTCTATGGGGTATGGGCTTTGCCCAATGTAAAAGGATCTCCTATGCATGTATAAATAGGGGAATCCTTAGTCTTATTAGGTTGTTGATTCTCATTCAAACTTTGTGCTTTGTGCGACCAAGGATACCAGACGATTCATTGTGATCGTGTGTTCTTGTGTGCTTGAATCAATACAATTGCTTTTGATCTTCTACATCTTACTCGTATTTCTACTACCTGTTTGGTGTTTGATATCCGATTGTAGTGTTTCGGGACTTACAATTGGTATCAGAGCCTAAGTAGTCTCACGAAGGCTCGGTTGGATAGGATATCTTGAAGATTGAAGGTTGCTTTTGCTGCTGAGTGTGTTCGAAGTTCGACAGAAAAGGTCTGATTTCTTGGCTTATTTTAGTTCTATTTTATAACTTTCTTCTGTCAACTGTTTATTTGGTTCGAAAAGATTTGAGTCATCAATCTTTGCTTTAAGAATCTGTTTATTTGCGTCTGCTTATCAACCCAAGTTGAAGCACGAATACCGATTTTAAAGTGATTTTTCTGTTTTGGTTAAAATAAATCTGACATATTGTGAATCAAAACAGACCTGCTAATCTGAAATTTTGACTTGTTTTGGTGAAAATTCTTATGAAAACCAACTGTTTTTGGTATCAAAATTAAGATTTAACTACTGATTCTTAATCCTAAAGTTTTGGTTTGGTAAAATTAAAAGGGTTTTTAGTCAAACACGTCAATTTTTGGTTAAAAGTTTTTCGAAAATATTTGAATTTCTGGGTTCTTGTGCTTCGAGTTTCATCAAATATTCATTAGAATTTTTGAATAATTTTTAGGTTTGATCTGTTTGTGTGCAAGTTGGTTGTGTTTGCAGATATTTGGAAAGTTTGTTACAGGAAATTTCGAAAAGATTCGGAAATTAAAATCACCAAATCTTTCGGGATTTTGGTTGAAAGTTGGCAAGATTATCCTTCCAAAATTCAGCTTGTGCGATTGAAGAACTTGTACGGTTGGTGTGTTTTGGGCTTTTAAAGGATGAGGCCCAATATTATACCTTGTGCGATTCAAGTTGGGTTGTGCGATCACAAATAACTGGGCTGTTAAGGACTCAGGCCCAAGTTTTACAACTTGTGTGATTTAAGACCTCTTGTGCGACTGAGAAGATCTTGTGCGATCTGTTGTTTTTGTTGAACTGTTGTCGGTGATCTTGTGCGATTGGATTCTTGTGCGACTCAAAGGTTCATTTGAAAGGGGTCATAACATCTTGTGCGTTTGGCCAAGGGTTCAACTGAAGACGTCTTGTGCGACTCACCTTGTGCGATCGGTCTTGTGCGATCAAAGGGGTCATACTAACTTGTGCGTTTGACAAAAGGTTCAGCTGATAGGTGTCTTGTGCGATTCATCTTGTGCGACTGTGATTGGACCTATTCACGTGGACTGGACCGTTTGGGCTCGTGGACTGTTTTTACAGAACTGTTTTATATTGGATCTTGAGTTATATATTGAACCATCTGAATTATTATTTGAACTGTATTGTAATCATTAGTAATATTCAATTGGTTTTTATACTTAATATTACGTGTTACTCATAAGTTCAATTGTCTTTTCAGAAATGGCTCAAACTAATCAATTGGGATTGACTGAAACTGCTGCTACTAACCAGGATCTAGATAACATAATCGGAACTAACAACAGGATTCCCAGGCTCATTTCTGGGGGATCCTTTTCAGAATGGAAGTTCAGGTTCATCCAATACATGAGAATCAAGGATCCAAAGGCATGGAGGTCCATCTGCAACGGACCAACTATGATCACCTACGTTGTGAATGATGCTGAGGAAACAACTGCTCCTAAGCCCGAGTCTCAATTTACTTAAGAGGATCATGAAAAGCAAGACATTGATAACAAGGCTCTTGCTATGCTGCACTCTGCTCTAGCACCAGAAGTTGCATTGGAGGTCGTGATTGCAAAACTGCTAAGGAAATGTGGGAAGCTCTGCTGGCTATCTATGAGGGAAACGAAGAGATGAAGGAAAGTAGAAGGGAAATGCTTACCCAGAAGTTCAACCTATTCAATCACTTCCTAGGGGAAACTTTGGAAAATCAAATCCAAAGATTTGTTACCTTGGTCGGTGATATGAAAACTCATGATATCAGCCTTGAAAATCTGTTACTAATAAGAAACTGCTTAATGCTCTTCTAAGAAACTGGGATACCAATGTAACTCTCATCAAAAGAACCAGGGACTTAGCTAGAATGACTCTTTCTGAGCTGATCTCATTGCTAAAGTCTTATGAAATGGATGACAAACAAAGGCTCTACAACCACACTACTAGTTACAACAATGCTGGTGTGTTAACCAACAGTGCTTTGATGTCTCAGCAAGGAATTAGCTCACTTCCAGGACCCTCCACTGTGCAGTTCCCTGCTAATCTTGGAACTCTTGTTAACCAATCTGGCTACTTTCCTGCTGCTACTCAACAAGTGAACCAAACTCTGCCTGCTGCACAGCCCACTAATCAATCTGCTCCTACACCCACACAACTTCTTTCGAATATCACTACTGCATTTGCTGCCACAAACTCCTCAGTTGCTACTTCAAGGGATTTTGAGCAAGCTATGGCTTTCATGACAGGGGTCATGAACTGTTATCACGCTTTCATTGCTGGAAGGGTAAAGAACAACATCGACTCTGCTGAACTGCTGGAAGTCCATCCTGATGATGTTGAAGAGATGGATATCACTTGGCAAATGACTATGGGAGTGTTTCGTGCCAAGAATTTCGTGAAGAAAACTGGTAGAAACAAATGGGAAACAACTGATGGTGAGATTGGATGGAATAAGGCTAAGCTCAGATGTTATAACTGTCATGAGCCTGGGCACTATGCTAGAGAGTGCAAACAGCCAAGAAGGGAAAGAGTCGATCCAAATGTTACTGTCACTGTTAGTTCAGCAGCTCGACCAGCTCCAAATGTTGTTTCAACCTCGAACATCACTGTCACTCGTCCCACTCAAGGTTCACCCTCAAACACTACTGCCAGAACTCAAGCTGCAAAATCGGTTGCAACTCCTGGAAATGCATTGGTGATTCAGGAAGGAGGGGGTTTTGACTGGACCCAACAGATGAACGATCTGCAGATCACTACAGACACTTTGTACCAGTCAAATCAAGCTCTCATGGCAGAAGTGAAAGAAGATGCTGACTCGACAGCTGAAGATGTTGAGGGAATGATCTATCATGCCCTCATGGCTCAAATGAACGACTACACTCCTTCTGAGGCTGAGGTATGTGTAGATGATGTTTGTTGTACTTTAAAATGTAGAGAGAAGGTAAAAGGTTTTAAGGAACAGGCCAAATCGCTTACTATGCAACTTCAATATACCAGATCCAGTAGTTACGAAGTTAAAAAGAAACTGGATGGGTATAAAGATATGGTAGAGGCTCAAAAACGTGACATTCGAAAGTTGCATAGTGATCTAAGCGAAGCGAACTGTCAATATCTCCACTTCAAGGAGCTATCTGAAAAGTTAACTGTTGAATTAAACGACCTAAAATCGACTTTCGAAAATACAGATTTTAATTTTAAAAAATTTGATGTTTCAAGAGAAAAGGTCGAGAAAATGATAAATCAACAGTTAAAGTATAGAAAAAAGGAAATGAGGAATAAGGGGTTGGGTTTTGTATCCATACCTCCACCATACAACCATAATTATTCCTCAATTCCTATGACTGAAGAGGAGATAGACAATTTACCTAAGATGGAATATGGAAAACCAAAGGATAGGAAGCCTGAGCCTGTCAAGCCTCGAAAGATAAAAATCACTAGGCCTGATAATACTGAAGTCATCTTAAAAAAACAGGCTTATAATCAAACGTTTGTTAAATCAGAAAATGTTTTAAATCACACTGAAACCTTAAACTTTGAAAAAAATGCAAATGTTGATAAACATTTTCAAGTGTTAAAAGGGGAAGAGTCGTGTGAGTCAAAACAATCTTTTGAAAATAAATCTTTCACACAAGAGCCTGAAGTAAAAGAGCCTAGAGTTAATGTAGACAACATCAAGTTTGCCATGTTAAAAGGTTTGACTGAATTTATGAGAGAATTCAATAGGGGCAAACAAAGTGAATCTGCTTCGTCTAGTGTCAATAGTGCATCACCTGAGGAAGCAGAGGCATCTCAAACTGAATCATCAGCTTCATCTGATTCAACCTGTGACTCCTATGAAAAGACTGACTGTGATAATTCAGAGTCAGTTGCTTCAGTGGAATCAACAAATGAATCATCTGAAACAGTTGATTCAAATTCGATCAAAGAAGAATCAGAAACAACATCAGGAGCCTCTGTTGAGTTAGATGGTAATGAAACCACAGGAGCCCCTGCTGCCTATTCAAAGGAAAATAATTCTGATCCTTCTGAACCAATTGTGTCACAAGAAGCTGAAAGCAATTCTGCAGCATCAAGTGACACTGTTTGTGAGAAAATTAATGATACTAACCCTGTTGCTTCAAATGCAGACCAAGTAATTATTGAAGATTGGGTAGATGGAGATGATGAGGACGACGTTGCATTTAAAGTTTTGAAAAATAAAATTCAGAAAAACAATTCTTTAATTTCTGAAAAGTCAAACAATATTTCAATTTCTTCTGATGCTTTGGATTGTGTGGGCTTGTTTTAAAGAGCGATGAATGTTCTGACATTTATTTTGGTTCTATTTGTGTGGATTTGAATTCAGTTGTTTTCAGGAATCATCAACAACTGCTTGTTTTCATGTTTTATCTCTCAAATCGAGCCAAAGACAACTGATGCGGCTCTTTTGGAACCTAGCTGGGTAGATGCGATGCAGGATGAGTTGAATCAGTTTAAGAAACTGGAAGTATGGAAGTTGGTTACTCTACCTGCTGGAAAGAAATCACTCGGAACTAGATGGGTCTATCGCAACAAGAGAGACGATAGCGGAGTGATTGTTAGAAACAAAGCAAGACTGGCCGTCCAAGGGTTTAGACAAATAGAAGGCCTTGACTACGATGAAGTGTATGCTCCCGTGGCTCGACTGGAGGCAATCAGAATCTTTCTGGCATATGCATACTACATGGGATTCAAGGTCTATCAAATGGATGTCAAGACGGCGTTTCTCTACGGCAAAGTAAAGGAAGAGATCTATGTGTCACAGCCACCGGGCTTTGTGAACAAACAGTGTCCCCGTCATGTGTATAAGCTTGATAAGGCTTTATATGGGTTACACCAGGCTCCTCGTGCTTGGTATGCTACTCTGACAGAGCATCTGCTCGCTCATGGATACACTCGGGGTGTAATTGATCAAACACTTTTCATTCGAAAGGTGGGAGAGGATCAAATCTTAGTGCAGATCTATGTGGACGACATCATCTTTGGATCCACTAGTGAAGCACCGTGCAAGGAATTCGAAGAGGTTATGAAGAAGCAATTTGAAATGAGTGCATTGGGATAAATGAGTTTCTTTCTGGGTCTTCAGATTCGAGAGGATTCCAAAGGAATTCTCATCCATCAGGAAAATATGTCGATGATATTCTTGCAAAATTCAAACTTCAAGATGTCAAACCTGCAAACACTCCTATAGCAGAAAGACCTGTGATGATTGAAGATATGGAAGGGGAAGCTGTTGATGCTACACTGTACCGGTCGATGATTGGCTCGTTGATGTACTTGACAGCCAGTAGACCAGATATCATGTTTGCTGTGTATCAGTGTGCTCGCTATCAGGCTGCTCCTAAACTTTCTCATTTAAAAGTTGTTCAGAGAATCTTTCGATATCTTAAGGGCAGGCCTCGGCTTGGACTTTTGTATCGAAAAGAGTCTCCATTTGATTTGTGTGCTTTTTCTGACAGCAATTTTGGAGGTACTGGTCCGGACATGAAATCTACGTCAGCTGGATGCTAGTTTCTGGGGGATCGCCTCATCTCCTGGCAATGCAAGAAGCAGCAAACTGTCTCTCTGTCTACTGCAGAAGCGGAATATGTGGCCGCTTCAGCCTGCTGCTCACAGGTTATCTGGATTCAACACCAGCTGGTGGACTACGGTTTGAATTTTTCCCAAACTCCCATTTATTGTGACAATGATGCAGCTATCCAAATACTGAAAAATCCGGTGTATTTTTCAAAAACCAAGCACATTGCCATAAAAATTCACTTTATTCGTGATTCTTTCGACCAGGGTTTAATTAAAATGGAACAAATTCATACTGACGACAATGTCACAGATATTTTTACAAAACCGGTTGATAAAGCACGTTTTCTTGCTCTTATTGAACTTCTCAAAATGGTCGAATTCGAGGATTGACCGCGGTCACACAAAAATATTTTTCTTCGTTTCTATAAATTTGTTTCTTAAAATAGCTTTTCTTTCATTTTAAGCAAAAATTTAGGAGGATGTAGTCTCTCAGAAAAATACAAAAACATTGAAAAATCAGAAAAATACAAAAACATTAAAAAATCAGAAAAATACAAAAATAGTTCTTTGCTTTTGCCATGCCTTGGCTACAACCCGGGAAATGAAATAAATTTTCACTATGTGGATTAAGGCTGACTCATGTAAGACGAATATTGAAATGGTCTGACTCCAGAGTGATGTGCTGGTAGGCTTTATCCTGATGGCTGGACTCTTTGACTGGTACTGTTTAGAACACTAATTTATTCTAAGACCTTAGGAAAGATCGTTCACTTGGAATTAGAGCATAGCTATTTGAATGCGTGTGTGATGTCCCGATACACACAATTTCGTTCTAGTTCTGAAATCTTTTCTAAACAACTCATGTATCTCCTCTGTTTTGCGTGAGCAAAGACCTGGAGGTGCTAGGCAACGTCAGCTTCTGTTTTGCGTGAGCAAAGACCTAGCTGTACGTTGTCGCTTTGTGGATCAAATACACCCGAAAGAGGCCCTCTAGTGCCCAAAAAATAAAAACCTATATCAAACTGAGAAAATCTCATTTGATATGTATATTATATCTATCTTTGCTGATCCATTCTGTTCTTTTCTCAATCCAGTCCAGTCAAGGTTTCAGAACTCTAGAATGGGCTTGTGAAATATGTGGTAGGGAAACTACTCGTATGATAGCCTCTTCAAATCTAAAATTCCAGGATTTGATCGTGATTGATTTGAGTGTTCATATAATTTAAAATGAAAACATGATAAATAAGTTGCAGTCCGTTATTTGAGAAAAGCCTAGGGAGATAAGTTTAAGAGGAAAAACATACTGGCAATCACTCAGATCTACCAGAGTAAATTAGTGTTGATAAGAGTAGTCTAGCCCGAAACTCTGTGATTTGATCCCGTAAGAAAAGTGCATGCGAAATATTTTGTTGCTTGTAAATATTTCATATTGTTCCTATTGTGTAAATATTTTTTTGTGTACATTTTTAGTTATTATTTTGGTTATTTATATAAAATCTTGTGGTCGTGTTGTTATGAATCGAGGGAGACTGAATTTTTAGACAATATCCTTTGCACAAAGAGTTTAAAAGGTATTTTTTTCCTCGGGATCTGAGCTGGGCCCACCATAAACTTGGTGGGCCCCACAATTCCCACAAAATCCAAAACACTTTTCATAATTCCAAATCGGTAAACAAAAGGTATGCAAAATGACAGCTGGGCCCACCGCAGACTTAGTGGGCCCCCTTGGTTGAAAATCCATTCAGTTTAGGGTATTTAGGAACTTGTGCGATAAAGTTGAAAAGCTTTTCAAATCATTGGCTTTGTCAAACTGATTTCTCTCAAAGACCTCACAAGTTTCGATCGCACAAGTCCTCTAGTTTCTTCATCGTCGTTTGCAACCATGTCAAGTGAGAAAGGAAAATCAAAAGGTCAGTTACTCTATTTCAATCCTTCTTGAATCTGTGTTTGTTGATCGGCATTGAAAGGTGAGAAAGTAGGCTTGTTTGGATAGTTGTTTGAATAATGATAATGTTTGTTTAGAAGGGTTTTGTTGCTGGAATCAGAAATTTTAGGGTATATGAAGCCTTAACAGATAGAATTTTTGAATAAAAGTGGTTTAGAACCCTAAGATTCAACCGGAAAAACGTTTTCGAAACCCTAGAAAGTCGCCGGAATTTGCAGGTTTCGCCAGAGAAGACGACCGGAGACGGCGAGTGAACCTCACGCGCCATCTAAGTGAATCGCACAAGTCTGGATGGATTGTTTTGCCCTTAAATCATTTAAGTGAAAAGTCCTTTTTGCCCTTTGTGTTTTTAAGTCTTGTGCAATTGAATAATGTTTGACTTTTGTTGACTTTATCTTGTGCGATTGACTTATGTTGACCAGGTCTTGTGCGTTTGACTGGGTTTGACCAAGTCTTGTGCGTTTGACCTGGTTTGACCTTTGTTGACCGGTCTTGTGCGACAGACTTGTGCGATTAATTTTTAAAATTAATTACTAAAAGGCCATCGCACAAGAGATGCCTGATCGCACAAGGCATTCTCAATCGCACAAGGTCTTGTCATTTGGGCCTGATCCAGTCCTTTTGTGCCTATGTTTACACAGTGAGCTTGTTAACTGTTTATGTTATAATTTTTGTGAATTCTTTTAAACAGAACATAGTTGTGTGTTTTATTTTTAAGGATTCTAAAAATTATGATATTTCAGTTGACTTAGTTTGACCAAGTTTACGGTCAAACTCACGTATATGTGTCCGCATTGATTTGTTTCCTTTTATGCAGATACAGGAAAGAAAGCAAAAGGTCCACATGTTCCAGCATGGGAAAAGACGATGAACATTGCTTGCTATTTGTCAGATCCTCCAAAGGGATTCGAGACGTACAAGTCATTGATTGTGGGCATAAACACTTGCAGATTGGCACATTCTCTTCGGGAGAATCCAGTTATTCGTGAAGACTGGATCAAAGATTTCTGGGATAACTCAACGGCAAAGAAAGGCGACTCAGTAATCAAGTCAAAGGTTCAGGGTACAGAAGTTTCAGTCAGTGAACAAGATATACGTGATGTGCTGCTATTCGGAGATGCTGCTGATGATCCAACAGAGTATGTAAAGGAAAAGGTCATGGAGATTTTAGTTAAAATGAGTTATGAGGGAGCGGTTCCTCCTCCCACAGTCAAGAAGTTGTTGCATCCATACTGGAGACTTCTGGCTCATATTTATCTGGTATGCATCAGTGGGAACAAGAGTGGTCTTGACAAACTGACGTTGAAGCAAACTTTTGCAGTGGTTTCGGTGGTTGAAGGATGGAACTACAATTATTCAAAGAGTGTTTTTGTTGATATGTTTGCGAATGTAAAAACATTGAATGAGAAGTACTGGTACAAGTTCCCAAGATTTATACAGGTGATCTTAGAAAAGAAGTATCCTAAGTTGCCAGTTACAGTGAAAACCTATGATGCCAAGATGATGAATCATTTGGTATTTACATGGATAAACCAAAGGTCTAGAGAAAATGTTGGGGTCAAGTATGAAAACAAGCGTGCTTTAGAAAAATTTGGAATTTTTGCTGAGATTCAAGAAGAAGCACCGGCTCAGATAAATGCTATTGTGGCTGAAGAGCATGATGTAGAGATAATTGAAGCTCCTGTTGGTGTTCAAGAGCCGATTGAGAACGTAGACTTGACTGGTATTGAAAGTGGGGAAGATGTTGCAGATGACAGGATGGTTGATGATGAAGAAGAAGATGAAAATGTTGATGAAAGTGAAACAGAGATAGAGATCATAGATGAAGGCCTTACAGCAGAAACTGAAGAGATTAGTAAACCAGTTCACGTGAGCCCTCCTCATGTTGAACCTGTGTCTACAACGGAAGCTGCTGTTGTTGGTCATTCTTTAGAAGAACCTACCACTGATCTTGTTCCTAGGAAACGAAGCAGAAGGGATCCTAGGTTCAACGGTGAGGTAAATGTTCAAACAACCTCAGAGACATCTAACCCCACTGGTACTTCACAACCAAAGATCAACTATACACCATCAGAACTCAATCCCAAGATAGTTGATTTTATTCTGAATGAAAGATCAGCGATGTATATGCCTGCTCCCAAACCAGGTGAGGGTTCGAGCAGTGGCCCATCTGAAGCTGATGTTATTAGAGCTACTGAGTTGCTACAAGCTGCTCCTGTTCAAGTTGAAGCAGCAACTAAGCTAAAACAAGTTGAAACTCCTGAGAGTGCTGCAACTGCTGATAGTTCCGATAGTGAAGATCTGTTTGAAGAGAATGATATAACAATCTTGATGCGAATAATTTCTACTCTTGAAGAAGACAATATATTCAAGGATGCACAGATTGCTAGTCTAATGGAGGAATTATTGGTTAAGAATCAAAAGATCAATGAGTTGGAGACCAACCTGGGAGCTCTTAGTGCTATTGTGATGGATATGAAGCAGAAACTAGAAGGAAATTTTCCTAAGGAATTTGCTGATCCTCCAAAAGAATCTACTGTTGAACAGAGAGAGCAACAGAGGAAAGGGCACGAAGATGCTATGAACAGGTACTATGAAAGCACTCCTCGTACAGTAAATCAGAAACCAAGAAAGAAAATGGTGGTTATGAGGAATGTAGGAGCTGAACGGAACTTGCAGTTTGGTGATAAACCTGATAGATATGTTATCACCACCGAGAAAAGCAAGAACGGAAACAGATCGGGTATTAAAAGCTGGGCATACAATGATGAGAAGGAAATGTTTATTGTGCTGAGGAAGAATGGTGATGTAGAATATTATAATAATTCTGAGGATTTCAACTCCTGGACTCCAGTTGATTTAAGGGAATTGAGCAATGCAGGATTTCATGATCGGGTCAAGAATCCAAATTGCAAAATTGGAGTTAATTTCTATAACAGGTTGCAGCAACAGGCTCGAGTCAATTTTAGAGATATGAAATTAGTTGAGTCTACCATTGAAGAGGATGAAGAAGTGCTGGATCCTGCAACAGGGAAGCCATATAAGACTGTGAAATGGCCAGCAACTAAACAGGCAAATACAGTGCCATTGTTAAAGGAGCTTCCTGATAATACTCTGAAGAACTTCCAGTTTTGGATGTATGATCCTATTTCTGGGAAAGCTGTGATTGTGTGTGACAATGTTGAATACAGGTTTATTGATACTCGAGACTTGATGTGCTTTGGGGAAAACGACATCAATCTCTTGGCAAGGTCACAAATTCAGAGTGATCCTCAGTGCGAAGTGTGTGCCAAAAGCTGGACAGGAGCTGTGGCTCAAATTATGAATTTCAAACTGTGGTCAGGGCAGAGGACCAGGGTGGAGACACAGTTGTTTGGTCCTTATGTTGGAAGAAACATACCGATATTTCCTGAGCTTCAAAAGAAAAAGAAGGAACTGGCTAAGAAGCAGAAGAGAAAGCAGCAGTGAAGCCGAAGCCGAAGACGCCAAGCCAACACAAACCTAGGGGGATATTGTAAGGGTATAAACTAGTGTAGGTTTGCGTCTGTCTTGGGTTATTATGTTTGTTTTGGGTTCGAACTGTATAGTGGGCTCGTATGGTTGTTTTGATGTCTATGGGGTATGGGTTTGGCCCAATGTAAAAGGATCTCCTATGCATGTATAAATAGGGGAATCCTTAGTCTTATTAGGTTGTTGATTCTCATTCAAACTTTGTGCTTTGTGCAACCAAGGATACCAGACGATTCATTGTGATCGTGTGTTCTTGTGTGCTTGAATCGATACAATTGCTTTTGATCTTCTACATCTTACTCGTATTTCCGCTACCTGTTTGGTGTTTGATATCCGATTGTAGTGTTTCGAGACTTACATGCTTGGCGACCAGAGAAGCGATACGCTTGTCTTCATGGTTTCGGCGAGCAGATTGGGAATGAAATGATCCAAATGACGACATTGTCTGCAATAGACATCGCCACAGGACTCATGCACAAATTTCGACTACTCTACGAATAGACTCCTACACCGCTCTAGACTACTTCGTATAAAGCTCAGGAACACAATCATGCATATAAACACATATTCATGCAGGCACATAAACACATAGGCATGTAATCACAGAATCATATAAGCACATAAAGCACAGAAGCAGGTAAACCACAGAATCCACACTACATTTTTCACGTATCCACCTACATTCGTCTTACCGATTCACCTATCATTCAAAGTTCGCGCGTTCAGGAATAGCGATTGCGATTAGCGAGTACACGACGAGTAGCATAGCGAGCAACATTGCATAAGCGAGTAATCAAGTGATTTGTTAGCGTTTTGAAATAGATGTGCAGTGCGTGTCGTGTGTGTTGATCAAAGCGAAAGCGAAATAACACCAAAAATCGAAACACATAAACAGATAAAATCACATAAACCTCATAAAATCCCACTTAAAAGCGACGAATATCAGAGTCAGCGACGGCGAAATCCAGAATTCGAAAACACTTAAAATCGAGAATAGATTGTCTTGGCTAGTAAACGTCGACTACCCAAAGCGATTCGACTATTCTCAAGGACTTTGTGTACACACTTTGGCCTTCTGGACTGTGCTCTCGCCTCAATCTGGGCGTTCAGCACGATCCTTTTAGTTACAGTGTGACTTCAAGTTGTTGGAGTCCGTCGAGACTTTGGTGAGAGTTTTGTAAAACAAAATAAAGAGTGGAATAGGTCATCATGGTTCGGGTTTCACCCCTGACTTAACAACTTCGTTCCTGTTTTTGATGAGGTAAGGAGGAAAATTTGCGTCGAAGTGCGGATTTCACTAGTGATTCAATGCAAATTCTCTTGTTTTATAGTAAGATGCGGGTTGAACAAGCGATTCAGTCGAGAGTTTGCGTTTTTCACACCTAATCTCGACCTAATTACTCGTTCATTTTCGAAATATAGTGCAGTGATAGTGGTTAGCGAGTGCGAGCGAAATTAGCAAGTAAGCATGTACAAGGCCCCAAAAGGGTATGCACGAGTCGGTCTGTTGGTACTTAGACCATAGACTAGGTCGTTTCTAAGACATCGACCCGGACTAGGTCAAGTCTCACCTAATTCCCTATAGTTATGGCTCTGATACCAATCTGTCACACCCCAATCAATGACGGAAACATCGGGGAGCGACACTAAGCGAAACAAATTGTCCAGGAGAAATCCATAACAACTAAATTACCAGATAGTTAATATTATGTCCCATACCATAACCCATCAAGTAAACTAATTATTACAGACATAGATTGTCACACCCCCAAAATACCACCTAGGGAATGTCCCTGTTAGGTGTGTGACGTACCAACAACGAGCCACTAATTACATTGAACCCATACAAGTTTCAAAATAAAATCCTCAATTATTAATGAAAAATACCATCAACGAGTTTAAATGAAAATCAACATGTTCAGCGGAAGCGAATAGTAAACCAAAGTTAAACTATTCAAAACCAATGTATAATTACAATAATCAATCACATGAATCCCTCTAGTTGACCCATGACCACTCCAGCTACTCCAGACAGCAAGTTCCCATCCAAAGTACCTAACGACCTGCGAGCATGCAACAAGTGTGTCAGACAACGCTGGTGAGTTCACAGTTTTAAGAAAACGTTAGTTACCAAGTGTTTAATCTAGTTTGTTAACAAATTCGAAAGTAATGTTGATAATATCTCGATACTGAACAAGACGGCTCCTGATGTATGTTTTGCCCGTTCCCCAGTGTTCCTATCAGAACACTGGGCATGAGTGGGTCATTAGTTCACACCCGTCCTCTCCGGTACGGGGTGAGGGTGCCAAACCTAAGTAGCGCTACCAACTAATACCCCGCTACCTCTCCAGTAACAAAAAGATGGGACTTAAGAATGATAGAGTGAGATTATTATCCAACATCCCAGTTTTACCCAAAAGACTTATCCCTCCCCGGGATACCCACTGACTGACCCAACCACTGGGACGCATGCTCAAGAGTAGTGAACTCACCTTTGGTTTGCTCGGTAAGACTAATTACTTTTTTAACAATTCATCACAAACATCCTAACACGGTTACCGACAAAAATCAGTTTTGAATGCACATACCCTAATCACATATCACGCAGACTCATGTACATGTAACACACATATTATCATACGTACTGTAACAGTTGACCATGCAATGAAATCAACAACATACATCATAACATCACATAGTGGGTGATTAAATCCCCAAATATCAGTTTATGATTCATGACCATTAGTATAAATCCTAAATCGTGACCTTTTGTGATCCTCATGGTTGTCCGCGGCCCATCCTGACTAGCCCAATCGAGTCATGTACTAGCGGATTCAAAGTGGGTAGCCCAATGTACCAATCTGGTACAAGTGTGTGTGCGGCCCCAAATCTACATGTGTTTCTATATAAGGCTTTGTGTGCTCCAATAGGGTGTGGCGGCCCACACCTGGTGTACAGCCACCCATTTGCACGGCCCAAATGCCATAATAAGCCCAACTGAAATGTAAACCTCAAGGCAGTGTGCAACAACAGTAAGGCGTGCAACTATGGTTTAGGTGTATGTTTCGCGAGTGGGGGGATGTCAATTGTATAGTGCTCTAAATCATGGCATTAAATTACATCTCACTATCCCATATACACCCACCATCCTTAACTAATAATCACTTATTAATGACAATACAATTTAGTATATCATCTATGATCACAAAAATTAATGCTACTCAAAAGCAATTAACACAATACTTTCAATTATCTACTCGGTGTTTAACAAGTTATAACAAATACCATGTTATCACATATCATCTATCACATAGCTAATGATCATGAAATTGACATTCTATAGTTTGATCATCCATCAATCCTACTGTGTGCATGAACCGTCCCTACTATCCACATATATTCCTAATCAACGATATTACCAATTACAAGTAGGCTAATACATAACACTAATCAACCATGATCATCCAAGAATTTTCCACAAGTATTAATACACTAACCAACAAGCATGCCTTCGGCTGAACGTGTCAAGACATCAATTCAAAGTAACAGATTACACCAATTCGATTAATTTGCATAAGATCAAATAAGTAATCATAACAACATAACTGTTAATCAAATCGTTCACATATGCATGCAATCTTATTAAGCATATCCGCACGTAACAAAATCAAATAGTTGAGGATTAAACGAACATGAACTCACTAACCAGAAATCAATCACTGGAACGATGCTTCGAAGGAAGGGGGTCTCCTGTTGTCGTTCGCACAAGGATGGAAGGTAGGGTTTGATTTGTTTGAGTTTGTGTTAGTTAGTCCTCAACATATTACGTATACATAAATAACCAAGATTTTGGGGCTGTTCACTTCTTTGACCGAGATGGGCTCAAGCCCATCCAATTGGGCCATCACAACATATATTAGAGTTGTTATCCTAATGGGCTAATTTAAATCCAATTAGTTTTTATTGGGTTACAAGGGTTTAGGGTGCAGTCCGCTCAAACAAGTAACACTAAGATGTGGCCCATTACAATTGCGGCCCAAAAACACTAATGTGTTTGCTTAACGAAGTTATCATGCACGGCTAACAGAATTGTACGAGTATGGGTGTGTAGCATTATGAAAAGAAATAACGAGGAGTTGAGATCACAAGATTTAAACGTTACTAACCTTGAAAGTTTGGGTTGTCACATCATCCACAACTTGAAAGAAATTTCATCCCGAAATTTGACAAGTAAGCACAAAAGAGTGAAGTGATAAATCAAGAGTGTTGCGGATTTTCCTCAGGTGCCACATCATCCCCAACTTGAAGAGGAATTTCGTCCTGAAATTCACCAGTAGTACCCGAATTAGATTGGTCGACAGGAAAAAGTTGAGGATACTTGAGTTTCATTTGATCCTCGCGCTCCCACGTGAACTCCGGTCCACGTCTTGAGTTCCAACGAACTCTTACAATCGGAATACGACTATGTTTACACACCTTAACTTCCCGGTCCATAATCTCTATAGGTTCTTCGACAAACTGAAACTTGTCGTCGATCTTCAGCTCTTGAAACGGCACGATCAGTGTTTCATCAGATAAACACTTCTTCAACTGCGAAACATGAAAGACATCGTGAACATTACCCAACTCAGCATGTAGGTCAAGCTTGTAAGCCACTTTACTGATCCGCTCCAAGATTTTAAATGGCCCAATGTAATGCGGATTAAGCTTATCGCGCTTCCCAAAGCGTACAACACCCTTCCATGGCGAAACTTTCAACATGACACGATCACCTACCGCAAACTCCAACGGTTTCCTACGCTTGTCAGCGTAGCTTTTCTGACGATCACACGCGGCTGCCATACGGTTTCTGATCTGAACAATCTTTTCTGAAGTTTCAAGTACAAGCTCAGGACCTGTGATCTGGCTGTCACCCACCTCAGCCCAACACAGAGGTGAACGACATTTCCGCCCATACAATGCTTCGAACGGAGCTGCCTGAATACTAGTGTGGTAACTGTTGTTGTACAAAAACTCTATCAACGGCAAATGTCTTTCCCAGCCTTTGCCAAAGTCAATCACACATGCCCGCAACAGGTCTTCAAGTGTTTGAATGGTGCGCTCACTCTGACCATCTGTCTGTGGGTGATAAGCAGTACTCATATCTAGACGTGAACCAAATGACTTATGCATCGACTGCCATAAATCAGAAATGAAACGCGGATCTTGATCTGAGATGATAGAAGTTGGCACCCCGTGCCTAGAAACCACCTCCTTAAGATAAACCGCTGCAAGCTATGAGAACTTATCTGTTTCCTTGATCGGTAGAAAATGCGCTGACTTCGTGAGACGATCAACAATCACCCAAATAGTATCGTTTCCAGCCTGAGTTCTCGGTAAACCTGTGATGAAATCCATAGCAATCTGCTCCCATTTCCACGTGGGTATCTCTGGTTGCTGAAGTAGACCCGAGGGTTTCTGATACTCCACTTTGACTTTAGCACAAGTCAGACACTTACTCACGTATGCCGCTATGTGAGCCTTCATCTTTGGCCACCAATACATAACCCTGAGATCCTGATACATTTTGTCTGAGCCCGGGTGAACGGAATACCGAGACTTGTGCGCTTCGTCCATCACAAGCTCTCGAAGATTACCATATAGAGGAACCCATACTCGCTCCATAAAGTAATGAATGCCGTCAGCTCTCTCCACAAGTCGCTTTTCCGTGCCCCGCAAGTACTCAGCCTTGATGTTCTCTTCCTTCAATGCCTCGATCTGAGCGGAACGAATCTGAGCTGGTAAACCAGAGTGGATAGTGAGTTGTAGAGTGCGAACATGTTTAGGCTTCGTCTCCTTTTGGCGAAGTGCATCAGCTACAACGTGTGACAACCCTCAAATTTGCATGTAACCATATAGTTTATTAATGATAATAAAAGTACTTGATGACTGTGCTGAATCATTTAACTGCTCTCTGATTACTGTGTTATACTTACATGTGCGTGTTAGCATACTAGTAGTATACAGAAAAGTTACTAAATAGTCCGGTATATTTTCCTGTGTGTTAGGAATAAATTTCGTTACAAAAATATATGTATAAGACGCCTTACGGAACAATTAAACGCTTTAACGAAATGATACGTAACCGAACAACCGGACATTACCCGGGACACCAAAATTTTGTCAGAAGTATTATTTTATCATTCTTAATTATTTACGGTCACAAAAGTCCCCACACACAATAGAAACATGGCATACACCCACTATTCTAGAAAATACCCTTAACCTCTTATATACTTACCCACTAATTATCAAAATTTTACAAATTACCCCCCCCCCTAACAAATCTCGGCCTCATCATCACCATATATTTTGTTTGGATTTTTTTTCTCTGATCTTAATTTTGGTTGGCCAAAAATCTAAGTAATTATCTTTCTAGGATTTCCTAGGGTGGCTCATGAGTCCCAATGCACCCTATATTATCACCACCATCATTTACTCTCTCACCTCACTCATCCCTCTCTCTTTCTCAGCTCTACAACCGCCCCCACCATCACCACCTTCACACCACCATCTTCATCACATTCAAGCTCCATTCAAGCTTCAAGAGTGGTTCAAGGAAGTTGTAAGCTTGTGGAGCTTCAAGGGACTTGTTTGCTCGCTTTATCTTCATCATTTCTTCATCATCCTTGCACTAAGATTTCTACCCTAGCCTTGTGCTAGTAGTAAGTCCCTTCACACCATTGTTTCATCTTGTTCGTTGTTATGATTCGTAGTAGGATGATAGTGATAAATCACAAAAGCTAAAACACTAAAAATATAAACATGGAACCGTACATAGAATCATCCATAAAGAAGTTTGTATGAAGTTGAAATCTGGTTGGATTGGGTTTGGTGAATGCATGCATGGTGTTTAATCATTAAGTTATTGATAAGTCATGGTTAGGACACTTGGTAATGTGATTTTAGAAACATTAAACTATAAATAAACATGCTGATTGAAATTTCCATCCAACTTCAACAGGCTGTAACTGGGTCATTTTTAATCTAAAAACTGAATTTCTAGAGTCTAAATTGTGTAATTTTGAACAACCGAACAAATGGCACTGGAATCGTAATTTTTCGAGACCGTTTACTATTTTTAAAGAATTGTTTTTAAACAGCAGCTCCAGCTGAAATATTTATGCTGAAAAAGTGTGTTGCATTCAGAGTCAAAACCCAAAACCTGAGTAAAATCAGCTCATGGAATTTTTACTGTAGATGGTCACTGTTGTTTCCGTGACCCTCCAACTGGAAATTCATCGATCGGACTTACAATTGATTTTTAGTGAATTTTTCCGTAAAACTGCAATCAGAAAGTAACAAATCTGATTGCTGTCGGGTAAAAGAATTTTTATATAAAATTGGTGATGAACTGGTCCCCGATATTTTTACACAATAAAATCTCGAACGTTTTTGACATCTTGTAAAAATTTGAGAATTTTTGGAAAAGGTTAACTATTTTATTAAAATGCTCGAAAACAGTCCAGTTTTGATTAATAAAGCTGAAACGACATAAGGAGTGATTTGCGTGTCTAAATGTCGAGTAGGTTATCCGAGAATGATATAACATGTTATATGTCAATAAAAGTGTTATGTGCAATGTTGTATGTTTGTCTATGAGTGGGGAATAGATGGGAATGTTATATGGGCATGAACCGTTAAAGTGATGCATGTTATGTGATAGATACGTGTAGAGACTTTTGTGTTCTATTTGAAATCACTAATAAACTAAGTGGTAATTATACTAGGGCGTGATTGACCGACCTTGACTATTAGCTATATTTGAGAGTCAAACCGAGCAATCGAGGTGAGTTCACACTCTTTCTAAGGCATGGGATTCCCGGTGGGTTGGGAATGGGATTGAATAGCTACTCGAACTATCATTACTATTAAACTACTTACTACTGTCCTCGGATTGAAGGGCACGTACGTAAAGCCTACGTACACGACCATAAGACCATCAACTCTATCAAATGAAGTCCCTCATTTATCGACTTAATCGCCGAGGCCTATGGCGAGCGGGTCATTAGTTAATAGCGCTATTAGGTTTAACAAACCTCACACCGTGCCAGTCGGACGGGCGTGTACTAATGGACTATGGGCAAAGGGTCAATGCTGATAGACATTGACTTAGGGCACCTCTTACATTTTCATAGCAGTCGATACGCGTGGTCTAGTAACACATGGGAAGCCCCCACTAATCTTCGCAAACATGTCAGTAAGACCGCGATACGAATTTATACGATACATGGTTTACAAAACGAACAGATGATTTACGAAACGAATGCTATAATTAAACAACCAACTGTGAATTCACTCAACTTTGTTGTTGACTCGTTGTTACATACCTTACAGGTCGCTAGGTGCTTATGGAGCTTGCACGAGGAGGAGGTTGTTGTGGGATGCGGACTGTTATGTCCCGTACTTAATAATTGAATTTTATAAACTATGTTTTGGACATTAAACTTATGAACTATAAACTCATGTTTTGAACTTCCGTTTTATGCTTCCGCTGTTAACTTAAAACTGGTTACTGTCTTATGGTCACCAATTGTATTGTGATTGGTTTTACTTACTAAGATTACGTTGTTCAATATGATTGGTGGCTCGATCCTGGTCATGTCACGCCTCCAAGCGGTGATACCCCGCATGGTGGATTTTGGGGGTGTGACAGATTGGTATCAGAGCCATTGGTTATAGTGAACTTGGTTTTAAAAAGGGAAAAGCTTTTTGATAAAACCAGACTATAACCTGTACAGTGCTCAACGATCCACAACGACGCTTCGCTCCACGTGCAAGACTCGACACAATAGGTGGTATGATTTATGTTACACTGTCGGTTAGATAACTCACACTGTGCATTAGTTAACGTGATAATTGCTATTTGAACCCTGTGTGCTTACTCTCTATTGTCGTCCCACACTTACGCACTTTCGCGACACTTTTCTCACTTACGTTGCTTCATTATGAAGATCATGAGCGGACGCGGAGGACGTATCGACCTCACTCAAGCCCAGTTGGCGGCTTTGATCAACGAACGAGTCGCTGAGGCACTCGCAGCTAACCCCGCAGGAGGTATAACCTGCCATACCAACTCACCTTAGGACGTTAGATCCTACCTTCACAAACCAACCCTCGTGCTTAACCTTGTCTGTTATTCTCACACAACAGGTCAACATGCTCAAACTCCTGTGTGCACATTCAAAACATTCATGGACTGCCGACCTACTACTTTCAGTGGCACCGAAGGAGCAGTGGGCCTTCTTCACTGGTTTGAAAAGCTTGAGTCTGTTTTCGAGATGTGCGAATGCCCTGAGGATCGAAGGGTGAAATATGCTACTAGAACGCTTGAAGGTGCTGCGTTAACCTGGTGGAAGGCACAGGTTCAACTACTGGGACTGGCAGTTGCAAATGCCACTCCCTGGAATGGTTTCAAGGAACTGGTCAAAGAAGAGTACTGTAGTCGAGATGATATCCACAAGCTAGAGGTGGAATTTTACAATCTGAAGATGACGGGATCTGAGATTGAGGCGTACACTAAGAGGTCAAACGAACTGGCCATCCTGTGTCCAACTATGGTGGACCCTCCCATCAAACGAATTGAGCTGTATCTCAAGGGCCTTGTACCAGAGATTCAAAGTCACGTAACTTCAGCCAATCTGGGTACCATATAGCAAATCATCAAGTTGGCCCATCGACTCACTGACCAGGCGGTGGAGCAAAACAGGCTGCCCAAACGAATCAGTGCCACAGCTACTTCTGATGCACTTACCGACAACAAGCGAAAATGGGATGGAAACTCCAGTAAGGGTTCTGCTTCGGGTCAGTCTCAGCAGCGAAAGACTGATGACTACTAGAGTCCTGGTCAGCAATCCTCCGGTAATCAAGGACAGGGTGGATATCGAGGAAACCACCCAAAGTGAAACAAATGCAACAGACACCATAGTGGTCAGTGCAACAAGGGACGTTGTCAGAGGTGTCTCAAGATGGGTCATGAAGCCAAGGATTGCAGGAGCTCACGGCCTGCAAATCAGAATCGTCAGCAGCAACCGCAAGCACCGCAGAATCAGCAACAGCAACAGGGCAACAGGGGATGCTTTCAGTGTGGCGCTGAAGGCCACTTTAAGAAGAACTGTCCCCAGCTTAACCAGAATCAGAACAACAACAACAACCAGGGAAACAGGAACAATAATGGGGGCAACAATGGGGGAAACAATGATGGCAACGGTGCCAGGGGTCGAGTGTTCGTGATTGGTCAGGGTGAAGCAAGGAATGATCCTAACGTAGTGATGGGTAAGTTTCTTCTGGATGATTTCTTTGTTACTGTTTTATTCGATTCGGGTGCCGATACTAGTTATGTGTCCTTAAAGGTTAGCCAAATGCTTAAGCGCACTCCAACACTTCTGAACACCAAACACACAGTAGAACTAGCTAACGGTAAAGGTCTTGAAGCCACACACGTAGTTAAAGGTTGTAACCTCGTCTTAGCTGGTCAGACTTTCTCTATCGATCTTATTCCTATCACACTGGGTAGTTTCGACGTCGTTATTGGGATGGATTGGCTATCTCATCATCAAGCGGAGATTGTTTGCAAGGAGAAAATCGTCCGCATTCCTCGTTCTGGTGAAGACCCTCTCGTGATTCGTGGCGACAAGAGTGGTGCTGTCGA
The DNA here is from genome assembly GCA_030545235.1 of Helianthus tuberosus. NCBI lineage: Eukaryota > Viridiplantae > Streptophyta > Magnoliopsida > Asterales > Asteraceae > Helianthus > Helianthus tuberosus. The sequence continues at coordinate 65,018,938 of CM060449.1, read as the reverse complement.
AGGCATCATCTCTTTCCTTAAGGCCCAGAAATGTCTACGAAAAGGCCACACCGCCATTTTAGCACTCGTTACTGACACGTCAACGGAAGAGAAGAGAATTGAAGACATTCCTACTGTGCGTGATTTTCCTGAGGTATTTCCTGAGGAATTACCTGGTCTTCCGCCTCATCGCCAAGTTGAATTTCAAATCGAGCTAGCCCCTGGAGTGGCGCCCATAGCTCGAGCACCTTATCGCTTAGCCCCAACCGAGCTGGAAGAACTGTCCAAGCAATTACAAGAACTTTTGGAAAAAGGTTTTATTCGTCCTAGCTCTTCGCCCTGGGGAGCTCCAGTACTATTCGTGAAAAAGAAGGACGGTACCTTCCGTATGTGCATAGATTACCGCGAACTCAACAAGGTGACCGTGAAGAATCGCTATCCTCTCCCACGTATTGATGACCTATTCGACCAGCTACAAGGGTCGAGCTATTACTCTAAGATTGATTTGAGATCAGGGTACCATCAGCTGAGAGTCCGAGATGAGGACGTCTCCAAAACAGCATTCAGAACTCGTTACGGCCATTACGAGTTTCTGGTTATGCCTTTCGGATTAACGAATGCACCTGCAGTCTTCATGGATCTCATGAATCGAGTGTGCAAGCCGTACCTGGATAAGTTTGTCATAGTGTTCATCGACGACATCCTGATCTATTCTAAGAGTCAGGAGGAACACGAGCAACATCTGAGGCTTATTCTGGAACTTCTTCGAAAAGAGCTGTTGTATGCCAAGTTTTCGAAATGTGACTTCTGGCTTCGCGAAGTCCACTTTCTAGGCCACGTAGTAAACAAGGATGGGATTCATGTTGATCCATCCAAGGTTGACTCGATCAAGAACTGGCCTGCACCCCGCACACCAACAGAAATCCGCTAATTCTTGGGTCTGGTGGGCTACTACAGACGATTTATCAAGGATTTCTCAAGGATTGCGCAACCCCTCACTTCACTGACTCAGAAGGGTGTCATCTACCGTTGGGGAGATGCACAGGAGTCTGCATTTCAGCACTTAAAAGACAGACTTTGTAGCGCGCCTATCCTCTCATTGCCTGAAGGCACGGATGATTTCGTGGTTTATTGCGACGCTTCCATCCAAGGACTTGGTTGCGTGTTGATGCAACGAGACAAGGTCATTGCCTACGCATCGCGCTAACTTAAGGTTCACGAAAGAAACTACACTACGCACGACTTGGAATTGGGAGCAGTTGTTTTCGCGCTTAAGATATGGAGACATTACCTGTACGGTACCAAGTGCACCATTTACACCGATCACAGGAGTCTCGAGCATATCTTCAAGCAAAAGGAGTTAAACATGCGTCAACGCCGATGGGTTGAGCTCTTGAACGATTATGAATGCGCAATCAAGTATCATCCGGGCAAAGCCAATGTTGTGGCCAACGCCCTAAGTCGAAAGGATACTATACCTAGGCGTGTACGTGCTCTACAGCTTACCATCCAATCTAACCTTCCTGCTCAGATTCGCGATGCTCAGATGGAAGCATTGAAAGCAGAGAACATCAGGGCTGAGTCCCTACGAGGATCGAGGCAGCGGCTAGAACAAAAGGAAGACAGCGCCTACTATGTAACAGGGCGTATTTGGGTCCCACTTTATGGCAACTTACGCGAGCTTGTGATGGATGAAGCACACAAGTCTCGTTATTCGGTACATCCTGGTTCGGATAAAATGTACCACGACCTCAAGACTACGTATTGGTGGCCTGGCATGAAAGCCCACATAGCAACCTACGTCAGTAAGTGCTTGACTTGTGCGAGAGTCAAGACTGAATATCAGAAACCATCAGGCCTACTTCAACAACCAGAGATCCCGAAATGGAAATGGGAGCAAATTTCCATGGATTTCGTTACCGGCCTGCCCAGATCTCAACGCGGGAACGATACCATTTGGGTGATCGTAGATCGACTGACCAAGTCCGCACATTTTCTGGCTATCAAAGAAACGGATAAGTTTTCTACTCTTGCAGACATTTACCTAAAGGAAGTGGTATCAAGGCACGGAGTGCCAACCTCCATGATTTCTGATCGTGACGCGCGTTTTACTTCTGAACTGTGGCAAGCCATGCACAAGTCTTTTGGCTCACGTTTAGATATGAGCACCGCTTATCACCCACAGACGGATGGGCAATCTGAACGCACCATCCAGACCCCTGAAGACATGCTTAGGGCATGTGTAATCGATTTTGGTAACGGCTGGGAAAAGCACCTCCCGTTAGTGGAGTTTTCATATAACAACAGCTACCACACCAGCATCCAAGCCGCTCCGTTCGAGGCATTGTACGGACGCAAATGCCGATCACCTCTCTGTTGGGCAGAAGTTGGTGACAGCCAAATCACTGGCCCAGAACTTGTAGTAGATACAACCGAGAGAATTGCTCAGATACGACAACGAATGGCGGCAGCACGTGACCGTCAGAAAAGCTATGCTGATAAGGGAAGAAAGCCACTCGAGCTCCAAGTTGGGGACCGGGTGCTACTCAAAGTCTCACCTTGGAAAGGTGTAGTCCGTTTTGGCAAAAGGGGTAAACTCAATCCGCGATATGTCGGACCGTTCGAAATCATAGAGAAAATAGGCAAAGTGGCCTACAAACTGGATCTACCAACAAAACTCAGTGCAGTTCACAACGTATTCCACGTGTCAAATCTGAAGAAGTGTCTGTCAAATGAGACCCTCATAGTTCCTCTCAAGGAACTCACAATCGACGACCAGCTGCGATTCGTCGAGGAACCAGTAGAGATTACGGATCGAGATGTTAAGATCCTCAAGCATACCAGGATACCTCTGGTCCGAGTTCGTTGGAATGCTCGTCGTGGCCCAGAGTATACCTGGGAACGAGAAGACCAAATGAAACTCAAGTATCCCCAACTGTTTAAGAAAAACGCAACCACTACTGAGGCTGAAGCTACTACAGAATTTCGGGATGAAATTCCAAATCAACGGGGGGATGATGTGACAACCCAGGAAAATCAGGAAAACAACGCAACTTAACTAGCTTCCTCAGTAACCACGCGCTAAATTTCGGGACGAAATTCTCTTAACAGGGGGAGAATGTGACAACCCTCAAATTTGCATGTAACCATACAGTTTATTAATGATAATAAAAGTACTTGATGACTGTGCTGAATCATTTAACTGCTCTCTGATTACTGTGTTATACTTACATGTGCGTATTAGCATACTAGTAGTATACAGAAAAGTTACTAAATAGTCTGGTATATTTTCCTGTGTGTTAGGAATAAATTTCGTTACAAAAATATATGTATAAGACGCCTTACGGAACAATTAAACGCTTTAACGAAACGATACGTAACCGAACAACCGCACATTACCCGGGACACCAAAATTTTGTCAGAAGTATTATTTTATCATTCTTAATTATTTACGGTCACAAAAGTCCCCACACACTATAGAAACATGGCATACACCCACTATTCTAGAAAATACCCTTAACCTCTTATATACTTACCCACTAATTATCAAAATTTTACAAATTACCCCCCCCCCCTAACAAATCTCGGCCTCATCATCACCATATATTTTGTTTGGATTTTTTTTCTATGATCTTAATTTTGGTTGGCCAAAAATCTAAGTAATTATCTTTCTAGGATTTCCTAGGGTGGCTCGTGAGTCCCAATGCACCCTATATTATCACCACCATCATTTACTCTCTCACCTCACTCATCCCTCTCTCTTTCTCGGCTCTACAACCGCCCCCACCATCACCACCTTCACACCACCATCTTCATCACATTCAAGCTCCATTCAAGCTTCAAGAGTGGTTCAAGGAAGTTGTAAGCTTGTGGAGCTTCAAGGGACTTGTTTGCTCGCTTTATCTTCATCATTTCTTCATCATCCTTGCACTAAGATTTCTACCCTAGCCTTGTGCTAGTAGTAAGTCCCTTCACACCATTGTTTCATCTTGTTCGTTGTTATGATTCGTAGTAGGATGATAGTGATAAATCACAAAAGCTAAAACACTAAAAATATGAACATGGAACCGTACATAGAATCATCCATAAAGAAGTTTGTATGAAGTTGAAATCTGGTTGGATTGGGTTTGGTGAATGCATGCATGGTGTTTAATCATTAAGTTATTGATAAGTCATGGTTAGGACACTTGGTAATGTGATTTTAGAAACATTAAACTATAAATAAACATGCTGATTGAAATTTCCAGCCAACTTCAACAGGCTGTAACTGGGTCATTTTTAATCGAAAAACTGAATTTCTGGAGTCTAAATTGTGTAATTTTGAACAACCGAACAAATGGCACTAGAATCGTAATTTTTCAAGACCGTTTACTGTTTTTAAAGAATTGTTTTTAGACAGCAGCTCCAGCTGAAATATTTATGCTGAAAAAGTGTGTTGCATTCAGAGTCAAAACCCAAAACCTGAGTAAAATCAGCTCATGGAATTTTTACTGTAGATGGTCACTGTTGTTTCCGTGACCCTCCAACTGGAAATTAATCGATCGGACTTACAATTGATTTTTAGTGAATTTTTCCGTAAAACTGCAATCAGAAAGTAACAAATCTGATTGCTGTCGGGTAAAAGAATTTTTATATAAAATTGGTGATGAACTGGTCCCCGATATTTTTACACAATAAAATCTCGAACGTTTTTGACATCCTTTAAAAATTTGAGAATTTTTGGAAAAGGTTAACTATTTTATTAAAATGCTCGAAAACAGTCCAGTTTTGATTAATAAAGCTGAAACGACATAAGGAGTGATTTGCGTGTCTAAATGTCGAGTAGGTTATCCGAGAATGATATAACATGTTATATGTCAATAAAAGTGTTATGTGCAATGTTGTATGTTTGTCTATGAGTGGGGAATAGATGGGAATGTTATATGGGCATGAACCGTTAAAGTGATGCATGTTATGTGATAGATACGTGTAGAGACTTTTGTGTTCTATTTGAAATCACTAATAAACTAAGTGGTAATTATACTAGGGCGTGATTGACCGACCTTGACTATTAGCTATATTTGAGAGTCAAACCGAGCAATCGAGGTGAGTTCACACTCTTTCTAAGGCATGGGATTCCCGGTGGGTTGGGAATGGGATTGAATAGCTACTCGAACTATCATTACTATTAAACTACTTACTACTGTCCTCGGATTGAAGGGCACGTACGTAAAGCCTACGTACACGACCATAAGACCATCAACTCTATCAAATGAAGTCCCTCATTTATCGACTTAATCGCCGAGGCCTATGGCGAGCGGGTCATTAGTTAATAGCGCTATTAGGTTTAACAAACCTCACACCGTGCCAGTCGGACGGGCGTGTACTAATGGACTATGGGCAAAGGGTCAATGCTGATAGACATTGACTTAGGGCACCTCTTACATTTTCATAGCAGTCGATACGCGTGGTCTAGTAACACATGGGAAGCCCCCACTAATCTTCGCAAACATGTCAGTAAGACCGCGATACGAATTTATACGATACATGGTTTACAAAACGAACAGATGATTTACGAAACGAATGCTATAATTAAACAACCAACTGTGAATTCACTCAACTTTGTTGTTGACTCGTTGTTACATACCTTACAGGTCGCTAGGTGCTTATGGAGCTTGCACGAGGAGGAGGTTGTTGTGGGATGCGGACTGTTATGTCCCGTACTTAATAATTGAATTTTATAAACTATGTTTTGGACATTAAACTTATGAACTATAAACTCATGTTTTGAACTTCCGTTTTATGCTTCCGCTGTTAACTTAAAACTGGTTACTGTCTTATGGTCACCAATTGTATTGTGATTGGTTTTACTTACTAAGATTACGTTGTTCAATATGATTGGTGGCTCGATCCTGGTCATGTCACGCCTCCAAGCGGTGATACCCCGCATGGTGGATTTTGGGGGTGTGACAGATTGGTATCAGAGCCATTGGTTATAGTGAACTTGGTTTTAAAAAGGGAAAAGCTTTTTGATAAAACCAGACTATAACCTGTACAGTGCTCAACGATCCACAACGACGCTTCGCTCCACGTGCAAGACTCGACACAATAGGTGGTATGATTTATGTTACACTGTCGGTTAGATAACTCACACTGTGCATTAGTTAACGTGATAATTGCTATTTGAACCCTGTGTGCTTACTCTCTATTGTCGTCCCACACTTACGCACTTTCGCGACACTTTTCTCACTTACGTTGCTTCATTATGAAGATCATGAGCGGACGCGGAGGACGTATCGACCTCACTCAAGCCCAGTTGGCGGCTTTGATCAACGAACGAGTCGCTGAGGCACTCGCAGCTAACCCCGCAGGAGGTATAACCTGCCATACCAACTCACCTTAGGACGTTAGATCCTACCTTCACAAACCAACCCTCGTGCTTAACCTTGTCTGTTATTCTCACACAACAGGTCAACATGCTCAAACTCCTGTGTGCACATTCAAAACATTCATGGACTGCCGACCTACTACTTTCAGTGGCACCGAAGGAGCAGTGGGCCTTCTTCACTGGTTTGAAAAGCTTGAGTCTGTTTTCGAGATGTGCGAATGCCCTGAGGATCGAAGGGTGAAATATGCTACTAGAACGCTTGAAGGTGCTGCGTTAACCTGGTGGAAGGCACAGGTTCAACTACTGGGACTGGCAGTTGCAAATGCCACTCCCTGGAATGGTTTCAAGGAACTGGTCAAAGAAGAGTACTGTAGTCGAGATGATATCCACAAGCTAGAGGTGGAATTTTACAATCTGAAGATGACGGGATCTGAGATTGAGGCGTACACTAAGAGGTCAAACGAACTGGCCATCCTGTGTCCAACTATGGTGGACCCTCCCATCAAACGAATTGAGCTGTATCTCAAGGGCCTTGTACCAGAGATTCAAAGTCACGTAACTTCAGCCAATCTGGGTACCATATAGCAAATCAATCAAGTTGGCCCATCGACTCACTGACCAGGCGGTGGAGTAAAACAGGCTGCCCAAACGAATCAGTGCCACAGCTACTTCTGATGCACTTACCGACAACAAGAGAAAATGGGATGGAACTCCAGTAAGGGTTCTGCTTCGGGTCAGTCTCAGCAGCGAAAGACTGATGACTACTAGAGTCCTGGTCAGCAATCCTCCGGTAATCAAGGACAGGGTGGATATCGAGGAAACCACCCAAAGTGAAACAAATTCAACAGACACCATAGTGGTCAGTGCAACAAGGGACGTTGTCAGAGGTGTCTCAAGATGGGTCATGAAGCCAAGGATTGCAGGAGCTCACGGCCTGCAAATCAGAATCGTCAGCAGCAACCGCAAGCACCGCAGAATCAGCAACAGCAATAGGGCAACAGGGGATGCTTTCAGTGTGGCGCTGAAGGCCACTTTAAGAAGAACTGTCCCCAGCTTAACCAGAATCAGAACAACAACAACAACCAGGGAAACAGGAACAATAATGGGGGCAACAATGGGGGAAACAATGATGGCAACGGTGCCAGGGGTCGAGTGTTCGTGATTGGTCAGGGTGAAGCAAGGAATGATCCTAACGTAGTGATGGGTAAGTTTCTTCTGGATGATTTCTTTGTTACTGTTTTATTCGATTCGGGTGCCGATACTAGTTATGTGTCCTTAAAGGTTAGCCAAATGCTTAAGCGCACTCCAACACTTCTGAACACCAAACACACAGTAGAACTAGCTAACGGTAAAGGTCTTGAAGCCACACACGTAGTTAAAGGTTGTAACCTCGTCTTAGCTGGTCAGACTTTCTCTATCGATCTTATTCCTATCACACTGGGTAGTTTCGACGTCGTTATTGGGATGGATTGGCTATCTCATCATCAAGCGGAGATTGTTTGCAAGGAGAAAATCGTCCGCATTCCTCGTTCTGGTGAAGACCCTCTCGTGATTCGTGGCGACAAGAGTGGTGCTGTCGAAGGCATCATCTCTTTCCTTAAGGCCCAGAAATGTCTACGAAAAGGGCCACACCGCCATTTTAGCACTCGTTACTGACACGTCAACGGAAGAGAAGAGAATTGAAGACATTCCTACTGTGCGTGATTTTCCTGAGGTATTTCCTGAGGAATTACCTGGTCTTCCGCCTCATCGCCAAGTTGAATTTCAAATCGAGCTAGCCCCTGGAGTGGCGCCCATAGCTCGAGCACCTTATCGCTTAGCCCCAACCGAGCTGGAAGAACTGTCCAAGCAATTACAAGAACTTTTGGAAAAAGGTTTTATTCGTCCTAGCTCTTCGCCCTGGGGAGCTCCAGTACTATTCGTGAAAAAGAAGGACGGTACCTTCCGTATGTGCATAGATTACCGCGAACTCAACAAGGTGACCGTGAAGAATCGCTATCCTCTCCCACGTATTGATGACCTATTCGACCAGCTACAAGGGTCGAGCTATTACTCTAAGATTGATTTGAGATCAGGGTACCATCAGCTGAGAGTCCGAGATGAGGACGTCTCCAAAACAGCATTCAGAACTCGTTACGGCCATTACGAGTTTCTGGTTATGCCTTTCGGATTAACGAATGCACCTGCAGTCTTCATGGATCTCATGAATCGAGTGTGCAAGCCGTACCTGGATAAGTTTGTCATAGTGTTCATCGACGACATCCTGATCTATTCTAAGAGTCAGGAGGAACACGAGCAACATCTGAGGCTTATTCTGGAACTTCTTCGAAAAGAGCTGTTGTATGCCAAGTTTTCGAAATGTGACTTCTGGCTTCGCGAAGTCCACTTTCTAGGCCACGTAGTAAACAAGGATGGGATTCATGTTGATCCATCCAAGGTTGACTCGATCAAGAACTGGCCTGCACCCCGCACACCAACAGAAATCCGCTAATTCTTGGGTCTGGTGGGCTACTACAGACGATTTATCAAGGATTTCTCAAGGATTGCGCAACCCCTCACTTCACTGACTCAGAAGGGTGTCATCTACCGTTGGGGAGATGCACAGGAGTCTGCATTTCAGCACTTAAAAGACAGACTTTGTAGCGCGCCTATCCTCTCATTGCCTGAAGGCACGGATGATTTCGTGGTTTATTGCGACGCTTCCATCCAAGGACTTGGTTGCGTGTTGATGCAACGAGACAAGGTCATTGCCTACGCATCGCGCTAACTTAAGGTTCACGAAAGAAACTACACTACGCACGACTTGGAATTGGGAGCAGTTGTTTTCGCGCTTAAGATATGGAGACATTACCTGTACGGTACCAAGTGCACCATTTACACCGATCACAGGAGTCTCGAGCATATCTTCAAGCAAAAGAAGTTAAACATGCGTCAACGCCGATGGGTTGAGCTCTTGAACGATTATGAATGCGCAATCAAGTATCATCCGGGCAAAGCCAATGTTGTGGCCAACGCCCTAAGTCGAAAGGATACTATACCTAGGCGTGTACGTGCTCTACAGCTTACCATCCAATCTAACCTTCCTGCTCAGATTCGCGATGCTCAGATGGAAACATTGAAAGCAGAGAACATCAGGGCTGAGTCCCTACGAGGATCGAGGCAGCGGCTAGAACAAAAGGAAGACGGCGCCTACTATGTAACAGGGCGTATTTGGGTCCCACTTTATGGCAACTTACGCGAGCTTGTGATGGATGAAGCACATAAGTCTCGTTATTCGGTACATCCTGGTTCGGATAAAATGTACCACGACCTCAAGACTACGTATTGGTGGCCTGGCATGAAAGCCCACATAGCAACCTACGTCAGTAAGTGCTTGACTTGTGCGAGAGTCAAGACTGAATATCAGAAACCATCAGGCCTACTTCAACAACCAGAGATCCCGAAATGGAAATGGGAGCAAATTTCCATGGATTTCGTTACCGGCCTGCCCAGATCTCAACGCGGGAACGATACCATTTGGGTGATCGTAGATCGACTGACCAAGTCCGCACATTTTCTGGCTATCAAAGAAACGGATAAGTTTTCTACTCTTGCAGACATTTACCTAAAGGAAGTGGTATCAAGGCACGGAGTGCCAACCTCCATGATTTCTGATCGTGACGCGCGTTTTACTTCTGAACTGTGGCAAGCCATGCACAAGTCTTTTGGCTCACGTTTAGATATGAGCACCGCTTATCACCCACAGACGGATGGGCAATCTGAACGCACCATCCAGACCCCTGAAGACATGCTTAGGGCATGTGTAATCGATTTTGGTAACGGCTGGGAAAAGCACCTCCCGTTAGTGGAGTTTTCATATAACAACAGCTACCACACCAGCATCCAAGCCGCTCCGTTCGAGGCATTGTACGGACGCAAATGCCGATCACCTCTCTGTTGGGCAGAAGTTGGTGATAGCCAAATCACTGGCCCAGAACTTGTAGTAGATACAACCGAGAGAATTGCTCAGATACGACAACGAATGGCGGCAGCACGTGACCGTCAGAAAAGCTTTGCTGATAAGGGAAGAAAGCCACTCGAGCTCCAAGTTGGGGACCGGGTGCTACTCAAAGTCTCACCTTGGAAAGGTGTAGTCCGTTTTGGCAAAAGGGGTAAACTCAATCCGCGATATGTCGGACCGTTCGAAATCATAGAGAAAATAGGCAAAGTGGCCTACAAACTGGATCTACCAACAAAACTCAGTGCAGTTCACAACGTATTCCACGTGTCAAATCCGAAGAAGTGTCTGTCAAATGAGACCCTCATAGTTCCTCTCAAGGAACTCACAATCGACGACCAGCTGCGATTCGTCGAGGAACCAGTAGAGATTACGGATCGAGATGTTAAGATCCTCAAGCATACCAGGATACCTCTGGTCCGAGTTCGTTGGAATGCTCGTCGTGGCCCAGAGTATACCTGGGAACGAGAAGACCAAATGAAACTCAAGTATCCCCAACTGTTTAAGAAAAACGCAACCACTACTGAGGCTGAAGCTACTACAGAATTTCGGGATGAAATTCCAAATCAACGGGGGGATGATGTGACACCCCAGGAAAATCAGGAAAACAACGCAACTTAACTAGCTTCCTCAGTAACCACGCGCTAAATTTCGGGACGAAATTCTCTTAACAGGGGGAGAATGTGACAACCCTCAAATTTGCATGTAACCATACAGTTTATTAATGATAATAAAAGTACTTGATGACTGTGCTGAATCATTTAACTGCTCTCTGATTACTGTGTTATACTTACATGTGCGTATTAGCATACTAGTAGTATACAGAAAAGTTACTAAATAGTCCGGTATATTTTCCTGTGTGTTAGGAATAAATTTCGTTACAAAAATATATGTATAAGACGCCTTACGGAACAATTAAACGCTTTAACGAAACGATACGTAACCGAACAACCGGACATTACCCGGGACACCAAAATTTTGTCAGAAGTATTATTTTATCATTCTTAATTATTTACGGTCACAAAAGTCCCCACACACTATAGAAACATGGCATACACCCACTATTCTAGAAAATACCCTTAACCTCTTATATACTTACCCACTAATTATCAAAATTTTACAAATTACCCCCCCCCCCTAACAAATCTCGGCCTCATCATCACCATATATTTTGTTTGGATTTTTTTTCTATGATCTTAATTTTGGTTGGCCAAAAATCTAAGTAATTATCTTTCTAGGATTTCCTAGGGTGGCTCGTGAGTCCCAATGCACCCTATATTATCACCACCATCATTTACTCTCTCACCTCACTCATCCCTCTCTCTTTCTCGGCTCTACAACCGCCCCCACCATCACCACCTTCACACCACCATCTTCATCACATTCAAGCTCCATTCAAGCTTCAAGAGTGGTTCAAGGAAGTTGTAAGCTTGTGGAGCTTCAAGGGACTTGTTTGCTCGCTTTATCTTCATCATTTCTTCAGCATCCTTGCACTAAGATTTCTACCCTAGCCTTGTGCTAGTAGTAAGTCCCTTCACACCATTGTTTCAACTTGTTCGTTGTTATGATTCGTAGTAGGATGATAGTGATAAATCACAAAAGCTAAATCACTAAAAATATGAACATGGAACCGTACATAGAATCATCCATAAAGAAGTTTGTATGAAGTTGAAATCTGGTTGGATTGGGTTTGGTGAATGCATGCATGGTGTTTAATCATTAAGTTATTGATAAGTCATGGTTAGGACACTTGGTAATGTGATTTTAGAAACATTAAACTATAAATAAACATGCTGATTGAAATTTCCAGCCAACTTCAACAGGCTGTAACTGGGTCATTTTTAATCGAAAAACTGAATTTCTGGAGTCTAAATTGTGTAATTTTGAACAACCGAACAAATGGCACTAGAATCGTAATTTTTCGAGACCGTTTACTGTTTTTAAAGAATTGTTTTTAGACAGCAGCTCCAGCTGAAATATTTCTGCTGAAAAAGTGTGTTGCATTCAGAGTCAAAACCCAAAACCTGAGTAAAATCAGCTCATGGAATATTTACTGTAGATGGTCATTGTTGTTTCCGTGACCCTCCAACTGGAATTTCGTCGTTCGGACTTACAATTGATCTTTAGTGAATTTTTCCGTAAAACTGCAATCAGAAAGTAACAAATCTGATTGCAGTCGGGTAAAAGAATTTTTGTATAAAATTGGTGATGAACTGGTCCCCGATATTTTTACACAATAAAATCTCGAACGTTTTTGACATCCTGTAAAAATTTGAGAATTTTTGGAAAAGGTTAACTATTTTATTAAAATGCTCGAAAACAGTCCAGTTTTGATTAATAAAGCTGAAACGACATAAGGAGTGATTTGCGTGTCTAAATGTCGAGTAGGTTATCCGAGAATGATATAACATGTTATATGTCAATAAAAGTGTTATGTGCAATGTTGTATGTTTGTCTATGAGTGGGGAATAGATGGGAATGTTATATGGGCATGAACCGTTAAAGTGATGCATGTTATGTGATAGATACGTGTAGAGACTTTTGTGTTCTATTTGAAATCACTAATAAACTAAGTGGTAATTATACTAGGGCGTGATTGACCGACCTTGACTATTAGCTATATTTGAGAGTCAAACCGAGCAATCGAGGTGAGTTCACACTCTTTCTAAGGCATGGGATTCCCGGTGGGTTGGGAATGGGATTGAATAGCTACTCGAACTATCATTACTATTAAACTACTTACTACTGTCCTCGGATTGAAGGGCACGTACGTAAAGCCTACGTACACGACCATAAGACCATCAACTCTATCAAATGAAGTCCCTCATTTATCGACTTAATCGCCGAGGCCTATGGCGAGCGGGTCATTAGTTAATAGCGCTATTAGGTTTAACAAACCTCACACCGTGCCAGTCGGACGGGCGTGTACTAATGGACTATGGGCAAAGGGTCAATGCTGATAGACATTGACTTAGGGCACCTCTTACATTTTCATAGCAGTCGATACGCGTGGTCTAGTAACACATGGGAAGCCCCCACTAATCTTCGCAAACATGTCAGTAAGACCGCGATACGAATTTATACGATACATGGTTTACAAAACGAACAGATGATTTACGAAACGAATGCTATAATTAAACAACCAACTGTGAATTCACTCAACTTTGTTGTTGACTCGTTGTTACATACCTTACAGGTCGCTAGGTGCTTATGGAGCTTGCACGAGGAGGAGGTTGTTGTGGGATGCGGACTGTTATGTCCCGTACTTAATAATTGAATTTTATAAACTATGTTTTGGACATTAAACTTATGAACTATAAACTCATGTTTTGAACTTCCGTTTTATGCTTCCGCTGTTAACTTAAAACTGGTTACTGTCTTATGGTCACCAATTGTATTGTGATTGGTTTTACTTACTAAGATTACGTTGTTCAATATGATTGGTGGCTCGATCCTGGTCATGTCACGCCTCCAAGCGGTGATACCCCGCATGGTGGATTTTGGGGGTGTGACAGATTGGTATCAGAGCCATTGGTTATAGTGAACTTGGTTTTAAAAAGGGAAAAGCTTTTTGATAAAACCAGACTATAACCTGTACAGTGCTCAACGATCCACAACGACGCTTCGCTCCACGTGCAAGACTCGACACAATAGGTGGTATGATTTATGTTACACTGTCGGTTAGATAACTCACACTGTGCATTAGTTAACGTGATAATTGCTATTTGAACCCTGTGTGCTTACTCTCTATTGTCGTCCCACACTTACGCACTTTCGCGACACTTTTCTCACTTACGTTGCTTCATTATGAAGATCATGAGCGGACGCGGAGGACGTATCGACCTCACTCAAGCCCAGTTGACGGCTTTGATCAACGAACGAGTCGCTGAGGCACTCGCAGCTAACCCCGCAGGAGGTATAACCTGCCATACCAACTCACCTTAGGACGTTAGATCCTACCTTCACAAACCAACCCTCGTGCTTAACCTTGTCTGTTATTCTCACACAACAGGTCAACATGCTCAAACTCCTGTGTGCACATTCAAAACATTCATGGACTGCCGACCTACTACTTTCAGTGGCACCGAAGGAGCAGTGGGCCTTCTTCACTGGTTTGAAAAGCTTGAGTCTGTTTTCGAGATGTGCGAATGCCCTGAGGATCGAAGGGTGAAATATGCTACTAGAACGCTTGAAGGTGCTGCGTTAACCTGGTGGAAGGCACAGGTTCAACTACTGGGACTGGCAGTTGCAAATGCCACTCCCTGGAATGGTTTCAAGGAACTGGTCAAAGAAGAGTACTGTAGTCGAGATGATATCCACAAGCTAGAGGTGGAATTTTACAATCTGAAGATGACGGGATCTGAGATTGAGGCGTACACTAAGAGGTCAAACGAACTGGCCATCCTGTGTCCAACTATGGTGGACCCTCCCATCAAACGAATTGAGCTGTATCTCAAGGGCCTTGTACCAGAGATTCAAAGTCACGTAACTTCAGCCAATCTGGGTACCATATAGCAAATCATCAAGTTGGCCCATCGACTCACTGACCAGGCGGTGGAGCAAAACAGGCTGCCCAAACGAATCAGTGCCACAGCTACTTCTGATGCACTTACCGACAACAAGCGAAAATGGGATGGAAACTCCAGTAAGGGTTCTGCTTCGGGTCAGTCTCAGCAGCGAAAGACTGATGACTACTAGAGTCCTGGTCAGCAATCCTCCGGTAATCAAGGACAGGGTGGATATCGAGGAAACCACCCAAAGTGAAACAAATGCAACAGACACCATAGTGGTCAGTGCAACAAGGGACGTTGTCAGAGGTGTCTCAAGATGGGTCATGAAGCCAAGGATTGCAGGAGCTCACGGCCTGCAAATCAGAATCGTCAGCAGCAACCGCAAGCACCGCAGAATCAGCAACAGCAACAGGGCAACAGGGGATGCTTTCAGTGTGGCGCTGAAGGCCACTTTAAGAAGAACTGTCCCCAGCTTAACCAGAATCAGAACAACAACAACAACCAGGGAAACAGGAACAATAATGGGGGCAACAATGGGGGAAACAATGATGGCAACGGTGCCAGGGGTCGAGTGTTCGTGATTGGTCAGGGTGAAGCAAGGAATGATCCTAACGTAGTGATGGGTAAGTTTCTTCTGGATGATTTCTTTGTTACTGTTTTATTCGATTCGGGTGCCGATACTAGTTATGTGTCCTTAAAGGTTAGCCAAATGCTTAAGCGCACTCCAACACTTCTGAACACCAAACACACAGTAGAACTAGCTAACGGTAAAGGTCTTGAAGCCACACACGTAGTTAAAGGTTGTAACCTCGTCTTAGCTGGTCAGACTTTCTCTATCGATCTTATTCCTATCACACTGGGTAGTTTCGACGTCGTTATTGGGATGGATTGGCTATCTCATCATCAAGCGGAGATTGTTTGCAAGGAGAAAATCGTCCGCATTCCTCGTTCTGGTGAAGACCCTCTCGTGATTCGTGGCGACAAGAGTGGTGCTGTCGAAGGCATCATCTCTTTCCTTAAGGCCCAGAAATGTCTACGAAAAGGCCACACCGCCATTTTAGCACTCGTTACTGACACGTCAACGGAAGAGAAGAGAATTGAAGACATTCCTACTGTGCGTGATTTTCCTGAGGTATTTCCTGAGGAATTACCTGGTCTTCCGCCTCATCGCCAAGTTGAATTTCAAATCGAGCTAGCCCCTGGAGTGGCGCCCATAGCTCGAGCACCTTATCGCTTAGCCCCAACCGAGCTGGAAGAACTGTCCAAGCAATTACAAGAACTTTTGGAAAAAGGTTTTATTCGTCCTAGCTCTTCGCCCTGGGGAGCTCCAGTACTATTCGTGAAAAAGAAGGACGGTACCTTCCGTATGTGCATAGATTACCGCGAACTCAACAAGGTGACCGTGAAGAATCGCTATCCTCTCCCACGTATTGATGACCTATTCGACCAGCTACAAGGGTCGAGCTATTACTCTAAGATTGATTTGAGATCAAGGTACCATCAGCTGAGAGTCCGAGATGAGGACGTCTCCAAAACAGCATTCAGAACTCGTTACGGCCATTACGAGTTTCTGGTTATGCCTTTCGGATTAACGAATGCACCTGCAGTCTTCATGGATCTCATGAATCGAGTGTGCAAGCCGTACCTGGATAAGTTTGTCATAGTGTTCATCGACGACATCCTGATCTATTCTAAGAGTCAGGAGGAACACGAGCAACATCTGAGGCTTATTCTGGAACTTCTTCGAAAAGAGCTGTTGTATGCCAAGTTTTCGAAATGTGACTTCTGGCTTCGCGAAGTCCACTTTCTAGGCCACGTAGTAAACAAGGATGGGATTCATGTTGATCCATCCAAGGTTGACTCGATCAAGAACTGGCCTGCACCCCGCACACCAACAGAAATCCGCTAATTCTTGGGTCTGGTGGGCTACTACAGACGATTTATCAAGGATTTCTCAAGGATTGCGCAACCCCTCACTTCACTGACTCAGAAGGGTGTCATCTACCGTTGGGGAGATGCACAGGAGTCTGCATTTCAGCACTTAAAAGACAGACTTTGTAGCGCGCCTATCCTCTCATTGCCTGAAGGCACGGATGATTTCGTGGTTTATTGCGACGCTTCCATCCAAGGACTTGGTTGCGTGTTGATGCAACGAGACAAGGTCATTGCCTACGCATCGCGCTAACTTAAGGTTCACGAAAGAAACTACACTACGCACGACTTGGAATTGGGAGCAGTTGTTTTCGCGCTTAAGATATGGAGACATTACCTGTACGGTACCAAGTGCACCATTTACACCGATCACAGGAGTCTCGAGCATATCTTCAAGCAAAAGGAGTTAAACATGCGTCAACGCCGATGGGTTGAGCTCTTGAACGATTATGAATGCGCAATCAAGTATCATCCGGGCAAAGCCAATGTTGTGGCCAACGCCCTAAGTCGAAAGGATACTATACCTAGGCGTGTACGTGCTCTACAGCTTACCATCCAATCTAACCTTCCTGCTCAGATTCGCGATGCTCAGATGGAAGCATTGAAAGCAGAGAACATCAGGGCTGAGTCCCTACGAGGATCGAGGCAGCGGCTAGAACAAAAGGAAGACGGCGCCTACTATGTAACAGGGCGTATTTGGGTCCCACTTTATGGCAACTTACGCGAGCTTGTGATGGATGAAGCACACAAGTCTCGTTATTCGGTACATCCTGGTTCGGATAAAATGTACCACGACCTCAAGACTACGTATTGGTGGCCTGGCATGAAAGCCCACATAGCAACCTACGTCAGTAAGTGCTTGACTTGTGCGAGAGTCAAGACTGAATATCAGAAACCATCAGGCCTACTTCAACAACCAGAGATCCCGAAATGGAAATGGGAGCAAATTTCCATGGATTTCGTTACCGGCCTGCCCAGATCTCAACGCGGGAACGATACCATTTGGGTGATCGTAGATCGACTGACCAAGTCCGCACATTTTCTGGCTATCAAAGAAACGGATAAGTTTTCTACTCTTGCAGACATTTACCTAAAGGAAGTGGTATCAAGGCACGGAGTGCCAACCTCCATGATTTCTGATCGTGACGCGCGTTTTACTTCTGAACTGTGGCAAGCCATGCACAAGTCTTTTGGCTCACGTTTAGATATGAGCACCGCTTATCACCCACAGACGGATGGGCAATCTGAACGCACCATCCAGACCCCTGAAGACATGCTTAGGGCATGTGTAATCGATTTTGGTAACGGCTGGGAAAAGCACCTCCCGTTAGTGGAGTTTTCATATAACAACAGCTACCACACCAGCATCCAAGCCGCTCCGTTCGAGGCATTGTACGGACGCAAATGCCGATCACCTCTCTGTTGGGCAGAAGTTGGTGATAGCCAAATCACTGGCCCAGAACTTGTAGTAGATACAACCGAGAGAATTGCTCAGATACGACAACGAATGGCGGCAGCACGTGACCGTCAGAAAAGCTATGCTGATAAGGGAAGAAAGCCACTCGAGCTCCAAGTTGGGGACCGGGTGCTACTCAAAGTCTCACCTTGGAAAGGTGTAGTCCGTTTTGGCAAAAGGGGTAAACTCAATCCGCGATATGTCGGACCGTTCGAAATCATAGAGAAAATAGGCAAAGTGGCCTACAAACTGGATCTACCAACAAAACTCAGTGCAGTTCACAACGTATTCCACGTGTCAAATCTGAAGAAGTGTATGTCAAATGAGACCCTCATAGTTCCTCTCAAGGAACTCACAATCGACGACCAGCTGCGATTCGTCGAGGAACCAGTAGAGATTACGGATCGAGATGTTAAGATCCTCAAGCATACCAGGATACCTCTGGTCCGAGTTCGTTGGAATGCTCGTCGTGGCCCAGAGTATACCTGGGAACGAGAAGACCAAATGAAACTCAAGTATCCCCAACTGTTTAAGAAAAACGCAACCACTACTGAGGCTGAAGCTACTACAGAATTTCGGGATGAAATTCCAAATCAACGGGGGGATGATGTGACACCCCAGGAAAATCAGGAAAACAACGCAACTTAACTAGCTTCCTCAGTAACCACGCGCTAAATTTCGGGACGAAATTCTCTTAACAGGGGGAGAATGTGACAACCCTCAAATTTGCATGTAACCATACAGTTTATTAATGATAATAAAAGTACTTGATGACTGTGCTGAATCATTTAACTGCTCTCTGATTACTGTGTTATACTTACATGTGCGTATTAGCATACTAGTAGTATACAGAAAAGTTACTAAATAGTCCGGTATATTTTCCTGTGTGTTAGGAATAAATTTCGTTACAAAAATATATGTATAAGACGCCTTACGGAACAATTAAACGCTTTAACGAAACGATACGTAACCGAACAACCGGACATTACCCGGGACACCAAAATTTTGTCAGAAGTATTATTTTATCATTCTTAATTATTTACGGTCACAAAAGTCCCCACACACTATAGAAACATGGCATACACCCACTATTCTAGAAAATACCCTTAACCTCTTATATACTTACCCACTAATTATCAAAATTTTACAAATTACCCCCCCCCCCTAACAAATCTCGGCCTCATCATCACCATATATTTTGTTTGGATTTTTTTTCTATGATCTTAATTTTGGTTGGCCAAAAATCTAAGTAATTATCTTTCTAGGATTTCCTAGGGTGGCTCGTGAGTCCCAATGCACCCTATATTATCACCACCATCATTTACTCTCTCACCTCACTCATCCCTCTCTCTTTCTCGGCTCTACAACCGCCCCCACCATCACCACCTTCACACCACCATCTTCATCACATTCAAGCTCCATTCAAGCTTCAAGAGTGGTTCAAGGAAGTTGTAAGCTTGTGGAGCTTCAAGGGACTTGTTTGCTCGCTTTATCTTCATCATTTCTTCATCATCCTTGCACTAAGATTTCTACCCTAGCCTTGTGCTAGTAGTAAGTCCCTTCACACCATTGTTTCATCTTGTTCGTTGTTATGATTCGTAGTAGGATGATAGTGATAAATCACAAAAGCTAAAACACTAAAAATATGAACATGGAACCGTACATAGAATCATCCATAAAGAAGTTTGTATGAAGTTGAAATCTGGTTGGATTGGGTTTGGTGAATGCATGCATGGTGTTTAATCATTAAGTTATTGATAAGTCATGGTTAGGACACTTGGTAATGTGATTTTAGAAACATTAAACTATAAATAAACATGCTGATTGAAATTTCCAGCCAACTTCAACAGGCTGTAACTGGGTCATTTTTAATCGAAAAACTGAATTTCTGGAGTCTAAATTGTGTAATTTTGAACAACCGAACAAATGGCACTAGAATCGTAATTTTTCGAGACCGTTTACTGTTTTTAAAGAATTGTTTTTAGACAGTAGCTCCAGCTGAAATATTTCTGCTGAAAAAGTGTGTTGCATTCAGAGTCAAAACCCAAAACCTGAGTAAAATCAGCTCATGGAATATTTACTGTAGATGGTCATTGTTGTTTCCGTGACCCTCCAACTGGAATTTCGTCGTTCGGACTTACAATTGATCTTTAGTGAATTTTTCCGTAAAACTGCAATCAGAAAGTAACAAATCTGATTGCAGTCGGGTAAAAGAATTTTTGTATAAAATTGGTGATGAACTGGTCCCCGATATTTTTACACAATAAAATCTCGAACGTTTTTGACATCCTGTAAAAATTTGAGAATTTTTGGAAAAGGTTAACTATTTTATTAAAATGCTCGAAAACAGTCCAGTTTTGATTAATAAAGCTGAAACGACATAAGGAGTGATTTGCGTGTCTAAATGTCGAGTAGGTTATCCGAGAATGATATAACATGTTATATGTCAATAAAAGTGTTATGTGCAATGTTGTATGTTTGTCTATGAGTGGGGAATAGATGGGAATGTTATATGGGCATGAACCGTTAAAGTGATGCATGTTATGTGATAGATACGTGTAGAGACTTTTGTGTTCTATTTGAAATCACTAATAAACTAAGTGGTAATTATACTAGGGCGTGATTGACCGACCTTGACTATTAGCTATATTTGAGAGTCAAACCGAGCAATCGAGGTGAGTTCACACTCTTTCTAAGGCATGGGATTCCCGGTGGGTTGGGAATGGGATTGAATAGCTACTCGAACTATCATTACTATTAAACTACTTACTACTGTCCTCGGATTGAAGGGCACGTACGTAAAGCCTACGTACACGACCATAAGACCATCAACTCTATCAAATGAAGTCCCTCATTTATCGACTTAATCGCCGAGGCCTATGGCGAGCGGGTCATTAGTTAATAGCGCTATTAGGTTTAACAAACCTCACACCGTGCCAGTCGGACGGGCGTGTACTAATGGACTATGGGCAAAGGGTCAATGCTGATAGACATTGACTTAGGGCACCTCTTACATTTTCATAGCAGTCGATACGCGTGGTCTAGTAACACATGGGAAGCCCCCACTAATCTTCGCAAACATGTCAGTAAGACCGCGATACGAATTTATACGATATATGGTTTACAAAACGAACAGATGATTTACGAAACGAATGCTATAACTAAACAACCAACTATGAATTCACTCAACTTTGTTGTTGACTCGTTGTTACATGCCTTACAGGTCGCTAGGTACTTTTGGAGCTTGCACGAGGAGGAGGTTGTTGTGGGATGCGGACTGTTATGTCCCGTACTTAATAATTGAATTTTATAAACTATGTTTTGGACATTAAACTTATGAACTATAAACTCATGTTTTGAACTTCCGTTTTATGCTTCCGCTGTTAACTTAAAACTGGTTACTGGCTTATGGTCACCAATTGTATTGTGATTGGTTTTACTTACTAAGATTACGTTGTTCAATATGATTGGTGGCTCGATCCTGGTCATGCCACGCCTCCAAGCGGTGATACCCCGCATGGTGGATTTTGGGGGTGTGACACAACGTTAGCTTTACCCGGGTGATACTTGATGGCACAATCGTAGTCGTTCAAAAGTTCTATCCAGTGACGCTGTCACATATTCAATTCCTTCTGGTCGAAAATATGCTGGAGACTCCTGTGATCGGTGTAGATAGTACATTTGGTACCGTACAGATAATGCCTCCAGAGTTTCAACGCGAAAACCACGGCCCCCAACTCCAAGTCGTGAGTCGTGTAATTCTTCTCATGCACCTTCAACTATCGAGAAGCGTATGCTATCGCATTGTTGCGTTGCATCAGCACGCAACCCAGACCCTGTAAGGAAGCATCACAATAAACCACAAAATCCTCGGTACCCTCAGGTAGAGACAAGATCAGCGCGCTGCAGAGTTTCTGCTTCAGAAGTTAAAAAGCGTCCTCCTGTTTTGTTCCCCAAGAATAAACAACGTTCTTCTGTGTTAAGGAGGTGAGAGGTTGAGCGATCTTCGAGAAATCTTTGATGAATCTTCGATAATACCCAGCGAGACCAAGAAATTGTCGCACCTCCGAAGGATTCTTTGGTGCTGCCCAATTTCTAACAGCATCAACCTTTGTAGGATCCACGTGTATCCCCAATTCATTAACAATGTGTCCAAGGAAGTGTACCTCTCGAATCCAGAAGTCACACTTGGAAAACTTCACGTAGAGTTGCTCCTTCCTCAGGAGCTCCAAAATAAGACGTAAGTGCCGCTCGTGATCCTCCTTACTCTTTGAGTAGATCAGAATGTCGTCGATAAACACGATAACGAAGTCGTCGAGATACGGCTTGCACACACGGTTCATAAGATCCATGAAGACTGCTGGTGCGTTTGTCAAACCGAACGGCATAACCAAGAACTCATAATGTCCATATCGCGTTCTAAAAGTCGTTTTAGGAACATCCTCCTCTCGGACTCTCACCTGATGATAGCCAGATCTTAAGTCGATCTTCGAGTAGAAACTTGACCCTTGCAACTGGTCAAACAAGTCGTCGATACGGGGTAAAGGGTAACGGTTCTTGACCGTCACCTTGTTGAGCTCACGATAATCTATACACATCCGAAAGGACCCATCCTTCTTCTTCACAAATAGAACTGGAGCTCCCCAAGGCGAAGAGCTAGGTCGGATAAAACCTCTATCCAACATCTCTTGGAGTTGATTTGACAACTCCTGTAACTCTCCTGGCGCAAGACGATAAGGAGCACGAGCAATCAGGGCTGCTCCTGGTGTGAGGTCAATCTGAAATTCCACCTGACGATGTGGAGGTAAACCAGGTAACTCTTCAGGAAACACGCCAGGAAACTCACGAACAACTGGAAGATCCTCGATCTTCCTTTCTTTAGGTTGCGAATCGGTGAGAAGAGCTAGAATGGCAGGGTAGCCCTTTCGTAGACACTTCTGGGCTTTCATGACTGAGATGATGCCAACCATGGCACCACTGTGATGCCCCTGTACCGACAAGGATTCTCCACTGGGGAGAGGGATACGCACGATTTTCTCCTTACAGAGAATTTCTGCCTGATGCTTGGACAACCAATCCATACCAACGACCACATCAAAACTTCCAAGAGTAACAGGGAGTAGGTCAATGTCAAACACTTGACCCATGAGATCAAGTTTACAACCAAATAGAACATGAGAAGCTTCTATCGATTTACCATCAGCTAGTTCTACTACATGCTTATTTACAAGAGGTGTGGGAGTCAATCCTAACTGACGACTGAACCCCAAGGACACATAACTCCAATCGGCACCAGATTCGAATAAAACAGAAGCAAATATGTTGTTTACGGAAAATGTACCAGTCACCACGTTGCCATCATTACTAGCTTCCCCAGCTCCAATAGAGAACACTCTCCCATGCGCGCCATTTCCACCATTGCCCCCATTGTTGTTGTTTCCGTTGTTGTTCCCATTGTTGTTACCACCAGCATTCTGATTTAGCTAAGGGCAGTCTTGCCTGATGTGACCCTCGGCTCAACATTGAAAACATCCCTTACGATTTCCACGGTTTTGCTGGGGTTGTTGCCTTTCCTGCTACTGTGACTGTTGCTGTTGCGGGGTGTGCTGCTGCTGCTGGTTCGGAAGTGATACCCTACAATCCTTGGCCATATGCCCCACTTTGTTGCACCTGTGACATACTCGGGTACACGGTCCCCGATGATGATAGTTACACTTATTACACTTTGGTAGCTTTCCCGCATAAGAACCCTGACCTGAACTGTTGCCCTGACTTTGATTAACGGAGGACTGACCGAAGCTGCGATTGCTGCTATTGTCTGGCCGCTTCTGTGACTGATTCGAGTTCGTCACCTTATCTACATCATTCCATTTCCGCTTGCTATCAGTAGCGGGCGTAGTAGTTGTGGTTGCAGCAACAGTAGTGGCAGAAACACACGGTGGTAGCGAACCACTCTCCACCTCCTGATCGGTGATCTTGTGAGCCAAACGGATAAGCTAAGGTAAGTTGTTGAGGTTCGTTGCAGTAACCAAACCCATTACTCGTGGAGCTAATCCCTTGATGAACAATTCTATTCTCTGGTGCGGAGGTCGGGACAAATTCGGGCACCTGATAGCCAACTCATGAGACCGTTTCACGTATGCCTCAATCTCGGATCCCACCATCTTCAGATCATAATACTCATTCTCCAGTTTCTGAATCTCATCCCGAGGACAATACTCCTCCCTTATCAACTCCTTAAAATCATCCCAAGTAGTGGCATTTGCCACCTCTATGCCCAACAGCTGAACCTGGGCATTCCACCATGTCAGGGCACCATCCTCGAGCATGCCCGTAGTATACTTCACTCTGTCCCCAGTAGGATAGTTACACATCGCAAACACCGATTCTGCCTTTTCAAACCATCGCAGGAGTCCTACAGCCCCTTTAGTCCCACTGAAGGTCTGTGGCTTACAATCCATGAACATTTTGAATGTACATGCAGGTGGATTGTTTTGGTTTTGTTGTGCTTGCTAACCTAATGGAAGAAAGAAAATACAACACAGGGGTAAGAGTTGTGTACGCGACACAAGAATAAAAGGGGTAATTGGCACATATCGTACCAGCTTGGTAGGCTGCCAAAGCCTCAGCCACACGTGTATTAATCAGATTTGTCAGCTCAGCCTGGGTCATCGCAATGTGACCACGTCCGTGACCTCGTCCGCTCATGATTCTATATAAGGAGAGAGAACAAACTTAAGAGTCGAGATGAGGTAAGAGTCAAGTCTCACGTTGAAATCTACAAACTACCAAGTTTACACACAATAGGGCAGAACCCTTCCCACACTCGTTAAGCCTCACTGGGACTTACATGCACCTCACGTTATTATTATGTGTGCACCCATAATAATGAGGCAATTTGCATGCTTATCTCAGTGCCTCTTAACTTGCGCTAGAAGTTTCCCCCGCATGCAAACAGCAAAACAGAAGGCATTACAGGATTACGAATCACAAGAGTCGAAGAGTAGTGTCACACTATCAAATCACCATAGTATCTAGTATGTCGTTTCATGCAGGCTGTGAGTGTGTGACTACTAAACAAGTAACGCATAAAGTAAATAGAAAACAAGCCTTGCAATCTGGAGCTGAGTGTCATGGTTGCTTTCTAAACTGTTCGGTTATAGTCTGGTTTTATAAAAATGTTTTAAAACCTAGTTCACTATAACCAGTGGCTCTGATACCAAATTGTCACACCCCCAAAATACCACCTAGGGAATGTCCCTGTTAGGTGTGTGACGTACCAACAACGAGCCACTAATTACATTGAACCCATACAAGTTTCAAAATAAAATCATCAATTATTAATGAAAAATACCATCAGCGGGTTTAAATGAAAATCAACATGTTCAGCGGAAGCGAATAGTAAACCAAAGTTAAATTGTTCAAAACCAATGTATAATATCAATAATCAATCACATGAATCCCTCCAGTCGATCCATGACCACTCCAGCTACTCCAGACAGCAAGTTCCCATCCAAAGTACCTAACGACCTGCGAGCGTGCAACAAGTGTGTCAGCCAACGCTGGTGAGTTCACAGTTTTAAGAAAACGTTAGTTACCAAGTGTTTAATCCAGTTTGTTAACAAATTCGAAAGTAATGTTGATGATATCTCGATACTGAACAAGACGGCTCTTGATGTATGTTTTTCCCGTTCCCCAGTGTTCCTATCAGAACACTAGGCATGACTGGGTCATTAGTTCACACTCGTCCTCTCCGGTACGGGGTGAGGGTTCCAAACCTAAGTAGCGCTACCAACTAATACCCAGCTACCTCTCCGGTAACAAAAAGATGGGACTTAAGAATGATAGAGTGAGATTATTATCCAACATCCCAGTTTTACCCAAAAGACTTATCCCTCCCCGGGATACCCACCGACTGACCCAACCACCGGGACGCATACTCAAGAGTAGTGAACTCACCTTTGGTTTGCTCGGTAAGACTAATTACTTGTTTAACAATTGATCATAAACGCCTAACACGGTTACCGACAACAATCAGTTTTGAATGCACATACCCTAATCACATATCACGCAGTCTCATGTACATGTAACACACATATTATCATATGTACTGTAACAGTTGACCATGCAATGAAATCGGCAACATACATCATAACATCACATAGTGGGTGATTAAATCCCCAAATATCAGTTTATGATCATTGACCATTAGTATAAATCCTAAATCGTGACCTTGTGTGATCCTCATGGTTGTCCGTGGCCCATCCTGACTAGCCCAATCGAGTCATGTGCTAGCGGATTCAAAGTGGGCAGCCCAATGTGCCAATCTGGTACAAGTGTGTGTGCGGACTCAAATCTACATGTGTTTCTATATAAGGCTTTGTGTGCTCCAATAGGGTGTGGAGGCCCACACCTGGTGTACAACCACCCATTTGCACGGCCCAAATGCCATAATAAGCCCAACTGAAATGTAAACCTCAAGGCAGCGTGCAACAACAGTAAGGCGTGCAACTATGGTTTAGGTGTATGTTTCGCGAGTGGGGGGTAATGTCAATTGTATAGTGCTCTAAATCATGGCATTAAATTACATCTCACTATCCCATATACACCCACCATCCTTAACTAATAATCACTTATTAATGACAATACAATTTAGTATATCATCTATGATCACAAAAATTAATGCTACTCAAAAGCAATTAACACAATACTTTCAATTATCTACTCGGTATTTAACAAGTTATAACAACTACCATGTTATCACATATCATCTATCACATAGCTAATGATCATGAAATTGACATTCTATAGTTTGATCATCCATCAATCCTACTGTGTGCATAAACCGTCCCTGATGTCCACATATATTCCTAATCAACGATATTACTAATTACAAGTAGGCTAATACATAACACTAATCAACCATGATCATCCAAGAATTTTCCACAAGTATTAATACACTAACCAACAAGCATGCCTTCGGCTGAACGTGTCAAGACATCAATTCAAAGTAAGAGATTACACCAATGTGATTAATTTGCATAAGATCAAATAAGTAATCATAACAACATAACTATTAATCAAATTGTTCACATATGCATGCAATCTTATTAAGCATATCCGCACGTAACAAAATCAAATAGTTGAGGATTAAACGAACAAGAACTCACTAGCCAGAAATCAATCACTGGAACGATGCTTCGAAGGAAGGGGGTCTCCTGTTGCCGTTCGCACAAGGATGGAAGGTAGGGTTTGATTTGTTTGAGTTTGTGTTAGTTAGTCCTCAACATATTACGTATACATAAATAACCAAGATTTTTGGGCGGTTCACTTCTTTGACCGAGATGGGCTCAAGCCCATCCAATTGGGTAATCACAACATATATTAGAGTTATTATCCTAATGGGCTAATTTAAATCCAATTAGTTTTTATTGGGTTACAAGGGTTTAGGGTGTGGTCCACTCAAACAAGTAACACTAAGATGTGGCCCATTACAATTGCGGCCCAAAAACACTAATGTGTTTGCTTAACGAAGTTATCATGCACGGCTAACAGAATTGTACGAGTACGGGTGTGTAGCATTATGAAAAGAAATAACGAGGAGCTGAGATCACAAGATTTAAACGTTACTAACCTTGAAAATTCGGGTTGTCACATAGATATCTCTAAGACAAATAACATGTTCCGACAACTCAGATTCAAAATAAATAAATTGTTTTTGTTGTTTCTAGACTCCATCCTAGCTCAATTCCATCAAATAGCAAGCAAGCATCCTAAGCATTCAAACACCTGCCACATACGTTAAAATAGAGGTCAATACACATAGTGTAAAGGTGAGCATACAAGTTTAATAATATAATAGAGTTCGAAATCGTTTACGCGTAACCAGCATGTAACATGTAACCAAGTGAAGGCTAGTAGGTTATCGATAGAGAAATATGCACAGACGTGACTGCGAGTTGTAGAATGCGCAACACATATCCCCACTGGGACACGTGAAGTAAAGCCCTTAACAACCCCTGTCCACGACAGGTGCTGAGTTCAAACTATAGTACTATCGTTGCTAAGGTGTCAGGCAACAATCATTGTGTTAACATAACATACGAGCGTTCATCGACTAACACGTAGCATGCAATAACGGTCAGCGTATAAATAGTGTTTGTGTTGTGTGATCGATGTGATTTGAATAAGTAACGTATGTAACACCCAAAAGTGTGTAAAGCAAAAAGGGATCGAGTATACTCACAGATAGTGTTTAACAAGTAAACACTCTCTTGGATTGAAGGGAGCGCTGAGAGAGATTAGCCTGGACGGTTAACGATAGCATAAGCGAAATAACGACGCGTAAAACGGTGCGAAGTGATTAAGTGACGAATGGTAATATGGTCAGATGGCCATTCGATCGGTCTGCCACTCATTTTGGATGGATGTGTTTATGTATGATGGCTTTGAAGTTTTCATTGTAGCATTTTGAAAACAGAGAAGTATCTCTACCTTTCAGGTCGTTCGATCGAACGACAGTTCGATCGGATGGCGATCCGTCCGGCGAGGTATTCCTCAGAGAACAAGTTCACAGCAGGATTATCATTCAATCGGATGGTCTACCGATCGGATGTCAATCCGTCAGAACTGATGATCCTTGAAAAT
Source organism: Helianthus tuberosus (assembly GCA_030545235.1). Lineage (NCBI taxonomy): Eukaryota > Viridiplantae > Streptophyta > Magnoliopsida > Asterales > Asteraceae > Helianthus > Helianthus tuberosus. The sequence goes on along the minus strand of CM060449.1, from coordinate 64,990,049 downwards.
TTGTAAAAATTATTAAGTGTTGGAGTTCAAGTGCAATCCGATCGGATTGCGGTTCGATCAGATGGCAATCCGATCGGACGGCAATCCGTCCCGTGATCCGATCTTTTTGCAATCTTGAAAGTTTGTTAAGTTTTGAAAGTTTCGCGGTTTGATCGAGACGGTAGGACAACGCGTTAAACAACAGGAACTTCCATCAGTCCCAAGTTATCCGATCGAACGGGAATCACCCCAGTCCGCTCAGTTTAACTGTTCATGACGGTTGTTCATGCTCAACCCGAAATCGGTTGTCCTGTTGATAGGAATCAGATCTTGAACCAACACTTCACTAGAAACGAGTAGAAGCTTTGTACGAGGTCTGATCCTATCGGTTTTGAGTGCATTGAGTGTAAAAGAGTCGAAAGAAAGTTGAAAAAGTATCTTTCAATCCTTGTAACTTTGAAAACGTTTAGATCTATGCAAAAACTGCGTTTAATCTTGTGGAAATCCTTCAGATCTGAGTTATTCTTGGTGGAATGACGTCAAAACTTGAAGTTCATAAGAACTCCATGATGATATCACCCTAGAACACCTTAAATCCGGTGATTTCACGGTTAAAAGTTAAGATTCAAAGGTGAAGATGATGAAGAAGTGCGTGTAGATCATAGACGTACAAGATTTGGGGAAGAAACTTACAAGAATCGTGAGAAATCGAGAGAAAAGTGGTTTGGAGCGTCTGGTCGAACGAGTGGAGCTGTCACATCAATGAGGTGATGTGACAGGAGGTATTTATAGGGTTTCCAAAAGAGGAAAGGGAGCACAGACCACGGATCGGATGACAATCCGATCGGATGGCCATTCGATCGGATGGCCATTCGATCGAATGGTCATTCGATCGAAGTGGCTTGGCGAGTTAATTTTTGGCGTTTCGTTTCGCGTGTTGAGTGTTGCGATGCGTTTGAGCATGTAACGATTAGGCGACGCGATAGGTTGACATTACCCACACAAATACTATATCTAACATACAATCATTATAAATATCTTGCGTTTAGTGTTTGCAATTAGGTTGCGATTCTGATAGGGTTGCGACTGTGTTTCGATTAATCACCATAAACATAAAGTAAACATGCACAAGTAACACATAAATAGCGCACACACGTAAAACAATATCCAGAACGAATAATTCGGGTTGCGAATGCGATTGCGATACGATTAGCGATAAAACATGTGATTAAACCTCGATTATTCACAGATACTCCACATAATACAACTAAAGCGATTAAAATACAGATTCGATTACAAGTCAAGGTGTACAACCCATAGTTAAGCAAGGAGTGACAGATCGCAATTAGCAATCTTTTCTTCCTATGACTTTGACTCGTACTTTTGACTTTCGAACACAGGGTGTTACAGTTTCTCTTTCTAAATTATGAGATTCTCTCTCTTTATGAGGCTCCACCTCCCCATCTCCGCCACTTCTCCGCCCCTTTCCATCGTCGTGTACAGTTTTACAGATGTATCTTCTTATTGAACGATTTTGTGGAGGTTGTAGGGGGCTTCGGCTGGAGATCATTAACCGGTTCGACAGAGTTTGTTGTAGCCCCGGTATGATGGTTTGGAGGTCGTTTAGGCTTCCCTACATTATCGGTTGTAGTATTTATCAACATTGATGTGCAATGTCGATTGCACTCTTTGTTTTACAAGTTGTACATTGGTGTTCTTGGAAATCATGGGCTGGATCTGTGGTTTTGTTTTTATGTTTAAAGTCAATTCCTTATTTCATTTTAGCATGGCTCTCTCCCCCTCTCTCTCTCTCTCTCTGATTCGGGTGTTGATGAAGCCGAATGGTGAAGTTGTAGGTTGTTGGTAATGAACCCGGTTTGGAAGTTGTTGCATGCGAGTGTTCTAGCAGGCGATGATGGTGGCAGCAACATGACATGGCAACTCCGGTTGCAACCGTTGTGGCACTTAGTCGTGCTATCTTGATGATGGCGATGAGGATGTTTGAATCTGAGCCTCTTGATCCATTTTTTCTTTCTTTTTTCCGACTTTAATCAAGTGTTTTTCTTAATGATGGTAGCGGCTAGGTTGTCTATGATGTTGGTGGTTGTGTTGTTGATGTGGTGGTAGTGGCGGTAGTGATGGTTGTAGTGGTGGTTGTTATCAAGGTCTGTCTTATAATATTTAGAATCCATTTTTATTTTAGATACGGTTCAAACTCATTTGGGCAGGTCATGAACTCTGCCAGATACCATAACATGCATTGAGATCTTAAAGGTCAGCAGAGATGCAAGATGACTTGACGAGTAATCAGCATACAACTTGCAATCATGTTATGCCAATTTCAGATTATCATAATCAGATGCATACAAAGCTAGCAGCGGCTACCATATGTCATCAAAAGTGAAATTAAGAATGAAAATTGATATGTTAAAGGAATTCATGTTGGTGGTAGACAACAGAAAGGTAAACACTTCAATAACAGAGTCAAAACCAATTATGATGTTGAAGACGAATGCCATTTAGATCCATACAGACATCTGGTAAAAAAAAAGGTAAAATCTAGGGTCTGTTGCAGGTTGATATGTAAAAGCAAAACCAAAGGAATGACAAGATTATGAATGATTTACTAGATAAAAAGGTTGTATGTTAAAAATACATGACAGAGATACATGATGCTTAGAACTTCCTAAATTGTTTCATTATGCATAATGGTGTATATAGGATGTTTTTAAGCTCCTGGAGGGTGGGATTGACAAGATAACAGATGCTGAAAAGTTACTTTCTTACTTGATGTCTTATCCTTTCCATGGTATTCTATCAAGGTTACTTGCTGAACTTTACATGCATCAAACTTTTAAAGCCAGTTCACAATTTTGAGATGCTAATGTAGGTTTGATAAATTTGAGTTTTTATATCTTCCACAACAGAGCGTTAGGCGCTTTAAGGCGTTTAGGTCTCTATGTACAATCAAACAAGCTTTATGTCCAACTAACAGTTGCATCTCTCTCATCTCTTTTACATATCAGCCTCTTAATCAAATAAACCATTCTAGATAGAAGAATTCAGACCAGCCTAGGTGGTATTCAAAATTTCATCACGTATATTTGGTAAAAAAGAAACACCCGTATTGTACAGCTTCATGTTCAGTGAGTTAGTTACTTGAGATGACATCTTCATGTCTTCGTTGGATCTATGTTTTGGCATTGCTAATTTTTCATACAAGAATTATCATTGCTAATATCCGTACCACCACCCATATGTGCAAAAAATGATTAGTATAAGAGAACGTATCGGTAGTGTGCAGATCATTGACCAACATCCTTTCATAGCACTGGCCACACTTCAACTATGTAAGCTGGTCGTACAAAATGCTTTTCTTCAAGTTCCTCCCCAAGCAAGCTTTTCATTTGTGAGATAAAGAGTTCGTCTAAGATCTACATATTACGATCATCATACGAGTTACTTTTTAGAATGTGTGTGCTTAATGATTACTTTTATGATTTAGCCTTCAAATTGCAATAATCATTTCCCTAATTAATAAATAATTATGTGTAAAAGTCAATAGTTAGGAAAACAAGATGCAACTTATACCAAGTGCAACTTCTGAACCTAATCACCCTGAAGCAACAGAAACCATCTAAGTAGAAAACAAAAACAATTATGCTTTTTCCCTTTTTAGCGAAAAGTTAAAACTCACATGTCACATTCGGTCCCAGAAACCTCTGCAGACTGCAATAAAAACTTTTATGTCTAACATGGTATGAAGATGATTTGTAATATTGGTAACTTGTTCTCTTAAAGATTGCATCCTGGATTGAATTTCAGATTCAGCCTCACTTTCCTTAAAATATGTACCATCTTGTACTCTTGTCTGCATCAAATATAAATTAGGTGGTGGTAAGATGGGTGAGTTGGGGTAACGGGCCAAAATGGATTTGGTTCAAAATGGTCAATTTATTGGCCTAAAACACATTCTTTCCAAAATTAAATTAAACTTTTTACAGCTCATTAATGTGTCATATATGATTACAATTATAAACTAATGTTTCAAATAAAAGATATTTCAAGAAGAGTCGTGCAATAAAAATACAATCGTGTTTTGATAAAATGATTTTCTTGAGTTCAATACCATTATGGAATCAATCTCAAGTGTATGCACCAGATCTCAGTTGTTAATGGCGAATAGCGACAAATAGCGATAAGGTACATGTATGCTACATGGCGAATAGCGATAAATAGCGGGCGCGCTATTTTATAAATAGCGATAAACTAGAAAAAAATTATATGTATATTATATCAAAATACCCTAGTATATACGCTATTTTATATGTATATTTAACAAAAACCTAAAATTCAACTATTTTGTAGCTATATTTAATCACTATTTATATTTAAAATAATAAAAAAGTAAAAAAATATAACTGAAATCCCTCTATTTATGGCTACATACCCTGTAGCGATCTTCGACCTATATGGTACGCTATTCGCTATAGTGACCATAGCGATCGCTATTGACAACTATGCACCAGATCAAAGTAAAAATGAGCACCAGGCTGCTTGGGTGACAGGCATGGGTTGAAGATGGTATGAAGATGATTTGTAAAGTAGGGTTGGGTTGGGTTGGGTTGACCCATTTGACTAGTTCTTTTTAAATCAAATTTTAGAGAAAATCAACAAACTTGACCTAAAAATAAAGAAAAAAGAAGAATGCTCTCACTATTTTAACAAGCTTCTCAATAAGTACTTGAAGATAAGATCTATATTTGATTTAAAAACAATAATGACTTCAGTTAAACGGTCCCGAGGTGCTCCATTAGGAATGTTACTCGAACAATATGACTTCAATTGTACCTCCATTTTAGGGTTCCAATCGTCTATTAGTTTCTTCATCGAATGCAAAAGAATGCCAAGCTGAGTAGATTCTAATAATTTACATTAGAACAAACCAATATAGTCAAAAGAATGTAAGTGTGCCAACCCGCCTATTTCACCCTAAACCTCTTTTTGACCAGTTAACCCAACCCATCCTCTATTATAAATCATAGTCACATGGTTCGTGGTACGCTCCGGTACGGGAATGTGAAACGGGATCACAATTCGTTAGGTCTCTAAAATTCGGTACAAGCGGGGGTAGGCTCATTTCGGATCGCTTCGGTACGATGTACCATATAATGTGGTATGATGTATATGTTGAAGTTAACTATAAATAAGCTTGAGGCTCCTACAAGCAAGATCTTGACATAGTTTGGTTAAGCAATACCAACATCCTTCAAAGAAGATCTTGACATGCATGAAGAGAAAAATTGAAACAAACTTGATAGAATTTGGCCGGAATTCTCTTCAGAGTTGCTCTACGGTTCAAACCGCTCCGAATTAGAGAAAATGGACCTCACTATGGTGTTCGGAACGTCAAAATTAGTAGAAAAGTGTACCTTTGGCCGGAAAACGGTCGCCGAAAGGTTCTTCGGAAAACCACTGCCGGTACGTGCCGTCATGGTCCGCCGCCGCCGCCACGGCTCCACCGTGTGGTGGTTGGATTTTGGTCGACGGATCTTGTGTTCTAGAGAGAGAATATAGAGAGAGGTTAGAGAGAAGGGAGGCAGAGAGAGAAAATGTTTGTGAAGAATGAAGGAGGTGGAGGTATATAGGGGTTTATATACCCAGGGTTTGGTGGAGTGGTTTTGAAGCCCATCAGCCAAGCCTATCCTTCTTCAGCCCACCATTGTTTGCACACAACTCCGTTTCAGCTTGTTCTTGCATCAGAATTCTCGTTTTCTCGCGTAAATTTCAATACAAATTAGTTTATAAATTAAAATAATTATTTTGTGCTCAAAATATTAATATTTTGCTAATATGGCATTAAATGTCGCACACACATGCCCTGCGCGTTGAAATCGCATAAGTTGATCTGCTTGCTGATTCTTGTTGTTTCAATGACCCGAAAGTTACTGTAACTTATAAAAATACTTTTTCAATAATACATAAGTATTCTAAACATATTTATTACGATTAATGCATGAATTCTTGTTATCCCATGCGCAGTGTTGACCGTATACGCGTCCAAACACTGTGTTTCTCTCCTAAATGCTAACTTTTAAATCTTAAAGACAATTTTCTTTCTTAATCATAAAGTTAAAAAAGAGTCAAACATTTGTCTTGAGTTATATTTTCGGTTGAGTCTTTGTTTTCCTATACACTAATTAGGTTTTTCAATGTTAGTGTGTTCTTAAATGATCATTAGTTTTTGTCTACATCTTATTTTAAAGTGGTGTTTGTTTTTCTAAAAAAATATCTGCACAAGCTCTTCTGTCTGCTCCGCGCAGACCACACGCAGACATTGCCTTTTGTAGACTGTTTGTTTTTTGAAGATGTTTCATTAAAAAAATGTTTGTGCGAGCTCTTCTTAGTGCAGACTTGGACAAGACACTTTTAAGATCTTCTAAGGTCTGCAGAGGGTTAAACACCACCACTGTCCATCACCATCACCACTGTCCACCACCACCGTCTACCACCACTGTCCACCAACACCACCACCACCACCAATCATCCACATCCACCTCCCACCACCACTACCACCATCATTGTCCGTACACCACCACCAGTTTATTTTAGAAGTCTACATACGTTAAAAAACAAACAGCTTTCTTCTTGCAGACTGCAGAGGTTTGGTCCAACTCTTTTTTTATAGATATGGTCCGTAGACTACAGACATTTTACCTCTTAAAAAACAAACTGCACCTAAATGTAGTGTGTAATCTAAAATACAAAAGTTAGCTTAACAATTCATATCGGAAGAGCATCAACTATTAACCTTTTTGTTTTACTTCGTAGGTCAACCATAGAATTAGTATCGAACAAGAACGAAAACGGAAAACAGTAAGAGCTTGGCTAAGCACCCAAATTTTATTTATGATAAGAAACTATCTCAAAACTTAACTTACAATTGTTGGATCGATGTGTGACCCTAACGAGTCAATCAGAAGAGTTTACAATCTATTTCAAAGGCGGAATCAGAGAAATAGACGTGTAACAGCTTGATTCTCCTTAATTATTTTCTTATTAATGATTCCAAAGCTTTTACAGATCGTTTGACAAACTGGCAGCACCTCGGCTCTGAATCGGAAAAGTTACAAATGACCAAGCAACTCAGCTATATATAGTGTTGTTAATTTCGTTTGAAAGTGGCACTGGCCATTTCAAGCGAAATTACAAAGTTTAATTTCGTGTGAAAGGGTCAGAGACCGTTTCAAGCGAAATTACCCATTTAAAAACAAATCCTAGTTTTTATCCTGCTGAGCACTGGTTTATCCTATCTAGACAAAAGACTCGATAGAGATGAAGTTAACAATTAACATACATTTATGCACCAACAGAATCCCCCTTGGATGTTGACGAAGTCTTCAGCGTCGAATCTTCAGTCTTGATCTCTTTCCTATTTGTCTAACAGTGAAAACTTCCTTCAAATCTTCTCTTCTTCTATCAACAACTAGCATGAATCACAGAAACTGAATCTTTAATAACCTTCAAGGTCCCCCTTGAATGTAGATCCAGGAACTGTATTTGACTTTTAAGTCTTCATACTCCCCCTATCAGTTAGCTGGGATTTGCTATGCTGCTTTCGTAAATTCAAATTTTTTACCTGCACAATCTTTACCTTAACATAAGATTTATGATTATGACAATTTCAATCCAAACTTAACATTTGACTTCATTTGTTGGTTTTGTCAGAATTTAGAAATCCACTTAAGTATCTAGGTTCAAGTCAATGACCCTAAGTACTTAATTTGTCTACCAAGTCCAACTTAATACCCTTGGTTAACCTGAGACAAATCACACTGACATTTTGTACAAACTAGTTCAAACAATTTTCTGAAATTTACAAGTCTCAATTTAATGAACTTGTTTTAACTTTCCAATTTCACAAGTTATAGCAAGATAAGCTCACAACCCTTCTGTCCAGCTCAGAAACTTCCTGCATCTGCTTCAAATTTCGAATCTGAAGATCAACTTTCCACTTTGATTTGTCGAAAAATAAAGCAGAAATGTAAAATCTTTTTGGATTTTGAATAAAGTTTCTAAACTAGAAATGAAATATAGAAATGAAATGCAGTAAATGTAAACTATTTACAAACATATTTTTGGTGAGCGTGTTAGGGAATCATATCAGCTAATCGACAAGTTACAAGTACCGTTAAGCTTTGATTTCATACTCAAAATTAAACAATTCACTTAGATTGTCGATATACCGATCCACTTAAATTTCCACACAAATTTCAATCTGTCCAGGATACGAATTAGATGTATTAGAGACTTAAACTCATTCATGTGTCCTACCTCTTGAATATACTCTCGTATCCAAATCCCAATATTCTGTCTTACAGGTGAGTATACCACAGATGATATCTGTAAGGGGTTAAAATGTGAGGGCCGTGAGAGCTCAGGCTATTGCTTCCGCAAAATCAGAGAGATGATGGCTTCAACTTTTAGTGTGTCCCCTTTAGAGGATCTTTTTTTACAACAACACATGATTAGCATTTTGCAATGTTTCATCATTTTTTATGCTAAGGGAGATGCTATATTTCAAGCAAGCGTAAAGTATTCTCCGGGGACTAGGCCATTGCTTCGCAATATCAGAAATCCCGGGATAATACCCCAGATATCACTGAGTATAAAGACCTAGTATCTCAGAAAGATGGATCTTTCAAACAAGATTTCAGGGGTTACCTATATATCCAAGTAGTGTTCCCCACGAAATAAGCAAGTATGAATTTAGGTTTATATCCCGAACAAACCTACTAAATGTGTAAAAACCTATCGGCACATCATCAACGAGATTGCTTAAGACTTTTAAACTTTACATATCTTTAGCATACCGTAACTGTCAAGCCAATGTACTATCATTTTCCTTTTTTACACAAGCTCTTTTTCAATTTTCTATTGTTTTTGTATTTTGAAAATATCTCATGTTTTTGGATTTTTGAAATTTTTTACTGTGTTTGTATTTTCTGAAAATATTTACTCCCCCTAAATACCAAAACAAGTAAAAAATCGACAAACCATTGCAGATTGCTTCTCAACATCATCTACAGTGGTACCTTCATCTACACTAAGAATCTTCTCCGACAACGATAAAAGCTTCATACCGTTCAATTTTAACAAATATTGAAAACGAGTTTTGTCAAACGCTTTGGTATGTAAATCAGTTTTTTGTTCGTCAGTGTGGATTTTCTCAATTCGTATCAACTTCTTCTCGAAACAATCTCGGATGAAGTGATGACGAATTTCAATGTGTTTCGTTTTAGCGTGATGAACAGGATTTTTAGTGATGTTAATCGCTGCCTCATTATCAACAAAGATAGGGGTGTTAAGAAATTGCAAACCGTAATCTCGCATCTGTTGCTGGATCCACAATATCTGAGAGCAGCAGCTGCTAGCAGATACATACTCAGCTTCACATGTGGATAAAGCCACAGAGGTCTGCTTTTTGCATTGCCAGGTAACCAATCGTGGTCTGAAAAACTGGCACCCCGCTGTTGTTGATTTAGCATTAACTTTGCAGCATCCGAAATCGGAATCGGAATACCCTTCGAGCATGAAATCACCTTCTCTTGGATACCACAACCCCAGTGATGGAGTTCCTTTCAGGTAGCGTAATATCCTTTTCACAATCACCATATGCGAAGCTCTCGGGTTAGATTGAAATCTTGCTGCGAGGCAGGTTAGATACATAATATCGGGTCTTGAAGCTGTCAAGACATCAGCGATCCGATCATGGAATGATACAACGTTTCATCTACCTTTTCTCCGGTGAGATCAGGATTTATCCCATGGTTCGTTGCTAATGGGGTGGAAGCTGGAGTAGAACTTGACATCCCAAATTTCTCTAAGATATCATGAACATACTTCGTCTGAGGTATGAAAATTCCCTTAGGCATTTGATCAACCTGAAGTCCCAAGAAGAATTTCATCTCACCCATTGATGACATTTCAAATTTTTGCTTCATAACTCTTTCAAAATCTTTGCACAGATTTTCATTTGTAGACCCAAATATGATGTCATCCACGTATATCTGAACTATCAGAAGATGTCCGTCGAATTCTTTGGTGAAGAGAGTGGCATCCACTTTTCCACGGATGAAGCTGTTGGCAAGCAGGTGTTGAGACAATGTCTCGTACCAAGCTCTCGGGGCCTGGTGTAAACCATACAGCGCTTTATCCAGTAAATAAACCTTGTCTTTATGGATTGGATCGGTGAAGCCCGGTGGCTGTCCGACATAAACCTCCTCTTTTACCTTCCCATAGAGAAATGCCGATTTAACATCTATCTGATAAACTTTAAAATTTTTCCAAGATGCAAATGCTAGGAAAATTCTGATCGCTTCTAGTCTAGCAACCGGAGCATACACTTCAGTGAAATCTATCCCCTCCTGCTGACTGAAACCCTGGACTACGAGTCGAGCTTTGTTACGAATAATAACCCCTCGATCGTCTCTCTTGCACTTGAACACCCACTTGGTGTTTATCTTCCTTTGACCATCAGGCAAATCTACCAATTTCCACACTCCTAACTTCTCAAACTAACTCAACTCTTCTTGCATTGCATTGACCCAAGAATCTTCAGTTAATGCTTCCTTGTATGTTCGCGGTTCAATCTGCGAAATAAAACAACTAAGTGAAAACTCAGTTTGTAACGAAGCAACTGTAGAATAAAAACATGTAAGGCCTTGGTCAATTTGACGTCTAGTGCGAACGCCTGATTGTAATTCTCCAATAATCAGTTCTTCTGGATGATACGAAAGAGTTCTCAGCATCACCTCGCCTGGAACATCTACCTCGCCTTCCAAATTTATAACATTCTGATTTTCACCTTGTTCACTGACTGGAATAGTTTGACTTGAAATCTGGATATGCACCCCCTCAGAATCTGAATCACCACGATCAAATACAGGTTTATCATCAGATTCTTGATTATCATTGACTTCCGTCTGATTGTCAAGATTTTGCTGAATATCATCATGTTCTCCAACATTACTTGGACCGGCTTCATCGTCATTGGAAGCTCGATTTTGACGTCTAGAATACTAAGCTGGAAATATTTCTTGTGATTCTTCATATCTCTTAGAATATCCAACTCGTCAAAGAAATCTTGTTCTTCTTCCATGTCAAACGAATCCCACAGTGTATCGTAATTAAAACGCCATGAGTCGCCTGGATTCTGCGGTGGCATGGTATAACTTTGACACTCAACATTATGTGCTTCGATAATCCGCTTCAAGCTTGGAACAAAGACTCGTTTCAAAGGACTCGCATAACCAACGAAAATTCCTTCAATGCTCTTTGCACCAAATTTTCCAAAAGGCTCTAGAACTGTACAGGGAGACCCAAACGGTTCAAGATACTTCAGGTTCGGTTTTTGGTTATTGATCAGCTCGAAACATGTCTTGTTGAATTTCTTCACTGTAAGAACCCTGTTGAGTGTATAGCAAGCGGCTGATACTGCTTCCGCCCAAAAGTTAACAGGTAGTTTGGAATCAGTAAGCATCGTCTTAGCCGTTTCAATTAGCGTCCTGTTCTTTCTTTCAGCTACTCCATTTTGTTGTGGAGTGTAAGGAGCACTAAATTCTTGCAGTATAGCTCTCTCATCACAATATTCTTCCATCTTGTTGTTCTTGAATTCTGTACCGTTGTCACTCCTGATTCTTCTGATTCGAGTTTGGTACAAGTTTTCAATCTTCCTGAACAACGTCATCAAACTTTCAAATATCTCATCTTTTGACTTCAGAAATGATACCCATGAAAATCTCGAATAGTCATTTGTTACTACTAGACAATAGAGATCTCCAGTTATGCTTTTGACGTTCACTGGACCAAAAAGATCCATATGAAGTCTCTCTAACGGTCTTGATACTGAGTTCACTTTCTTTCCAGGGTGAGACTTCTTATTTTGCTTGCCTTTGACACAGCTAATGCATTCCCCCTCAAGATGAAAACCTTTTATATGAACACCAATAACTAAGTCGTTATGCACCAGGTGATTCATTTTTCATAGGTGAATATGGCCCATCTTTCGATGCCACAATTGTGATTCTTTTTCCGTTGCTCTTGACATAAAACAGTGAGCCTGACCCGTGGTAGTAGTTGCTACACTCATGTCCAACACGTACAGATCATTCACTCTAGGTGCTCTCATGATCACCCATTCTTCGGGAACAACAAATCCTGGTTTCAAGATCAAACATTCTTTGTCTGTAAAGTGCATTGTATACATACGATCACAAATTTGAGAAATACTCAGAAGATTGTTTTCAAGCTCGACGATGTAGTTTACTCTTTCAAACGTGACGATACCATTCGATAAAGTTCCTTCACCAACTATTCGACCACCATGATTTCCTGCAAATCCCACATAACCTCCATTAAACCCTCTAACATCATACAATAGGGTCTTCTTCCCCGTCATGTGCCTAGAAGCTCCACTATCCATAATCCAACGTGAAACGGATCTTGGAAGCTCCTGCACATATCACAAACACTTAGTGAGATTTTGATGCCTCACAAGCCTCTTTTGACTTAGGGAGCATGATATTAAGATAAGTTTTTTAGTGCGTAGCGGTGGAAAATTTTTATCATTCATCTTTAAGCTCTCTTCAGACCCAATCTCAACCTCTTTATATAAAAAGAAATCATTTTTAAGAGGTTGACCAGAAAATTGGTCTTTCTTTGGTACATTCTTCTTTTTAGAAACCATAGACTTTTTTTCTTCAAGTTTCTCATAATAATCCACAGGTAAAAACATCTTCTCAATTAAAGATGATGTTTTTGAAGTCTCAGACACCTTTGGTTTTGGAGAACTTGATTCTTTTTCACCTGATTTTTGTTTCCATGCTTGTTGAGATGAAGCAACTCGTTTATAAAACTTATCAGTTTTAGTTACCACATTCTTAACAACTTCAGTTTTGTTTCTTGTGTTTTCATTTTTCAAAACTTTCTTCTCAACAACCATTGGTGCTTTACCTTTTGCATCAACTTTCCTTTTCTGACTCTCAACAACTTCAGGCTTAGGCGTCAAATTGGTGCACTTTCGTGCAATATGTCCAACTTTGTTGCACTTAAAGCATGTACGAGTATCAACTACCCGACTTGTGCCTTCAGTCTGAGCTGTGAGGCCTTTTCTTCAGAAAAACTCTATATTTGATTTTGAAAAAATTTCAGACTCTTGCTCGGAATGAGAACTCGAGCTTTTCACAAACATCTTTTTCTCAGCAAACTTTTTGTTTTGAAAATTCCTTCTTTGATAATTCTTACCACCCTGATAACCACCCGGCCATCTGTTTTGATAGTTGTTAGAAAAACGTGGCGGTACAATAGGTTTTTTGTAATAAGCCTTATCTTTTTCAAAATTCAAATGCCTCTTTGAACATTTCAAACCTTCAATCTCAGACACATCAATCTCAATCAGTTTAAAAACATTTTTCAACTTATCCACATTCACATTCTCCAAACGAAAATCACGATCCGAATACAACTTATCAGATCCCGCCATCTTGTACATTACAAGATTTGGTTCTTCACTTAAGTTGTTTTTGGATTTTGATTTTGGAATATATTTGTCCAAAAAGCATTCATCATCCTTAGTAGTATCACTTTCAGACTTTAAAACATTTTCAACCATGCTTTTTACAACTTCAGATTGGACACTATATTCATCAGATGATTTGGTAAATGTGACATCAATCGTGTCTGGAAGTTTAACTTTATTTTCTTCTTCATCATTAACCAATCCTGATTTTTTCTTTGAAAAATTGTTTAGAATTGGCGGTGGAACCTGATGAAATCCAACCCCGGTTCCATCAAAGTATACATCTTTGCCTGCTTTGTTCTTTCCAATTGGTTTAGGAACGATATGTTGAAGAACAAAACTTGCGGAGTTGTAACTGTTCAGTTTCAACTGAATGCGTTCATTTTCAATTTTAGCTTCTTGAAACTAAAGCTTCAACTTAGCAATCTCATCCAGTTGTTGATTGATTAACTCTTCTTTTACCCTAAGAACTCCTGACAGTTGAACATTTTCTTTGTTTGTTGAACATTTTCTTTGTTTGTCTTACCATTTCTCTCATCAGAATCTTTTACCGTTCGTTTTAGGTTCTCAAAATTTTCTGAAAGTTGACGATTTTCATGAATTAATTTTTCATTTTCTTTCCTAATTCTTTCTACGTCACTTTTATCATTTTCAATTTTCTCAATTAATTCTTTTACTCTATCATTTGAAGCCTTCAACATCTTGTCACGGTTTAAGATCTGATTTTCAACATCTTTGACTCTTCCTGTCAGTTCTTCAACCTTTTTAACGTTGAGGTAAGCAACTGTACTACAAACCTTGCAGTTTTCATGCAATTTTTGCAGTCGCTCTCAGTTTTAGCTTTCTTACCTGACTCATTGATTGCATCATTCTGACTGACCTTGCTTTTAGACTCAGTTCCAGAACCAGAAAGTACCTCTAGTTCTTTTGCTGCAAACACTTTATCAGCCATCTTCTTCAAAATTTCAGCAGTAAACTCTTGTGACGTGTCAATAATCCCGTCATCAATTTTCTTTGACTGCTGCTCTTTCTCTTTTTCTTTTTCATTTGTTTTAGCTTCTCTTCCTCCCCACCATTCTCTCTGCCTGGCCTCTTCTTCGTCAGCAATTTGTTTGGTGAGAATTTCAACATCAACAGTTTTTGGATCAATAGCTATGTTACCCTTGGGATCTAGGTAACATTCTCTATCAGCATCCCATCTTTTCGCCTGTTTTGCTTCTTTGTATATATAACCGATTCTAATCTTCCTGTCTTGGGCTTTCATCTTTCTGTTGATGTATTTCTCTTCTTCTTTTCGGCTATCTTTGAAAGGAACAATTTTTGTCACAAACACATAGCCCATTGCATCCTCTTCTGGTAGCAGTTCACTCCAATCGTAACCTTCGTCATCATGAATAACAGCAAGAGCTCTTGATTTTTCTTTGGGGGTATCTTCAAGCTGCTTCATTCTGGGAGGTTCAGATTTGTTATGATGATAGATTGCTCTTTTGTAGTAATCCTCTTTGAATGGATTTGCAGTATCATCAGCAGGTGCGTTTCGACATTCACGTTTAAAATGTCCCTTTTGTTTACATCGGAAGCACGTGACCTTTGATTTATCAAAACCAAGTTTTGTAGACGGTCCTCCAATTGAATGTCTGCCTATAATCTCCATGAACCTTTGAGCTTGTCTAACTGCACTAGCCATACACCACTTGATATCAATCAACTCCATCTCTTCTGGGTCGATCTGATCATAATCCTCCTTGGTGAGGTTAGTGTTTCCAATCTTGCCTGCAACAAGGCTCTCGTATGATTCAAGGACAGATGCTAAAAACACCATTTGTTGCTTGGCGGATTCCTCACTAAAGTTTTGTGTATTCTTCAGATCCACAGCAATATTACATTGGAACAGATTCTTTGAAGCTGACTGTTGTTATTGACTTGTAGCAGTTGATGATGACCCTCCATGATAGCCGCTGCTTGGACTTTTTTGACTTGTCATGTTTGCATTTTCTGCAGAGAAAGTTGTCTTTGGTGACACGGTTTTCGGGATCATACTTCCTCGATAATACAACTCTACATTCTGCTGGTACGAGGAGTTGTTGACTTTGTTTGATTTCTTGATCTCCAGTTCATGACTCTCCAATCTTTCGATTAGCAGATCAACCGTCAGATATTCCGACTTGATTGTGTTCTTCAGCATCAAGGCAAAGTATTGCCAGTCTTTATCATCCGGCAGCGAGTCAAACAATTTGTCAACCAATTCTTCTCGAGTATATATGACTTCATTTCTTGCAAGCTCCATCTTCAAATGCCCGACTCTTTCAATCATTTTTGACACAGATTCATTTTTCAAACATCCAAACAAATCAAACTCCTTTTTTAATAACTTCTTTTTGTTTTTAACTATCTCGACACTACCCACACATTTCACTCTCAATTTCTCCCATAGATCTTTTGCATCTGTGTACTCAATTAACGATATTATGTCGTCTCTCACAGATTGATGAAGCAAAGCAATGCACTTTTGTTCAGCAACATATCTTTCTATATCCTCAGTTTCTGTCATATTTTCATAATCCGATATTCCCATATTGAAACCATTTTTCAAGCTTTTCCAACTTGGATACGCAAACGCTTTTAACCACTCTTCAAACCTTTTCGCCCATCTATTGTATTCTTCAATCGCCATCAGCTTGGGAGGTTTGTTGTACGTCCCATAAGCACTCTCCACACTCAAAGCATCATAAAGAGTTTTCTTCGCACTCGGATTTGAAACATTTTCATTTGTGTTGTTTGATGTATCATCTCCGGTGTTTCCCGAGAAAGCAAACATGTCACTGAAAGGATTCATAAACTCATCCATCTTCAAGTATCTGAAACAATCAACAAACACTTAGCAAAATTTTTGGATTTTTAAAAAACAATTTCAAGCGAAATCAGTTCAAGCAAAATCAGCTTTTCACACGAAATAAGCCTTTCAAGCGAAATATGGGTTTTTTCAAACGAAATTACCAAACGAAATCTAATTTCGTGCGGAATTAACTTGCTTTCAAACGAAATCAAGTCACTTTGGTGCGGAATAGCTAATTTCGTGTGGAACTTTTCAAACAAAATCTGATTTCGTGTGAAATCAGCAGCACTTTCAAGCGGAATTAGTGATTTCGTGTGAAATCAAAGAACAATCTCAAGCGAGATTAACCGCAAAAGTTAATTCCGTGCGAAATCACAAGTGCTATTTCGAGCGGAATTATGATGACATCATCATTTCGGCCACCATTTTGTCAAATTGATCCAGATTTAATTCGAATTTTGGTCCAATTCTTTCAAGGATTCTTTAAAACAGTGTTTTACGTGATATATGTCATATTCAGTCCATTTTGTCCGTTAAATCTTGTTTAATTTTGAAAAGAAGGAGTAGAAGTGATGAAAACAAGCTGAATTGGTATAAACTCTTCTTCCTGAGCTCTGATACCACTTGTTGGATCGATGTGTGACCCTAACGAGTCAATCAGAAGAGTTTACAATCTATTTCAAAGGCGGAATCAGAGAAATAGACGTGTAACAGCTTGATTCTCCTTAATTATCTTCTTATTAATGATTCCAAAGCTTTTACAGATCGTTTGATAAACTGGCAGCACCTCGGCTTTGAATCGGAAAAGTTACAAATGACCAAGCAACTCAGCTATATATAGTGTTGTTAATTTCGTTTGAAAGTGGCACTGGCCATTTCAAGCGAAATTACAAAGTTTAATTTCATGTGAAATGGTCAGAGACCATTTCAAGCGAAATTACCCATTTAAACACAAATCCTAGTTTTTATCCTGCTGAGCACTGGTTTATCCTATCTAGACAAAAGACTCGATAAAGACGAAGTTAACAGACATTTATGCACCAACAACAATCCTTAATCCTTGACTCAAAGTCTTTATTCATTAGAGCAATACGTTTACGTTTTATATTACAAATTTCTCCCCATTTCTATTTTCAGGGATATCGTAAACATTGCAACAACATCCATTCCATTGCTTTAGTTGCAACAATAGTCCATCAAGGTGCTTCTGGTTTGGCAACTTGATGTCACTAATAGTTGCTTAGAAGCTTCATATGTGAAATAAGACAACAATACAGGCCTCATATACACCTAGGACTAACCTCAAATGTAAAAAGAAAATATGTACTCTTTTATGTTGGGAATTTTAATACCATCAACTTTGACGATGGTTTTGCTTTAGAGGCTACTTTTATACGGATATAAAAGAAAGGGGGTGAAATGACATGTATTATAAATTTAGGGGTTTGATACGTGAAATTGAGTAATTGAAACGCGTTGAGAGGTTAAAATGAGTTGTATAGATCAGAGAGTAAAACTGAGAGAGCTAGCAAAGAAAAAAAGCAGAAAAAATTACTGCTACGTGGACTAATTAGAGAGTGACACGTGGACCAATGGGAGTATACTACTCTAGATCCTTATTCTCTTTAATATAATATATAACT
Organism: Helianthus tuberosus; assembly: GCA_030545235.1. Taxonomy (NCBI): domain Eukaryota; kingdom Viridiplantae; phylum Streptophyta; class Magnoliopsida; order Asterales; family Asteraceae; genus Helianthus; species Helianthus tuberosus. Next base: position 64,972,012 of record CM060449.1, on the reverse strand, counting down.
AGTTTTTTCTTAATTCTATTTTAGTCTTTTAAAATATTGCAACAACGATTCATTGCACTACTTTTTTTTTATTTTTCTCACTAACCCCAGATGTAAAAAAAACTAAGTATTTGTCAATGTTGATGACGTTGTAGAATCTTGTTTTAACTGATAAACTGCAAGCTAACATGCCGAATTGGTAAAATAAAAGAAATAATAGAAAAAGGTAGTTAAAAAGAAAACGGGTCAAACACGGATGAATGTTTGCCTAAATTGTCTTACTAATGCAAAAAAACCTCTTACATCGTTTTTACTTAAGAAATCATATTATTAGTGAAAAAATATAACTTCTTATTAATATGAAACACGCTAACTGTTTATAAAACACATTGAGTTTTGGACAAAGTGTCTCAGGTCCATCCGACCCGACCAATTTCAACTTACACCGGTTATTACCTTAATTCAAATGAATGAATACTCATCAATCATCATTGGTTGAGACTATTATGGCATGCTTGCACAAAAAGTGAGGCATAAGATCACGCCAATAGTTGTTGATCGAAATATAGGTGTGTGTGCACGTGCACGAGTTGTGGATGCATGGGTGTGCTTTTTTTAAAATCAAGATTTTTAATAATTTAATAAGTTATATGTGTGTGTGTATACATATATTAAGGCCCTTTAGCTACCTTTCAATGATCTCGTGAAGTCCCCCTGAGGTATTAGCATGTGATTCGTCCAACTCAACAATCTTCTTCATTTCTACAATTTTATCTGCAAATAATAAACATATAGTATGTGTATATTTTGGAATCAATTATTTAGCCACAAACCCAAAACTACTGAAACAAATTGATAGAAACTTCATTATTTTGGGAATACCTCCCGTTCATGATTACGATTTTCCAACTACTCCACTTTCATTTTATCAATAACCGGCACTTCTTTGATTACGCGGAGCTTGTTCAGTAGCGACTTTGCTGCTTCTTTCTCATGAATAATTTGATTGTGCGCCTCTTCCAATTTTCATTGCATTTATCGGATAACATTCCACAACTTTATGATTTCTTGTCCATTTCCTTCTTCAATATCAACATGTAAGTAACATAAAACATTTAGAAGATAACTTTTTTTTGTTACTATTAGCATGTTAATCTATGTTGGACATATAAAAGATGTACCATCAAATGCTTTTTAAAAGTCTAATCTCCATGTTAGCTATTCACCACGCTTCTCCAGCTTGTCTTTAGCTTCTCTAAGGGCCCATGCTTCAAAAAAATTAAAACTTTTGCAGATAAATTATGAGTATGTTACGCTCCAATAATAAAAATAAAATACAACGCTTTACGAAAATAAGAACCTCATCTGAAGAAGGAAGTGACTTACGGAAGCCATGTATTGCAAAAAGCAGAAGGAGTTGGGTAGGTGGTGGGTTTTTTTATGATAAAATGACATTCTGGAACTAATGAGAAAGATGATAGGGAAATGTGTTTAATCTAGAAAAAGAAGAAGACACGTGACGTGAAAAGCATGTTAACAGCAAAAAAAAGAGTAGATAAAAAAAGCTCAAAATAATTTAACTATGCTGGGTAAAAAATGAAAATCATATTATCAACAAAGAGAGGGTAAATAAAAAAAAACTTAAAATAATTTAACTATGCTAGGTAAAAAACAGATTATTTTTTTTTACCATGACACTATTCAGCAGCCATGGTTAATAAAAATTAAAATTAAAATAAAAATAAAATTAGAGTAAACTGCCATTTTGGTCCCTGAGGTTTGGGCAGTTTTGCCACTTTAGTCCAAATCTCAAACCATTTACATCCACATCTGGGTCCTGTGGTTTCAGTTTTATTGCCATTTTGGTCCAAAAATGAAATCAAGTCTTGTTTGTCTTATAAAACCCTGCTATTTTGTCCTTTTCCTTAGGGGCAAAATTGTCATTTTAATACCTAGAACTAGAGGTGTACAAATCGGTTTTTTTCAAAAACCAGTTTCGGTTATTAACCGAACCGGTTTTTTCCACCCAAAACGAAAACTTTTTTTTATAACCGGTTTCGGTTACTAACCGGTTTTTCAAGTCTAAAACCATAACCGGTGTAACTGGTTTTTGCCAAAAAAACCGGTTTTAAACCGGTTTTATCCGGTTTTTTTAAAACCGGTTTCGGTTATTAACCGGTTTTTCAGATCAAGAATAGTAACCGATCACAAACCGGCGGTTCGGTTATAAAACCGGTTCGGTTATAAAAAACCGGTTTCGGTTTTTTTTTTCCGGTTTCGGTTATAAAACAGGTTTTTTTGTACACCTCTACCTAGAACTTGCACATATCAACAACAAATCCAGTGCAGACAAATCAATTACAAAAACAACTTCAGCCTTGCAGACAAATCATTTTCAAAAACAACTCCTAAGCTTAATCTCAACAAATCCAGTGCAGGTTGACTGTAACCACTGTGAACTCATACTTGTACAGATCTGTAACCACTGTGAACTCGAACCTGTAATGGTGGTAACGGATGGATGGGGCGGAGGCGTTGAGGTGATGTAACGGTGTTGGTGTTCGGAGGTGATGGGGCGGCAGTGTAGAGGTGATAGGGTTTGAACTCGAGTGGTGGTGGTCACACGGAAGTCGAGGACGTCGTCAGAGACTTTGATCTAGTCGCCACGCCATGCCATTTTCCCTAGCATAAAGGGATATTGAAGTGTGTCTATGGTGGATTGAAGCTTTGATTTATTTTCAACAGTGATAATCGGTGGGTTTGGGTCCCACAACCACCACCAGAACAAACACCCTTGAACCCATCACCCATGTCCACAACCGGAACAAACACCTTTGAACCACCTCCGTCCACCACAAACCACCGCCGCGCTGCCACCTTTCCAACGCCGACGAGCAGTTGCAGGGAAATCAGCGTCTCCGCCGTCTTCTCTGCTTCTCCGATCTCTCTTTCTCGTTTCCACCACCACAGTGGTAGCCGACCATTAAATCGAGGCGAATGGGGGTGGTGTGGTGTATTTGAGATGAAAAGGAGAAGAGGAGATTGAGGGATGGTTGTGGGTGTTCGTTGTCGGCAAGACGAGGCGCCGGAGAGACAGAGAGAGATGGGGCGCAGCTGTGGAGGTGTTGTAGATTAGGGTTTCTTCAAGAATGAATAATGCAGAAGAAAGGAGATGTCGGCTGGTATTTATTTATAAAAATGAAATGACCATTTTGCCCCTAAGAAAAAGGACAAAATAGCATGGTTTTATAAGACAAACAAGACCTGATTTCATTTTTGGACCAAAATGACAATAAAACTGAAACCACAGGAACCCATATGTAAAAGGTTTAAGAATTGAACTAAAATGACAAAACTGCCCAAACCTCTAGGACCAAAATGACACTTTTACTCGTAAAATTAAAATAACCCTAAACAACTAAAACAACCGTCTTCCTCTTGTCTACTCCCCTGTTCGCTCCTCCATCTTCTAAACCTAAAAAACAGATCTTTCATTCGCAGAGAAGGTAAGGTTCAATCAGAAGGTAAGCTTCGATTAGCCACCATTTCTTCTCTATTAAATTTGAATTGTTTTTTCTTATGGTCGTCGGAAACGCCATCCCGAGCGAACCCGGATCGTGTTCGTACTCTCCCCGATCTGTCTTTGTTTTTCGCTAATCTGGATACCTTATCGTTTTTGTTCCTTTTTTAACTTGGCAGCGGACGTCAGAATGTGTTGGATAAGTTGGAGAGCAAGTCAATTTATGAAGTCAAGGTCAAAAACCCTAAAAGACAAAGGCAAAGCTTTTGATGAAGATATTGTAGAAAGCCAACAAGATCAAGTTGCCATTGCTAAAAGCAGATCTCGTCTGGATACCACATCTCATTCTTGTTTCGAACTTGGAAGCAGTTTGCAACATGGTAATGTGTTTGAGGCATGGCTTTGCAATATTTTGAAGGCCAACAATTGCAAGGAGACTTCAGAGTTTATTAAAAGCTGCTTTTTGGTGAGTACTCTAGTTTTATGTGAATGTTTAGATCTTTGAAGCTTCAAAAGCTACGTCCATATCTGATTTACTATTTCTTTTCTTTTACTTGATTTTTTTGTTGCAGTATGCAAGATGGATTGAATCTGGCTAATAGTATTTGAAGCTCAAGGTATTGACAAGTTTTTAAGTTTTACCCATGCCCCACACACAACAAACATTATAATAAGTACTTTTTAATGGAAGTTTTTGAAGTTTTGAATTCAAAGTTACTCCCTAAATCATTATCTGCAAAAAGATATAAACAATTAAAATGCAAGAGAGAGCCAATATTACCCCTGATAAAAGTGATTTTGTTTTTAAGCTTCACTTCCATCTGTTTGTGTGTGTTTTCTTCTCGCTGAGTAAGTTCTAATAATCATGATTTTGGGGCAGTTGCTCAACTGGAAGTGGCACCAAAGGTTAAAGCGGAACAGATAAGCGCACTAAACAATCTAAACATTCGTTTTGGTGGAAAGCCCATCTTTCAAGCATATGCACATCTGCTTTGAAAGGTTTGTACATCTTTTTTTGTCATCAACAACACATATTGATTATGTATGATTAAGATAAATAGTTGTTCACATTTCTAGTTATTTAAGCAACCAAAAAGGGACTTCTTTTTTTATTACCGTATATGTTTTCAAATATGAGCATTGATTTTCTTTTGGTTATGATATCTACTTGTTTGCAAGTTTTTTTTTTCAAATAATCCTCTAACGTTTCCATTAACTTAACAAGAAAGTAGATGAGTTATTTTAAACAGGGTAAAAAAGGGGTAAATAATGCGGCCATTTTTTTGTTCTTGTTCCAGCTAGTTGGAAACTTAATCGACTAAAACTTGACTACTTGAGTTAAACAGAATTAGAATCATTTTATCCGAACTGCTCATGCTACATGTCAACAAAAATGTATACGTGTGTGCTAAGATTACAAAGTTTGGCAGAAGGGAATGCAGCTCAGTTGCACGCTGGTACCAATGAAACTTGTAAATTGTATGTAACATGTTTCCTTTTAAATATGAACCACTGGTCAATTATGTGATTCATTGCTTAAAGTTAGTTACTAACCAATTTGATTACAGTGTTCCAAATAGTCTTCAAGATAATTTGATTGTACAAGTACATGATTCAGCAGGGAACTGTACTGGCCAGGCTGTATTATTGATGAATGAAATTCTTACTGTAAGTCTTTGGATTGAGATTCATTTTTTTTAATTTGGTCATTGGACTTTAAAAACATCACCAATTGTTTTATAGTGTTTTTAGTCAAACCCTATATATATATATGTATATGATGTCACCTTCAATTCTCTAATCCTTTTTAACCTCTTTTTCTATTATCTGATATTGTTTTATTAATTTATTTAAAATTAAACAGAACCCAAATCTATAATTTTGTTGTATTACTACCACAAAATGAAATTTATGGTGGTTTAATTAAGTCGCGATCTCTGAATTCAAATGACCAAAATTAGATGTTCAAAAATCAATAACTAATATTTATATCCGGACAAAACACTGCATTGGTTGACTTTATACCAAAAACAAAAGCATGTGGCCATTGGAAAAATTCAACTTCGTATTAGTTACAAAAAAACCTTTAGTTTTTGCCAATAAGGTTAGTCGTGTTAAAATTTATAATCCAATTACCTTTAACCAAAAGGTCTTGATAGTTTGACTAAGAAAATTCAGTGTTTTTTCAGGGCGGTTCTCCTAATATACTTTGCGCATATGATGCTCTTTTGAAGGGTACCTTAAAAGCTCAACGTTTTTGTCAAAGAAATCTATCACTGCCCGGCCAATGGAAATGACTACTTTCGGAGTTTGCATCTCGTTATGGGGTATCCGAGGCTTACACCAAGCTAAGGTTAGATATTGTACAAAAGTTATTAATGCTATATTAGTGGTAATAGAACGACCATGTTGGGTAATGGGTCAAAACGGTTTGGGCTCACTCGGAACACTTTTGAGTTTTTGTCTAAAGAACAGAACAAAGTCTTAAAAATGATGTAGAAAAAGAGGCAGATTGGGTTAGAAAACTTATTGAGTTATTGCCTATAAAAAAGTGTGTTCGAGTCAAAGGGACTATACATTCTCGAAGGCGACTATATACTCTGGCCACAGACATAGAATGCCAATATAAACCTCCAACTTTCTTAGAAATCGAGCGCACATATCATCCACAATTGGAGTAAGAAAATGTTGTATCATCACTCCAGACCTATTCCCTTGTATCCAATGATTCATCTATTTTACTCTTGATTATAATAATTGGATACAGGGGAATAGGTCTGGAGTGATGACACAACATTTTTCTTACTCCAATTGTGGATGATATGTGCGCTCGATTTCCAAGGAAGTTGGAGGTTTATATTAGCATTCTATGTCTGTGGCCAGAGTATATAGTCGCCTTCGAGAATGTATAGTCCCTTTGACTCGAACACACTTTTTTTATAGGCAATAACTCAATAAGTTTTCTAATCCAATCTGCCCTATTTGCTACATCATTTTTAAGACTTTGTTCTGTTCTTTAGACAAAAACTCGAAAGTGTTCCGAGTGGGCTCAAACCGTTTTGACCCATTACCCAACATGGCCGTTCTATTACCACTAACACAGCATTAATAACTTTTGTACAATATCTAACCTTAGCTTGGTGTAAGCCTCATATACCCCATAACGAGATGCAAACTCCGAAAGTAGCCATTTCCATTGGCCGGGCAGTGATAGATTTCTTTGATGAAAACATTGAGCTTTTAAGGTACCCTTCAAAAGAGCATCATATGCACAAAGTACATTAGGGGAACCGCCCTAAAAAAGACACTGAATTTTCTTAGTCAAACTATGAAGACCTTTTGGTTAAAGGTAATTGGATCATAAATTTTAACATGACTAACCTTATTAGCAAAAACTATAGGTTTTCTGTAACTAATACGAAGTTAAATTTTTCCAATGACCACATGCTTTTGTTTTTGGTATAAAGTCAACCAATGCAATGTTTTGTCCTGAAATAAATATTTAGTTAATGATTTTTGAAAATCTAATTTTGGTCATTTGACTTTAAAGATCGCGACTTAACCACCATAAATTTCATTTCGTGGTAGCAATTACAACCAAATTATAGATTTGGGTTCTGTTTAATTTTAAATGACTTAATAAAACAATATCAGAAAAAGAGGTGAAAAAAGATTAAAGAATTGAAAATGACATTATATATATATATGGTTTGACTAAAAACACTATAAAACAATTGGTGATATTTTTAAAGCCCAATGACCAAATTACAAAAATTGAATCTCACTTCAAAGACTTGCAGTAATAATTTCATTCATCAATAATACAGCCTGGCTAGTACAGTTGGTTAGTAACTAACTTTAAGCAATGAATCACATAATTGACCAGTGGTTCATATTTAAAAGGAAACAAGTTTCATTGGTACCAGCGTGCAACCGAGCTGCATTCCCTTCCGCCAAACTTTGTAATCTTAGCACACACGTATACATTTCTGTTGACATGTAGCATGAGTAGTTCAGATTAAATGATTCTAATTCTAGTTAACTCAAGTAGTCAAATTTTAGTAGATTAAGCTTCCAACCAGCTGGAAGAAGAAAAACAAATGGCCGTCTTATTTACCCCCTTTTTACCCTGTTTAAAATAACTCATCTACTTTCTTGTTAAGTTAATGGAAACCTTAGATGATTATTTGAAAAAAAAACTTGCAAGCAAGTAGATATCATAACCAAAAGAAAATCATATTTGAAAACATATACGATAATAAAAAAAGAAGTCCCTTTTTGGTTGCTTAAGTAACTAGAAATGTGAACAACTATTTATCTTAATCATACATAATCAATATGTGTTGCTGATGACAAAAAAAGATGCACAAACCTTTCAAAGCAGATGTGCATATGCTTGAAAGATGGGCTTTCCACCAAAACGAAAGTTTAGATTGTTTAGTGCGCTTAACTGTTCCCGCTTTAACCTTTGGTGCCACTTTCACTTGAACAACTGCCCCAAAATCATTATTATTAGAACTCGGCGACAAGAACACACACAAACAGATGGTAGTGAAGCTTAAAAACTAATGGGGTATGGTATTAGACCCAACCCGAACGACCGGACATATATGTTACTTATCGCCTTTTATTATAATATTTATTATTATTGCGTACTAACCCGCGAAGCCTAGCGCGTTGTAGTTTACACTACACTAGGTTGTGGGCTTGTAGAGATAACCCCTAACTGGGCCTGGCCCATTGAGGTTAGGGGAGGCCCCTGTCTCTTATATAAAGAGGTGTTCACCTCATTATTAGGGCACAAGACATTGAGCTGCCACACTTTTGTTGCTGGAAATAAGAGATTCTTTTCTTACCGGTCATCTCTACATCCCCATGTTTTTCTCTTCTCCATTGCAGATCTAGGTTCAAGAGGAAGAACAAGGTGTGATTCTCCATCCTCTCAGAGAAAGCGGTCCAATCATCCCGGCGGTGATTACGTGTTTCTTCAAAAAAACAAAATCACTTTTATCAAGGGTAATATTGGCTCTCTCTTGCATTTTAATTGTTTATATCTTTTTGTAGATAATGATTTAGGGAGTAACTTTGAATTCAAAACTTCAAAAACTTCCATTAAAAATAAATACTTATTATAATATTTGTTGTGTGTGGGGCATGGGTAAAACTTAAAAACTTGTCAATACCTTGAGCTTCAAATACTATTAGCCAGATTCAATTTAGAATCTTGCATACTGCAACAAAAAAATCAAGTGAAAGAAAAGAAACAGTAAATCAGATATGGACGTAGCTTTTGAAGCTTCAAAGATCTAAACATTCACATAAAACTAGAGTACTCACCAAAAAGCAGCTTTTAGTAATGCACAGTTGTTTTCAAGAAACTTGCATGCCTCCTTGCAATTCTTGGCACAGTCGTTTTCTAGTGAATTATTAAAGGCTTTTAGGTTGACCAATCCTCCCGAAGACACGCTATACTGATCCCAACCGATTGTATGAATACTGCCAAGTTCATAAAAACGTTTAATATAATATGCATCGTTATCAAATGCGCTAGGCGCACTCAAGGCGCGAAAAAAGCGAGGCCTGAGAAAAATAAAGCGCACTTAAATAAATTAAAATACTTTCTTTAAAAAAATAAGCAAAACTAAAATGTAATGAAAAAAAATTGAATAACATAAAGTTAACTTATAATTTTTGGGAACTATAAAGTTTAAACTTGTTTGTTTTATTTCACAAATAACATAATGTTAAATTATAATTTTTGGGAACTATAAAGTTTAACCTGTTTGTTTCATTTCACAATATCGCATTGAACAAACATCTGGTATTCAATGAACATAAGGTGTCAGGCTGATATCAACTAAAGTGAAGAATAAAACGGGTCTGACCGGTTTCTTTGGACCGGGTTTATTTTCTGATTTATTTTTTAAAGTATTTAGTCTTGATTTGGTCTTTGTTTGTTCGCATTCTCCGTTTGAGTCGGTCGTCGTTTGTTAGGACTGGTGGGCAAGTAGCCGTTCAGCTCCGATTGTTAAGCTTGAGCGTTGCAGTTTGTTAGGGTTGTGTATCTTGGTTGTAAGGCTATATAAGCCAGTGTTATGTTTCGATAAAGTATCACAAAATTCTGAGAGAAAACTTGAGTCATCACTTGTCTACAACATAAAGTGCAGAGACTAGACTGATGTTATAAAGCAATTAGAGAGAATTCTTGAAACAATTTTTCTGCATATCCATTTTTATCAAATCAAAACACCCTTAGTAGGATTACAAAGCAACTATAAACCACAAAAGTAGGAACACATAAACATGAACATGTAAGCATGGTAACTACCTAATATGGCCCACTACTCTAAGCTTTAATAGGAAATGACTAATTTAATAATTGTGTTGAAGCAAGGAACGTATCAATCCACCCCACCCACTCGAATTCACCTTGTCCTCAAGGTGAAAGTTGGGACTCTCGAATAAAACGCCCCACGGTGGGCGCCACTCAGTTACTCCAAAAGCATGTGGTCAACAAAGTTCCAAGGTGGTCGCCAATCATTTACGGGAATCGACTTTGGATCATTTCCAACAAGTGCAATCCAAGCCGCTAAATTCTTATCGCCTTCACAACCAGGCTTAAAGTTGCCACTGCCTTGATATTTCTGCATTTGCTTTTGAGCAAGCTTAATACACATGTCACTAATCCATGAAGCAGCCTTTTTTTGGACAATAGTACCATACCAAAATTCACATACATGTCCAATTTCACATGAGTTAATCCATTCCTGATCTGCATGTTTTGGGTCATGGTAACCTTGGAACAGTACCAACATTGATGGATTTTTTTTGCCATCAGGTTCTTGTATCTTGGGTTGGGAGCATGGGCGTGGTTGCCGATACTGTTGAATTGCACAAAACGGACCGCAATGGGTCAGTGTTACTTGTAAAGAGGTTGGTTGCGGCACGACTAAAAGTTTTGGTGTTGACGGGGTGGGTGAACAAACTTGTTTCGGTGGCTGTGTCCTGACCGGTTGGACAGGGTTGGTGAATTTTGCGGCTATTGGTGCGGGTAATGATTCTGGAACGGGAGCAGGTGGTGGTGTTGCGGTGGAAGCGGGTGACAGAACAAGTGGTGCGGTGGCGGAAGCAGGTGGGGAAGGTGTAGGAGATTGGGCTTCCCATGCGGTTCGGAATGATCGGAACTCGTTGAAGACGGTTTGCAACTGAGACTCAAGTCTTGCAAGGGATTCGTTCAACCATTGATAGAACTCGATTTCGGATAGAGTCTCCAAGGGGGATAACGACAGCTTTGATACCACTGATATGGTTCCAACAATTATTTGTTGGCCAAAGAAGCAATTCATTTGTGACTTTGATTTAGTGCCTTAGATCAAAGTTGCCTTTCATAGATTGGCCCGGATTAAAATTCGTGTAAGCCAGGTAGGGTCGAATTGTTAATCAAGGAAAGTGTTCACTACACGATCTATCAAATTATCTGGTATCGCTTTGTCATCTATCTTGTTTCCTACCCTAATTATATAACAATCTGGATTCGAGTAAAATGCACAAAACGTCCTTTATGTTTCCTCAAACTTACAGGTTCCAGCATTTATGTTTAAAACTTGCTAAAAACAACCTTTACGTTTATTTTTGTTACGGGTTCAATCCTTTTCGACTAACCAAGTTAATTATCTAAGTTTACCTCCTTCACATGCCTAACATGTGAGGGTATATTTTTCATTTTAATTCCGCTTCTTATAAAACCCCAAAATCCCACAGTACCATTTTAATTCATCTTTATCACCTTCAATTAAAAACCCAAAGCTCTACCAACAACTGTTTATCCATCTCATAGCCTTTCGGAAATATCGAACACAAAGAAAACACTGTCTCATGTGTGCAGGCAAGTTGTCATAGCTTAACTTTAAAGACGGGAAGATATAACTCCCTTAGTAGTCAAATCCCAAACTTAGCTTTGCAGATCAACCTTCACTTTGTGGCATATCAAGCTTCCTATGACCTTCACTACTAATGGCAAACCCTCACATTTTTTCACGATCGCTTTACCAACATCTCAAACTACATACCATTTAAATCCTTTTGTTCATTGTTTTGTACTAGTAGAAAACCAGCGTGATGCGGCGGCGTCAAGAATTTACAACACGGTACTCTAAAGCTTGAAAATTTCATAGGTTTGTTGGGTTATTAAGAACACCGAATGATGTACTTATTCGATTCACCTTCTATCATTATAGATGTCATCAGAAATTTGTCACCAAACACGGAACCAAAAGAATACGGTTAGTTCGGTCCGTTACGCTCGTTATGTTCGGTCTGTTAAGCCTGTTATGTCCCACACACGTCACAGGACGACTGCATCATCAAACTTTCAAGAGCATTAATCAAAGGAGTAAACAACGATGCATAGATGGGTATAAGTTGGGTCCGTTAAGCTCGCTGACCAACTTTGACTAAAATCGTGATAACATTTAGGTTTGAACAATATAGGTATCTGGGCTTCAACTGCTGGAATCTATATCTATACATATAATAAAAGAAACCAATATGTGACACATGTCATTCATTGGAGTCCTCTAATTTTCTGTTTTCCCACATTTTTTCATACTTATCTTATACTAATTAAGTAATAAATTAATATTATTTATCTTCATTAATCCCAACTTTTTTTTCAAATTCAAACAATATAATAGGTATCAATTTTATTTGACGAAAAAATATTTAGATTCTATCTAATAATCTATAAGTATGTTCTTAGAAAATATTAAATATGTATCACAACTATGTTATTAGAAAATATGTATCGCAACATAATTATGACTATGGACGCATGTATGGTTATAAACAAAAATATGCATAGATAAAATTGTATATCTAAGTACTTTAAGTTTTTTCTATACATAATATAAGATAATCTATTTTTCTATAATTAATATATATTAAATTATATCTAACTATAATATTTATGTTATTTCCAATAAATAATAATATTAAATCATAGTTATCCCGCTTCTTTCTCTTTTGATATAATATATTATTAAATCATAATTTTCAGTTTATCTTTTATTTATTTATTTATTTCATATTTTTTCTTAATCATTTCTTTTATTTATTTCATTAATTAATAGCCTCTTATTTTATTTTTCCGCTTATCTCTTATGTTTCCAGCTTTGATCTAACCACATGTAATACATAAGCTTGTAACCTAATAATTAAAAACGGACAAAGTAAAATGTTATACCACGTGTAATACACAAGTGTTTAATCTAATAATAAATAAAAAACAAACCAGAATGTTATAATAAGTAAATAGTACATTGAAATTCATTTTTTTAAAACATATCTTAACAAATGTATGTATTATGCGATTACATTGTATTTATTCGACATGTGTAATACACATATTTATCTAACCCGTGCAATACACGGGTTTTTTAAAGATGTGACTTTTTTATGCTTACTATATAAAATTACGTGTTTTCAACCCGTGTAATACACGGGGTTCTAACCTAGTATTAATATATAAAGAGAAACACAGGATAATAACTATAACTTGAGAGCTTTATTTCTCACTGATATCATTCCGTCATTCTATCTTTACTATATAATAAAAGAAACCACTTTAGGGACACTTGTCATTATATTAGGGCATCTCTTATAAATAACTAGGTTATAACCCCGTGTATTACACAAGTGGCTAAGCTTGACCATGAAAACGGGGGGGGGGGGGGGGGTCGAAAACGTATATACCCAAAATTTTCTATAGAACCGGGGGGTCGAAAACGTATATACCCAAAAATTTCTATACGAAAACTACATATATAACACTACTGAGCGAAAAGTTCAGGGGGTCGGACGCCCCTCCCGGCCCCTCTTAAGCTACGCCCTTGTATTACACGGGTCGAATAAATGAATTTTATATACTAAATAATAAAAGAATATATCTTTAAAAACCTCTTTTATTGCACGGGTTGAATAAATATAATTTTATATATTAAATAATAAAAAGTTATATCTATAAGAACCATATTGTACGGGTTGAATAAATATAATTTTATATACCAAATAAAAAAGTTATATCTTTAAAACCGCTTGTTTTACACAGTTGAATAAATGTAATATTGTTTACCAAATAATAAAATAATACATCTTTAAGAAACCTCATTTATTACACGGGTTGAATAAATGTAATTTTATATACCAAATAATAAAAAAAGTTACATCTTTAAAAATATGTGTATTACACGGGTTGAATAAATGTAATTTCCATTACTAAATAATAAAAAATATATATCCTTAAAAAAACCCCGTGTATTGTATGAATTGAATAAATCTATTTTTATATATCAAATAATTAAAAGTTATATCTTAAAAACCTTCATCTATTACACGGGTCGAATAATGTAATTTTGTATAGTAAATAATAAAAAAGGTATATCTATAAAAAACCACGTGTATTACACGGGTTTAATAAATCTAATTTTATATACCAATAATAAAAAAGTCATATCTTTCAATATACTAATGGATAATACTCGATACGCGATGGATATGGTGATTGTGATGATGGTTCTTGAAAAGAAGATATGTTATTCAAGAAGCAAATCAACATATATTTGAGTGATAAAATGTTGGTACCAATTCCGAGAAATATGATTTATAAATTATTCAAGAAGCAAATCAACATCTATTTGAGTAATTTTTTTAGTAATGAAAATAAAAATATTTCATATGTTAATACAAAGTTTGGTTTTCGTGATAAATAATTTGTTTATTTTAAAAATATCTTAAATTAACAATTTAAATTTTAGAACATTTGAGCCCACAACGTCTTTTTAGGCTAAAAGGGTAAAAGTGATATAACCACATGGGCCAAAAGGGTTAGAAAAAAGACGTTGGGGGTCCAAAAGGGTTAGAAAAAAAGACGTTGAGAGCTCAGGTGTTAAAAAATTCCTTTTTGGGCTAAAAGGGTAAAGTGATATAACCACATGGGCCAAAATCGTAATTTACTCTAATATCAAATTAGATAACTAAGTTTGAATTTGAAGTAAATAGATAAATATAAAAGTAATAATTAAACTAACTAATATTTAGTAGGAGAATTATCTATAATTAATTAGAAGAGATTAAATTAAAATTATAATTATCTATAAGACATGGCCTAATATGATGACAAGTGTCCTCAAAGTGGTTTCTTTTATTATATGTACTAGGTGTACACCCGTGTGAACACACGGGTTTGTTTTAATAACGATCGGAAGCAAATACTAAAAAACATATTATAATATATTATTTAAATTCTTTATGTTTAGTTACATATCTTTATAAAACAATGTTAAAGACAATTTGTTTTAGTGTACATGTTTGATATAGAAATAAGGTAAGTAATTGATAATATTTTGTCGAAAATGAAAGCATGACTTAATTTTATGTTGTCTAATAACTTCTTATATATGATGTAAATTTTTTTTGACACTTTGTTAGTGTAAAATTCAGTAAAGGTCCATTGTTTTTGTATAATTCAATAATACTCAAAACAGATTATAATATATGATTTAAATTCTTTGCATTTAGTTACATATCTTTATAAAACAATGTTAATGAAATTATGTGTTAGTGTACATGGTTGATATACAAATAAGCTAAGTACTTGGTAATATGTTGTCTAAAATGAAAACATGAACTAATATGTTGTCTAATATGTTGTCTAAAATGAAAACATGAACTAATTTTTTGACACATTGTTACTTGTGACGCAATGGTGAACACACGGGTATGTTTAATAAAGATCGAAAACAAATATTAAGAAAATATGTGTTAGGACATAAAAATTTCATTACCATGTTACAAAAAAATTAGAGCAAAACGCAAATTGCGTCTCTGTGGTATGTGAAAAACATCACCCTGTTTGACTGTTTCACAATTGTGAAATGTCTTTTATACCCTCAAATCTTAATGATAAACATATATGTATGATTAGAACATTCACACTTCTCAATAAAATCATTTTCATCTTCTCTCAAGTGCCAAAACACAGATCTTCATCTTCATCGGATCATCTTCATCTTCATCGAAATCATCTTCATCGGAATCATCTTCCTCTTCTGTAATCTACACCGATCATCAGCTTCATCTTCATCTTCATCATCTTCATCTTCATCTTCTATAACAATCGAAGGTAATATGACATACCTAAAACATGATCGACACTCTGTTTTTGATATGCTAGAATGTAACAGGTTTTGTGTGAAAATATTGTTTGATTCTTGTGGGTTTTTATCTCGGGTATCAAAACAGAGATTTGGGTTTTGGTTATTATGAAGGTTTGTTTCAGGTTTTATATGAAAGTAATGTTTGATTCTTGTGGGTTTTTGTCTCGGGTAGCAAAACAGAGGTTTTGAATGTGTTTTCGGTTCCTCATATGAGATCAACTGTGTTTTGGTTTTGATTCTTGTGGGTTTTTGTCTCGGGTATCAACTGAGTATATTGTTCAAAATGTATCATTGATTTCTATAGTTTCAGATCTCATGTGATCATTTGGCTGATTCTTGTGTGTTTTTCTCTAAAACAATTACAGTACAGATCTAGGTTGTTTATTGAAACTATGATACTTGTGGGTTTTAGTTTCTGAATCAAATGCGAAGAAACAAATGATGGAAATTGATAAAGCGCATCAGTGTGTAGTTATTTGAACACATCAATATTGATACTTGAAATGTGAAAATTGATTTTTGGTTATTTGAGAATTGTTTAAAAAGATTAACTAAATCAGAATTAAATTTTATACAAATGAACTGATCGGATCAGTTTCGGGTTGATGTGTTCGTCATATTGATTTTTGGTTTGATTCGATGATATGGGTTCCTCATATTGGTCATTTGAATGTGTTTATATTGGTCATTTGAGAATTGTTTAAGAAGATGAACTAAATCAGAATTAAATTTTATACAAATGAACTGATCGGATCAGTTTTGGATTGATGTGTTCCTCATACAACGGTTTGTGGTTTGATTCGATGATATGGGTTCCTGATATTGGTCATTTGAATGTGTTTTATTGTACAGAATGGCTGCGGATGTAAAGATACGCAAAAAACCAAACACGAAGGCGAGAACACTTGACAACCTCCTAGAAGATGGTGCGGTGCACATAAGGAAGTAATTGATCAGAACGATCAATTGTATATGAATGAATATAACCCCAGTGGCAGATATGTAATTAGCGAGCTCTGGAATTTCAAGGAAAATCGAAGAGCTACACTGGGGTTATATTCATTCATATGAATGAATATAACCCAAGTGGCAGATATGTAATTACCTACACTGGGATTATATTCATTCATATCTGCTACATTCCGAAGTGCACCCATCAGCAAGGATTCACAATTGCTTGTGGTGATACGACATTTTGTCTCTGTATTGTATGTTACGGTCTTTTGTTATCGAGTTTGTAAGTCCTGTCAAGTCTACGAAGTTGGTATGACGTGTTTTCTCTGTATTGTATGTATTAAAACTTTACATTTAATATACAATTTAGGCTTTAATAATTTGTTATATATACTATACACATAATTATTAGATTGCATTTATTTGAAAAAGATTTGATTATTAGATTGCATTTATTAGATTTAATATACAATTTAGGCTTTAATTTTTCTCAAAAAATTATTAGTTCAGGTTTGATATAGAAATAATCTAAGTAATTGATAATATGTTGTCTACAAATCCGATTATTAATCATTTCTAAATGTTTTCTAACCATTTGTATCTAAAAATCACATTATTAATCATTTCTTCATGTTTTCTAACCATTTGTGTCTAAATAACCCGAACAACATGCCATATACTTGTATATAGACACGTATGCAAAGGCAATGTCATTTTATTGCCTACTATGCCGTCGATCGCCTAAAACCACTTGGAATGCCCTGCCAAAGTATAGATACCATGATTGCATATCGAGCAGCAAAGGCAAAGCTGATTTTAAGGAACTTTTGCTTTAGTTCATGCATCATCTTTTATCTTTTACGTTTTTAAGGTGTGGAATGCCCTGCCAAAGTATAGATACCATGATTA
The DNA here is from genome assembly GCA_030545235.1 of Helianthus tuberosus. NCBI lineage: Eukaryota > Viridiplantae > Streptophyta > Magnoliopsida > Asterales > Asteraceae > Helianthus > Helianthus tuberosus. The sequence continues at coordinate 64,954,438 of CM060449.1, read as the reverse complement.
CCTTTGATTTTAAGGAACCTTTGCTGATTTTAAGAAACCACTGGCATTCTAAGTAAAGCAAAACAATTATATTTCTTAAACTGAGTTTCTCTTTTTTTTCATGTCTAACTGGGATATAAGGTGTGGCCATAAGTATCAGTATCACTAATAAGAAGAAAATAACCAAAATTCTGATAAAGTATCAAATTTCAAAATTTGACAAATCAAAACAAACTCTTAAATAATAAGTCAAGAAGTCGAACACATACAAAAGAGAAATATTGATCATGGTGTTTTGACCACTGTTTACACCATCAAAACAAACTCTTAAATAATAAGTCAATGGTACTCGTTACCCCTACTATACAATGTTATTTGACCACTGTTTACACCATCGAGGCACCATCCACGCAGCCACAAACAACCCAAATCGCTGCTGCCCCAACACAAGGATTTGCTCAAGAAACCGTAGGACGCATGACAATGTGGTCTGGTTCGCTGCACTTTTATAACAAAGTCCTTATGTTAGTTTTTCAATTATAATTAAATCTCGTTTTACTACACCATTACCTATAGAGTAAACTCAATAGGAAGTATCTAATCGTTAATACGAACTCAAGTTAGCAGAGACTATCATAAATAAGCGGTTGTAAATTTATCTGTTTAAATACATTGATTTTTTTTGTCCAAATAAGCACCAAGCAATATCAAATCCATTCCACAATGACCATTTTTATGCACTTGATTTTTAAGTCCAGTTGAATGTAAAAAGACATCTGCATCAACATCAACATCATCAAATAAAGTCTAAGTTTTTAGCACATGAATGAATAAAATTTCGTTCAAAAAGTTCAAAATAATACACTTTACACTCCAATCAATTCTTAATGTTAAACTATGTTTATAATAATAATAAACTTTGTTAAAGCTATATATGGGGTATGTCATTCAAAATTCAATAATCTCAGCATGTACCCTATGATAGAGATTCATTATCTCTATAACTTATCAGTTTATATTCTACAAACTCTTAGCGACCAATTGGGATGAATTTCATTTTAGAATGAACATAACTAAAAGGTTTAACTTTATAACAATTATAATTAGTTCATGATTAATAACAGTTTTAAAATCTAACCATTACCTTGAACCTAATAACTTTCATGCCAAGATCCAGGGATGTTTGGGATACTTAGCAGCAACCTTTCGTACAATATCGTAGGAAAACCCAAACAGTGTTTCTGGCTTTGGTGCAGCCTTTCTTGCATTGTCAATGTCTGCAAAAAACCTAAATCAGAAAGATTGGAAATAAAATTTGAAATCGGTAAATATAATAAACCTGCCACTTACGTAGATTCAGGCCATCCTCATTCATAATGCTTTTTCCTAATGTTTTCTTTGCTTTTTAGGGGGAAGATGGGTGCTTCTCTCCATAGGGCATACAAAGCACAGATTGTTGGCGGAAGCCCGCCACATTTAACATATAAAGTTTTTTTATATGTTAAATATGGCGGGCTGCCGCCAATAACCTGTGTTTTGTATGCCCTAGGAGAGAAGCACCTATGTTCCCCTTAAAAAGCAAAGAAAACATTTCATGACTGATTTGATGTTTTTCGTTGCTGAAAGATCATTAGTCATGACTGTGTGATCATGCTTTACCTGAGAACAAATGCACCAAGTTAAGCTCAAAGTTTTTCAACTTGATCAAATGTCACTTATACCCTTTAATAAAGACCTTGTTCGTTTTTTGCACGCCCTGTTCATTTTTTTTTAATGTTGAAACAACGTTAAAACCTAAAACCCTATGCTGAAGCGTCGTTTTTTGCACCAGATTGGGCCGAGGCGTCGCCTCAAAAAGCTTCACGTGTTTTGACGCTTCAGAGCAAATAAAGCGTTTTGCCAAACGGTTAACGCTTTAAGCGAGCTTAAAGCGCGCTTTTTTAAACTAAGTTTCCAACACAAGAAAACTACACAATTGTTTTATTTTATTTTTTACTATTTTCTTCTTTAGCACATTAAATGTAATATTTGACTGTGATAACAAAAGCAGTGTGACTTACAGGAAGTGACTCCCATATGGCTTCATCCTTCAAATGTTCTTCATTTACTGGCAGTAACACCTTGCACATTCTATACACATTACAAATCATTTACAAAATCATTTAAAGCGTGTGTTCAGATTATAGGGTTACTTATTTCAATATTCATTTACAAAATCACCCACAAATAAAACTAAAGCGACCTAATGGTCGGACCATCGGTTCCCCTTCAACAATCAGATTAACAAACTTAGAATGCTTGTACTCCAATTACTGTGTAGGTCTCAGTTGATATGGAAGCAACCATAACAGAGGATACTCAATGGCATTTAATGCTCGGACCATCGGTTCCCCTTCAACAATCACTTGAGGTAAGCCTACAACAGGAACTTTATCTTATGAAAGTCAACTCAAGTTTATAATGTCGATGATACAATCAGTAGCTTAAAAATTTTAAGCATGTAATTGAGCATTCTTGTCAAACACAAAAAAATGGTTCTTAAAGTTAACCAATATCCAAAAAAGAGCATTCTTGTCTGCAAATCCAATAACAAATTCCAAACATAAACCTAGGAACATAAATCCTAACCAACACTTGTGTGTAATGAAATTATTTAATATAGTTTGAAGTGTCTTAGAGATAAAGGAAGTAAATCAGTTCGGTAAATAGAGTATTATAAAACCTCAAACTAAGAAATCCCAAGAGTGGTTTTTAAAAAAAACATATATTAATAAACTTCATGAAGGCACTATGCAAGAACATATACGAATCATATAAAAGATTTGAAAATTTAGTCTTCATGTAAAACTCACAAGACACTTCACTGTTCTTTAACATTAACTCCAGTCTCTACTTCATTATTTTTTATAAGCGGTTCAAGATTACTAACCAATACCATGTGACTAAACCGTTCCTTGTCATCTTCTTTACTCATTGGCAGAAATAAATTAGACTTTAGGGACAAACTTGATGTGATCTTTGCCCCAGCTTCACTGTCATCGAAAGTAGAAATATTTTTAACAAAACAAACAGAAAATTTTAACGAAACAACACGTCATAGAAAGTAGAAAATTTTATATAAAACCAAAACAACTATGTAGAAATATTCTTCACGAAACAAACAGAAAATTTTCCTTTGTACCCACCTTCCGGTCAACTTCCACTGCTTGTCCTGCATCAAAATTAATATCAGAAAAGTCAATCTTTATTAAATAAACCTGTAGCATGTTTGGGTTCCAAAATTATAATTATTGACGTCTTCATTAAAGCAACCAGTAGCAATCTTGGATAAAAGAAATTTACAATCTTGGATAAAAGAAATTTACAATAAGGGCATTGTACCAACCAGTAGCAATCTTGGATAAAAGAAACTGGTAAAACTAAAATTGCAAAATTCTGAAAGCAGTGAAACTTTGAATATTCAATAATAAACCATAGTATTACAAAATTATGATTTTGAAAAATAATAAAAATTAAAAATTAAACATTACAATTAACACTTAATAGAATATCTCGTTCTCTCGCCTTCTTCCATGCAATTTCGTTTTTTGTTTTAATTTGTAGATCAGCTAGCATATCACAGGTCTTCTGATCCTGTTTCAGCAAATTTGTAATAAACTCTTCTGCTTTTTGTTTAAACTCTGTTGGAGTAGAAGAGGTAACTTCATCTAGCAGTGCAATGCTACTCCAGGTTTGCTTATAATATTTATCACTAACAATAGCAACTTTTTGGTTGAGTTCTTCAGCGTTTCTTTGTTCTTGGAGTGACCAGGTTGAAAATTCGATTTTAAGATCAGTGGTATCGGACCAGTGGTAGAAGGTTTTCGTTGCCATTTAGGAAGAATGTAAGTGTTTTTGGACGATTTGTTTTAGGATGAATGTTTTTTTTTAAACTGAAGTGTTGATGTTTTCAAGATATGTAACTAATGATGTTTTATAGTGTTTAAAATCTTTGAAAGAGTAAATGAAGAGACATCTCCTAATTATGATAACCTTTTTTTGAAGGTTTCAATTTTGTTATTCAAGAAGCAAATCAACATATATTTGAGTGATAAAATGTTGGTACCAATTCCGAGAAATATGATTTATAAATTATTCAAGAAGCAAATCAACATCTATTTGAGTAATTTTTTTAGTAATGAAAATAAAAATATTTCATATATTAATACAAAGTTTGGTTTTCGTGATAAATAATTTGTTTATTTTAAAAATATCTTAAATTAACAATTTAAATTTTAGAACATTTGAGCCCACAACGTCTTTTTAGGCTAAAAGGGTAAAAGTGATATAACCACATGGGCCAAAAGGGTTAGAAAAAAGACGTTGGGGTCCAAAAGGGTTAGAAAAAAAGACGTTGAGAGCTCATGTGTTAAAAAAATTCCTTTTTGGGCTAAAAGGGTAAAGTGATATAACCACATGGGCCAAAATCGTAATTTACTCTAATATCAAATTAGATAACTAAGTTTGAATTTGAAGTAAATAGATAAATATAAAAGTAATAATTAAACTAACTAATATTTAGTAGGAGAATTATCTATAATTAATTAGAAGAGATTAAATTAAAATTATAATTATCTATAAGACATGGCCTAATATGATGACAAGTGTCCTCAAAGTGGTTTCTTTTATTATATGTATAGAATAGATTACGTATTATTTTAGTTTAATCTCTTCTAATTAATTATAGATAACCCTCCTACTAAATATTATTTAGTTTAATATCTTATGAATAATTATTATTTAGTACTATATAATAAAAGAAACCACTTTGGAGACACTTGTCATTATATTAGGGTATCTCTCATAAATAATTATTATTTTAGTTTAATCTATTCTAATTAATTATAGATAATCCTCATACTAAATATTATTTAGTTTAATATCTTATGAATATTATTATTTAGTTTAATCTTCTTCTCATTTATAATATTACTAGGTTAGAACCCCGTGTATTACACGGGTTGAATAAATATAATTTTATATACTAAGTAATAAAATAGTTACATCTTTTAAAAACTCGTGTATTGCACAATTTGAATAGACACATATCTTACACTAATAATGTAATCTGTTAAAACATTACTCATCAAGATGTGTTTTCTAACAAAAGGAACTTTGAGGTACTATTTACTTATTGTAACATCTCACTTTATTTTTTATTAGGTTAGAGAGTTGTGTATTACATGGTTTATAACATTTTACTTTGTTTTTATTTATTATTAGGTTAGAGACTTATGTATTACCTGATGTTGGATAATCAACAGAAAAAAAGAAAAGAAATATTTTAGTAAAATTTATTAAATATACAAGAGATAAGCTGGATATTATGATTTGATATTATTATTTCATTGGAGTGTAAAACGGGATAATGGGATCATTTATTAGAAATATGATTCTAAATATATATGTTCTACATGTATTGAATAAATCATTTTAACGAAACAGTTGATTAAAATAAATATTTTTATTTTAATATATGATTATCAGTTATCCTTGTCCTTATCATCAAAATATAAAAACAATTAAAACTACCAATTAAATAAAATCTTTATCTTTATAAATATTTAAAACGCTAATATATTTTTTATATTTTAATAATTAATATACGATTATAATAATTAATATATTATTATCAGTTACCTTTGTTTTTATCATTAAATCTCTTCTACAAAGTTTAAATTTATTATTATTAATAATTGACTTTCCATAATAAACATTTAGAAAAATAATTAAGACTGCCTCATAGAACGCCATGTGTCCCTAACATGGTTTCTTTTATTATATGTATAGATTTATTTGAATTAATTATTACTTTTGTATTTATCTATTTACTTCAAATTCAAACTTAATTATCTAATTTGATGTTAACTATATATTTGAACATTTTGTTTAGTTTGGTATCAAATAGATTTTACGAAACTTAAAATAAAATTAACTAATATTATTTATCATTTATATATTTACGGAGTTTTAAATAAAGGGTTAAATTTTCACTGTACAAAATTACATTTACTCGACCTATGTAATACATGAGGTTTTTTAAGATACACTTTTTTTATTATTTGATGTATAAAATTATATTTATTCAATTCGTACAATACACGGGGTTTTTTAAGGATATATATATTTTTTATTATTTAGTACAGAAATTTACATTTGTTCAAACCGTGTAATACACATATTTTTAAAGATGTATTTTTTTTATTATTTGGTATATAAAATTACATTTATTCAACCCGTGTAATTTTTAAAGATATATTGTTTTATTATTTAGTATATATTTATTTATTCAACCCGTGTAATACACGTGGTTTTAAAGATATAACTTTTTTATTTGTTATATAAAATTACATTTATTCAACCCCGTACAATATTGTTCTTATAGATATAACTTTTTATTATTTAATAAATAAAATTATATTTATTTAACTCGTGCAATAAATGAGGTTTTTAAAGATATATTGTTTTATTATTTAGTATATAAAATTTATTTATTCAACCCGTGTAATACACGGGGTTATAACCTAGTCTATACATATAGCAAGAGACATGTTATCCTTTTGTCACATGTTACCCTTTTGTTATAAGAATATAATAAACAAAAAAAGGTTATTCCTTGAGCTATATATCGTGATCGAATCACCAGTTCCAGGCCTGCCTAAAGTTGGTTCTGAGAGATCTTTACACTAATAAGCATGTCACAACCAACTGTGCCAACAGCTTCGTTAAACTTGGGCAATACCTAGGTCATTCTCACCATAGTAAAGTCATCTTGACCACAAAGATGTAAAACGAAAGACACGGACCAATGAGAAGGCTCAAGTTGTAAATCATGCAAATCTTGCCACTCGCTGCATAGGCTGCTAGTTTTCTTCAACAGACAGTGAACACGGTAAAAGACTAAAGGGCATCCGGCTAGTAGTTACCAAGCCAAAGCAGCAACGCCAGAAGCCATACCTTCAAAGAGGGTTACACCAGAATATCCCTGCCATTTTTTTAATAAGTAGTTGTAAGTGATTTTTGTTTAGATACCCATATGACTAAAGGGTGGGGTTCTAGAGTGAACACTAATGTATTTGCGAACTGAGTGAACAAATCTTGGCCATTGATTTACACGTGTGGATGGCTAGGATTTAATTATCAAATCGTAAAATACACTAGTGTATTTCTTCATCAAATCATGGCTATTGATCTACACACATGTATGGCCAGGATTAGTTCGCTCAGTTCGCAAACTACACTAGTGTTTACTCTTGAACCTAATCCTATGACTAAAAGCACAACCCAAAACCAAACTTCATAAGTAAACAGTTCCAAACTATGGCAATAAAGCATTACCTCAAAGGCAAAGAATCCACCAGATTTAGCATAAAAGCCACACCATTGCAAAGATGCAGAAGGTCAAACATGCCATCTTCACCCCTGGCTTGCTCGTTCTTCATCATCATCACGTATTATTCTAAGAAACAAAATATAATATGATCAAGACATCAAGCAAATGATGCATAAATACATAAACAAAGGCTCTGTTATCACTTTAATTGCATGATTCAGATCATGTTGTCACAAACACAGAATCAAGAACAATAATCTCTTTATTAATGCTTTAGTCGGCACCGAACAAAAACAAGAATCAGTCAGTACAGATTACCGACTCAGAAACTCCAAAGTTTACAAGAAACAAAAACTCTCAACCTATGCAGATCATCAACGTGATAATCTGCTCTAAAAGATGATCAGAAGGATCACCAAATCACACAACTCACAAACAAGAAGCCCTAGTACTGTTGGGTGTCGAATCCAGCAAATAAAATAATAAGAAAACTACTAGTATGAGTGGAAGTAGAGTTCGTGTCCACAGGGATACAGGTTAACTAATTATGCCAAAATTGTTTTGAACACATATACGATTGTATTGAAAGGGGGGTTTTAATTTAACTAAAATGTAAAAACAATTTATAATTTTTAGATTAAAAAGAAAAAACTAATTAAAGTGGTTGGAAAAATTCAGATGTTAAAAACTAATTTCAACACCAGGGTAATTTCTTGATTCGGTTCGACTTACGATCATTAACGGTCACAGTGCAATGATCCTTTTTAAATAATAGTTTGTATCGACACTAGACGTCACGTAGTTCGGACGTCCACTCCATCTAATGTCTAACCAAACGCCGTTCGTTGATTAGAGCCAACCCGCTACTCTAAACTCACGCCGTTCGGATTTTAGTGTGCGGGTTGCGTGATAGAAGTATCGATTATAATCAAACACACACGCCGTTCGGTATGTTTAACTAGATTGTATGATTCTATAACGAAACTGAGTTCATAGACAAACACAGCCCGTTATTTGTTCCTTTTATCAAAAATCAAAACTTGTTAAGGTTTTAAAACTTGATGAACTTTATTAGAATAATTAACAAAGTGCCAGTTTCATTAACAAACTAATATATATCCGGTAAAATATCCGGATTTAAGATCAAGAAACACACAAACAAACCACTAAAATAATTGAATCTAACATAACCGTTTCACATAAGTTTATGAACCAAATCAAAGAAAATACACCCCGATGTTGAAACTATATGGTACTAGCCGGACATAATGGCTAGTTCAATCAATAAGGATATGAGACAAAACATCCAAAAATTCCACTTACTAAAACAAAGATGAAGTTTTAATAATTGTTCAAGAAATCACCAAAAGAAAAAGAACTAAATGCCTTCTGACTTTTTCGACTTGCATTCATGATGTGGGTGCTGTTACGATCAGGCCCAAACGTCTTTACATTCTTTTATGAACTTTAAACTCCAAACATTATACTATTAAATTATACATCTCCAACTAAAAAGATGTATAATAATAATAATAAAATCCATCCGAAAGTTCACTCGTCATCTCGTTGCGCTTGTTTTGAGATCTTTGTCGTCACGAATCCTTCCACTTCTTTCCAACTCCCATTGTAATCCTTAGTGATCGTTCCGCGCCTACAAAAGAAAACCAACCAAAGTAGATTCCATTCCACCAAAAACAAGTGTTTCACAAAATAATAATGTTTGACTATGATATATGCATGATATGTGATGTTATTTTAATATTATAGTGCTATAAAACATGCCTAAAATGCAACTAACAAGTACCGAGCGTTTGTAGAGAGAGAATGAAGAGCAATAATTGAACTGAGAGAGAAGATTATGCAGAGATATCTCTAGGGTGAGGGTATTGATACATCCCTACTTTTTAAGTACACATCCCCCAGAGGCAACGCATAAGGCTATGAGGGATGTATATGGTGTGAAAGCATTAAATGTGTCAGAAAAAGTGAATCTATACGCCTCTCGTTGCCCTATGAGCGGCGTATAAGATTGTGGTAGTTGAAGCATTAAACCCTATACGCCTCTCATTGCCTTATGAGCGGCGTACATGTACGATTTTTTGATGAATTTAAGGTATAAATATTAACATGCAGGGAGTTCAGACTGAAAAGTCTGAAAAGGTGACCCGTATACGCGTTTATTGACCTATACGCAACTTATCGTCCGAGAAAATGTAATTTATCCAAGCATACGGGAATTATTTCATTCAAATGTTCAAAACTCACAAAATACTGATGAAAATGATGAAAATTCTCAAATAAAAACGCCGGTTGAAACCGTGAAGTATAAAGAGGTCGTCTTGGGACATTGGTTATGTTTCTGGCGAAGATTCGAACCAGTCATACGTCTCCGAAAGCGTTTGGTTATCTGGCGTTGATGGAGGTGAGGAGGAGGTTGTGTCCGTGTCTCGTTGTGATGACGGGGGGTCTACGTCCCGTGTTGCCTGATTTGAACCAGGTGTTCGTAGATGAGGCAGAACCATCTTACATGCCCAAAGTTATCCGCGACACGAATACGGGACTTACCATTCGTATACCGAAAACCAACGCAAGTTAGAGTACGAGGAAGGTGCTAAGGACTTTGAGGAAAATGATAACGAAGTTGAGGAATGTGCTAAGGACTTTGAGGAAAATGATAACGAAATCGAGGAAGGTGTAATGCACTTTGAGAAATATGATCACGACGATGAGGAAGGTGTTGACGACGACGAAGGTGCTAACGAGGACGAAGGTGCTAACGACGAAGGTGCTAACGATGTAGGTGCTAATGACGAGAAAAAAAAAACAAAAAAAGTATGACATAACCATCATTTACGTGTTATTCGTTATATATAATGTTTATATAGTTTTAGAGTGAAAAAAATGATTTTGTATACGTGTTATTCATTATATATAATTTTTATTAGGTATGAGAAAACTAGAAAATGTATGACCCGACCCGACCCTAACCCGAACCCAACCCAAAATTTCATACAAACCCGACCCGAATTTCATACAAACCCGAAAATTGTATCATACATATTAACCCGACCCGAAATTTCATACAAACCCGAACCCGACCCGAAATTTCATATAAGAAAGGAGTACAAAAAAAACTATTATTTTAAAAAGGATTTGAAACTGTTGACTCAAAATAAAAATGAAATCTATTTTTCTTTAAGAAAATGAATTAATATATATAAATAAATAAATAAATAAATAAATAAATAGAGGGCGGTTAACATACATTACGCCTTATCCTACATTAGGTACGAGATCACCCCAACCGTCCGATCTCGCAACCAATAAACACAGAGAAACTAATTAATTCAAAAAAATAAATTAAATTAAAATACGTAATTAGAAGCGAGAAAGGTTAAAATCGACAATTTTCATCTCAAGAATCTTGGTAATTCAGTGGTGATTATTCAAAATTAAAAGACTTTTCATAGTCGATCATGAAAGTGTGTATAAACATAGTTTATATTGCAATTTAACAATTTCTTTTGATTTTGCAGAAGTTGAAAGTGATTATATTGCAGAAGTTGAAAGTGATGATGATTTTGAGTTATCCTATGCGAATTCATATTATTTCTTCTCCCACACCATTTAATAACATGCGAATTGTTTATTTGCAGAAGTTGAAAGTGATGATGATTTTGAGTTATCCTATGCGAATTCATATTATCTCTTCTCCCACACCATTTAATAACATGCGAATTGTTTGGCTCATGATATGCGAATTCACTTTATTCCTTCTAAAAAAACTAACAGTAAATAACATGCGAATTCACTCTATTTGCATGAGATTTCACATGCGATTTCATTTGAATGGGATTTCAAAACATGCGATTTCGTTGCATTTTCAAGCCATGCGATTTCATTTGCCTTCTTATAACATGCGAAGATTGAATTCGCACCTGATCGAACGGCTGGGATGACCGCGTACGTATCGTACGATAAGCGCATTTGTATTTTACACTTTACCTAAATAAATAATCCCAAAAAATGCCAAAAACCGGTCCCAAACCGGTATCTGCACGGATCGAACTCGAGACCTCTCAGTTACGTGGACCCGTCCCTTCCACTGGGACAAGTGTCTAACCCGTTTATAATCCTAATTCTTAATTCTCTTATACAGAAATGATATGTTTCATAAATATAAAATCCCAAAAAATGCCAAAAAATGGCCCCAAAGCGGTATCTGCACGGATCAAACTCGAGACCTCTCAGTTACGTTCACCCATCCCCTCCACTGGGGCAAGTGTCTAACCCTTTTATAATCCTGATTCTTAATTCTCTTATACAGAAATCATATGTTTTATGTATATTGATTAAAAAAAACAATAGAAGTGTAGCGAAGATGAGGGAAGGGAACATGGTTCTAAGTGAGCCATGTATACTAATTAAAACTAGAAAATGTATGACCCGAAATTTCATACAAACCCGAAAATTGTGTCATGCATATTAATCTGGTCCGACCTGACCTTATATTTCATAAAAACCCGAAAAGATTAAACTCAAAATGTACGGTGATCGAACTCCAATGCAGATATTGGAGAACATGTTGCAAGAAGAAAGGTACGTTTATTTCACCAGGGTGAATCCGTCCACAAACGCGGTCGAGGAGGTTTTTTTCGTTCATCAGTACTCGCCACAAACGCGGTCGAGGTTTTTTTCGTTCATCAGTACTCGTACAACATGTGGCGTGCATTCCCACATGTGTTGATGATTGATGCTACCTACAGAACGAATGAGTATAAGCTTCTGTTTATTCAAGTTGTGGGTGTGACATCAACACACAAGTCGTTTTGTGTGGCTCATGCGTTTGTCACATACCATCCGAATTTGTTATACAAATGACATAAACAATTCAACAAACTTTGACTTGGGCCTTTGACTTTGTTGACCAGAACCGATACAGTACAGTTACCCAGCAAGAGCTGCACTTACACGCATCTTTTGTAGCGTGTACAGCAGCCACTCTGTTTAAGGTATGATCCTCGAGATAATCGCGATTAAATAGTATTATTTATCGTATTGAGACGCTTTTGCGCCACCAATGCGGTGACACATTTAAGTTTTTTTGTGATTATGTCATGACTAGCATTGTTTTGGACACTCAAGTAAGCTCTGGACCATATATTTCATTGGTTGGTTTGTCTAGATCAACATTGGTGTGAGAACCTTGGGTTTTTTCAAAAACATCAAAATTTGAAATGTTATGGTCTAAACATCCAAAGAACCAATCAAGCAAGATGAATATAACACTTTTGAGTCTGCACCGCAACCATTCACCTGATGAAAACAAGTGAAACGATAAAATCTTGATTGATTGAAATTATCAGTTTCGGTTTTTGATAGGAAAAATACCTGTTGTTAAGGACTAGAATTTGCTGAAGAAAAGTTTCACTTGCTTATAGTAGAAGACAAGTAGAAATTCCAGAATATAGAATTCATGGACATGAAAGCAACACGCGCTTGGAGAGGAATCGCCCTGTAACATATGCCAAACCAGCTTTAATCACTTATCCAAGGATCCGTCTCATACAAAGAGACTCCGGTCTAAAAACAATTTATACACTACACACGTGCATTAACCCGTGCATGAAAAATAAAATTATTTATTGTTTAACCGAAAGGTTCCATTAAGGTAAATTAAAATTTCAACAGACAAAATTGATGCCAAGATTTTTCATGTGAGATTCTAGGGGACTGGGAACATGTGAGTTTGTTTATATATGTGTGTGTATGTAAAACTGAATTCCTAAAAGAACTTATGAAGCATAAGTCGTTTCATGATTCATACTTTAATGTGCCAATTCCAAGCAATTTACATATAAATGAGTTGATTCATGTTATGTATTATCTTTAGAGGGTCAAAAGGGTAAAATAAAAGAAAAAGATAGCTTAAAAGAAAAGCGTCGACAAGTTGAAAGTCACCTAAAGTTTATCTTTGATAAATAACACATCTTAACTCATCTTATAAAAAGGATTATTACTGAACTAAAACAATTTTGATAATCATATTTGACACAGTATACTATATGTTTTATTTTAATTTTTTTAGAAAGAAAACATTTTGACCCGTTACTCAACTCACAAAACATTACCCGTTCTGACCCATTACTCAACCCACCCGGCCCGCTCAACCCTTTATATACTAATCCAAACTATAACCACATACGATATGCTCCGTAGTCTTCTTTTTTTTTCTTTGCGGTCATAGCGTTTAAATAACTAAAGTTATTTTAGCCTTTCTAAAATTGTATTCTATTTAATATTTTGTAAAAGAAAGACCAAAAACGACCGCCATTGCATCTTCATATTTTCTTATCCCTGTAATATTTGTGCACTGCATAGATTAACTTAACTACGCAAAGTCAAAACCAAAATGGATGAAGATAGAGAGATATATATACCAGAAATTAATCACGCTGACGGGAATCCAGAATCTAAATCCTGCAAGAATTGAAGGAATTAAACATACCGCCAACTATTTGTTATCACTTATTAATAACAAGTTTTGAAGTGTAAGTAAAGTGGTTACCAAAAAGTAATGTAGGAAGAGCGTCTTTCTGATACTTATTTGGAAGCTCCGAAAGCTTCCCTTGCCACAGATTATTCCATGCAAAAACAACAGCAATAACAGATGGACCAAGTATAATTTGGTTCAATACAACCTGCAAATTAAAATCATAGATTAAATTATTATCATTCTGGATGAATTCATTTAAACAGTAAAAAGGAAAATTCGTTTTAACCTTCATTATAATGTTCTGTGCTGTCTGTTTTGGCATGCAACGATCAAGATACTGGTACCAGACGTAAGAACCAGGCCCATACAGAAGGAACCCATAAGAAGCCATTCGCAGGGCTCGGAGCCAATTATGGTCCAGCAGACTCCATGTGACATCCTGATAATATTACATATACTTTTAAATCTCAAAAGCAAAATAGCCAAATTACAAATTCAAACGTTCATGATAGATTGTTAATTTTTTATGTTGATAACAAAGGGTCAATAAAACAGATTGTAGAGTCTTTTCCTGGATAATATATTATATGTCATCTTATGGTTTGACTAGATAGTCTGCTTTGTGTTTATAAATTAAAACTACAAAAGCATAGCACGTAACACATAACTAACTCGAGTACTCGACTACAAATGTATTACGCGGATTAATTATCTGAAAAAGTTTCTAAATCCAGTTGGAATGAAATTGTTAACAGTTCTTTGGATGGTATAAACAAAGGTCGAACCATTATGAGAACAACAAATCAAGCATTTGACTTGAAAAAAGATTTTATTTGGTGGGTCCGTAGCTCATTTTATATATTCATTAAGAAGCTTAAATTAAAAAATGTAACCAAACTATTTGTCACTATTTCTATAAGTCTGTTTTGACTTTTGATTTTAGGAGTATATTCAAATTATATGATTTTTCCTTTCGCATTTAGAACTATTTGGCTACCGGACTGTTAATGCTATTAGTTAAAAGATTATGACGCATATGAAAGGTGGGAATGTAGAGCCTTGTCCCATGATAAGATTATCTTTCAATTTTTTAACACAAATTTTTTACAGGTGTAGTGATGTACTACTGTAATAATCATTGTGATAAAAATAACAGCAAAAGCACTGATGATAACGACAATGATAAAGACGGTTTAATACTATTTCAATCATGTAGAAAAGCATTCCAAGTGTATGTCACTATGTCTACTATGCAGTATGCATTACTCTTTATAATTCTTTTTTCAGCAACTTAATTGAAAAATGCTGCAGCACTCTTCTCTAAATTCACTTTTCTTCACTAAGTGAAAAAAACAATAAGATAATCTATTGGACCATAATATTATTATGGTTTATTAGTGTGAGCGGTGTGAGCCCACAGACCCACTTTAGGTATCTAGGGTTTCATACCATCTCTTCACATAAATATCCATATCAGAAATGGAATCTTTTTATACACACACACATTTATATATATAGAAAAAGTTGAAAATACAAAAGTCCTTAACCTGCGAAGCGTACGCGAGTAAAATCATAACGTGTGTAATTATGAATACAACATGCGTGATTAGGGTTTACTCATGCGTGATTTTGTTGTTTTTTGTTGACCACGTGCATGATTATAGTCACCATGCGTGATTATGGTTTTTCGTTTATGCGTGATTAGGGTTTGACTTTTATAACATGGGTAATTTACTCGCGTAGGCTTCGCACGTTAAAGGACTATTGTACCGTGTACGTTAACCATCCCCTATATATGTGTCAGTGATAAAATGCATTTGTGGTTTGACTATTTTTTTCTTGTCTGTAAATACCAACTACACCTTGTTTCGAATTTAAGCACAAGTGCACAACATCACGTTAGAAGATTATTTGGCAAGATGAATGAACGAATGAATAAGAGTACAGAAAAACTCGTGTATTGTAGGTGTAAGTTGTAATTAAAAAAATAATAGAATCATTAGAGTGTTGTTATTCAACTTCTAATTTAAACTTACTTCTTTACAGATGTGGCTGTAATGCTATATAACAATATACTGATTACTAACAGCACAAGACAAAGCTTAATCTAATCATTTGAATGGCTAACTTGAGTCACTATTACACCACCCGATTTGAAACTCCCACATGACACTTGTAACTTAATTTCTGAGTATGTGAAAATCCTACGATGCCCTTGACCTTTAAGCAAAAGTGTCTCATCTAGATGATTACCAACTCTACTAATTCTATAACCAGTCTTTGCTTCTCTTATTTGATTTCTGACTGATATTCCAAATCTTGATATTCCTCTAACTCAAAACCTGCCTATTCTCTGGTACCTTAAAAAATTGCGTTCTTTAAGTGGCATCTTCCCTTGTCTCATCTATTATTATGCAGATTCCAATTTCCCGTTACTGATTGAACTGATCTTATTGAATAGATAGATGGAAAGCTATGCTGTCAAAAGCCCTTCAAGCACGCGCCTAGGCCCCTCAGGCGAGGCGAGGCGCAGGGAAAACGCCTTACTGCCATTCGGGTCCTCTGGCAATCTTTGTACGAGATTCTGGCCAGATTTCGGTCAGATTCCGGCAAAATTCAGCAAATTTGAGCAGATAGGTTTGAAATATCCAAAATTGGCTTGGAACCAGCCTAAACCAGCCCTAAACAAGCCTAAAACATGTCTAAAACCCCAAAAATGGTATTTTTATGCTATGTGTCTTGCTTATCTTGGACCCTCGCTTTTTTTGCGCCTTGCGAGTTGCGACTATGTCCAAGGCCCACCTTGCTCGATATGGCTCGGTTTGAAACTGAGCTTGCTCGATATGGCTCGGTTTGAAACTGAGCCGAGGCGGCTCAGCTCAGTTAGAAAGCGAGACTAGCTCGGCTCGTAACAAGGCGAATTGACTCGGTTTAGCTCACTTGGTAGCTCGGCTTAGCTCGAACTATTTTACTTGTAATATATTTATTTTTATATACATTATAATATATTACAAAAAAACTGGTTATTATTTACATGTATTTAGGAGTGTAATTTGATATCTATGGCATATTTGAAGGTTGATTACCATGCTAATGAACTAATATTGTATTTCGTTGATTCAAACTTATTTTGTTTAGTTGAACTTGATTTTGGCTTGTAATGTATTAGGTTGAACTTATTTAGGATATGTTTTTTTTCAACTATTGAATAATATATTAGACTACTAAATATTAATTTTTCTTTTTAAAATCGAGCCAAACCAATCCGAGCCAGCTCAGTTTAAAACCAAGCCGAGCCGAGCTTAGATTTTCAGCTCCGTTTTAAATCCGAGCCAGCTCGGTTTATAATCGAGCTGGGCCCGAGCTTGCCCTGGCTCAGCTCGTGAACAGCCCTACCTTTGCGCCTTGCACCATTTACCCTTTCCTCCTTATATCCTATATCAAACGTATCTTGTTGATGTGCTTATCAATGGCATACAATACAAGTATACAGTCACTAACACACAAAGCTATGTATCAAAACAAAAGTTAACTGGATGAGTGACCTGATCAGAAGGGTGTTGACTTTGGAGAGATTTGGAGTTGACCCATCTTTCTCGAACCTGAGCAATGGTGTCACCGGTTAGGGCAAGAGTGGCGGCTGTCACTGCTGGCTTCATAGGGAACCATCCGCCTCTTTCTCCGGCAACCTGTGATGATTCGGATGATGATTTGGGTGAATTCCGTCTGTTTCTTCCGTTATCGGAATCAAACGGCCGCATTCCCCATATTCCGCCGTTAAAGCCACCGCCCAATGACCCCATGATTCTGAGGTTCTAATTTGTGCAGACAAAGATGGTAGTGGTCAGTGGTTTTGTACTTTTTTTTTTTTTTTTGACATAGACTTTTTTTTTTAAATTACGTCAAAACGTAAACCAATCTGAATTCATACCAACACTGACACACACATAAAAATAAGCATGTAAAACTCAAGGGGGTCAAAATGACATTTAAAAAAAAAAAATTAAGTCAAGAAGTGTAACTGTCAATGTTAAAAGTTGAGGGAAACAAAGGTCAAATTTTTTATAGCGATATAGTCAACAAATTATATATATAATAAACAAATTATATATAATAATAATAAATTTGATCACTTTTTTGTTTGTTTTTTTACTACTACTAGTATTTTGCCCGTCGTGCGTTGCGGCGGCGCGGTACGGGTGGAAACATATAGTAATATAAAACATGATTCGTAAAACGCAGTGCGTAAAAGACAATTACAAAAAATGTAAAACACAAAGGTAGACACAAAGTGTTAAACACAATGCCTAAGACATTTCGTAAAACACAATGCGTTGGCATTTGCAAAAGTATGAGTTGTAGTCTAGGGGTTACAATTGCAATTTTTTTAAAGTTGGGCGGGTGTAAAAATGGAGTAATAGTGCAAAGGGTAAAAACGCAAAGTCTAAAAAAGACAAAGTGTAAAAGTATAGAGGTGGTGGCGGAAATGTGTAAAAGATGAGGGGGTGTTGGTGGAAATGTAAAAGAAGAGGGTTGGTGGCATAACTGTGTAAGAGCCAAGGGGGTGATGGTGGAAAACCAAAGTAGAGGGTTGGTGTTGGCAAAGTTTGAAAGATGAGGTAGTGGTTTTGGAAATTCAAAGTAGAAGGCTTAGGGACTAAATTTGTCATTTTATAAAACTTTGAAGGTACTAAAGTCAAGAGGCTAAAATTGTAACATCGTAAAAGTACGGGGGCAGGGAAGCAAAGCCGGTGGGAAACCCACCGATTGTCTTTTAAGATAGTTTTTGCCCTGCCCGCGTTGCGGGGCAATAAGCCGAATATTTCTCTCTCATAACATGTATGTCTGTACAGAGGGTAAAATCGTAATTATATTTTGAACTGGAGGCGAAATTATAATTTTAAACTGAGAGCAAAATCATAATTTTGAGCTAGGGGGAAAACATAATTTTATTTTGAACTGTGGGCAAAAACGTAATTTTGAGCTGAGGGCAGAATCGTAATTTTGAGCTAGAGGAAAAAACAACATTTTATTTTGAATTGGGGACAAAAACGTAATTTTAAATGGAGGGCGAAACCGTAATTTTAAACTGAGAATAAAATTAAAAAAAAAATGGGTTGGTCCAATAGGGAAGTGCCAGGCAAGCTGCCTGACACTATTCCCTTAACTTGAAAATACTTGAACTGCGGGCAAAAACGTAATTTTGAGCTGAGGGCAGAATCGTAATTTTGAGCTAGAGGAAAAAACAACATTTTATTTTAAACTAGGGGCAAAAACGTAATTTTAAATGGAGGGCAAAACCGTAATTTTAAACTGGGAACAAAATTAAAAATGAGTTTTTGACCCGAGGGCAAAAGCGTAATTTTGAGCTAGGGGCAAAATTATAGTTTTATTTTGAGCTGAGAGCAAAAACGTAATTTTAAATGAAAGACGAAAGCGTAATTTAAAACTGGAAGTAAAATTAAATTAAAAATGGGTTGGTCCAATAGGGAAGTGTCAGGCAAGCTGCCTGGCACTATTCCCTTGCCTGACACTATTCTCTCAACTTATAAATGTATATGCGGTAAATTGGCTTTATTATTATTGTTATTATATTTTATACTTTAAATATAAATAAATAGAATAAAACTTTCAATACAAATATATGTATAACCAAATCTCCTCACTCCAAAATCGTTATGGCTCATAGAACTTGTAGATTTCGATAAACCTTTCAAGTTGGAAATATATTGTAGATTTCGATAAACCATGAAAGATTGGAAATATGAATCAACAAAACACCACACCAATTGATAATAAAAAAAATCAAAATTGTTGATAAATCTTTCAAGTTGGAAATATATTGTAGATTTCGATAAACCATGAAAGATTGGAAATATGAATCAACAGAACACCACACCAATTGATAATAAAAAAAAAATCAAAATTGTTGATAAAAATAATACGTCACTTGTGAGACGAATGCAAGATGAAAAAACAAAGGGTTTTCTGGCGAGGCAAATTTCTTCTTGGCGGTGATAAGAGAGGTTCTTGGTTAATAAAGAATTTCTTGTATTTTAAATCACCAACCTATTTTAGGCTTAATGATAGTGGATGAGATCAGATCTTCACAATTTAGGTGCTGTTTGTTTTTTCAGATGTAAAATGTCTGTAGTCTGCGAACCACATCTGCAGGCATCTGCAAGAGAAGATGTGGCCCAAATGTCTGCAGTCTGCAAGGAGAAGAGGGTTTGTTTTTTTTTCTTCAAAAACAACTTCAACCACACAACACACACAAGCTCTCTCTCTCTGCTCTCTCTCTCTCTCTCTCTCTATGTCACCCCCAACCGATGGCGGAATCATCGGGGCGTGGCATTGAGCGAAACAGATTGTCCAGAAGTTTCCATAACAACTATCATTACCATTCAATTAAAACAATACGTCCCATACCGTATCTCAAATAGTTAAATAATTATTACAGACAAACATCAAGACAAGTATTTTGTTCCGACAACTCAGATTTAAACATAGCTAAATTATTTGTTGGTTTCTAGGACTCCTTCCCTAGCCTCAATTTCATCACCAGCAAGTTAAGCACAGAAACACCCTAAGCACATGTCACATACATTAAAATAAAGTCAATACATATAATGTAAAGGTAAGCATACAAGTTTGATAATAGCATATAGAGTTCGAATTCGTTTACGCATAACCAGCACGTTCACATAGTGAAATGAAGCACGTTAGTTATCGACATAGATCCATCGATACCAATGACTGCGGGTTGACTGCCCGAGGCAGTTCGCAATACATGATTACCACCGTAATCCATGCAAGTAAAAGATCCTTAACAACCCCCGTGTGAACGGGTGCTGAGTCCAAACTATAGTACTATCGTTGCTAAGGCAGGTAGACAGCATTCCATGTGTAAACATAACAAACAAGCATTCATAAGCCACGTATAACATGCATTAATGGGTTAGCGTTAAAATAGCTTGAGTAGTGTGATGGTTGTAGTTTGAATATTGGTAACGTATGTAACACCCAAAAGTGCTAAAAGCAAAAAGGGTTCGAGTATACTCACAGTGATTTATGGATTGAAGGGAGCGCTTAGCGAGTACGGTTAGCCTGAGTAGATGTGATAACGTAACGATAAGTGGCGTGTAAAAACAGTACGAAGTGAGAGCGGGTAGGATAGCTGATCGTGCGGATCAACTATCCGTGCGAGTAAACTATCCGTGCGGATGGTAATCCATCCGGATAAACTATCCGTGCGAGTGGTGATCCATCCGGATAAACTATCCGTGCGAGTGGTGATCCATCCGGATAAACTATCCGTGCGAGTAACTATCCGTGCGGATGGTAATCCATCCGGATTAGTCACTCGTGCGGATTGTTTATCCGTGCAGACAAGAAGTCCGTGTGGATTGCTATTCGAGTGGATTGTTTCTTCCCAAGAATGTGTTTGTGTATGATGGTTTGTCCTTTGGAGTTTTCGTTGTAGCATTTAGAAAACATCTAAGTATCTCTACCTTTCAAGCCTGTCGCGCGGACAACAATCCGTCCGGATGGTGATCCGTGCGGACACGTCTCTGAGGCTGAGTCACTTGATAAGGTTTGGTGGAATCCGTCCGGATGGTAATCCGTGCGGACAGTGATCCGTCCGGGTAGCGTGTTCGTACGGACAAGAACAGTCCGTCCGGATAGTCTGTCCGTGCGGACAACTTGTCCGTGCGGATGAACTTTGTTTGAAATTGTTTTTGAGGTCTTAGTATCTCATGATCCGAAGAGTAATCCATTCAGAGATCGTCCGTCCGGATCGTCATTCGTCGATACTCAAACCTTGCCTTGAAAGTGGGCCCCAAGTGTAGTTCGTCCGGGTGACAACCCGTCCGAATCGTCTGTCCGTTCGGACAGTCTCTCGTCTGGCTGTTCCGTTCGTCTACTCTTGGTTTCTGTTGTCGTTTATCGAGACGTTCTGATTACGTGGCAACCACTTGGAATTGTATTCTTACTCGCATGACTAAGCCGGCCAGGAACCACCCTAACTCGACCTGTCGGCGACTCAGAACGGTCATTCCGGTTTATCTCGCAATCAGGTGTCTTGTGGGTAGAATCCAGATCTAGGACTAGTGCATCACTATTATCGAGTAGAAGACTAGAACCGATCAGATTCGTGCCGATTTTAAGGGTAAAAGAAGGAGAAAACTTGAGTTTATTTCTTTCAACTCTTTTATCCTTCGAAAAGTTTAGATTTAGGTGAAGTTGTTGTGAGATCTTATGGAAATCGTTCAGATCTGAGTTATTCTTGGTGGAATGAGGTCAAGCTTGAAGTTCATGAGAACTTCATGATGACGTCACCCGAGATGTCACGGCCCACGACCCAGTTTGACCCGTTTCAAGAGCCGCGGCAGAAAATACTGCGGTATTTATTTAATTGAGTTTTACAGCGGAAACAGGATCGTTTAAAGCTAAAATTTTTCCCCGATTATTTTATTTCACAATTCGGGATAAAACCCCGATAATTTACAATAGTATGTTTTTACTATAAAAGCGTGATATTACAAAATTTATTTCTTTATTTTATACTGAGCCACTATCTTAAGCTTGAAATGCTCCACAGCACTTTTCCTGATTTACAACAGATCACCTGAAACATGTTTGAAAAAGGTTTTGTCAGCGGGAAATACTGAGTGAATCATTCTATTTTGCATAATGATGCATAGTTATCAATTACAGCATAAGAGCGATTACAATGGCTTCTATCTTATTTTTATCTGGCATTCTGTCACAATGGTGACATGTCACAATGGTGACGATGGTCATACCACTATTTAGATCAATGAACCTAAATAGTGACGATTATCGCTGTAGGTCAATGAACCTAACAGTGATTATCCCGAGTAGGTCAATGAACCTAACTGGGAGAAATTAGTAATGTGCACAATACCCCACTAACCAGTAATTCAAGATATCCATGACTTAGTCCCTGTAATTATAACCTTGAAAATAATTTGGAGTATTGTAAAATATTTGATAGAAAGATAATGACTCACAAACTGTGAGAAAAGGAGAATGACTCACATTGCAGATTTATACGGGCAGAGCCTAGCCTACTGATTAGCCTTTTATCCTAATTTCAATAACAAGCACACAATTTGGAATTAGTAATCAATCCAGCATTTACGATAACTCACGAGATCAAATTCTCACAATTAATGTCAAAATGCAATACTTTGTCCATCGAATTAACGATGATCCGTTGAATTAACAACGAATGACAAGGTATAATACTTTACCCATCGAATTAACGATGATCCGTTGAATTAACAACGAACGATAAAGTATAATACTTTACCTATCGAATTAACGACAATCCGTCAAATTAATGACTAACGATAAAGTATAACCCTAATGTGGGCGGCACTTAAACATTCATTGGATATTTAGATCAATCGGACAATGAATCGTAGCAGCGATTGTGCTAATACCCTGATTGCAGCTTCAATTAGAGACCTGTGTGTGTTAATTGTGAGTATTTGGATGATATCTCCGCGCCTGAAGTGAATTTCTTCGTCGAACTAACGTACAGAAGCAAGTGCCAATGTTCTGAATTTATACACAATTTTTGCCAAGCTTACGGACCGTAAGCTTAATGACCTTACGGTCCGTAAGGTATACAAAATGCCTATATTGTTGCCACGTGTGGGACTAGCTCAGATGAGTCGACATTTTCTGAAAATTCAACTTGGAGAGCACGTAATTCGGATAATCGTCAAGTAGGGAATGCCCCCCCTGAGTTTTAGGGGCCCTAATCCTGATTCTGAAAATTATGAAAATTTTAGGGTTTGCACAGAATCACTTGGGTGTCTCAATTAGGGTTTCCTATTGGTCAAATTACTTTAGTAATTATGACTTTTGATGAGAGTCGTTACACGAGAATACCTCAAATCTTGATGATTTCACGGTTAAAAGTTGAGATTTAAAAGATAGAAAGGTGTAAAATTGTGTAGTGATCAAGAATATTCAAGAATTAGAGCAAGATCTTACCTGGATTGAGAGAAATCTGAGAAAAGGTGAAGAATGCGTGCGGGTCGGACGTCACTTGCCAAAAGTGGAAAGTTTGGAGAGTGACCCGTGTATTTATAGGATGCCAAAAGGGGTAAGGGTAATCCGTGCGGATTGCACGTTACCCGGATTGGTTATCCGTCCGGATTGGTAATCCGTGCGGATGGTCAATCCGTGCGGATGGTCAATCCGTGCGGATTGACTGTCCGTCCGGATGGACAATCCGTCCGGATGACGCTGGAATGGTGCGTTCGGTGCGACGATTCTTCAACGTTTCGGTTTAGATTGCGAACGATTTGATAGGGTTTCCTATTCAAATTACTTTTAGTCCCAACTACTTCGTATTTAACAGGGTTCGATCGGGATTCGGGTTCGAGTTCTATTGTATTCGAGTTTCGATTGAGTTCGCTTGATTACCATCACATAACATAAAAATAACATGCACAGGTAACACGTTAGGCACACACACACGTATAAACCCAAGTAAAATACACAGCTCGAGTTGCGATTCGATGTCGATTCGATTAGCATAGTTTGATTGTTAGTTGATTAACTTTATCGCATTGTTACTTCCTATAGTTCACAGTTTGTGAGTCGATTGAAATACGGTTAACATGATTCGATTATGCAATGTACGACACTTACTCCACATAATATAATAAAAACATTTCTACGAGTCAAGTTGCGCGAAATTGGCCGTTGACTTTGACCTTGACTTTGACTTTCACTCGTGAAAACACGGGGTGTTACACTCTAGAAACTCTCTCTCTCTCTACAACCACCACCGCACCACCTCTGCCACCACCACCGCACCACCTCCGCCACCACCACCGCACCACCTCCGCCATCACACCACCGCCATGAAGCACAAAAGAAGCACAGAGCTTCATCTCTTTGCAAAACCCTATATTCATCTTCAAACATAAACAAAAGTCTCACCATCCCTACTCACTCTCTCTCGAAGACATCCAGCCACAACATCCACAACTCACAGCTCGATACCCCCTTCCCTCCCTCTGATTAATGACCGACGACCGGAATAAATCCCACCGGCGCCGGTGGTTCGTGCTTTGTCAGACTCACACACCTCAAACACCCCCCCCCCCACCCACTCGATCTCTTTTTCCCTCGCTCGAAGGTGACCAGCCGGCCACCAACAGTGGTGGCGGCGTTTGATGGTGATGACGCAGCAGAAGAGAAGAAAGAGAGAGAGAGGGACGGAGGGAGAAAGAAAGGGGAACGGGTTCAGGTTTGGTGGTGGTGGGTTTTGACGATGGTGGTGGCGGAGGTGGTGGCGGAGGTGGTGGCGGAGGTGGTGCGGTGGTGGTGGCGAAGGTGGTGGTGGCAGGGGAGAAGAGGAAGAAGAAGAAGGGTGTGTGTGAAGATCTGATCTGTTTGTGAAGCTATTATCCATAGCTTTTTTTTAAGCTATTAAAAACCATTTTAAGATTTTTTTTTTTTTTAACAAACAGTCTTCAAGGGCTTATGTCTGCCCGCCCGCAGACATAAGCTCTTTACAGACGATATAAGCAAAAACAAACAGAAGTGTGCTCATATAGAAGTAGTATCAGAATGGGAATGGGTGACCTCGTCTCTACTAGGACCCTCCCATGTTTGTTCCAAATTGGTTGTATGGGCAACAAATGTGGGTTTTATAGAGCGAATGAGTTCATTTGCCTACCAAACTAGTCTTTTAGGATGAATTCTTGTACTTTAATTGTAACACTTTTGAAGTACGGAATGGAATGATTAGGATAAGTTCTTCTTCTTAGGTTGTAACACTTTTGAAATATGGAATGGAATGATTTATCAGCTAAGTTAAATGAGTGGTGTAATTGGTAAGCTCGTAGGTTAAACATAAAGACAAAAGGAGTGGACTAATCCATAGTATGATATATTATTATACATACTATACAAACCCTATGTCGGTGTTTGTCTTTTTCATTTGTTCTCGTTTACATCAAACCGATACATGCTACATATATAATAATTTTTTTGTTTGAAAGCTGTTAAGGTTAACTAGTTCCAACACACATTAATGAATTTTAATTCTTTTGCAACAATAAAATATACCTCCTTGAAGATGACGATTAAATGAATGTTAGGTAAAGGAACATAAATAAGAAAAGGAAAATTGGTTTTTAATAAACCAACATTTGCCCCATTGGTAAATAATAATGCTACCTACAGATTTGGTAGTTAATAATCCTACGTTTCAATATGTTGGTACTCAATGGACATCCGTTAGTTTTTTTTAACTGAAGTTAGTTTTTAAGTTTTATTTATTACACAAACAGTCCCTGTAGTTATAATTTACTAGTTTTAAGTTTTATTTATTACACAAACAGTCCCTGTAGATATAAAAAAATCATAAAAATAAAAAAAAAAATCTAAAAAATAAAAAAAAATCATAAAAATTATAAAAAAATCAAAAAAATTCTAAAAAATCAAAAAAATCATAAAAATTCTAAAAAAATCAAAAAAATAATAAAAAACCGTTTCGAACCGTACCGTTTCGACGCGAACCGTTTCGACCCGTACCGTTTCGACCCGTACCGTTTCGACGCGTACCGTTTCGACCCGTACCGTTTCGACCCGTACCGTTTCGACGCGTACCGTTTCGACCCAAACCGTTTTCGACCCGGACCGTTTCGGCCCGTACCGTTTCGACCCGTACCGTTTCGACGCGTACCGTTTCGACCCGAACCGTTTTCGACCCGGACCGCTTCGACGCGTACCGTTTCGACCCGAACCGTTTTCGACCCGGACCGTTTCGACCCAGACCGTTTTCGACCCGGACCGTTTCGAAAACGGTGGTGGTGGTGGTGGTGGTGGTGGTGGTGGTGGCGGTGCTGTGGTGGTGGTGGTGGCGGTGCGGTGGTGGCGGTGGCGGTGCTGTGGTGGTGGTGGTGGTGGTGGCGGTGCTGTGGTGGTGGTGGTGGTGGTGGCGGTGCTGTGGTGACGGTGGTGGCGGTGCTGTGGTGGTGGTGGTGGTGGCGGTGCTGTGGTGGTGGTGGCGGTGGCGGTGCGGTGGTGGTGGTGGTGGCGGTGCTGTGGTGGTGGTGGTGGTGGTGGCGGTCCGGGTCGAAAACGGTCTGGGTCGAAACGATCCGGGTCGAAAACGGTTCGCGTCGAAACGGTACGGGTCGAAACGGTTTTTTATGATTTTTTTAAAATTTTTTTGATTTTTTTGGAATTTTTAAGATTTTTTTGAATTCTTTAGATTTTTTTTTTATTTTTATGATTTTTTTTATAACTACAGGGACTGTTTGTGTAATAAATAAGACTTAAAACTAGTAAATTATAACTACAGGGACTGTTTGTGTAATAAATAAAACTTAAAAACTAACTTCAGTTAAAAAAAACTAACGAAGGTCCATTGAGTACCAACATATTGAAACGTATGATTATTAACTACCAAATCTGTAGGTAGCATTATTATTTACCAATGGGGCAAATGTTGGTTTATTAAAAACCAATTTTCCATAAGAAAAAAGTGATTTAGATAACTTGGATTTCACGTTAACTTAATATTTTTTTGTTGTAAATATTGAAAATTCAAAAAAAAAAAAAAAACAAATATATATGAATATCTATGCACATCGAGGTATCGTTTTGGTTATGTTACAAGTTTATTTTTTGGGTTTTTTTTCGTTTGTTATAACATATGTTGGTATTGTGACCTACTGATGAAACAATCGTTAACCGGGTAGGTTAACTCACTGGTCTCGTCAAGAGGGTTAATCCCTTCTTTCCGAGGATCGCCGGCTGGATCGTCTGGTGGTGGGTTTCCTGCACAAGGAAACAAACCGTGACTCGTAACAAGGAGGATGGGGTGTGGGGTGCTCCTTGTTACCACTCTCCGGTGTGAGAATCAGTAGTTTGCTTGGGAAGCAAAGTGTGATAGTAGTAGTATTGAGAGAGTTGAGAAGTGATACCTCAAACCTGGTTTGGGGTCAGTATTTATAGCCGAGGAGTGGAGGAGGGTAGTTGAGTAGCTAGCCTGACATCGCACAGCTATTTGCAGGTGTGTCAGACCTGTCGGATACTGTGGTGATGCCACGTCCTGCTGTGGTGTCAGACTATTGTATACACGTGGGCCAGTAGGCGACTGTTCCCAGTGCCACTTGCACTGTGGTGTCAGACCCACTTGCCTTGTAGGCAGGATGCGGTGCCAAGCCGCATCGCTGCTTGCGGTCCTTGATGTGTTTCCCGCGTTGGTTGTTCCATCCATGATTCACGCGGGATGCGGTGTTATGCCGCATCGCCTGCTGAGTGACTGTTCCTGTTGTCCAGATCCCTTGTCGTGACGAAAATGTTCATAGGATGCGGTGCGGGGCCGCATCGCTATGTGTTGCATTAGTTTCCGTCCTTAAGGTAATTCTTCTCATCAATGGACAGATTGGACCGCAGTGTTCGCATGTGCCCACGCGGACACTGGAGAGTTTATTGCTGTTGGAGGTTTTTGATGAGGGTAATGGTCATTCGCGGTCGTGCTGACACGAGATTGGGACCATACCCCTTCAAGTCCCCCCAGTCTAGTGTTCCTTCCGTATGCGAGTTGCATGTGGGAGGGATACTGGACTATGTTGTCTAGAAGGTTAAGTATGGGCCATGCTGATGGCGCCTTCTTTAAGTAAGTAGTAGGCCTTTCTAGTGGATTGTTTCTTCCTTTGAGAAGGGTGCATGGTGAGCAAGTTCCGTCTGATGCGGAATTCTCAGCCACGGACTTGACTCTTAGTCTACCTTTTGTTGATGTCATCAGCCACCTGTTGGTGTTTCGAACCAACCTTTGAGACGATGACTGAAGGTGTTAGCAGGGTTCGAACCAACCTTTGAGATCGTGACTGAAGATGTGTCTTCTTCAGTCTAGTTGGAACCTCTGCGTCAGCTAGTGCAAAGTTGTAAGTACTTTGCTCAAGCTCTATGTTTAGCAACTGGACATGCAATGATGAACCTTGTTTTGTGGGGTATTCATGTTCTCCAGTTTAGTTTTCTAGTAACCGCACGTCCTCTGCGGTTTATCTCTCAAGTAACCGCACGTCCTCTGCGGTTTATCTCTCAAGTAACCGCACGTCCTCTGCGGTTTGTCTCTCAAGTACCCGCACATCCTCTGAGGCTTAGCTCTCTAGTAACCGCATGTTCTTTGCAGTTACCTCGTTGCCGTACCTTGTTGGCCATGTTCGTTTGAGGATCGTGGGGTAGTTGCGCCATTGTTGGCCGTGTTTGGTCGAACAATGTGAATCTGGACTATGGGCAGATAAACATGGTCATAGGTAGGGTTGTGCCCACCATTGTTTATTCTATGCGCTCCATAGGTGGGTAACTAGTCATAGGCAGACTTGTTACCACTGTTCTGGAGCTACTTTCCTTCACGCTTTTGTGGAAGGTAGCTTTTCTATAAGGGGTGTTACCGGAGGAGATCACCTTGGATACTTGGGAAGTTGGTTGAAACTCTTCCGCATTCGTTTTGTGGCCACTTTCCTTAATGCTTACTTGAAAAGTAGTTTTCCTTGAAGTAGCTTTGCTCCTTCGCATGGTGTTTTAGTTGTGGCTCTTCCGTAGCTACCGTTCGCATAGTTGCGGTTCGTAGTACCTACTTACGAGTGGTTGCGGTTTGCAGCAAAGAACTCGCTTCTAGAAGTCTTGTAGCCTGGACGTAGCTCTTGAAGGTTCAGGAGACAGGATTGCTGATGTGCGGTTTTTCAGCATACTTGTCCTTTTCTTTAAGGAGAAGCTGTTTTGCGTTCCCT
The DNA here is from genome assembly GCA_030545235.1 of Helianthus tuberosus. Classification (NCBI taxonomy): domain Eukaryota; kingdom Viridiplantae; phylum Streptophyta; class Magnoliopsida; order Asterales; family Asteraceae; genus Helianthus; species Helianthus tuberosus. The sequence goes on along the minus strand of CM060449.1, from coordinate 64,924,791 downwards.
CCGTGGTTGTGAACCGGAAATGAGGGTTTTGTTGCTTAAAGAAGTTTACATGGAGTGCGGTTTACCGCATCCTGAGAAGCGGTTTTCGCAGTCCAAAGAACCATGCTGGTTCTGAGTATCCGACACACCTGTGCGGGTTGGTGTGTGTTTTCTCCGCATATTCCACGTGTGCGCGCGGGTATGTGCGGTTATTGCTTATACCCCTTTATATAATTTAAAGATATTTTTTCCTTTTTTGAGGGGTATGTAAAAAACGACATGCGGTATGGGTTATGGTGCGGTAAACCAGAGAAACCGCATGCCGCTTAAGTTTGGATAATGTTTGTCGCTTTTGTATTGTCTACGTGGCTGATGGCACGTGTGGGTTGTTGAAAGTCAGTAGAATTCTGACATGTGATGTTCTGAAAGGACTGGTGCATTGACCGAGGTCATAACTGCACTGTAGCAAGTAGTGTAAAGGTCAATTCTGTCAGGCGCGTGGGCGGCCACGCGCGCGTGATAACCGTCAGCTGAAAGTTCGCTGAACGCGTGGCTAAACGTAAGTGGTTCTTTTTTAACTTTGTAAGTCGGTTACTCCATCGCATTAATTGCGATGAGTATATAAGGGGAAACCGTTTGGGTTCCCCTCACTTTGTTCAAAATTTGAAAAATTTCTCCGGTGAAAAAGGTGTGTGCTCTCTTCGTCTTCTCCGGTGAACCTGTCTTGTTTCCGGCAACTTTCTGGGTTTTCTGAGTTTTTGTGTACTTCGATACTTCTCTTCTTCATATTTCTGATGGCTGAACCATCTAACCCACATAATGTGGAGGGTGAAAACCCTGAAGCCTCTTCTCCGGTGGCCGGGGAAGAAGAAGATGATGGTAGCAGTGTTCCTGGTGGTGGTTTGCCACCGTTGAAGTGGTCGAAAGCGTCGTTCGACCAACTGATGATCAGTACACAAATGCCCTCCGAGTTTGGGGCTGTTTACCCCCAAGACGGTGATACCGGTGCTTGTGCTCCAGCCGGTCATGTGACCATGTGGGTCGATTCTTTCATTGATGGTAACCTTCGTTTACCATTGACCGTTTTTGTTGCTGAGTGTTTGGAGCATTACGGGGTTCATATTTCCCAGATGAGCCCTTTTGGGTTTATTCGGATTAGGCACTTTGAATCGACTTTTCGTGCCCTTGGTTTGCCGGTCACCGTTGATAATTTCCGGGGGTTTTATCAGTTGACGGTGAACACAGGTTTCTTCTCTTTCCGGGAACGGTATGGAAGTGTCAAGTTGATGACCCCTCCCAAGGGTATTACAAAGTGGAAGAGCAAATTCTTCTATGTTAAAGCTGCTGCGGTTGTTGTCAACATGACTTTGCGGAATGTTAATGTGCCTATCCCTGCGGAGGACATTGCCATTCCTAATGCAGGGAATGCGGATTGGTTCCCACGGTTGAGAACTATAGAGCATAGGTGGTTGAAGAACACCGAGTTATGGATGCTGCGGATGTTATTGACTAGGGCCGATAAGCATGCAAGGCCCTTTGTGCGGGAGAAAACTGGTGGTAAGTGTTCTTACCCTTATGCGGTTTTATTATTCCCTTATTCCCTTGTTTGCTTATTAATTTGAACTTGTATTATCAGAAGAAGTCGTTGAGCTGTGGAAGATATTTGATCCAACCTTTACTGGCAAGGTTGATATTGTCCAGATTGCTGAAGGTGCAGGGTTTAATTTGACCATTCTTCATAACTTCCGCGTTCCTACACGCGAGGCACTGAATGCACCCCTGCCGCAGGGCAAAGGTATAATTCGTAGCCTTATTTTCTTGCCTTATTAGTTTCATGTTGCTGATATTCTTCATGAAGGTACTCTTGGGGCCCTTGGCAAGTTTGAGCCAAAAGGTGCCCCCAAAAAGCATGCGGAGAAGAAACAAGTTGATAAACCCGTGCGGGGTCGTGGCAAGAAGAAAACCGAAGCTCCTGCGGTTCCGCCTTTGGTTCCGCAAGCAGCAGGTATCTCTCGATCTCACTTCCGCAGATATACCGATTATGTGGTAGTATCTGACACCCTTGAGGGCTTGGGTGTGCCAGGTGCTGGTGCGGCCACAGGTGGAACCACTATGGGTTCAAAGGCTGCCGATGAGAAGAAGAGGAAGGCGGGGAAAGCTGTTGACGCTGGTGAGGGAAAGAAACCGAAGATTCAGGTCAGACACAGGGCTTTTGTGGGACAAAAGAAGCCTGCGGTTGTTCCTGGTGCGTGATGTATTACTTGGTCAAATAATTTGTATTTGAACTTGTAATTTAAAATGTTTTTTCTTTGATTGTAGAACCCCAAGATGAAGGGTTCTCCATCTTTGATGCTCCTCTTTCTCCCCCGCATGACACTGCTGCGGGTGTGGGGGTTCACAAGGTTGTTACACCTGAGCCCTCTACGCGGGAGGAGGACACTGGGAAGGGGCCTGCGGCCCAGATCCAAGACACAGTGGATTCTCGTGACAATGTCATTACCCCAGAGGATACTGATGATCTGAACCTGAAATTTGTTTATACCGAAAAGCCAAAGTCTCCTGCTGCTGAGAAGGCTTCTGGTTCCGGTCCCGGAGGTGCGGGTTTTGTAGAGACTCCTATTCATCCTGAAGAGTCTGAATTGGAGTATTATTATCGCTCCTACACGGAAGATCGGGCCATGGCTTACCACCGCCCTCCGTGGTCTATGATGCAAGGGGATGACATTTCTGTTGATCCCTCTGCGTGTAGGGAGATTTTGGGTGGTCTGGGCACCCCATTTGAAGTCAACTGGGCCCGTGCCTTACCAACTGAAGCCCAGATTAACCAACTCTCCTCCCTGCTTGTTGGGAGTTCCGTAATGGCCAATACCATTATGGAAAACTATAAGGTGTTGGCGCGCAGGGAGGAGGAGAATGTGCGCTTGCGTGCAGAGGCTGAGGAGTTGGTGAAGGCTGCACGTGAGGGTGCCGAGCAGCTTGAAAGGGATAGGGCTGCGTTTGAAAAGCGTAAACAGACTGAAGAATGGGCTGCAACTGCTGAGCTTAAACAGGTTCGTACCCTTGCCAAACTGCTTTCCACTGAGCGCCAGAGTTGGAAAGAATCTCTTTCTAATGAGCGCGAGACACTTTCTAATGAGCGCAAGGCTTGGAAAGACTCCTGGGCCAAACAGAATGAAACTCTCTTTCGTGTTCGCCAGGAGCTTGTCAATGCTAAGGCAGCAAATGCTGCGCTGGCTAAAGAGAAAACAGCAGCTGTTGCGGCTGCCCAAGAGGCCAAAGAGGCGGAAGCTCGCCTCGCCAAGGCTCTTGAAGAGGCCAAGGAGGCGGAGGCCCGCACTGCAAAGGCTCTTGAAGGGGCGAATGTTGATCCCACCAATTTAACCAAAACTATCTTGGGTCTCCAGGTATAAGTTTCTTGCTTTTGACGTACATTTCACAAGTGTTTATTTTTGTATACTTGTTTTTGTTTTGTTACCAGACTGAAGTGCAGACCCGGGGGGCCACTATTGAGGAGGTTTCTGCCCGCGTTGATGAGGTTGAAGCGCGGGCAAGAGAGGCTGAGGAGGCTAGAGATAGTCTTGATTCGTCACTTAAATTGCTCAAGGCTGACCATGAATGGATGCGTATGCGCGGGATCGGGCATGTAAGCATTCGTTGGTTTTGTTATTTTTGTTATATGTTTGCCTTTGATAACCTTTGTACTTTTGTATCGCAGATTGTTACTGCCATCCTTGACGCGCCTGAGACTGTATCAGGTGTTACCGAGATCAAGGAGCGTGCCCGGGATGCTGGTTTTAAAGCTGGCTATAACCGCTGTATTGGTCATTTGAATGCTGCAGCTCGGGGCGGACATACTGATGAGCGATCTGGGTTCCACGGCGTGGATACTGAAGCGCTTCTTGATGCTGCGGTGGAGGCGTATAACGAAACAACCCTTTCTGGTCTCGAGGATCTTGAAAAGTGTCTAGAAGCAGAGGACTATGTGGACCGCTTGCGAGTGTTATACGCTGATGAAGAAGATGAGGAAAAACCTTCTGTGGCAAGCAGGGACGGTGAGGGTTCCAGCGGCACAAAGAAAGACTAGGCTGGCCTGCGTGCCTTTTTTGTTTCCTCATGTAAATGTAAACTTTATGTAAATTCCATGTGCACCGCGCAGGTGTAGGAATTTTTTGAATATAAAGAATTGTTCTATTCAATTTGTACAAGTGTTTTTACTACTTGCATGTTTGAATTTGTATGAGTTTAATGTTACTGTGGGTAACATTAAATCTGTAATTGCCATTTGCATATCTAGGTGATATGCAAGTATGGAGAACTGTGTCTGGCCAGATAAATAGTGTTGCCATTGCTGGCCTATTATAATAGTTGCGTGTGGTTACCACTCTGTGTGGGTATCACGAATGAAGATTTTGCTTAATCTGTTTTTGTGTATACCTCAGAGTGGAACACGCATTTGTAATAGAAATAAATAAACAATATTGCATTGAATCGTCTATTTATTTATTTGCAAATGGCCTGTGGCCTGATAGGTTACATGGTGAATGTAAGAAACATGGCTTACATATAACAGCGTCGAAGCTGTTGTGCATTCCATGTGCGTGCGATAGTTTCGCCTTCTAATGTTTGAAGTTTGTACGCGCCTTTGCCCAGGACCTCTTGGATGAGGTAGGGTCCTTCCCACTTGGGGGCAAGTTTCCCTGGGCGTTCCGCGTTAGATGCTTCATTGTCACGAAGGACGTAGTCTCCCGGGTTGAAAGTACAAATGCGGACGCGTGCATTGTAGTACTTCTCAAGTTTGGTTTTGTACTTGGCCTCGTTGATGGCAGCGTTTTCGCGCCTTTCTTCCAAGAGGTCCAAGTCAACCCTGCGTTCCTCATTGTTGTCTATCTTGTTGATAGCCAACATTCTAGGTGAGGGGAGGCCTACTTCCGCGGGGATCATTGCTTCAGTGCCATAGACCAGGCTGAAGGGTGTCTCGCCGTTGCTTGTTTTTGGGCTTGTCCTGTGAGCCCATAAAATACTTGGGAGTTCATCAACCCAGCCGCGTCTGGCTGTTCCCAACCGTGCTTTGATGCCTTCCACTAAGCTTTTATTGATGCTTTCGACTTGGCCGTTCCCTTGCGGATGCGCCACTGAGGAGAATATGTGTTCAATGTTTAGCTCTTTTAGCCATTTCTGAAAGTCATCTGCGGCGAAGTTGGTACCGTTGTCGGTGACGATGCACATTGGTAGACCGAAACGGCAGATGATATGTTCCCACACGAATTTCCTTGTTATCATAGCGGTGGTTGATGCAAGTGGCTTTGCCTCTACCCATTTTGTAAAGTAATCAACAGCCACTATGATAAATTTTACTGCACCGGGTGCGTCTGGAAATGGCCCCACTACATCGATTGCCCATTTTTGGAATGGCCATGCGGTTGTGACGGGGATCAGGTTGTTCTTGGGACGCAAGGTCTTGGGAGCATGTCGCTGACAATTGAAACACTTGCGTAAGACTTTGACTGCGTCTAGGTGCATGCCGGGCCAATAGTACCCGGCGTTCATAATTTTGGCCACGACCATGCGTGGGCCTGCATGTATACCACATATTCCCTCGTGAATTTCCTTTATAAGGTATATGGCATCTTCGGGGTTGACGCATCGTAAGAGTGGCCCCAGGTATGATTTACGGTATAAGTTACCGTCTCCCATTTGGTAATGACACGCTTTGTATTGTAGCTTGCGTGCTTCTGCCTTGCTTTCGGGAGTAACACCTGATTGTAAGTATGCAATTATTGATGTCATCCAGGATGTTGTACCGTATTGGATGACATTGACTTGGCGCAGGGGTATTGAAGGATTTTGCAGAATCTCGATGCGTACCTCTTTTGCCAGGTGTTGGAAGCTGGTGGATGCATGTTTTGATAATGCATCCGCAGGTTTGTTATCACTCCTGTTGATATGGCGAATATTGAAGGAGGTGAACCTTGATTTTAGTTGCAAGGCTTGTTCAAGGTAGAGGATCATGATATCCCCTTTTGCGGCATAGTCACCGCGTATCTGCCCTGCAACCAGTAGTGAGTCGACATGTGCTTCCAAATGTTTGACGTCGAGTTTGACTGCCAAACGCAGCCCTGCCAGTAGAGCCTCATACTCCGCTTCGTTATTCGTGCTTTTGAAATCGAGGCGGATTGCGTAGGTTAGCTCTTGGCCATCGGGGCTGACAAGTCGCAGACCTGCGCCAGCACCATCTTCGTTGGATGCACCATCTGTATATAGTGCCCAGGTTTCTGCGGCGGATGGTGGTGGTATAGGGTTTTGTTCTTCTTCGCATTCTTGAATGCGGTTTGCTGGTACTTCAGCAACGAAATCAGCCAAGACTTGGCCTTTGATTGCGGGGTGCGGTTTATAGTTCAGTGAAAGCGCGCCCAGCTCAATTGCCCATTTTGCTAACCTCCCAGAGATGTCGGGTTTGGATAGGATCGGGCCGATCCTGTAGTTCGTTAACACTGTGATGACGTGGTTTGCAAAGTAACGTCGTAAACGTCTCGATGCGTGCACTAGTGCCAGTACCAATTTCTCCATGATGGAGTACCTTGTCTCTGGGTCGTTGAGCATTTTGCTGATGTAGTAGATGGGTGTTTGAACTCCTTCCCTCTCCACTATGAGTACCGCGCCTACCGCGTTGTCCGCGGCAGACAAGTATAGAATAAGTGGTTCATATTTTCGTGGTGCGGTTAAAGTTGGGAGCTGGATCAAACACTCTTTCATCTCCCGGAAAGCTTTTTCGGCCTCTGCGGTCCAGGGGAATTGTTCCTTTTTTAGGCAGCTCCACAAGGTCTTGATGAAAGGGTATGACTTAGCCGCGTGGTTGGCTAAGAATCTGTTTAGTGCGGCTAGCCTGCCGGCTAGTCGTTGCATTTCTTTCATCGTTGAGGGCGATGGCATGCGTTCGATCGCCTGAACTTTTTCCGGGTTTACCTTGAATCCATCTTTGGTTACGATGAATCCGAGGAATTTGCCTTCTTCCATTCAAAACGAGCATTTCCCTGGATTAAGCTTCATGTTGACGCTTCGCAGAGTCTGGAATGTTCTTTCTATATCGTTGAGCATGGTGTCTTCCTCCATGCTCATGACGACCAGGTCGTCCATATAGATTTCGACACTTTTGCTGATTTGACCGCGAAAAGTGTCGTTCATCAACTTTTGATAGGTCGCGCCAGCGTTGCGCAACCCGAAAGGCACTTTGGTGTAACAGTAATTCCCGGTAGGAGTGCGGAATGCCGTTTTGTCTTCATCTTCGATTGCCATCTGTACTTGGTGGTAGCCTTTGTAACAATCGAGGAAGCACTTCCATCGAAATGGTGCGAGGTTATCGACCTTCTCGTCGATCTCCGGAAGTGCGTAACAATCCTTGGGGCAGGCCTTATTGAGGTCTTTGTAATCGACACACATGCGCCAACCCCCGCTTGGTTTTTCTACCATGACTGGGTTGGATAACCAAGTCTGGTATTTGACTTCCCGCAGGATTCCTGCGGAGAGCAGCTCCTGCACCTGCTCTTCCATCGCCGCGTTTTTTGCAGATCCAAGGTGGCCTTGGCCTTGGATCACTGGCATGGTGTTCAAGAAGTGTTGCGCTATGTCGCGCGGTACCCTTGTCATGTCTGCGGGTGTCCACGCGAAAATGTCTTGGTTCCTGAAGAGTAGTTGCTTCAGGCGCGCTCTGATGGTAGGTGTCAAGGCATGGCCCAACGTGACCGTTTGCTCTGGGTGCCTTGCGTTAAGCACCCATTTTTCTGGTTGCGTGTTGGGGGTATGCCTTGCTATCTTGGCTGGACGCAGGTCGTCCGTGGACAAAACTTCCCTTCTGGCGTATATTATCGCGACCCCCGTCTCGGTTGGGAAACCGATAGCAGAGTGAGGGACGGATGTGATCATGTTAAAATCGCCCTGGGATTCTCTCCCGAGAAGTACGTCGTATTTGGAGGTGTGCGGTAAAACCATGAAGTTTACCTCCTCCGTTCTTGTGTGCCTCCCGTTGGTGAGGCACACAGGAAAAGTAATCTGGCCCAGGGAGAATACGGTTTCCCCTGCAAACCTAGCCAACGGGTAGTCCGCTGGCTGCAGCCGATCTTTGTCTTCTTGATCGAACTGGTTGAAACATTGCTCGTATATAATATCGGATGTACTGCCCAGGTCGATGAACAATCGCTCGGTACAGTAGTGAGCCAGGTGGCCTGTGATAACCATGGCGCGTCTATCGCGCGGGCCGCCTCGGACTTTTGGAAAGACGACTTGCTCGTCTTTCCAGTCATTCTCCGGTCTTCTTCCCGCCTTGCGCGGCCTTCCTTTTCCTCCATTGATCATGTGGGTAGAGGCTATGTACATGGTCCTCTTTCCCGTGGAGGTGCCCTCGTTGTGGGGAATGATGCGCTTGGTAGCTTTTTGTGCGCCTGTCAACAGATGTTGCAGTTTCCCCTCTTTTAGGGCTCGTTCAATCTCCAGTCGGAGACTGATGCAGCTGTTTGTTGTGTGGCCATGGTCCTTGTGATACTGGCAGTAGAGTGCGAGATCCTGGTTCTTTTTGGACTTCATCGGTTGGGCCGGTCGCAAGAATTGTGTGTCCATGAGAAGGACGTCGCTTGGCGACTGGTTAATCTCGGTCCAGCTGCGGTCCCGAGATTCCTTTTTTGGCGCCCGGTTTTCACGCTGGGCGTTGATTGTAGCCCTTGCGTCGGGCTGGTTGCTTCGTGGGACATATGCTCTGGAATCGCTGCCACGATTCCATGTGTCCCGGTTGCGCTTATTGCTGCGCTTGGGGTCTTGTCGGGAGGATTGGCCTTCCGTTTGGGGCTGCGCCTTTGATACGTGCGGTCTGAGGGATCGCTGAGTCTGGGCGTATGTTTTGACCGCAGCCATGGCATCTTCCCATTTTTTAGGCAAGCCATCCTTGCCGGAGATATTCATAACCATTTGTTCGTCCTTGACTGCAACGATGAAATGGTTACGTGCCATCTGGTCAGCAACGTCTGACGGGTGGTCCGTAGGACAACCCTTAAATGGTTTAAAAAGATTAAAATTCCATGCTTTACTTGGTTATTTGCTTGAACTTAGTAACTGCAAGTGTTTGTGTTCTTTGCAGGTAAAACATGTAATTCGATGAAATTAAGGGGTTTAAAGAGAAAGTGCACATGTGGAATTGAGTTTGGCAGCCGACATCCAACGTTGAAAAGGAAGGCAACAAAGATATTATTTGTTGACATTTTAATATTCAGCCAATCAAGGAATTAGTAACATCACGTGAGAGGACACCAAAGTCAACAACAAAATATAATCATCATCATGTTTAGCAGCTGACATATACACATGGGGGTGGCTCTCATAATCACGAAATATCATCATTCGGTTCTTTTCTTTTGGGACCCACGCACACATGTGACTTGAGGGCAGGCCTTAGAGATGGGCCGCACATGGGCTTGGCCGGTTTTGGAGGGTTTTGACTTTAATTAAAGAGATCCATCATCTTCTCATTGGGCCGCACATATGGAGGGCCTGACTTTGATTTGGGCAGCACATGATCTTATCTTTTGGGCGGCACATGTAAGGAAGTCAACATGGGGAATTGGTTTTCAATATATTACAACATTACAAAAGGGATTACTTTGGCAGTCTATATCATGTGAATTTGTAAAAGAAAGTCAACAACAAGAATCCACAAAAACACAACATCATCATCATCATCTCATCGCATAAGGGTATTGGGCCGCCATATACATAGGAGACTTGTGGATTTCTTTGATTGGGCCGAGAATATGAGAAGGGAACTCATGTGAGGATGGGTTTTGTTTTTTTGCGACAACATAGTAATCATCAACATGTGGCGGCACATCACACTTGAACATCACGTGGGTGTCTTGGGTTTGATAAAACACACGCATGCAAGAGGCAGAAACATCATGTGAAGGATTGGACGGTTGAGGGGGGCCCATCACACGTGCACATGAGGATTTTACAAGAAAACATCAATTCTATCATAGTGGGCCGATCTAAGGGGTCTTGTGGAATTTATCGATTGGGCCGCCAACATCATCAATCATCTAGGCTGCCGTCGGAGGTTTTTTTCTTGGGAGCTACAAACAACATCAGACTTCACGTGACTTCTTTGGAGGGCCATCACCCGTGGACTTCTCATGTGGGTGGCACATCTTGGGCAGACAACACATACACCTTGGAGGCACACAAGTCAACATTACATCACCGTAAATCAGACTATATCCACCATAACACTTTTAACGCCACCGTAAATTACGGTGATACCGTAATTTACGACAAAAACCGTAACTGCCTCATTAAAAGGAGTTTGATGGTGTCTTTTCAAGCAATCTGATCATTGGACGGTTTTGGGCAGTTGAGGGGCGATTTTTGGCTCTTCTCTTGGGTTCTTGAGTGATCTAAACATGAAGACTTTGTTTTTGATTCCAATAAACAAAGGTTTGATTGTGATGATGATTCACCACACTATGAGCGGCTAGGTTTGCTTGGTGATCATCCCGAATGTAAGGTTTACTTGTGACAATTATGTTTTGTTCTTGAATTTCTGGAATATTAAACTGTGCATGTGTTGTTAGTTTATTATGGTGCTTGATTGGGTGTTTGTAAATTGTTGATGTATGTTTGATCATAGTTCTAAACCATACGTTCTTGGTGCCGTTGGCAATCGAGATATCATGGGAGGGATTAGGGTTGGATATATGTTAATTGGTCATCGGGTAACAACCTCGCGTTCTAGGAATCCGAGTACTTAGTTCCCTTTCATAACAAATAATTGATCTTGCATGAGCTATGTCTATGTAGTTCTTTCCAGTTGAACATAAACCTTGATTGTCACTTAAAACCTGAAACTCGGGATGATTACTACCCTTTTATCCTGTTACAAAACTTAACTTTGATTTGTAATCCAATTTAGTTCAGTTTAGACAATTAAAACCAAACAACCAAATCCGTGAATTTACTTTTCTTGCAATTAGTTTAATTCTAGGTAACTTAGATAAATCTTCAAATAACACACATTCCACATACTCCCTGAGTTCGATACCCTCTTACCACTATCTATAGTTGTTTTTGGGATTAAATTTGATTGTGACCACGACATCAAGTCAACGTCGCCTATCTCTAGGCATTCTTTATTGTAACGGACAACGAATGCCTCCAGCGATTCGTTGTCTCTGCGCCATATGTTCATGACGTCCATAGAATCACGTTCATAACGTCGCTGTTGGCTAAAGTGTGCGAGGAACTTTGCTTGCAAGTCCTCGAATGATGTAAGTGAGTTCACTGGCAAAGAATCGAACCAGGCCCGGGCTAGACCTGTTAGTGTCTGTGGGAAAAAATGGCACCAGGTGGGTTCATCCCACCTAACGTTGCACCCGGCGCCGACGAAGATGTTGTTGTGATCATCTGGGTCGGTCGAACCGTTGTACTTCCCAATATTTAATGGGAATTTTGTGGTGGTGACATCGGCGTGGGCGATTTCTGGGACGAACTTGGAGTTTTCGGCCGCTGATTTCGGCCTGTAGGGTTGTCCGCGGTGCTGCTTTGCAGCACGGAGGTACGTAGTGCGGGGATAAGTGGGAGGAACGTAGTTTCGTCCTCCCAGTCTGCTGCTGGTGGCATGGGATTCCGCGCGGTATGTACCATCGTCCGGGTCGGTATAGCCTTGCCCTTCACGGTAGGACTGGGGTCCCAATCGGCTGTGAATGCCTAGACCGTGGTGGGCTGTAGACTGTCGCCTAGTTTCGCCGTGTGGCCCTAGGCGACTCTGTATATGGCTCCTGTGGCGGGACCCATATGTGGAGTCGTCCTCACGAAGTGTGCGGACATCGCAGTAAGAGGAACCGCGATCTTCGTGCCTGCTTCTGGAGGCCGGATGTGATGGGGCCCTGCCTTCGTACTGTAAAGTACGACCTGCAGGGGTGTGTGGTGCTGGGGTGGGTCCCACAGATACCTGCGCTTCTGCGCAAGCTCTGTTATATGTTGCAGCCAGCATAGCTGCTTGTTGGTCGTACCAGGCATGAAGGTTCATGCCTGCAGGTATCACAGGAGCGTATTGTGATAAATCGTGCCCAAACGTAAGGGATGCGCCCCCTTGCGTTGATGGGCCAATGTGTTCGGCGTTTGGGGCTAGGGGAATGGTTCCCGCAGGCCCTTGGTTTGCGGGGTTTAGGTTATCCCCGGTGGTGTTGTTTTGACGATCAGACATGATCTTTAAAGAGAGGGATGGTTGGAAAAAGTGCTAAGAGTAGCGGTGGGCGCCAATGATGAAACAATCGTTAACCGGGTAGGTTAACTCACTGGTCTCGTCAAGAGGGTTAATCCCTTCTTTCCGAGGATCGCCGGCTGGATCGTCTGGTGGTGGGTTTCCTGCACAAGGAAACAAACCGTGACTAGTAACAAGGAGGATGGGGTGGGGGGTGCTCCTTGTTACCACTCTCCGGTAGAGGTGTGCAAAAAACCGAATTAACCGAACCATAACCGAATTAACCTATAAAACCGAACCGAAAAAACCGAACCAAATAAAAAGCCGGTGGGTCGGTTAATGGTTTTTTTGAAAACCGAAAGTAGCGGGCCGGTTATGGTTATTATTTTTTCCATACCCACCATAACCGAACTGAAACGACATGTAATAAATCTTGTAGGATTTACTATTTTTCACCATATTTTTAATATTTGATGTTTTTAACTGAAGATTTTTAGTACTTATGGGTTTTTCATATCATTTTGTGGTTTTGGTGGAATGTTTATTTGAATTTATGAAATGTATCATATCACTTTATTTGAATATTCGATAATAATTTGTATTAATATTATAGATTATATGTATTCTTTAATACTATGTAATATACTAATATATACAAATATGCAATAACAATTTATTCCATGTTAAAAAAATTAAGCTATTTTTAGCTAAGCTAAATACACGGTTAACCACCCATAACCGACCCGCTATAACCATCAAAACCGAATAACCATAACCACCATAACCGATCGGTTATGGTTATGGTTATCCAATAACCGACATCGCGGTTATGGTTATGGTTTTTGGTCAAAACCGACCCAAACCGACCCATGCACACCCCTACTCTCCGGTGTGAGAATCAGTAGTTTGCTTGGGAAGCAAAGTGTGATAGTAGTAGTATTGAGAGAGTTGAGAAGTGATACCTCAAACCTGGTTTGGGGTCAGTATTTATAGCCGAGGAGTGGAGGAGGGTAGTTGAGTAGCTAGCCTGACATCGCACAGCTATTTGCAGGTGTGTCAGACCTGTCGGATACTGTGGTGATGCCACGTCCTGCTGTGGTGTCAGACTATTGTATACACGTGGGCCAGTAGGCGACTGTTCCCAGTGCCACTTGCACTGTGGTGTCAGACCCACTTGCCTTGTAGGCAGGATGCGGTGCCAAGCCGCATCGCTGCTTGCGGTCCTTGATGTGGTTCCCGCGTTGGTTGTTCCATCCATGATTCACGCGGGATGCGGTGTTATGCCGCATCGCCTACTGAGTGACTGTTCCTGTTGTCCAGATCCCTTGTCGTGACGAAAATGTTCATAGGATGCGGTGCGGGGCCGCATCGCTATGTGTTGCATTAGTTTCCGTCCTTAAGGTAATTCTTCTCATCAATGGACAGATTGGACCGCAGTGTTCGCATGTGCCCACGCGGACACTGGAGAGTTTATTGCTGTTGGAGGTTTTTGATGAGGGTAATGGTCATTCGCGGTCGTGCTGACGCGAGATTTGGGACCATACCCCTTCACCTACCGAACGAATTTCACTTGCGTCCCGCGATAACACATGGGAAAAATTTACTAGTAGCCTTTAAATATTAAAAAAAATTGCATCAATCTGAAAGCCCTTATCTTTGCACTATTTTGGGCCACGTATTGTAGTTTTGAGTTCCACACTTCCACGCATTTATATTTATATTAACTAGTAGGACTCCTCCACGCTACGCGTTGGGAGTTTGATTGTTTTTCTTTGTGGTATGTGGTGCAACTTTGGTCGTTATCGGCTCGACTAATCGGAAAACCATAAAAGCAAAGATCGATAAAAACGAATATCGATACAGGTTCCGATAATAACAATTAAAAAAAGGAAAAAAGAAGTTTTTATCCCCGCGCTACGCGGCGGGAATTTCATTTTTTTCCGTGCTACATGGCGTGACTTTGGTCATTATCGACTCCACTCATTGGAAACCATAAAAGTGAATATCGATCTCGGGTTTTTCCCACATGTTACGCGGCATGAATATGATCGGTTTTCCTTGTTGTCACACGACTTGACTTTGGTCGTTACCGGCTCGACTCATCGAAAAAACATAAAAGCGAATATTGATAGCGGTTTCGATAATACATATTAAGACTATGGGGCATGGGGCGGAGGTTGGGGCGTGGGTTGGCTGAAAACGCCCAAGCCACCACCCCGGGTGGGCTTGGGTTTGGGCGTGGCCCAAGGGGCGGGAGTTTAAAGTCGGGCGTGGGGCGGGCTAACGATCCTATGTGGCCGGCTCCTATTCGCTTGTTGGCTAGGTCATAGCGGGGCATTTAAATTTCAAATTCTAACCGCTTGGCTTGCGGTTCACCCAACCCAACAGTCAACATCGCTATATATATATCCCCAACCCCACCGGCTACCCCAACCCAAACAAACTTGTTGGCTGTCCACCGCTACCCCAACCCAAACACACTTGATCGAACCCCCAACCCAAACACACTTGATCGATGGCCTCTTGGACACACGAAGAAGAGCTAGCTCTTGTCACGAGCGTCGTTGACGCAATGAAGGGCCGACAACCCGGTGAAACGCGTTACTGGCCGGAAGCTTTTGCTAGCTACCGGCATAACGTGGGAAACGACCGGCACAACTTAAACGCGTGCCAACATTAATGGTGCGAGCCACGACCGAAGCTTGATCGTTTCAAAGCCTACTACGAAGCCGTTCCGAGCGGTGAGATAAGCCACGAAGACCGAGTGGCGAACATTGAGTTTCGGGGCAAGGAGCGAAAGTCGTTCGACAAGCTCGCTCTTTTTGAAATTTACCTAACGCTCTAGGTTTTTTTGTAATTTTTATGAATTTTGTAATTTTTAGGAATTTAATAAAATTTTAGGCTTTTTTTTAATGTTGTGTGTATTTTATAATTTTTTGTTTTTATTTTTATTTTTATTTTAATAAACTGCCAAGCCACGCGGGCTAGCCACGTCCCACCATACCCCACGGACACGTCACTCATGGGTGGGGTGGGGGGGGGGGGGCTCGAACTCCACGTGTCAACTCATACCCCCAACCCAACCCCACCATACCCCACGGTCTAAAAAGATAAAAAAAGGTTTTGCACATCGTGCTACGCGGTGGAAGTTTGATTGTTTTCCCCCTTGCTACTCAACGTGACTTTGATCGTTATATGCACTACTCATTGAAACCCTAAAAGCGAATATCAATACCCGTTTCAGTGGTATCAATAAAAAAAATAATAAAAAAACCACTAAAGTAAAAAACTATAAAATACAAAAGGAAAAAAAAACACTATTCATAAGCCTCTTCATGATTTGTTATTATATATAATATATAATATAATATAATTAACAAATGAAATGTTTTTTATAAAAAAAATTCACGGATAGTCTATGTGATTTATCCTTTCACCTTTAGTCCCTAACTTTTTAAAATTACAGCTATAGTCTCTAACTTTTACAATTTCGTTCCCGGATAGTCTCTAGGCCTAACATCAGTTACCTTTCTCAGTTAAGAGGGTGTGAAATAACAAAAATACACTTACTAAAAAAACAAAATAACTTAACCTATTCAATAGATCTATGATCCCATCATCT
This sequence comes from Helianthus tuberosus, assembly GCA_030545235.1. Taxonomy (NCBI): domain Eukaryota; kingdom Viridiplantae; phylum Streptophyta; class Magnoliopsida; order Asterales; family Asteraceae; genus Helianthus; species Helianthus tuberosus. The sequence continues at coordinate 64,908,952 of CM060449.1, read as the reverse complement.
CATCTTTTCCCCTGCAACTCCATCATCACATCTTCTACACCACTACCACCAACCGGCCATCGCCACTAAAACCATAATCCGACCACCCACAAACCACCATCTCTGCAACAACCACTCATTCCTTTCTCTCTCAACCATCCTTCACGTTTTTCTTTTCCGGCAATCTGACCACCGCCACCAGAACCAACCGACCACCGCCACCCCTTTCTCTCTAAACCATCTTTCACGTTTTTTTTTGTCGGCAATGACCCCTACACGTATCCACCAGAACCACCGCCTTCACCATCTCAAAATCTCACCCTATTCCCACCCTCACTTCCCCACTTCAATTCGAATCAAGTCCACCCGCATGAATTACGCAAATTACCTTCAAATTCAAGCTAAATATCAAGAGAAGTTCGTTTTACCTTCATTCCGGGATCTGATTACTTTTGCCGTCGTTAACCAGCCACCACCCAAAACCCTTCCCCATCTTGATTTTGCGACGTGAATTAATAGGAAAACGCATGTGAAAGTGTTTAGTTGGTGGGTCACCTCCACCGAGCTCCTTCATCATCAATGTCATCAGCCACCACCAAAACCCTTCCCCATCCTCCGCCAATGGTTCGTTTTTTCAGCAGAGAAGAACGAGAACGAAATAGATAAAGAAAAGAGGTTGGGTGTTATGGTGGTTAGGATTTGGGGTGATGGTGTGGAGGTGTGATGGTGGTTTGGTTGTGTAGAACATAACCAGAAAGAGAAGAAAAAGGGAGAGGGGTGGGTATGTGGGTAAAAGGCTTAGGTTATATATTTATTATTATGGTCATTTTAGTAATTTCATACCCCATTTAACTAAGAAAATTAACCTCATCCACGCTAGGGACTATCCGAGAACGAATTTGCAAAACTTGGGGACTATAGCTGTAATTTTAGAAAGTTAGGGTGTGACAACCCGAATCTTCAAGGTTAGTGTCGTTTAGTTTAGTCACAACCTACATTATAGTTGTATGTTCAATACGTTAAATTTGCTGAATGTGCCTGACTACTTGTGTTACGTTGGTATATTTGTATGTGAGTTATAGATTAAGCTTTCGTGTTATTTTTGGTCGAGTCACACATTTGGGCCGGAAATCTTACACCCCACTAGAAACCCACATTGTTGTTATATATCCCGGCCCAGCTCCTCGAAACCCAAATCTTTCGGGCCCAAGACCCTTAAACCCAACCGGACCCAAACCCACTTGTGTGTCACGCATATATGTTTTAGAGATGTACGTATTATCCTTATTTGCGAATATTTGCAAACCCTAGCATTCCCTTGCATTCCTGGAAGTGTCGACAGTCTCCTCTCATCGACTGAAGCTTTCTTCTTGGCCATAAACCCCCTCCCTTGCGTCTGGAAACGGGTTAGTACATTTATTACGTGTTCATGCAGCTTCTGTCGAGTATGTGTGTTTCGGTTTGTCTTGTGTCACAAGTTATACAAAGAATAACCTTATTTGTAGGAAGTAATTATATGAAATATGGTTGGTATGAATAGTTGTTTGTAACGTGAATCATATTATGAGAGTCTTGTGCATGAGCATGATAGAGATGGATGAATTAACTAAATCAATAAATAACTGTTAGGGGTGTGATATTGGTGGTCGATGTAACCGAACGAAATAAGGGTTGTATATGTGTGTATAAATTCATGTTAGATAATCATTAAAGGATTGGGTGTGGGTTGAATTATAATTAGCCTTGTTGTCTGTTGGTTATTCAATGAGTATAGTGATTATGATTATGCTGTGGGCCGATTAACATGCTGATGGTTTGTATGGTTTATATATGATAGTGATTTATGTTAACGGTATGGTGCGATATGAACCAATGATCTAGGGCGACACAGGAACATGTAGGTAAGGGTTAGATAATAAAGATTGTTTGATTAGGTATAATCCTTGTTGAGTCAGTGAACTGTTATCATAAATCAAGAAATTAATATACTAGTTGATGTGAATTGAGTATTGAACTATCAGGGAATATGGTGTGTAACATGAAAAATTTCTTGCTAGTTTGATTAAATGGCTAATTGTGTTTGACATAAAAAAAAGGGTTACGAGATTACTTGGCCTCGAATGTATGAATGGGTTTAGAATAGATGTTGATATTAAATAGGATGATACTTGTTATGACTTAAATTCGAAGGGTGGTGAGGATAACACAGTGGGTTAGGGGAGGTAATGATTTATTTGTGAACATGATTAAATGGGCCTAAGGGAATTAATTGGGCCATTCAATGAATGGCTGGGATGTGGGGTTAAACTTGGGCTACGGGTGTAACACCCTTTTTATTACTACACGACTTTAATCAAAATTCATATGATTTTATATATATAGTGCGTCTAGGTTAAAAACATAAGTTCCAAAATGACCAAAACATTAGTCAACTACCGACTAATTCAAACATTCCTAAATTGTTTACATTCCAAAACATAGTCCATTAAAGTTAGATATCGCGGAAGCTTCAAAAGTTCGTGTTCGGTTCTTCAAAAGATGCTTGATCATCATCACATACTTGTAAAACCTGAAAACTGGAGATTCATAACAAAATTAGTGTTAGAGTTCTTAGAAATATTGCTTAATCGAAGCTACGTTCAAAAACCGGGTTTGATTAGCTAGGATATGCAAGTTTTAAAAATTATTTATGGGCTCTACCGTAACTTACGGTGTCTACCGTAACTTACGGCGGGTTTGATTAGCTAGGATATGCAAGTTTTAAAAATTATTTCTGGGCTCTACCGTAACTTACGGTGTCTACCGTAAGTTACGGTAGACACTGGATAACATTAGTCTACCGTAAGGTAGTGTAGAACTGCCGTAACATTCTTATTCTCCACCGTAAGTTACGGTGGAGACCGTAAGTTACGGTGGAGACTGTAACTTACGGTGGACTCTGCAATCTTGCTACTTGTCTCATTTATTCATTTCACCCAAACCCGAATCCTCGGATTTCTCATTCTAACAAACTAACATGCTAAATTCTCGTATTCTAATATGCCTTTTTAGCAACAACAACAAAGAACCAATTAACTATATTACGAAGCCTTTGCCACGCATTAATTGATTATTCGACCCGTTTGGCTCATCTTATGGAATCCTCCATTATGATGACTACCAACAAGTTCTAACCAATCCTTGTCTTATTATTCAACATAGCGAACATTATCGCTTTTAAATCAACACAACCTTCATTCTACAATTTTATTACTCATATGCAAATTATCTAAATTTATCCAATGTAACGAATCAAGTTACATACCTTCAAAGCACACCCTTTAATCGTGCATCAACACCGGCTTGTCCGCTCGTAGCCCCGGCTTCCTTTCCTATAGAGTTCTGATGTGTGTAAAATGCAACATATAAATTACATCAAATGAGGCATAAAACTAACCCTTTTTTAGTACTAATATTGGAAAAAGAGTGTTTTTGTCTTCCTTTTGTATTTTCAGGATTAAATGAGCTCAAAAACGCAAAAGAAGCAAAAAGACAGCTAAATCCAACATAAATACAAGAAAAGGAACATTAGTGGATTGCCCGAACCCTCAACGGCACCTTCCAAAGCAAAATAGAGAAAACAGAAGGCTGAACACGCCCCGTGCTCAGCTAGCACGGGGCCGTGCCCAAGAAGCAGCAGAAAAGACAAACCTATAGAAGCTTCTATTGCCCACCACGGGCCGTGCTCAGCGGACACGGGGACGTGTCGAAAGTACAGCAGGCGCATTTATTGTAATTGCGAATTACAATTAATGAAGAGAGAGAGTGTCAGACGGGCACGGGGCCGTGTCCAGCGGACACGGGGCCGTGTCCAGCTCTCTGTTCAGCCTATAAATAGGAGTGCTTGGATTCATTTCATCTCATCCCTTGGCACACCACCTCTCTCACACTTCATCCACCACCCACCACCATCACAACACCATCATCCACCACCATCATCCATTGTCCATCATAGAGTGTGTGAGTCGTCTCGGGATCCAAGATTGATCGTAAGAGTTCTTGACAATCAAGGCCATGTTTGCCTAAGTCTCTTACATCACTTGGTGAAGACAAAGTGTCTAGTATAATACTTTTTATTTCTAATCTTTTGCACTTTTTATTTGGTTTTGTATTAATGACTTTAATAACTAGTTACTTATGTTGAAGGTGATCTTTCCTTATCGTTTGTCCGTGGTGTCTTGGCATTATTTTACTGTCTATATAAAATAAAGGATTTTCACCATTCATATCTCCACGGTCTATATGGAGGTATGTTGGCTACCTGGTAGGGGGTTAAGGGAACGGTTTGGTAAAGGTCTTGCCATTGTTCAGCGTTTAGAGGTCCTGCAATGGACCTGGGTCAAATTTAGTAGGACCTCCTTCAATACTTCACGGTATTGGATGGCGGGGGTCCAAACTCTTTGATCCCCTCATAAGTTAACTACTATTAATACTATAACCCGGCTATTTAGGACTGTATCCCTGCTGACTCAGACTACTTAGTCGAGGGTAACGTCACCGCCAAAAGCGGGGCCTACCACAATACTGCATTAATAACTTAATTCATTATCTTCCAATAATCCACCCCTTTAGGATTGTATCCCTGCTGACTCAAACTACTGGGGTGAGGGTAACGTCACCTTCAAAAGAGGGGCCTACTACAATAACTAAGATAATCTCTTAATTATGTGCAAAAGTGCGGAAATAATCAAAGGTTATACTATATACGAGTCGGAACCAAGTGATTCATCTTGTCTATCTGTTTTTATTTTATTTTTATTTTCAGCATTTTAGTTAGTTTTATTTTTCTTAGTTTAAAACATTTTTCTAAACTTTTATTTTGGTTAGACGTTGAGGATAAACCGGTATTAAAAGCTCTTGTGTCCTTGGACGACCTCGGTATCTTACCAACGCTATACTACACTCAACGATGGGTGCACTTGCCCATATGTGTGTTTAGTGTTAGTGAAATATCGTGTTTTATAAATTTAAAACTTGGCTAAAATAAGTGTTAAAAAGGGCTTAAAATATACACCTAAAATATACGACACTTCACACGCATCAAGTTCAATCACATTGTATTTAGAACCCTTTGTTTCACATGTAACGCATAATTTATCATTTAGCCCAATTTATGCGTTTTTGTTTATATCTCAACATTTGCCTTCTATTTGACATTTTCACAAACACTGTAAGGGCATATTTTTATATCATTTATATTCAAGTTCATGGCTTGTTATTTAGCTAACATTTACATCAATTAAGCTTTCATATATCATTAAACATCATTATTTCAGAAATCACTTTCTATGACCCATATTACACTAGAATAATCGTTCAGAACCCTAGTGTTTACTAGTTTCCCACAAAACCCATGAATCACCTTCAATGTGTTCATGAGATTTTCAGGAATTAGCCATGATTTCACATGTTATTGTCTAGGTTTTTACTCCTAGACACTATATCATCCCTATTATACTCAAATAGCAAACATGCAACATCAATTTTCGAATTTCCCAAACTCATGAGAATTTCAAACAGAGAATTAACATCAAATTTTACATACCTTACAACCCCCTTGCAATGGGGATCAGTAATCTATACTCGATTTTTTATTTTAACTTGGTTTGAGCCTTCAATTTGTGAGATTAGTGATTTGTTAGGGTTTTGACATGCTTGGTCGCCCCCCCCTGCTTGATCGATCTCCTGCACCCTCAAAATGGGTGTTTGTGTTTTATTAAAATGTTTTTATTAAAACTATTTTCAAGTTTAACACTTTTGGTCCCTCTAGTTTCTTTTATTTTGTTTCTATGTCTTTAACTACTCATAAGAGATAAATTAACTAGGTTAGTGTCATTACTAACTAGATTATTTTACTAATTTATTTGCAACTTAATTGCAAATTTAAGAGTTTTATATTTTCGGGATGTTACAAGTCCACCCTCCTTAAAAAGGGTTTCGTCCTCGAAACCAAAGTACGTACCAAATAATGTAGGGTAGAGACGTCGCATCTCCTCTTCGGACTCCCACGTAGTGTCCGAACCCTTCCTATGCTCCCACTTGATCTTGACTTGATCGATTTGTTTATTTCGCAAGTGCTTCACCTTTCGATCTAAAATTTCTATGGGCCTTACAATATAATTCAAGCGATCATCCACCTCGATATTGTCGTAATGGATGTAAGCTGTTTCCTCCGCTAGACATTTTCGTAGCTGTGATACATGAAACGTGCCATGTATTCCACTCAACTCTTCCGGTAGCTTGAGGCGATAGGCTACCTTACCAACCCGTTCGATGATTTTAAATGGCCCGATAAACCTCGGGCTTAGTTTCCCTCTTTTTCTGAATCTGATAACGCCCTTCCATGGAGAAACCTTTAACATGACCATGTCGCCTATCTGAAATTCAATTGGTCTTCGTCTTTTATCGGCGTAAGACTTTTGCCTATCTTGGGCTGCTTTCAATTGGGCTCGCACCACTTCAATTTTCTCATTAGTGGCCTGAACTATATCTTTATGTGCCAATTCACGCGGACCCACTTCACCCCAACACACCGGGGTTCTGCATTTTCTACCGTATAACATCTCGTAAGGTGCCATGCCGATACTCGAATGATAACTATTGTTATACGAAAATTCAGCCAAAGGTAGGTAAACATCCCAACTTCCACCGAAGTCGATGATACATGCCCGTAACATGTCTTCCAACGTTTGTATTGTTCTTTCACTTTGTCCATCCGTCTGAGGATGGTACGCAGTGCTGATGAACAATTTGGTTCCCATTTGCTCTTGGAAATCTCGCCAGAAATTTGAAGTAAACCGGGTATCTCTATCCGATACAATAGATACCGGTACTCCGTGACGTGCCACTATTTCGTTTGTATACACCTCGGACATCTTTTCCGACGTATAAGTTTCGCGTATAGGAATGAAGTGTGCACTCTTTGTCAATCTATCCACAATCACCCATATGGCGTCGAATCCCCGGATCGTCTTAGGTAGTTTGGTCAATAGGTCCATAGTGATATGTTCCCATTTCCAAACCGGAATCTCCAATGGTTGCAGTTTCCCATAAGGTTTCTGGTGTTCCGCCTTGACTTGTAAACAAGTCAAGCACTTCTCTACATATTTCACCACATCCCTCTTCATTCCGGGCCACCAATAATTTTGTTTCAGATCATTATACATCTTGGTCGCTCCCGGATGAATAGAATATCCGGATTTATGGGCTTCATCAAGTAATAGCGCCTTCACTCCACAAGTATTTGGAACCCATATTCTTCCGGATCGAGTCTTCAACCCGTTCTTTCCATCCAACAAATCTTTTAATTGGCCGATTATTCGTTCCTTCTTCCAGTTTTCCTCTTTTACTGCTTCTACTTGTGTTTCTCGGATACGTTCAAGTATACCCGAGGTCACCACAAGCTGCATCGACCTTACTCGTATTGGGACATAGTCCGCTTTTCTGCTCAGAGCATCTGCCACCACATTCGCTTTTCCGGGGTGGTAATGTATTTCGCAGTCGAAATCCATCACTGTTTCTAACCATCGTCTCTGGCGCATGTTTAACTCCTTCTTGTCGAAGAAGTATTTTAAGCTCTTGTGATCGGTGAATATGGTTCACTTTACCCCATATAAATAGTGCCTCCATATTTTTAATGCAAACACCACTGCAGCTAGCTCGAGATCATGAGTGGGATATTTCTTTTCATGTATCTTTAATTGCCTCGAAGCATAAGCTATAACTTTGCCCTGTTGCATCAAAATGCATCCGAGCCCCGATAATGAGGCATCCGAGTAAACCACTAAGTCTTCGCCTCCGTCCGGCAATGTTAATACCGGAGCTTGAGTTAGCTTCTCTTTTAGCGTTTGGAACGCCCTTTCTTGTTCAACACCCCAAGTGAACTTCTCCTCCTTCCGGGTTAACTTGGTTAATGGCGACGCAATCTTGGAGAAATCTTGAATGAATCTCCTATAGTATCCCGCAAGCCCTAAGAAGCTTCTAATTTCCGAAGGGTTCTTCGGGGGATTCCATTTCGACACTGCCTCAATCTTTGACGGATCTACCAACACCCCATCGACACTTATGATGTGGCCGAGAAATTGCACCTCTCGTAACCAAAAGGCGCACTTAGAAAATTTCGCATACAACCTTTCTCGTCTAAGTGTCTCTAACACTTCTTGTAAGTGATGTGCATGCTCAGCTTCATTTTTCGAATACACCAAAATATCATCGATGAACACGATGACCGATTTATCTAACATTGGCTTGCAAAATCGGTTCATGAGGTCCATTAAAGCCGCGGGTGCATTTGTTAGCCCAAATGACATCACGAGGAACTCGTAATGTCCGTATCGCGTGCGGAAAGCCGTCTTCGGCACATCTTCCTCTTTGACCTTTAGTTGGTGATACCCCGATCTAAGGTCAATTTTTGAAAGCCAATTTGCACCTTGTAATTGGTCGAATAGATCATCTATCCTCGGAAGCGGGTATCGATTCTTTACCGTGAGTTTGTTTAACTCCCGGTAATCGATACACATGCGCATGCTTCCATCTTTCTTTTTCACGAACAATACCGGTGCGCCCCAAGGAGACACACTCGGCCTTATGAATCCTTTGTCAAGCAGGTCTTGAATTTGGGACATTAACTCTTGTAATTCTGACGACGCAAGTCGGTATGGTGCTCTTGCTACGGGTTTTGCGCCCGGAAGCAACTCGATTCCGAACTCTACTTCCCGTTCTGGCGGTATCCCCGGTAAATCTTCCGGAAACACATCTTCGTAGTCCCGTACTACTGGTACATTTTCAATCTTCAGTGATTCTTTCTCGGGCCCATTTGCGTATATCATAAATGCCTTGCATCCTTGCTTCATAAGCTTGTGAGCTTTCAACATTGAGCATATTATGGGGTTACCTCCTTTTTCGCCATAGATAGTGACTTGTTTCCCGCTCGGAGATATTAGCTTTATCTCCTTACGAAAACACACGACCTTTGTGTGGTGCTGAGATAGCCAATCCATCCCAACGACCACTTGAAACTCCCCCATTGACATCGGGATTAGGTCTATCAGGTATTCTTCGTCATCGATGCTTAATTTGCAGCCTCGACAAATATCACAAACTATAAAACTTTTGTTGTCCCCTATTTCTACTTCTAAGGGCACATATAATTTCGTCAAAACAAATGAAGGATGTCGAATAAATCCATGCGAGATGAAGGATTTATTCGCACCCGTATCAAACAATACACGTGCAGGAATTGAGTTAATTGTGAATATACCTGAGACCACATCGGGTTCTGTTTTTGCTTCAGCCGCGGTAAGTTGGAAGGATCTAGCCTTCGCCTTAGGAGCTTCTGCTGGAGATTCTTTAATGTATCTCTTTCCAACTAAGTCCGGGCATTCGGACTTTTTGTGGCTGGGTTGATAACATTTGTAGCAAACTGAGACTTTACCCGGGCATAGCGATGCCGTGTGCCCCGTCTTACTACATATGGGGCATGGTTTGTCTTTGAACCGACATTCTCCCTTGTGTCCTTTCCCGCACACTTTACAACTTGGCGACCCACCTTTAGTATCCACCTTCTTTCCTGATTCTCCAGTTCGAGCTTTCTTTGTAGGACTTGGATTCACATCATGTGCCCTTCGCTCACCCCTTTCAACTTGTTTCTTCAACTTGATTTCCCATTCCCGAGCAACGTTTATGATCTCGGTAAGGGTCTCGTATTTTGAAGGAGTCATAAACTCCCTATATTCAGCGCTCAACATGTTATAGTAGTAGTATATTTTCTGTTCTTCATTCGTCACCAATTCACTACTAAACTTCATCTTATCAATAAACATCGCCGTAATCTTGTCTATGGTCTCACCCTTGTGCCTGAGTTGCATGAACTCTTCTTTGATTTTATTAATGACCGCCTTGGGACTATGATGTTTAAGAAATCGTGTCTTAAACTCCTCCCATGTCATTGCCCTTGCCGCTTCAGCCCCAATTTCATTCTTTTTATTGTCCCACCAATCTTTGGCTTGCCCTCTCAACTGACCTGTTCCGTAAGCGACAAAGTCGCTTTCGTCACACTGGGTCCTTTCAAACACCCCTTCAATATCGCCCAACCATCTTTGGCAAATTATTGGGTCAACCTCCCCGTTGTAGATTGGCGGTTTACACGCCATAAATTCTTTGTATGAACACCCTTTACGTTTTCCTGATTTCTCTTTCATAAGGTTGACACTATCCTCCAACCTTTTGACTCGTTCCTCGACAAGTGACAACACCGTGTTTTGAATTTTGTCTATAAACCCGGATAGACTACCTTCAATTGCCTTCCCCACTTCTTCGGCAATTATCTCTTTCATTTGTTCGGTGCTTGTCGGCACCGGATCATTATCGTTTCCTTTCGACATCTTGAAACTGAAATGTTTACATTAAACGTTAAACATTTCATTTATAACATTATTTCATTTGTTTCGGTTTAGCCAAGTTCCCAACTTGCTTTAACCGTTCACATTTGGTGCACTTTCCGGGTTTGAGTGAATTAACACACTCTTCCCATGCATATCAACTCACTTCTCAATTTACTTCTCATTTCTTACATAAGATATAATCTATTAAAATAATAAATTAATTCTTACCGGACGATCAATCAAGCTTGAACCGAACACTTTGTTGACAACCTTAAGCTCTGATACCAACTTGTAACACCCTTTTTATTACTACACGGCTTTAATCAAAATTCATATGATTTTATATATATAGTGCGTCTAGGTTAAAAACATAAGTTCCAAAATGACCAAAACATTAGTCAACTACCGACTAATTCAAACATTCATAAATTGTTTACATTCCAAAACATAGTCCATTAAAGTTAGATATCGCGGAAGCTTCAAAAGTTCGTGTTCGGTTCTTCAAAAGATGCTTGATCATCATCACATACTTGTAAAACCTGAAAACTGGAGATTCATAACAAAATTAGTGTTAGAGTTCTTAGAAATATTGCTTAATCGAAGCTACGTTCAAAAACCGGGTTTGATTAGCTAGGATATGCAAGTTTTAAAAATTATTTCTGGGCTCTACCGTAACTTACGGTGTCTACCGTAAGGCAGTGTAGAACTGCCGTAACATTCTTATTCTCCACCGTAAGTTACGGTGGAGACCGTAACTTACGGTGGACTCTGCAATCTTGCTACTTGTCTCATTTATTCATTTCACCGAAACCCGAATCCTCGGATTTCTCATTCTAACAAACTAACATGCTAAATTCTCGTATTCTAATATGCCTTTTTAGCAACAACAACAAAGAACCAATTAACTAGATTACGAAGCCTTTGCCACGCATTAATTGATTATTCGACCCGTTTGGCTCATCTTATGGAATCCTCCATTATGATGACTACCAACAAGTTCTAACCAATCCTTGTCTTATTATTCAACATAGCGAACATTCTCGCTTTTAAATCAACACAACCTTCATTCTACAATTTTATTACACATATGCAAATTATCTAAATTTATCCAATGTAACGAATCAAGTTACATACCTTCAAAGCACACCCTTTAATCGTGCATCAACACCGGCTTGTCCGCTCGTAGCTCCGGCTTCCTTTCCTATAGAGTTCAATCACATTGTATTTAGAACCCTTTGTTTCACATGTAACGCATAATTTATCATTTAGCCCAATTTATGCGTTTTTGTTTATATCTCAACATTTGCCTTCTATTTGACATTTTCACAAACACTTTAAGGGCAGATTTTTATATCATTTATATTCAAGTTCATGGCTTGTTATTTAGCTAACATTTACATCAATTAAGCTTTCATATATCATTAAACATCATTATTTCAGAAATCACTTTCTATGACCCATATTACACTAGAATAATCGTTCAGAACCCTAGTGTTTACTAGTTTCCCACAAAACCCATGAATCACCTTCAATGTGTTCATGAGATTTTCAGGAATTAGCCATGATTTCACATGTTATTGTCTAGGTTTTTACTCTTAGACACTATATCATCCCTATTCTACTCAAATAGCAAACATGCAACATCAATTTTCGAATTTCCCAAACTCATGAGAATTTCAAACAGAGAATTAACATCAAATTTTACATACCTTACAACCCCCTTGCAATGGGGATCAGTAATCTATACTCGATTTTTGATTTTAACTTGGTTTGAGCCTTCAATTTGTGAGATTAGTGATTTGTTAGGGTTTTGACATGCTTGGTCGCCCCCCTGCTTGATCGATCTCCTGCACCCTCAAAATGGGTGTTTGTGTTTTATTAAAATGTTTTTATTAAAACTATTTTCAAGTTTAACACTTTTGGTCCCTCTAGTTTCTTTTATTTTGTTTCTATGTCTTTAACTACTCATAAGAGATAAATTAACTAGGTTAGTGTCATTACTAACTAGATTATTTTACTAATTTATTTGCAACTTAATTGCAAATTTAAGAGTTTTATATTTTCGGGATGTTACAACGGGTAATCAGGGGCCGCACAGTTTATTGTATAATTGGGCCGTAATTTTCTGGATGAATTATGTGGGGTTGGGTTGCACCATTGGGTGTGTGACCGAAACGAGATGAAATGTCAACTGTTACGCGTCTTGTGAAGTATGAACTTGTAATATGAACGTGTAATGAACCAACTACCCTCTATGTGAATATATGATGATAAAGAACTAGTATGTTGCATGAATTACTATTGTGACTTGTGTAATGATATGTGCAATCTGTGTACGCTACAAGGGTAGCATGTGTAGAGAATACGTGTATTATGTGCATATGAACTGACTGGTATTGGTAACCACACTAGGGTCTGGTTGATCAATTTGGAACGGGTAATGTAACATACCGAGCAAGCTAAGGTGAGTTCATTCCTCTTGAGCATGCGTCCCGGTGGTTGGGACAGTCATTGGGTATCCCTGAGAGGGATAGGTTTTGGGTAAATCAAATGGGTATTCCTGAGAGGAATACGTCTTGTGGGTAAAATATGGAATGTTGGATAATATACTCGTCCTATCACCTTTAAGTCCCATCTTTTTGTTACCGGAGAGGTAACGGGGTATTAGTTGGTAGAGCTACTTAGGTTTGGCACCCTCACCCCGTACCTGAGAGGACGGGTGTGAACTAATGACTCAGCCATGCCCAATGCTTTGATAGGAGCATTGGGGAAATGGCAAAATAAATCTGGAGCCGTCTTGTATCCGGGGTATTATCAGCATTGTAATCAATGAACGGAATTAAACACTTGGTAACTAACGTTTTCATAAAACTATGAACTAACCAGCGTTGTCTGATACACGTGTGTGCATGCTCGTAGGTTATTTGATATGTGTGGAGGTGGAACTTGCTGTCTGGGATGCTGGAGTGGTCATGGGTCGAGATACATGGAAACTTGAAACGAGACTAGTGATTTCATACTTTTGGGATTCGGTTAAACTTTATATTATGCTTCCGCTGAACACAACGAGTTATAAATAATGTTTTGTAACACTTTATATTAATGAATGATAGCTTTTATTTAAAATCTTGTTATGAGTTCAATGTGATTAGTGGCTAGATCCTGGTACGTCACACGCCTCGCGGGGATTCCGCATGTGGTATGTTGGGGGTGTGACATAAGGACTAAAGGTGAAAAAAGGGCAAACCACAGGGACTATCCGGGCACTTTTCTCGTTTTTTTATTATAATATTATATTATTATAATCAACTTTAGGAATACTTTGTATTTCGCTTATAATTTTTAAAATATGATGTTTTATAAACTTTTGAGTATAATATTGTGGCGTGCTTATTTTTATCTACGTAGAGATATAAAATTAACTTAAAATCGAGTTGTTAATACTAATGTGCAAGTGGTTGAAGCACAAACAAATTAATAGTTTGTCTCTTACTTTACTTTTTAGTGTTTTTATAACTTACATCGTTTACCTATTTCGTTATTTTAGTAATATAATATAACGTTTTATAAAATCTTGAATATATAGTTGTGTCTTGCTTATTTGTATCTACAATTTGATAAAAGTTTTATTCGAATGGGTTAGATTAGTTTTTTTTTCTTTACCATGAGGAATTGAACCGATATTGTCTAAAGTCTGAACATCTATAACTGTACCATGTCTGTTTTATAGTTTCCTTGATGTGACGATATAAAATTCGTTGTATATGAAGTTGTATGCGTAATTGAGTTTTTTAATAACGTAAAATATAGTGAGTGCCAATATAGTAATGGTACCATGACGAATCGAACTGATACTGGTCGAATATACATAGAAACCGAAATTCGCTTTTATGGTTTTCAATCAATATAAAACATATCTCTTTGTGTTGCTATATCAAGTGTTGTATCGTACTAAGCCAAACCAATACTGACCGAAAACCCGTTGCGAACCGCAGATAATCCAACTAGTTTATAAAATTACTAAACTAGACTTAGTCTAGATAAACATAATCAATATATAAATATCTATATAGGGTAGGGATCCTGTACATTAATCCAGAAGTGTGAGAAGTATATTATAACACTATATAACACCATATAAAAACCGTATAACACTATGTAACACTATATAACAAATATAACACTATACATCTATCATAGACATGCTATCAGACAAAATATAGTGTTATACTTGTTATATAGTGTTATATAGTGTTATATGGTGTTACATAGTGTTATACGTGTTTATATGATGTTATATAGTGTTATATATAGTGTTATAATACACTTCTCACACTTCTGGATTAATGTACATGATCCTTTATATATATATGAACATGAATGGATGAAATAAACGATCAAACATAACTAAGCGTAAACGAATGAACGCTTATGAACATGATGTTTTTCATGTTTGTTTGTTTGTTTAACTAAATGAGCATAAAATATTGTTCATGTTCGTTTGTTTATCAATTGAATGTAACATAAACAAACTCTCTGATTAATTGTTCATTTTTTTTAATCACAATAAGCTTATCTCAGTCATACTTGTCAAGTTACATCAAAACAGAAGGTAGACGGGTAATAAGTTGCGCCGCCACCCCTTTCTGACATGTTTGTTTAATTCACAGACCTAATCCTAGGTTGATATGAATAAATAAAGTTTAGAGTCACATGTAACTGTGAATGAATAAAATGTATTACTATTTTACTCTTATAGCACTTTATTTACGACTTCAATCAATCAACCCAAATGGGTTTGAAGTTTGGGAGTAGGGCTGTTCATTTTTATCCGAAACCCGAAAACCGACCTGAATTCGAAGTCATCCGAACCCGAATTAGAGAATAACCGAAAAATCCGAACCCGAACAACCCAAACCCGACCAACCTGAACCTTAAATGAGTCGGTTATCGGGTCACTTTTTTCCAACAAAAAACCCGAACAACCCGACCCGAATAACCCGAAACTTGAAACACGAATAAAAACCCGAACACTGGTTGTCTTTTTTTATAGATGCGATTTGATTTGGAGTGTTTTGTATTTGAAACATTAAGTTTTGGGACTTTTGAATATTATTATACCATATTGTTAAATGATATTTGAATATGTGATGATATTTTTTTTAACAACATGATATATATGATGATATTTTCTAAAAAAACATTCTTTTTTTTCATTTTACATCTATACCCGAAAACCGAACAACCCGACTCGAACTAACTCGAACAACCCATACCCGAACAACCCAAACTTTAAACGCGTTAGTTATCGGGTCACTTTTTCTTAACAAAAAACCCGAATAACCCGACCCGAAAAACCTGAAAACCGAAAAAATAACTCAAAGAACACCCCTGTTTGGGAGGGTTTGTTTAGAGTAGTTTTCCCCTTTGGATTCCAAACGCAACAAAAATGGAACCAAAGCCATCAACCCTCGCACCCCTTCCAGAAGAAAACCAAAATCAAGATCAAGATCAAGATCAGCATGCACCTGCGCCTTCTGCTTTCGCCTCAAAACCCATTCGTCCTCCCACTCAGTCAGTTCATCCCTCCAATCATATCAAATATGTGTTACTGATGGTGGCAAATTAGTTGCAAAATTGGCTTCTTTCTTATTAATTTTAATTTCTAGATGTGGTACAATGTATAAATTAGGATATGTGTGTTCATTCTTGTGAAATGAACTCAGTTGTGAGTATATTTCTTTAGATGATCGATCATAAGCTTATTATTATTAGATCATGAAAATACTTAATATTCTTATGCTTGTTCTTGAATCTTGATTTATCCTCCTAAGCAGTTGCAGAAATGATACCTGACTTTATGTAACTGCCAGTGGTTTTCTGAGATTGATGACTGTTGTTGTAAGTCTGTGATTTAACATATAACCATATGGTTCTAGTGCCGTGAAAGTGGTCGGGCTTGCTTCGTAAATTGTTATGCCATTAGAGTTGAAATACCTAGATACCTATCATGTCTAGAAGTTCTGCTGATAATTAGACGAGTCACTAATTTAAGATTCTTGTGAACATCTATGTATATTGCTTATACATTCATCATTTCTTTTTATTTCTATTCTATTGCTTATACAAAATTAAAGGGAAAATTTTATAGGGTAGCAGTTAGACCGGCTATGTTGTACGGGACAGATTGTTGGGCCATCAAGAAAACACAAGGGCGCAAGATGGAGGTGGCGGAGATGAGGATGTTAAGGTGGATGTGTGGCCACACGATGTTAGACCGAATAAGAAGTGAGGTTTTTAGGGATTGGTTAGGAGTAGCTAGTATAACAGACAAGTTAAAAGAGGGGAGGTTAAGATGGTTTGGGCATGTGAAGAGGAGGCAGTTGACAGAACCAGTTAGAGCAGTGGAAACCATGACTGTGGAAGGAAGGAGGAGTAGAGGCAGGCCCAAGTTGACTTGGGATGACAGACTTAGACAAGATTTGTTAGAATTGCACCTCTCTGAGGACATGGTTCATGATAGGAGTTCGTGGAGACGTAGGATTAAGGTTAAGGACTAGTAGGTGAGGGTATGAACGTGTCCTACCTGTGCCTTGGGAAGGGGGGGGGGGGGGGGGGGTTAGTTTCTTTTCCACATTAGGTAGACCAACATATGATGATTTTCGTGTATATATGCATATATGTTGCTTACTGATGACTTATTTGCCTACTGCTACGTGATTTACTTACCCGTTTTTCGGGTATCTGTTTGTTGGTGGTTTTGGAGCCGGGGGTCTCTCAGGAAGCAGCCTCTCTATTCTTGAATAGAGGAAAGGTTTGCCTACATCCCACCTCCCCCAGACCCTACCAATAGTTCTGCTATTTGTGGGATTTACTGGGTATGGTTGTTGTTGTTGTTGTTGTATAGCAGTCTCAGTTAAACTTAACAGTTAGTCTTTGACCATGTAGGACATCTTCAGAAAAATACTCCCCGTTAGACTGGAAAGGATATTTTGACCAAGAGGATGATGTTTGCATCCCTGACTCAAACGATGTTAGTGACATGTTCATATACTTAATTCTTCTCCCCGTGCAAATTGCACTGTTTCCTCTGTTTATTAATCTTGTTTTTTTTTTCTTTCTGATTTACTGTGCCATTTAGGTCTTTCATGTATATACTGCAGGAAAGGAAGGACCAGTTGTTTTTTGCCTGCATGGTGGTGGTTATTCTGGGTATGTCTGATTCGTGCTCCTCAAATATATTTCATATAATTCTATCTTGTTTTAATGTAAAGAATAATTTTATAAGGAGAAAGCAATTATTTTGCTACCAGAAAATGAAATTCTTTCAAATAATATTTTGATATGCTATTATCAGGCTATCATTTGCTTTATCAGCGCGTGTGATTAAGGAGAAAGCAAGGGTAGTCGCAATGGACCAGAGAGGACACGGGAAATCATCCACAGAAAATGAAATAGACATGTCTATCGAGGTGCACTTGTTGAATCGTATAATTCCTGAAGTTTTTGCACCTTTAGATATCTGTTATAATTTCCTAAATACGATTTCACTTAATAATGTGTTACGCCTTGTGCATTGCAGACTCTATGTAAGGACGTTGAGGCTGTTGTGAAGACAATGTATGGAGATGCTCCGCCAGCAATCATACTTGTTGGCCACAGGTTTGTTGTTCACTTAAAAACCCCGATATGAGATTTTAAGAACGTGTTAACTCTGTACTTGGAAATTAAATAAAAGATTAATTTACTTTACGATAAAATTAATTGCATGCAGCATGGGTGGATCGGTTGCAGGACATGTGGCAGCAAAGAAATTGTTACCTAGTTTGCATGGACTTGTGGTTGTAGATGTTGTTGAGGTGCTTGACTCAAACTACTTACCATAAACTTTTGTAAGTGTTGAACTTAAGAATTATTAAAATTTTATTTATTGCGATGTCAGGGGACAGCTATGGCTTCTTTGATGCATATGCAGAAGATTCTATCGAACAGAATGCAGTATTTTCCGTCTCTTGAGAAAGCGGTAAATGGGCCTTTTGAATTTCTCTTACTCCATTAAGAAGCTTGTTTGAGTTATATCATATATAGCTTGTGCTACATTTCTTCAATATATGGCCTCTATGTAAAACCAGCAATACTATCCTTAAATGTGTCTTTGTAACCTTGTGTTTTTTGTGCCATAGCTCAATAATTCATAGACTAGACTTATGCTTAACAGTCACCTTTAATATATTTTTTAATTGGAAATATTTTTTGATTCTATTAGTGTCATTGTTGGCTAACTGCAAGCATATGTTGTTAAGTTGACACATAACAACACTTTGTACTATGGTTTTTGACACATTTAATGTTAATAATGTCTGTATAAATATATCTTTATACAAAAGGAAAATAAAATATTGGTGGATACACATACATGTAGTCATGTATATTTGCTTGTGTCTCTGTGTATGTATATAAACACATATACATATGAGATATAGGACTCAAGTGAGATCATTGATAATGCTTTTTCTATCACTAGCAATTTAACTTTTTATTGTGAAAAACTTCCTTGTTATTGGTAGTGTTTTCATTGAGTTCATGTTGTCTGTGATATCGAAACGAAACGTATATGCATGCAGATCGAATGGAATGTGAGAAGCGGCTCTCTAAGAAACATTGAATCTGCTAGAATATCGATTCCTGGTACCGTGAAGTATGATGATTCACAGAAATGGTGAGGTTTACGGATATATATAAATTTCTGTATGTTGTCTGTCCTCATCACATATCTCATCAAAACACACCGGTTGATTCTTCTGAGTCTAATTTATCTTTCTCCTTCAGTTTGTTCTGGTAGTAGTTGTGTAAATTTCAAAGGTAACCTGGTTATATTTTTGCAGTTACCGTCACAGAGCACGATTAGAGGAAACAGAACAATATTGGAGAGGATGGTACATACTATATACACTAATATATTTTTATGTATTTAAGAACAGTCCTGTATTTCTCTTCACATGATCTGATTGATGCAACAACGAAAGGCTATCATATTATCTAAAAGTTTTAATTTTTTTTAATGTTTTAACGTCCAATGTTTGTGTGTGTTAAGGTATGAAGGCCTCTCGGAAAAGTTTCTATCATCTCCCGTTCCGAAGCTCTTGCTGTTAGCTGGAACCGATAGACTTGACAGGTCTCGTTTGCTTTTTAGTCATGAATGACTTAACAACCTTATAATTATTTGTTGAAGGTCATGAGTATGATACTTATTATTTGCTGTAACAGGGCTCTTACAATCGGGCAAATGCAGGGTAAGTTTCAAATGGTGGTTGTACGACATACTGGCCATGCGATACAGGTCACAATTCTTTCGTGTCTTTTTTTTTAATGCTTGCTGGATCCAATATATTATAACCCGTTACTTACATCTACTCTTGGATATTACAGGAAGATGTACCTGATGAATTTGCATCGCTTGTACTCAATTTTGTCTCACGTAACCGAATAGGACCTCATGGAGTCGAGGTTTGCATCACAGTTTTATCTATAATTTTAGTTTATACATCACACAATATATATTATTCTTTTATATTTTTATCATAATTATATACATAATAATATTTATTATGTAATTATATATTAATTGTATTAAATAAACATTATTAATTTGTATAATCCTTTAACGAGCTGATCCCAAGTTGCTCATGAGCGGCTCAACTCACTCACACCCTTATCAGGTTTTCGATTTCCTTGAACACTCTAATTTTGTGTTGCAGATTCCAGGAATTCGCGGGCCATCACAGCTACATACCTGAACAAATGGCGAAATATGCAGACGTGATGAGACTAGACGGCCTGCTGCAAAATAAGTATGGATCCATCATACATGCCTGTGTGCATGCAGATTGCAGATTAGAGTTTTCTTGCTAATGGTCATCTAGGGATTGTTGCAGACTGTTGTTTATGAGTGGTTATCGTTTATACTATTATAACATATCTACATTCCTGCAATTCTACATAAAATATTTTAATGCTTGTTACATTTCTTAAGTTTACAGTCTTTTTGCTATTTCTTTGAATTTCAAAATATCCGGTTACAAAAATGGCAGGTTCTAATTCGTTTTCTACATCAACCCCAAAACGTTAGATTAACCGTAAATAAAGCCCCTAGTAATTTCCATTTATTCGTCGATGTGCTCGTATAAGACATGTACATTATAATAAGGTTGGACGAAACGTTAAGGATGGTAATTTTTTGTTGTTAAACACAAAAGGATATAAATTCACTTTTAATTCATTTTAATCAAAACATCGTAGTTTCAACTTAATGTTCACTTACCCGTTTTGTTAAAACTTAATGTTGATTTAGTGCAACCCATACATTAGAGGGTTGAAATATTACAACTGTAAAGTTGATTTTCATACATAACATATCCAAACCATTTTATTATCATTATGTTAAAATCAACTACCCAAGACTTAATGTCTTGCATAAAACAAAAATAATTAATGTGTACATTCTGTGTTAAATGTTCATGTTATTGAATTAATCAAATGCATCTATGTTTTGGTTTTTTTGTGAGTTATAGTTCTGTTACAACAGGTTCATTATGCAAGATAATAAATGCATTTTCAAACGTATCTAGTTAGCTGTCGCATCATATTTTTTTTACAAATCCACCAAAAAAACACATTTTCTCTCCAACCCCACAAACATCCTTACCAACACTTATATTTCCACATCATCACCACTTTTACATTTTTTTTACTAATTAAAATCTTTTTATCAATAATACATTTTTTTCCGCATGATTTATAACGAAAATTATAAAAGCAAAACATTAAACTTCTAACATTAAAATATGTTTTAAACTTTTGTATTATTTTTTTATTAAAAGTAGCATTAATAAATTTATATTTTCATACAAAAATATTACAATTTTTTGTTATTTTATCCAATTACTACATTGAATTGAAATGAAAAATTAATGTGGTATACAAATCATTAAAGCAAGAAAAAAAAAATCCAATTACTATATTTGATATGAAAAATTAATGTGGTATACAAATCATTAAAGCAAGAAAAAGAATAAAACAAATAAAAAACGTACATTGGGCCTCAGCATCTTACCAAATGCACAATTTTTTTTCAAAGTGCAATTCATTCGAATGCAAACTTCTCCAATGTAGTCTCCCCTTAAATGCTAAATCCACGTAAATCAAATGCAAGCTAAGCATGTTGCATTGGCCATGATGTAATAGCTAACAAATTAATCTAACTTATAATAAAAGACTCCAAATAATGCCACATAACATTCTCTCCTTCAATCTCATAAATTTTATTTATATTTGTTTAAAAAATTTATTTTAATATTAATATTAATTAATAACCAATATATAGATATTGCTTATTTTTATCCTTATCTTTATCTAAAATTAATAAATAACTTCAATTTTGCAATTTAGACCTTTTGTTTCTTTTACTTTTAACCCAAAGTTTTTCATCTTTTCCAATTTAATCCCAACTTTTTTTATTTTCAATTTTAGTCCGTCATACTTTTCATCTTTCCCAAGATTTTCGTTTCCTTGTAAATTTTGTGAGTTAATGCACTGCAACGTGCGTGTGGGGTTCAACATTTTTTCGTATATTTTTTTCCGTTTGACTGGCCCGTCACGTCACATCTATTTTTCTGCGTTTGACAAGTGCGTCCAACACGCGGGTCCTGGATGGACTTAGTTTCTATGTTTTACGTTTCGGTTTAATTTCTCAGCAACGAGCGTGCGTGATTCAAAGATTTTACATCTGCTTTTCGCTCGGCGTTATTTTTTCCTGTTTTTATTTATTTTGTTTTTACGAGCTTTTCCGGTGTTGGTGGTCGCTGACAATGGTATAGTATTGCTACTACTTAACACAATTTTATGACAACCGCTGCAACGTAGGAGCTTAATACTAGTTTTAACAAATAAAGACCAACAATAGAATGGCATGCTTGACAAATTTAATAGCCAAAGCATATAAAATCAGCAATTCTGATTTTGTGTTGCACCATAAGACAATTAACAAATAAAGACCAACAATAGAATGGCATGCTTGACAAATTTAATAGCCAAAGCATATAAAATCAGCAATTCTGATTTTGTGTTGCACCATAAGACAAAAGTAATGATCCATTCTTGGAATCCTACAAGTTACAACACTACCCCTCCACATTATGAGGAACTTCAACTTTTACACCAACTTTAAAATCCGACTAAAATAAATAGAAGATGGTGATCTAAATAAAAACAATATATTCTATATGTGCATTGATCGTAAATAAACTGAAAAGGAGCTAATCGTTGATGCCCCTACTATTTGAGCACAATTTTGCTTTATTTTATTTTCGCGAGCCATCACTTAATAACAGATAATCTGATCCATTTTATTAGTTATGATGATCCCTGCGTGATCTCTTTCCAAACTCTAAAGCATTTTGTTTTCATTTGATCCGTCCGCTTTATCTATGACTATCTCTACGTGATTTTTTAGTGTCAAGAAAGAACATAAGATTATGTAAACTTGTGTGTATATTATCTTCATGTATTCACTATGAATAGAAAGGGTTCAATCCTTAGCGACACCCCTATATTCGAATATTTGGAATGTGTAATATACTAATGTGAAATTCAATCGTCGCGATATTTCATTTATTCATAAGTTTGATTGTTGTGAATTTATTTAAGTTAATCAAGGATTACGCTAAAATGGGGGAGGATTGTTAGATATTTTAGTGTAATCGGGATTAACTTGGTGACCAAAGGAAATTATACTACACATCGAACAAGTTTGGAGGTGCAGGAGCGCACGCTTGTTCGAGTTGTTATAATTGTAAGTGTTCGGGCGGAGCGTCGAATGAGGGTTCTAAGAGGGGCAATGCCCCCTTGGCGGGGTCGGGGAGCACGGTCTAAGGGGCAGAGCCCCTGGCTGGGGTCAAGCTGCCCAGAGGCAGTTATCTGCAAAACAATCCCCAAATTCGTATCTTCTTCTTTGGTTACATTACTGGTTCATTCACGAATTCAAAAACACACATATTGTGGTTCAATTTCTTGAATCATAGTTGTATCCGATTGAATTATTCGAGGGAAACGCCGAAATAATTTGATCTGAGAGTGATTATACATATATTTAATTATGGGTCTACATATTTACACACCTTATTGCCTATTTCCACACCTTTCAAGACGCCTTGTATAGAGCTATACGAGGCATATAGGGTTGCTTTTCCGACCAGCTTCTGCACCAAGCACAATGTCACATCAGTCACATCAGACGGGGAGTCTAGGTCTGTACGAGGAAGGGATACGAGGCATAAAGACGCTTCGTATAGGCCTATACGAGGCGTCTTTAGTGACTGATCTGACTATACGTTTGACAAGTGACTTAAAGCTATACGGGTAGTCTAGAGCTATACGAGGCGTCTATGTCTCACATAAAGTGCAACATACAGTGCATTCTTTGTCCACCCGATCATTCATTCATTCATTCTGCTTCTTCTTGTTCCTTTTTTTCATTTCAAACATTTCATTTCATTCATTCTGCTTCTTCGAAAGAATTGGCATTTGTGTTCTTATCACCCCGAAGTGTTGAAATGTCATCATACTGGGACGGCAACTATGTCTTCGGGCAGTATTCTAGAGACAACTGGGTGCCTGAAAGCGTTCCGGTAACAGTTATTAGCTTAAATGTTTTAACTAGTTGTTGTTTTAGTTTATTATTTACTAATGATGATACGATTGTTTATTTTGGAGGAGTCTGGCGTTCCCGATTCTAATGAGCAAGAGGAGGTTGTGTCTAGTATACAAGGAGAACAAAACAGACCGTTTCTAGATTTGAACAAGCATCCCCCTGTTGATGAAACAGCCCCTGTAGATGACTCATACCATGCTGGTCAACCAAGTTATCCGACGCAACAAGGGTATCCGGATTATAGATACGGGTGTGAATATTCTTACGGAGGAGACGGTGGATACGGAGGAGACGGTGGATACGGAGGAGACGGTGGATACGGAGGAGACGGTGGATATGGCGGATATGGTGGTTATGGTGGATATGGTAGATATGGTGGTGAGACACCTCCCATCCCGGACAGTCCGTACTTATAAAAGAATGTATTAATTACTATTTTTTTATTATTATTTAATTATTATTATTATTATTATGTATTATTTATTTATTTATTGTTATTATTATTATTTATTATTATTGTCGATGTTACAGGTTTTCAAATCTTTAGATGAACTAAAGAATCGGATACAAGAAATAGCAAACGCGGATGGTTTCGTTATTGTCACCCGTCGATCAAAGAAAACCGGGGGAAGAACCGGGAGGGTATGGCTTGAATGTGATCGTGGTGGTGAGCACCAGACTACAACAACACTTAGAAAAGCCAGAAGCAAAAAAACCGGTTGCCCGTTTTACCTGTTGGCTGTGCGAAACCACCCGTATGAAACCTGGAAGATAAAAGACGGAACAATTGAACATAACCACGAACTTTGTGAGGACCTGTCGGCCCACGCGTTTGTGCGAAGGTTTACTACAAGTGAAATGAAACTGATCGAGCAGCTGACAGCTCAAAACATGGAGCCGCGCAAAATATTTCAAACGATAAGGAAGCAGGACCCCGACAGGTTTCATGTTTAGAAAGACGTTCAAAACGTTGTGGCGAAGATTAGAGCCGAAAAAAGACAAGGATTGACTCCCATGCAGTCACTAGAAAACATACTGATAAACAACGACTTTATTTACGAGACACGGGAGGAACCCGGAACAGAGATCGTAACAGAGATCTTCTTTCTTCATCGGGACTCAAGAGACATGTGGCGTGCATTCCCCCACGTCATGCTGATCGATGCGACGTACAAGACAAACATATACAATATGCCCTTTATTGTCGCACCCCGATTTCCACGTGTCACCGGTGGGCCCGGTAGGGGAGTATCGTGACGTGGTTGGCAACATAATAGTCAAACAACACAATATTTAATATGCACAGCGGAAGCAATTTAAAGATATCTTTCAACCGAATAAAATATTGTAATATCGTGTATCACAAACAATTGAAAGTCTATCCACAGACGGATCGAAATAAAATAGGAAACAGTAGTTCAACAGACGATAGGCATCTTAAGCTTGCGAGACTCTTTATTGATGCTAAGGAGAGAATCCAACCTATTACGCTTAGTACCTGCATTTAATCTTTTTGGGAAAATACGTCAGTTTACACTGGTAAATACAATCAACTTACTCATTTAAAAAAAATGATTAAAAATTGATTTGGATGCACGTGGCATAAACATTTTATAACTTGGGAGAATCATTTAAATATATAATCTTGTAAAAGAATTACATGTTCCTTATGCGTTCAGTAGCCCGGATCGTGTCCGGGTTAAAGATCAATAGATACACCACATTATTCTTTTATGCACTGACGGGTGTACGCCTACACCCCGCGCTTAAGTCGTGGCCATTTCGTAAAATGATGCCAGGGATATCCGGGACATGGTCATTAACACGCCAAAGGCTTTAAGTAAACAAAACATATTTAAACGGGCCGATTAAATTATTCAATTAACCACCAAACGATGGAAGATTTAATGCCCGACCAAGCGATATTTTATATACCGTAACCCAAGCCCGTATAGGGAAAATAAGTTAAAAGTATTCACCTGAGCAAAGTAATAATCACAATAAGCAATGCAAGTAGCTTTTACTGGTCCTCCTAATCTGGAACGAAGGTTTATAATAACCTATTAGAATCCTAATGGGTCTTTAGTTAAGCTTAAGCTTAGACCGGTTAGTTTCAAAGATACGGTTCGTACGCACTATTAAGAGAAGACCGGATAGAATGTGATTTATACCCGACAAGTTTGAAGACTTGCTTAATATGGGTATTTCATACACATTCTGGATTTTGAGATAAAACCGATAAGGTTTGACCCGTTTCGGCTAATTTATGCAAACTAGTTACATAAACCGAACCGAACGCGTAATAAGCGTAATGGGTATTCATGAGAGCCATATACAGGTTTCCTAAGTTAATATGTCTCAAATATGTTGTGACATCAGTAAGATGTCTTTTATTATGCCCGAAACGAATTTAAACACAAACTATGCCCCGTAGGGGTAGTTTGGTCATTTAAAAGGTTATAAAAGAGTTTAAGTATTAACCTGAGTTACAGGTCTGATGTAATCAGTAAAAATACTTAATTTAATAAGTTATATCAGTAGGGTAAAGTATATATGTGAAATTTATCAATTATAACCAAACTATGCACCGTAGGGGCATTTTGGTAATTTCACATAAGCCGTAAAGCTCAAAACTGAAGTCTAATTTTAACAACCTTTTCTTACTGATAAAACATTATAATTTACCTAAAATATCAGTAGGTATCAACCCTTGTATGTTTAAAATAGTTATAGTACATACTATGCGTTAAAAACGCTTAAAAAGGCGATTAGAAGCCGTTTCCGGGTTCTATATGGAAAACTGATATTTTTATTATTCTAGAAGGCTTAAAATAATTTATTTATCATATGTATTCAGTAGCAAAAGGTTTGGAGTCGATTAGATATGTAAAACTCATTTTATAGCCCGTAAGGGCAAAACCGACAATTACCGGATTAAGCCTATGACTATAAGTTATGCCCAGCCTAAAATTAATTAAAAATATTCAAAAATCCCAAAATAATATATTACATCAGTGGGTAATAAGTTTGATATCAAAAAGTGAGTTTAAATAGGCTATACGCTAATTACGCCGTTTAATTAACATAAGGCTTTCAATTTACGCTAATGAGCATAACTCTCAATCTACACCTCCAACTGATGTCAAATTTTGGGTGCAAGTTTATATATCAGTAACTAAAGTTTCTACTCTTTTACATTTTCAAAAATCACGTTTTAAGGTGAAAAGGGCATAATGGTCAACATATGAGCAATTAACGGAATCATGCGTATTAATTGGTTAACTAATGAACCACGGTGTATAATCACAGAGGGTTATACTAGCATGTAACCTGGTCCAAATAGAGCTCTAAGGTATTTCTAAATCATACCAAAATGGGTCAGAACTGAAGTCAAAGCAAAAGTCAAAGCTTTGCGACTTTCGGTTCCGAACCGGGTCTAAACAGTAAATTGTCGGGTTGAACATGTTTAGACATGTTCTTACACTAATTACCAAGTTATATTAATGATCAAACAGGTTGTATGTGTTCTACATTGCTAATCATGCAAAAATTAGAAATTAAGTATCCTGTTGACTTTTTATTAACAAGTTTGACCCGGCATTTGACCTAGTTGGGGTGGGAATCAGGGGGAACCCTTTTAAGGGTTTATTACCCACATAATTACCAACTTATAACTACTTTCAATTCGACTAATCACTGGACCATTAGTGATTAATCGTTAAGTCAACCGTTAATTACGACGGTTTGACTTTTAAGCTAAAACTAAGCAAAAAATTAACTAAGAAAGGTTAAGCAAACTTACCAAGGTCCTAAGCACGATTAGTGATCACTTGAGAGAAGTCTTGAGCTCCAGAAATGATCAGGAATGCAAGAGAAAGGTGTGAAGAACTTGTTGCAACTTAGTGGCTTTATATAGTGATCAAGAACCCACTAGATTGTTGACATGCAAGTCTACAACTGACCACAATTCATCCACAAGTGTCCCTAAGTGTCTAGGGGTTGTTTAGGGGTCAAGCAAGATGAGGAAAATCGAGTTAAAATCGTTTACAAGGCTATGGCAGACAAGAATCCAGCAAAATCAGAGCATGCTGATCAGATAAGGCCGTCGCGTAGCGCGACGGCATATGGGTTAGGGCTCGCGCTACGCGAGCATGTGTGTTTCAGCCAAACCAATTTTCCATTATTTGCAGTTTTGGTCCCTGGTCCTTCTAAAGGTCGCTTTCACGTCTTGTTTTGCACTATGAACCCTCTAAATTGACTTATAAGGGCTTTAAGACATTTACCCACTTTGTTTAGTCCTCGGTTAACTTTATTGTTACCCGAAAAGGCCTAACTTTCAACGTTGACGCTTTTAACCCCTCGCATACGAATTTGATCATAACTTTCTCATACGATAACGAAACCTTATGAAATTTATATCGTGTATTCTAGTGAGCATAATTTACCGTTACAAAGCTTCGGGTTTGTCAAAAGGTCAATCAGAGGTATAACTTAAACATGTTGACACATTTAACCCCTGTAGTTTGTAATATCTCACTTTCTTTCATATTTAGCTCCGTATGATCCATGATTTATTCGTTTGAAGGTATGAGCATCATGTAGGGTTAATGTACAATATATTTACTCACTGTTGACACTTAGAAGTCGTATATTCATATACTTTTCACGATTGTCAACTTTAATCCTTTTATAACATTCTTTCACACGTTCAAACATATGACACGTGTCAACACATTATAGGACGTGAATTTTCGAGGTGTTACATCCTCACCCCCTTAAAAGAAATCTCGACCTCGAGATTTACTGAAATAAATAAGGGTACTTTTTGTTTCATTGTAGACTCAACCTCCCACGTGTATTCTCATTTGACCTTTACAATAGGCACATGCTTTCTTCGAAGCTTCTTAACCTGTCGATCTTCAATCGACAATGGTTTTTCCACAAATTTTAAGCTCTCATCTATATGCACGTCTGTATGTGGTATAACCAGTGATTCGTCAGCGAAACACTTCTTCAGATTGCAGATGTGGAATACATTATGAATACCACTGAGCTCTTCAGGTAAGTTTAGCTTATAGGCAACTGATCCGACTCGTTCGATAACCTCGAAAGGTCCTATGTATCTCGGGCTCAGCTTGCCTTTCTTACCAAATCGCATCACTCCCTTCCAGGGTGATACTTTAAGCAATACTTTGTCACCTACTTCGAAGTGAAAAGGTTTACGCTTTGGATCTGCGTAGCTCTTCTGCCTATCTCGGGCACCTTTGAGACGGTCACGAATCTGGACAATCTTGTCCGTTGTTTCAAAGACTATCTCTGGTCCTGATAATTGGACATCTCCAACTTCCGCCCAACAAACGGGCGTTCTACACTTTCTACCGTATAAGGCCTCGAAAGGCGCAGCCTTAATGCTGGTATGGTAGCTATTTTTGTAGGAGAACTCGATCAATGGTAGGTGGTTATCCCAACTACCACCTAAATCAATTACACATGCACGTAGCATGTATTCCAATGTTTGGATGGTATGCTCACTCTGTCCGTCAGTCTGAGGGTGGTAAGCCGTACTGAAATTTAAGCGCGTGCCCAAAGATTGTTGGAAACTTTTCCAAAAATGTGATGTGTATCTAGTATCTCTGTCAGTGATAATAGACACAGGTATGCCATGTAAAGCTACAATCTTATCCACGTACAACTGGGCTAACATGTCGGAGCTGTAAGTCTCCTTGATGGGTAAGAAATGTGCTGACTTAGTCAGTCTATCAACTATAACCCATATCGTATCATTTCCTTTCCTTGTCTTGGGTAACTTGGTGATAAAATCCATAGTTACCATTTCCCACTTCCACGTAGGAAGTTCAAGCTGTTGTAGCAAGCCTGACGGCTTTTGATGTTCTGCTTTGACTTGCGCACAGGTCAAGCATTTAGCTACATAGGCAGCTACAGACTTTTTCAAGCCTATCCACCAATAGTTTGCCCTTAGATCCTGGTACATCTTATCAGCTCCAGGATGAACGGAATATTTGGAACTATGGGCTTCCTGGAGGATAACATCTCGAAGTCCTCCATAGATTGGAACCCATATTCGTCCATTCAATCTAAGAATTCCGTCCTTTCCAAGAGATAACTGCTCCTCAGTTACCCCTAGCTTTTCATTAGGATAGTTAGCTTCCAACACAGCTTCCTTCTGTGCAGCTAACAACCTTTCATTCAAACTGTTCTTTATTTCAATGCTCTTGGCATTGATTCGGATGGGTTTCACCCTTTCCTTTCTGCTCAAGGCATCAGCGACTACATTCGCCTTGCCGGGATGATATCTGATTTCACAATCATAATCATTTAACATCTCCATCCATCGGCACTGCCTCATGTTCAAATCCTTCTGGTTAAAGAGGTGCTGGAGGCTCTTGTGATCAGAATAGATCACACACTTGATACCATACAAATAATGCCTCCACAGTTTTAGTGCGAATACAACGGCACCCAACTCCAAGTCATGGGTGGTGTAATTCTTTTCATGCACTTTTAACTGTCTTGAAGCATAGGCAATAACCTTGCCTCTCTGCATAAGCACACATCCCATGCCAGTGTGTGATGCGTCGCAGTAAACTACAAATTCTTCGATTCCATCAGGTAACGTCAATACAGGAGCGTTGCTCAACTTTTGCTTCAGAATATCAAAGGACTCTTGCTGCTTAGGGCCCCAAACGAATTTTACTTTCTTCTTAGTCAAGGAAGTTAGGGGTGTAGCAATCCTTGAAAATTTTTCAATGAAACGCCTGTAATATCCTGCCAATCCCAGGAAGCTACGAATCTCTGTAGGCGTCTTTGGCTCTTGCCAGTTCATAACAGCTCCAACCTTAGCGGGATCCACTTGGATACCACGCTCACTAACCACGTGTCCAAGGAATTGGACTTCTCGAAGCCAAAACTCACACTTAGAGAATTTTGCATAGAGCTTCTCATGATGTAGGAGTTTAAGAATACAACGAAGGTTTTTCTCATGGTCAGCTTGGTTCTTCGAGTAAATAAGAATGTCGTCGATGAAAACGATGACGAATTTATCTAAGTAAGGCTTGCAAACGCGATTCATGAGATCCATGAACGCGGCAGGTGCATTAGTGAGCCCAAAAGGCATCACTAGGAACTCGTAATGACCATAACGAGTCCTAAATGCAGTTTTGTGTACGTCTTCATCTCTAACCTTCAATTGGTGGTAGCCTGACCTCAAGTCAATCTTCGAGAAATAACTTGCCCCTTGTAGCTGATCGAACAGATCGTCGATTCTGGGCAATGGATACCTATTCTTTATTGTGACCTTATTAAGTTCACGGTAATCGATGCACAGACGCATCGATCCATCCTTCTTCTTGACAAACAAGACGGGTGCTCCCCAAGGAGACGGACTAGGTTTAATGAAACCTTTAGCTAGTAATTCATCCAGTTGTGTTCTCAATTCCTTCATCTCCGTTGGTGCTAACCTGTAAGGTGCTCTAGCAACTGGTGCTGCTCCAGGGATGATGTCAATTCTGAATTCCACTTGCCTATCTGGTGGTAAACTAGGTAGTTCTTCAGGAAAAACTTCTGGGTATTAAGAAATGACAGGGATGTCTTCCAACTTCGGTTTCGGTTCATCAATAATCACTTGTGCCATGTAGATGACACAACCCTTCTTTAAACACTTAGAAGCCTTGAGCATAGTCACTTGCTCAGGCAGTCCATACTGGGTATCTCCCCGAATGGTAAGTGATTCACCAGACGGAGTCTTTATTACCACTTGTTTCTTGTTGCAGACAATTTGGGCCTGGTTATGAGATAACCAGTCCATACCCAAAACTATGTCAAAACCGGCTAACTTAAATGGAAGTAGGGACAGAGGAAAAGAGTGGTTCTTAATGGATATAACATATCCATCTAACACAGTAGAGACGGTTTCTAGGGTGCCATCTGCTAACTCCACCTAATAATTCACACTTAAGGTTTTGACAGGTAATTTCAGCAATTCACAAAACTTATTATCAACGAAAGACTTATCAGCGCCTGAATCAAAAAGTACTCTTGCATAGACATCATTTACAAGGAAAGTACCTGTAATCACATTGTCGTCTAGAACCGCTTCCCTTGCATCCATTCTAAAGACTCTAGCATTGGTCTTCTTGGCCTCTTCAGGCTTCTTGGCGTATTTAGGGTAGTTGGTTTTAATGTGCCCTTTCTTATTACAGCTGTAGCAAGTTGCATCCTTCAGCTTTTTGCAATCCAAGGTCTTGTGTTCCTTGGACTTGCATATCCCGCAAGCAAAGGTTCTTGACTGAGTATGCGAGTTCGATTCAAGTCTGCACTTTCCAAAGTGCTGTTTCTTGCAAATCTTGCACTTGGGCTTCTCACCAGACTGATGCCCATCTTTCCTTGACTCAGACCCCCTCTTGTTGTCACCGTTTCCACGGTGCTTCTTGCTCGACCTCCGTGAATTATCATCTTCACGTTTTCTTTTCTCAGCATCTTTGTTCCTCAGCGATCTTTGTCTGACCGCATCCAGAGTGAGGGACAGAGATATGTCAGCTACAGATCTGAAAGTAGCTGGCCGAGAGGCCTTCATGCTTGCCTTAATTTCCGGGGCTAAACCACCGATAAAACGAGCTATTCTTTTTGGTTCCGGGGTCACCAGATACGAAACCAACCGGGACATTGTGTTGAAGCTCGTGAGGTAAGCTTGACAGTCAAGGTTTGTCATCACCAACGATAGAAAGTCAGACTCTATCTTCTCCACCTCATGCCGAGGACAGTAATTTTCCCTGATAAGGGCAACAAATTGTTCCCATGACATGTTGTACAATGGGATTTTCCCAGTGGCTTGAATCAGTGATCTCCACCAGGCTAACGCTTCACCCTTAAATGATTGCGACACAAACTTGACTACATCCCTCTCAGCGCATCCGCTGATATCCACAACTATGTCCATCTCATCTAACCACGTCATGCAGTCGATGGCTCCCTTTTCCCCAGTGAAATCCCTGGGCTTGCATGAAATAAATTATTTATAGGAGCAACCCTTAGTACGGGGTTCTTGATTAAGTACAAGTTGTTGAGATGGAGCACTGTGGTGGTTTGAGGAGAGTCTATCATCATCTTTCTTGGGTTCATTCTTCTTGGAAGGTGGCTTTGTATGCGGTGTAGATAGGGTCCTACTCCGAGTCCCACTATACTCTTCGTACTGCCGCTCCAATGCCTTTGTAACTGCGTCGTCTACCAACGCTTTCAATTCAGCACCCGTTAAATTAATTCGGGCGTTATCATTATTCTCCACTGGGTGACTATTTATCTCATCAGAGTCAGCCATTTTAATTGAACTGTTACAGAAAACAAGGACAATAGTTTACTTGGGAGTTTATTATGGAATTGTCTTTTATGGAAATTCATTAACCATGGTAACAGAGACCATATTTGGTTAATTTATTAATCACATTTATTTAGGATTTCTATTATAATTTATCCTAATTATAAAACAATAACAGTTTTATTTGTGGCACAAAAAGGCATAGTCACAAGGACATTTTTAAATTATAAGCTATGATTTCAGAGAATCAAAGCATGAAGGAATACTGGCACAACAGGCCTAGTCACAAGGACATTTATAAATTATAAGCTATGATTTCAGAGAATCAAAGCATGAAGGTATACTGGCACAACAGGCCTAGTCACAAGGACATTTATAAATTATAAGCTATGATTTCAGAGAATCAAGGCATGAAGGTTTGAACCTAGTTCATTACCTTTATCTGACAGGGAGTCATCGCTACCACTGTCTTTTGGCTCATATGGAAATGAGCAGGGCACGTAGGCGCTATATTACCACGTATGGTCAAAATATGATCATCTCAATTGATGATCTAAACCCATGATTCAGAGATCATTAAATTGGGTTAGGAATCTTTTGAAGAATCCAATAAAAAGAATGACGTGTGTGATTTTAACGAATCACGTCTGCCAGGAGTGTTAACCTATTTTTAGATGTTAACAGGGATCCGAATCTTTTAAACAGGTCTTACCATCTTGGCCAGGTCTTTACAATGACACTCAGGCTAGGTTTCACTCTTAAGATTCTTATTCAATATTAAACAGGCAGATTATTATTAAAAGGAATGATTTTGATTTATTTATTTCATGTAATATATTTATGCATATAATAGCAAAAATGAAATTTATAAACATAACATTCCATTACTTATTAAAAGATTACATACTGCCCTAAACGGGTCTTTTCAACAAACAAGTTACCCACGCAGGGGTCAAACAACATACTAGTCCTCGCAGGGACTTAAATAAACATCATACCCTCGTAGGGATTAACAGAAAGATAGACCCACGCAGGGGTCAAAACAAACAAACATACATACATACCCACGCAGGGGCTGATACAGCAAGACAGGCCCACGCAGAGGCTCAAATGATACAAGGAAATTACAACAACAGTGGAAGGATTCAATGGTCCTTCTTGTTCTTCCCTTTTATTAGGCTTGTCAATCCTTGGAAGAAAGTCTGTCGCTCCCTGCGATCGCGGTGAAAGTCTCGCTCGACCTGGTCTAGCCTCTGAAGAATTTCCTCCCATTCTGGGGGAGAAAACCATGGCGGCTGCGATTGCGTCCGTATGATAGGTCTGGCAGGTATATGGTACCCCTGGGTTGGGTACCCTGCTCCCCAAGGAGCTCCATACGGTCCTTCAGGGTTAATGGCATTGTAATTGGATGCTACCATGTATGGATCGGCTTCAGCGTAACCGTAGTTGGTGTGAGTCGGCGGCCCAAACGGGGTGTACATCATAGAACCCGTGTATGCTGGTATCGGGTTATCAAAACCCATCGGTGGTGGTTTCTGTGCAACTGGGTTCGAAGGTCGACCCATTTGTGGATCTTCGTGATGTGGCGGATAATGACTGCCACTTGATTGTCGAGGAGAGCTAAAATGAAAGTCTCCTCCTCGCGCGGACATCCGCGTTCCGGTTCTCCTACGCCTCGGCGGTTGTGGAGGTGCCGGCTGAACTGGTGGTGGTGGAGGCGGTGGCATGACTGCCACAAACCGTGAATCCACAGAGGGATCCTGCTGCTGCTGCTGCTGGTGAGGCGACGAATGATGCGAGGGTGTGAAGTACCACTCGTGCTGGTTAAATCGCGCCAGGTAACTGTCCGGACCATGGTAGGGTGATCCGTGAAAAGATGAACCATCCGAGATCTCAATAGGATGGTTCGGAGTTTCGGTTGCTGGCTCGATGGGATCCGTGTCCTCTTCCATATCCATAGCGTTGTCTCCTGAGAAGTGGTCCTCCAGTCCCAATGGGTTAAAACCCACTGGTTCTTGTATATAATTCGCCGGGTTAAACCGGCCCCTAAAATCAGATGTAGGGTCACCAAAGGAGTGGTGCGATAAAGATCGCTGTAAAGGTATGTAGGAAGGTTGTGGGTTGTTGGGCTCATTTTCCGAATGTGGCCCATATGAGTTATGCACGGGAGGTGTCGAACTGTGCGAAACCGACCGTCTAGCCGGCTCGAAAAGGTTCCTCTGGTTCTGTCGAGGATCGTCACTCTTGGTAGTAGAAGGAGCTCGCATATCGCATATGCGAAGGTCCTGCCTCGTTGTCATTGGGGGCGGTGATTGGCCCCTTGCCTCTTCCTCTACGTCGAAAGAATCTTGGCGGCATTTTTAATCCTGTCAATACAACATAAGATAACGACAAGAATATACATAAAATAAAGGACAAAACAAAAACCAAACAAAATAGAATTTGTCCTATGTTAATATGTTATATGTCTAGACTCGGAAGTT
Source organism: Helianthus tuberosus (assembly GCA_030545235.1). Taxonomy (NCBI): domain Eukaryota; kingdom Viridiplantae; phylum Streptophyta; class Magnoliopsida; order Asterales; family Asteraceae; genus Helianthus; species Helianthus tuberosus. The sequence goes on along the minus strand of CM060449.1, from coordinate 64,873,030 downwards.
TTTGAAATGTGCAATTGTGTAACGGAGATTAAACACAAAAGGCTAGTGTTTAATTCACTCAGTGTTGGCTCTGATACCAACCTGTCACACCCCGATTTCCACGTGTCACCGGTGGGCCCGGTAGGGGAGTATCGTGACGTGGTTGGCAACATAATAGTTAAACAACACAATATTTAATATGCACAGCGGAAGCAATTTAAAGATATCTTTCAACCGAATAAAATATTGTAATATCGTGTATCACAAACAGTTGAAAGTTTATCCATAGACGGATCGAAATAAAATAGGAAACAGCAGTTCAACAGACGATATGCATCTTAAGCTTGCGAGACTCTTTATTGATGCTAAGGAGAGAATCCAGCCTATTACGCTTAGTACCTGCATTTAATCTTTTTGGGAAAATACGTCAGTTTACACTGGTAAATACAATCAACTTACTCATTTAAAAAAAATGATTAAAAATTGATTTGGATGCACGTGGCATAAACATTTTATAACTTGGGAGAATCATTTAAATATATAATCTTGTAAAAGAATTACATGTTCCTTATGCGTTCAGTAGCCCGGATCGTGTCCGGGTTAAAGATCAATATATACACCACATTATTCTTTTATGCACTGACGGGTGTACGCCTACACCCCGCGCTTAAGTCGTGGCCATTTCGTAAAATGATGCCAGGGATATCCGGGACATGGCCATTAACACGCCAAAGGCTTTAAGTAAACAAAACATATTTAAACGGGCCGATTAAATTATTCAATTAACCACCAAACGATGGAAGATTTAATGCCCGACCAAGCGATATTTTATATACCGTAACCCAAGCCCGTATAGGGGAAATAAGTTAAAAGTATTCACCTGAGCAAAGTAATAATCACAATAAGCAATGCAAGTAGCTTTTACTGGTCCTCCTAATCTGTAACGAAGGTTTATAATAACCTATTAGAATCCTAATGGGTCTTTAGTTAAGCTTAAGCTTAGACCGGTTAGTTTCAAAGATACGATTCGTACGCACTATTAAGCGAAGACCGGATAGAATGTGATTTAGACCCGACAAGTTTGAAGACTTGCTTAATATGAGTATTTCATACACATTCTGGATTTTGAGATAAAACCGATAAGGTTTGACCCGTTTCGGCTAATTTATGCAAACTAGTTACATAAACCGAACCGAACGCGTAATAAGCGTAATGGGTATTCATGAGAGCCATATACATGTTTCCTAAGTTAATATGTCTCAAATATGTTGTGACATCAGTAATATGTCTTTTATTATGCCCGAAACGAATTTAAACACAAACTATGCCCCGTAGGGGTAGTTTGGTCATTTAAAAGGTTATAAAAGAGTTTAAGTATTAACCTGAGTTACAGGTCTGATGTAATCAGTAAAAATACTTAATTTAATAAGTTATATCAGTAGGGTAAAGTATATATGTGAAATTTATCAATTATAACCAAACTATGCACCGTAGGGGCATTTTGGTAATTTCACATAAGCCGTAAAGCTCAAAACTGAAGTCTGAGTTTAACAACCTTTTCTTACTGATAAAACATTATAATTTACCTAAAATATCAGTAGGTATCAACCCTTGTATGTTTAAAATAGTTATAGTACATACTATGCGTTAAAAACGCTTAAAAAGGCGATTAGAAGCCGTTTCCGGGTTCTATATGGAAAACTGATATTTTTATTATTCTAGAAGGCTTAAAATAATTTATTTATCATATGTATTCAGTAGCAAAAGGTTTGGAGTCGATTAGATATGTAAAACTCATTTTATAGCCCGTAAGGGCAAAACCGACAATTACCGGATTAAGCCTATGACTATAAGTTATGCCCAGCCTAAAATTAATTAAAAATATTCAAAAATCCCAAAATAATATATTACATCAGTGGGTAATAAGTTTGATATCAAAAAGTGAGTTTAAATAGGCTATACGCTAATTACGCCGTTTAATTAACATAAGGCTTTCAATTTACGCTAATGAGCATAACTCTCAATCTACACCTCCAACTGATGTCAAATTTTGGGTGCAAGTTTATATATCAGTAACTAAAGTTTCTACTCTTTTACATTTTCAAAAATCACGTTTTAAGGTGAAAAGGGCATAATGGTCAACATATGAGCAATTAACGGAATCATGCGTATTAATTGGTTAACTAATGAACCATGGTGTATAATCACAGAGGGTTATACTAGCATGTAACCTGGTCCAAATAGAGCTCTAAGGTATTTCTAAATCATACCAAAATGGGTCAGAACTGAAGTCAAAGCAAAAGTCAAAGCTTTGCGACTTTCGGTTCCGAACCGGGTCTAAACAGTAAATTGTCGGGTTGAACACGTTTAGACATGTTCTTACACTAATTACCAAGTTATATTAATGATCAAACAGGTTGTATGTGTTCTACATTGCTAATCATGCAAAAATTAGAAATTAAGTATGCTGTTGACTTTTTATTAACAAGTTTGACCCGGCATTTGACCTAGTTGGGGTGGGAATCAGGGGGAACCCTTTTAAGGGTTTATTACCCACATAATTACCAACTTATAACTACTTTCAATTCGACTAATCACTGGACCATTAGTGATTAATCGTTAAGTCAACCGTTAATTACGACGGTTTGACTTTTAAGCTAAAACTAAGCAAAAAATTAACTAAGAAAGGTTAAGCAAACTTACCAAGGTCCTAAGCACGATTAGTGATCACTTGAGAGAAGTCTTGAGCTCCAGAAATGATCAGGAATGCAAGAGAAAGGTGTGAAGAACTTGTTGCAACTTAGTGGCTTTATATAGTGATCAAGAACCCACTAGATTGTTGACATGCAAGTCTACAACTGACCACAATTCATCCACAAGTGTCCCTAAGTGTCTAGGGGTTGTTTAGGGGTCAAGCAAGATGAGGAAAATCGAGTTAAAATCGTTTACAAGGCTATGGCAGACAAGAATCCAGCAAAATCAGAGCAGGCTGATCAGATAAGGCCGTCGCGTAGCGCGACTGTAACACCCGTTCTTATAATTTAAGGTTTAATGAATCTTTTACGAAAACTATCATGTAATTACGATTACATATACATCAGAAATACGGGTTTACTAAAAGTTTTACAAATCATAAGTTATTCTACATAACGTGATCGAATTCGTTGTTTAAAATTTACAACGTGGCAAAGTGCGGAAGCGTGTATCTTTATCGTGTTCGGTTCTTCGCTGAGCTTGATCGTCTTCCGGCATCCAAAAGTACCTATATTCCAAAAACATGAAATACTTTAGTCAAACGGGGTTTAAAACGTGTCTAAACGAATCCGGGAATTTAAACTAAATAAAATATACTTTGTTTCTGAGTCCACCGTAACTCAGTATGTAACCATCGTAATCATATCAGCTCCACCATAACTTACGGTGGCATGACTAAATCAAGTATACGCAATCATATGTCTTTTTCTGGATTAATAATGACATTATTAATGTGCAACGATTTTCTATACAACTGCTGTAATTGACCATTATGACCCATTCAGAGCCCGAACTAGATTAACATGTTCAAAGATGGATCGTAGAAAACTTCAATACCTTCGTAAGCATATAAGGTACACCTTCTAACGAATTTTCTATGATTTTATATGATTTTTTATAAAATCAGCACAGCAACTATATTTTCATTTTTCAAACAGCTTTCAAGGTTTTGAACAGCTGTTTAATTCATTCTTTTGGCCTATTTAACAACCACATTTGTTTCTTATGATTGAAAACAGTAAAAATTTACTTCATAAGCTTTCCGAAAAGGTATAGAACACCCAAATCGGATAAACGGTTGATTTTATATGATTTTTTTAAGATTAGTCGAAATCCGTATAAAAAGCTGCGGAAATCATGTTTAGGGTCATTTTAAATTCGAACCAAACCATCAAATGCAACCCATTTCCATGGCTAAAACCCTTATTAAACTCTTGGTAATGGTTAGAAACCTATAACAAATATAATGACCATCGTCCGTAACATTTGGTTTACTTATTAAGGTAACCAAAAACTTATTTTAGACTTCGTTTAACTCTCATTAGCCTTACATTTAAATGAGAGTTATCTTATTATGCGTACCTGGCTCGGATCATTACATTGACCCATTTAAGTACCTTGCCTCAATATCTACTAAGTAATAGCGATGTAAATATCCACTCGATATTTATTTCTGAAATCAAACAACTCATCAAACCATTAGTCGATATTGTCAAAAGTGATATTTTCACCTTTTGACCCGTTGGTCTAAATGACCGATAATATTGGCGAGATAAAGCTTATTGCCATCTCGTCTACACGACTCGTTCCGATTTACACTGCACGGTCGTTTTAACTATAATTCACCTCTTAACGCTTTTTGGCCTAATAAGGCTTACGAAATATGTATCTTTCAAAACCAATAATTATTGTCAACAAGTGTCCAAATTTCAATTTTACCCTTATTGGTTATCTTGTTCCGTACGACTACACGCCGGAAACACCATATCTCAACTTTCCATTTGTCTTGTTCGAAATCAAAACAACAAAAGGACATTCTAAACTATATGACTAGTGTAAGCTATACTTACTTCGCATCCGAACTATGCTTTTCCTTTCCTTCTTGATTTGTTTGATCCGCTCCCTCATCAAGCTTCCACCTATCTTGTTACGCGTCAAACTATCATCATTCACAAGGTGGTTAGATTAGTCATTTCAATTCACGACTATTCCACCTCACGTATTTTCTATGTCGAAACTACTACTTGACTTTATCATTGGTTAGTTTGACTTTTTAAAAGTCAATTGACTTACCAACATATTCATATGCACATTTGGTTCATTGAACTCACTTAGGCATATTTCATCCGAACTCTTAACAAAAAAATCAAATTTTTACATACTAACTTAGTAAGCCGCGATTTCATTTAGGCATTTCATATCAATGAAAATTGGCTGTTTTTGGTGACTTGTTTAACCTGTTTACAAGTCTTCAAAAATTATGATTTTTTTATGTGGCGTACCTCTCGGAGGGTTAGCCCTTGAGTTAAAATTTCAAGATCTAACTCTTTACCAAAAATTCGTGAAAATTCATTTACTAAGCTGCAATCAGATTCGTCACTTCTGACTGCAGCTTACGGAAAAATTCATTAAAAATTCCTCGTTTATCCGATTGACGAAATTCCAATTGGCGATTCTTTTAATCGCTTAAAACTTTCTACAGTAAGAATTTGAAATCATAACTCAATTCCTAAATTGAGTTATGACATTCGTGATGGGCTGCAATTTCTGTCAGAAAACGCAGCTTGAACCTTTGATACGGAAAAATTCATAAAACGCTCGATTTTTGTCGAAAAAATGCGATTCCAGTGGGGTTTTAAAGATATTTCCTGGAATTACATTCTAGACTCAAGAAACACATTATTTTATCACTTTTTGTCCAGGTTACAGCCAATATAAATCGGCTGTAAATTCTGATCAAGAATCGTTTGAATTCAGCTTTCAATTTAAGCTTGTTTTTGACATCATAACACTATTTTTTTTGCAATCAAAACCATAAAAACATCTCATACATGAATTTAGTATCAACAAAAACTTGAGCTAAGCATGATTTCGACATATACTTGTCTAGGGCTTACTCCTAGACACTATATTGTTCCTATTCCATGCAATTAACAAACATGCATCATAAATTTTCAGATTTCCTAATTTCGTGAGATTTTCAAGTTGAGAGTTTTCATCAAATTTTACATACCTTGTAATCCTCTTGTGATGAGGATCAATAATCTATGCTCGAATTTCGTTTTGGACCAGATTTGCACCTCCAATTGAGAGTTTTAGTGAACTTTTCTAGGGTTTGAGAGTGGGGTGTCGCCCCTGCTCATTCGTGATCGACCAGAACCCCCAAATGGGGTGTTTTGTTTTTATTTTTAATTAAAATCAATAATATAAGTTTCAATTTTAACAATATTGGCCCCTCTAATTTGGTTAGTTAATTAAGTAGGGCACAACCTACTTATTTCTAACAATATTCCCCACTTATTAACTAGGTTAAACATTCCTAGTTAAATTAGTGGGTTCGGGAAATCTATAACCAAGTTTATTTCAGGTCCCGTTAACTCGGGCCTTCTATCACTTTATTTCTTAAAAGCTTTTTATTCACTTTTTGTTTATTATTAGGATTAATTATTTAAATCCTAATATTTACCGGGTATATTTTTTTTTACCACTAACGGTATTTTACCCGTCAGTAATATTAACGTGGTTTGCTTACCAAACCCGTTTTTGGGGTGTTACAAGTCTACCCCCCTTAAAGATGTTTCGTCCTCGAAACCTTTTCTTACATAATTCATTGAGTTTAAACTCAATGTATTTGATCCGAGATATCATTTAAACATTACTTATACTTTTAACCAATTATTAGTATTACCAGATAAGCATGGTAACATCTTTTTGGTCACTAGTTGTCTACGTATCTCATATGACTTAGTGCAACTTAAAATAACGTAATCTCGTTATTTCCACTAGTTTAGTTAACTTAGCGATATCCATCGCTTTCATATACTATCGAATTCCTTACAAATCCGTTATTTTGACCCGTTTAAAGATCTTTAGTGAAATCTTTTACTTTTAGCAACAAATTCTTTTGTTTTCAAATTTATCTATTCGGTTCAGCAATACCGAATCTACCGTTTACAAGCAAACCAAATTTTCTTGATTTGAATTGGTGACCTTAACCGGTCTCATTAACTAGTCTTATTAGTTCAGTTACTTTTATCATTCGCTTGGTTATAATGTGATTTTACTTCACATTACATTTCCTAACCGTGATTGTGTCACATCATGTTTAATTTGTATCAACCTTTCATTTTTTAAAATATCACTTTTCGAATATATCATCTTGCGCCTATCAGTGTCAAGACTTGTATCTTTCATGCTTACTATTTAAATTCCTATCAGAATTTATGTTTGTAAAAACATTATTTCTTACTAAAACCGAAGTTTTAGTTTTAGGATCTTTTCTTTAACTTGTGTCAATCATCCATACCCGGATATTGACAGTCCGTAATTTAATCCTTTACAGTCTTAGTTTTATGCGGGGATTCTTAACTGATTTCCTCGCTTTATCCAATCTAACCCGTAGGTTTTATCACTTAGCCTTACGGGCTATTTTTTATTCGACATTCACCTCTTTAGGGCGAAGTCCCTATAACTTCTTTCTAATCATGACCCGTGGGTCGTTTTAGTCCGTAGATCTCTCATTTGTTTATAACCCTAAAGGTTATGTTGATCCCGTAGATCACTCTTTTTACTCGTGTCTTATTAAAATATATATTTGGTGTCAAAGCACTCTTTTTACGTTTGAAAATCATTTGTCTCAAGCTTACCGTTATCCGGCTTGCGCTTACTTATGCCTTCAAGCATTATACTTTATTCAACCCGTTCAATCTCAAAATAGTTGAATATAATTATCAAAATTTCTATTTACGAAATTTTATGGTCTTTTAGTCATAACTCATAATCCGAGTCCTTTGACTTTAAATTCGTGTTCTCGTTTCTCGGTTTACGCATGTGTTTAAATCCTTACCCATTAACCGGGTACTTTACCGAAGTCATTATTAGTGCAAGCATTCCGGTATACATCAAGTTTTCGTTTTAATTTGTTTGGTTGTCTTAGCGGAAGCCCTCGCTTTTATTCAACCAAACCTTTATTCTTTATTTGACCATCCTTGACAGTCTTTTAAACTATGAATGATGATTATCATCATCATCATTTCTTTACTACGACCAAAGTTAACGATTTTGATCGTTTTTCTCGTGTGGGCAATACCTTTGTTTCTATGACCCCGCGGGTCATTTATACTTTGGTTTTACAATGCCCTTTTTGTCTACCATGGTTTTCGATCGTTTTTCCCCATGTGGGCAATACCTTTGTTTCTATGACCCCGCGGGTCATTTATACTTTGGTTTTACAATGCCCTTTTTGTCTACCATGGCTGTTTCATCAAAAATGACTTATGTCACGAATTTCCTTGGGTCTTTTATTTCTATGTGCGCCATACATCGTTTTTATGGTTCCCGCGAAAACCATTTATACGAGTATGCCCATGAGATTTCTTGACCCTAAGGATCCTTTAAATTTCATTCTTCTTGACCTTACTACATCGGACATAACTGCGCTCATTATAAGAAGCTCATGCTATCATGTGTTCACTACTTACTTGGCCAGAGTAAGCGATCAACACGTGGTACGCGTGACCTTATTATAATTACCACATCACGTCCCATGTAAGTAACTCCTCAAATTATCTCCATGTTTATGGTTTCATTTGGTAAAACTTTATTTAATTGTTAGTTAACAATTATTAGTTTTAGTCGTTTATTCCTTGAACATGTACAATGTCCCTTTTTATAAACGTTTATTCACATTCATTGATGTGATCATTACTTTTCTCAATAGGATTTATATTGAGAATATTTACTTGGATGATCACTCTTGTCCAAGTTTCTATATAAACAAGTCTTGTTATTCATTTGTTATTCATCATTGTGAATAACACATTTCCTATTAAATTTCTCTTGGAAATCAGGTTTTCCAAGTTCTATCATATGTGTATGCAACCGTTATTACTTACGTGTTTGTTGCATATAACGACTCGTACGATTAAATTTAAAAGTGTGTACCTGGTAATGCTTGCCCTAACGGGCTTCTCTTGTCATTAGTCTTGTTCGCGACCGTTACGCGATTTTGGTCCTTGATGAGTATGCTCTTCCTATCATACCTCGGACCGTTCCATCATCATATCCATAATTCGTTCAACTCCCGTCATCTTCAGACGCGAGTGTCCTTCAATTAAAACATTCACAAGAGTTAGTAATGTCAACTTCAATAATCGCCCGTATTATAATACAAGGCTTTTTCTACTATACGCGTCAACGCGCGTATTTTCGTCAACCATATCAATCATTTAAATTGGGGTAACATATACCACACGATAGCCCTATGTGTTGTTTACAACACTTTAGCATACTAACTATTAACGTACTTGTACTTACCGGATTTGCGATCAAGCCTCGAACCGAACACTATTCTTTGTCAAGAGCATAAGGTTTAAGTCCAAGCATGGTTCCTCCCCACCATACTCGAATCTCTTAAACCAAGGCTCTGATACCAACTTGTAACACCCGTTCTTATAATTTAAGGTTTAATGAATCTTTTACGAAAACTATCATGTAATTACGATTACATATACATCAGAAATACGGGTTTACTAAAAGTTTTACAAATCATAAGTTATTCTACATAACGTGATCGAATTCGTTGTTTAAAATTTACAACGTGGCAAAGTGCGGAAGCGTGTATCTTTATCGTGTTCGGTTCTTCGCTGACTAAAACTGACACGACTTAACCATTTGTTGATTGGGGGGGGGGGGGGGGGGGGTTTCTAAAAATCCTAAGAAAATGCAAATAAAGACTAAACTAGATTAACTAAGTAACTAACACGAACTTGCACGAAGACTTTGACCAGTGGGGAATGAAGACTACCTAGGCTAGACGCAAGCTAAACTCAGAATGGATCTCTATCTGATAATGTTGTGGTGTGGAACCGGGATCTTAAAATGCTAAACCTATTAAGACACCACTAAGCCCCTCGAACACTCTCAAGGCGATTCTTGTGGCGCTACCTAGGCTGTTACGTTTACCGATTTGCTAGATTTCTTTTCCGTCCTCTAGTTTCTTGAAAGTGCTTATGTAAGACGCTCTACTTTGCCGCGCGAACGTCTAAAGCGACAATGGGTTCTACTCTTAGTTTAATAAGCTATGGAATGTTAAGGACTTATAACCAAACCTAGACCTATTAATATCCTCGAGCCTTTCTGCGACGAGTCTAGCAGCACACTTGATTTTATTAGATTACCGAATATTACTTCTAAGGTTACTTACTAGATTTCACCCTAAAGGATTAATGACCTATTATGTGATATAGACAGTCACCTAAATCAAGAAACCTAGCCCGAAACTATTCCGTGATAAAGACCGTCACCAAGATTCGAACGAAGCAACAAACAATAATAAAATAATCACAAGCACACATACGCACCAAGTTAGAAATCCAAAGCTTTTACAATACAAGAAAGATCCACAACCACGCTAAAATCAAATAAAGATCCAAACTTTGTTAAGCTATTGTCATTAACCTAGGTAGTACGAGAAGTTTAGCCAATAGTCATGATCAAAAACATAACAAGCAATGCAATCAAATCTGAATTCATCTTGTAACAAAGTGAAATGAACGAAAAACAAGGAAACAGGAAGTTTAAACCCGTATTCTTCACTCCCGAACGCTCCAAAGTGTCACCTGATGATTCCACGCTTCCCGAATGCTTCAAATAGCCTCCAAGGGTGCCAAAGAACTCCAATTTTCGTCCAATGTTCGTCTGATTTTATGTGTCAAAACTGGTTCCAGCCGTCTTCTGTGCGGCTCCCTCAATATATATTATAATATAGCCGACTTATTCCCTATATTCCTTCCGTTCCAAGCAAAGTCTGGCCGCCACTTTCATCTTTGTTGCGGCCCAATGTAAAATCCTTACCATTGCCTGATTAAATTTCAAAGGCCCACCAAATTTCCTTTTAACAATACACAATGAATTAATTTCGTCCAGAATTGATTCTCATCGTCTGATGTGGCTTTTTATCCAAGAATGATGTCAACTAGAGTCATGTTTAAAAACAATGTATAAATTACTTTTTCAAAAGCCCATGACCCCACATATATTAATGATCCGATTACATAGTTATATTTTGTAGAGATAGTGGCATCGACCCACTTCACAGAAATTAGCGGCAAATTTAATTTGGTCATTGGTGATCTACTCTACTCAACTGGCTGGTCATTTAATTATAACTCTTTTTCGCTCCATTTGCACCAGGACCTGCCAAAACACGATATAATATAATATAATACTAAAACTAAAAATAATAGATAAAACTATACAAAAACAATACAATTTACACGGGACAAATATGTATATTTTACCCTACATCATTCCTCCCCACCATACTCGAATCTCTTAAACCAAGGCTCTGATACCAACTTGTAACACCCGTTCTTATAATTTAAGGTTTAATGAATCTTTTACGAAAACTATCATGTAATTACGATTACATATACATCAGAAATACGGGTTTACTAAAAGTTTTACAAATCATAAGTTATTCTACATAACGTGATCGAATTCGTTGTTTAAAATTTACAACGTGGCAAAGTGCGGAAGCGTGTATCTTTATCGTGTTCGGTTCTTCGCTGAGCTTGATTGTCTTCCGGCATCCAAAAGTACCTATATTCCAAAAACATGAAATACTTTAGTCAAACGGGGTTTAAAACGTGTCTAAACGAATCCGGGAATTTAAACTAAATAAAATATACTTTGTTTCTGAGTCCACCGTAACTCAGTATGTAACCATCGTAATCATATCAGCTCCACCATAACTTACGGTGGCATGACTAAATCAAGTATACGCAATCATATGTCTTTTTCTGGATTAATAATGACATTATTAATGTGCAGCGATTTTCTATACAACTGCTGTAATTGACCATTATGACCCATTCAGAGCCCGAACTAGATTAACATGTTCAAAGATGGATCGTAGAAAACTTCAATACCTTCGCAAGCATATAAGGTACACCTTCTAACGAATTTTCTATGATTTTATATGATTTTTTATAAAATCAGCACAGCAACTATATTTTCATTTTTCAAACAGCTTTCAAGGTTTTGAACAGCTGTTTAATTCATTCTTTTGGCCTATTTAACAACCACATTTGTTTCTTATGATTGAAAACAGTAAAAATTTACTTCATAAGCTTTCCGAAAAGGTATAGAACACCCAAATCGGATAAACGGTTGATTTTATATGATTTTTTTAAGATTAGTCGAAATCCGTATAAAAAGCTGCGGAAATCATGTTTAGGGTCATTTTAAATTCGAACCAAACCATCAAATGCAACCCATTTCCATGGCTAAAACCCTTATTAAACTCTTGGTAATGGTTAGAAACCTATAACAAATATAATGACCATCGTCCGTAACATTTGGTTTACTTATTAAGGTAACCAAAAACTTATTTTAGACTTCGTTTAACTCTCATTAGCCTTACATTTAAATGAGAGTTATCTTATTATGCGTACCTGGCTCGGATCATTACATTGACCCATTTAAGTACCTTGCCTCAATATCTACTAAGTAATAGCGATGTAAATATCCACTCGATATTTATTTCTGAAATCAAACAACTCATCAAACCATTAGTCGATATTGTCAAAAGTGATATTTTCACCTTTTGACCCGTTGGTCTAAATGACCGATAATATTGGCGAGATAAAGCTTATTGCCATCTCGTCTACACGACTCGTTCCGATTTACACTGCACGGTCGTTTTAACTATAATTCACCTCTTAACGCTTTTTGGCCTAATAAGGCTTACGAAATATGTATCTTTCAAAACCAATAATTATTGTCAACAAGTGTCCAAATTTCAATTTTACCCTTATTGGTTATCTTGTTCCGTACGACTACACGCCGGAAACACCATATCTCAACTTTCCATTTGTCTTGTTTGAAATCAAAACAACAAAAGGACATTCTAAACTATATGACTAGTGTAAGCTATATTTACTTCGCATCCGAACTATGCTTTTCCTTTCCTTCTTGATTTGTTTGATCCGCTCCCTCATCAAGCTTCCACCTAGCTTGTTACGCGTCAAACTATCATCATTCACAAGGTGGTTAGATTAGTCATTTCAATTCACGACTATTCCACCTCACGTATTTTCTATGTCGAAACTACTATTTGACTTTATCATTGGTTAGTTTGACTTTTTAAAAGTCAATTGACTTACCAACATAATCATATGCACATTTGGTTCATTGAACTCACTTAGGCATATTTCATCCGAACTCTTAACAAAAAAATCAAATTTTTACATACTAACTTAGTAAGCCGCGATTTCATTTAGGCATTTCATATCAATGAAAATTGGCTGTTTTTGGTGACTTGTTTAACCTGTTTACAAGTCTTCAAAAATTATGATTTTTTATGTGGCGTACCTCTCGGAGGGTTAGCCCTTGAGTTAAAATTTCAAGATCTAACTCTTTACCAAAAATTCGTGAAAATTCATTTACTAAGCTGCAATCAGATTCGTCACTTCTGACTGCAGCTTACGGAAAAATTCATTAAAAATTCCTCGTTTATCCGATTGACGAAATTCCAATTGGCGATTCTTTTAATCGCTTAAAAATTTCTACAGTAAGAATATGAGATCATAACTCAATTCCTAAATTGAGTTATGACATTCGTGATGGGCTGCAATTTCTGTCAGAAAACGCAGCTTGAACCTTTGATACGGAAAAATTCATAAAACGCTCGATTTTCGTCGAAAAAATGCGATTCCAGTGGGGTTTTAAAGATATTTCCTGGAATTACATTCTAGACTCAAGAAACACATTATTTTATCACTTTTTGTCCAGGTTACAGCCAATATAAATCGGCTGTAAATTCTGATAAAAAATCGTTTGAATTCAGCTTTCAATTTAAGCTTGTTCTTGACATCATAACACTATTTTTTTTGCAATCAAAACCATAAAAACATCTCATACATGAATTTAGTATCAACAAAAACTTGAGCTAAGCATGATTTCGACATATACTTGTCTAGGGCTTACTCCTAGACACTATATTGTTCCTATTCCATGCAATTAACAAACATGCATCATAAATTTTCAGATTTCCTAATTTCGTGAGATTTTCAAGTTGAGAGTTTTCATCAAATTTTACATACCTTGTAATCCTCTTGTGATGAGGATCAATAATCTATGCTCGAATTTCGTTTTGGACCAGATTTGCACCTCCAATTGAGAGTTTTAGTGAACTTTTCTAGGGTTTGAGAGTGGGGTGTCGCCCCTGCTCATTCGTGATCGACCAGAACCCCCAAATGGGGTGTTTTGTTTTTATTTTTAATTAAAATCAATAATATAAGTTTCAATTTTAACAATATTGGCCCCTCTAATTTGGTTAGTTAATTAAGTAGGGCACAACCTACTTATTTCTAACAATATTCCCCACTTATTAACTAGGTTAAACATTCCTAATTAAATTAGTGGGTTCGGGAAATCTATAACCAAGTTTATTTCAGGTCCCGTTAACTCGGGCCTTCTATCACTTTATTTCTTAAAAGCTTTTTATTCACTTTTTGTTTATTATTAGGATTAATTATTTAAATCCTAATATTTACCGGGTATATTTTTTTTTACCACTAACGGTATTTTACCCGTCAGTAATATTAACGTGGTTTGCTTACCAAACCCGTTTTTGGGGTGTTACGACGGCATATGGGTTAGGGCTCGCGCTACGCGAGCATGTGTGTTTCAGCCAAACCAATTTTCCATTATTTGCAGTTTTGGTCCCTGGTCCTTCTAAAGGTCGCTTTCACGTCTTGTTTTGAACTATGAACCCTCTAAATTGACTTATAAGGGCTTTAAGACATTTACCCACTTTGTTTAGTCCTCGGTTAACTTTATTGTTACCCGAAAAGGCCTAACTTTCAACGTTGACGCTTTTAACCCCTCGCATACGAATTTGATCATAACTTTCTCATACGATAACGAAACCTTATAAAATTTATATCGTGTATTCTAGTGAGCATAATTTACCGTTACAAAGCTTCAGGTTTGTCAAAAGGTCACTCAGAGGTATAACTTAAACATGTTGACACATTTAACCCCTGTAGTTTGTAATATCTCACTTTCTTTCATATTTAGCTCCGTATGATCCATGATTTATTCGTTTGAAGGTATGAGCATCATGTAGGGTTAATGTACAATATATTTACTCACTGTTGACACTTAGAACTCGTATATTCATATACTTTTCACGATTGTCAACTATAATCCTTTTATAACATTCTTTCACATGTTCAAACATATGACACGTGTCAACACATTATAGGACGTGAATTTTCGAGGTGTTACATCCTCACCCCCTTAAAGGAAATCTCGACCTCGAGATTTAATGAAATAAATAAGGGTACTTTTCTTTCATTGTAGACTCAACCTCCCACGTGTATTCGGGACCTCTAGGTGTTACATTTATCCAGATTGTTGGTATGACGCCTACCAACAAATCGTTTATTATCGCGCATGCCGTTGTTAGTAAAGAACGGGGTGATAACTTTGTGTGGGTGCTTGAGAGGGTCAAGTCAATGTTGGATGAATGTATGGAGCCACGTGTGATTTTAACGGATAGAGACCTAGCCCTTATGGGCGCGTGTGCTAAAGTATTTCCAGACGCCTCCAGGCTTCTTTGCAGGTGGCACATACAACAGAATGTTATGAAGCACTGCAAGGGTGCCTTCACAGATGAAGACTGGAAGAAATTTTTGTCATTCTGGGGGACATTGATTAAGTCTCCATCCATACTCATCTACGAGTACCACTTGCGCAACATGCGAAAGCGACTTGTGGAGTGCAAACGTTATAGTAAGTTTTTCTAATAACATACGACTCACCTATTATTATTTTATTAAATTATTTTTACTTTTTAGGAGTCTTCAAATACGTGTACGATAACTGGCTAAAAGACTATAAGGAGATGTTCGTCTTTGCGTGGACTGATAAGAGGCGCAACTTTGGTAATCGTACCACAAACAAAGTTGAGAGCCAACACGCCAACTTAAAGAGATACGTCCTAGATAGGAGCTCGCTGGACCGTGTAGTTGGTTGTGTCCGAGATATAGTTGAGACACAGTTCGGTGAAATTAGGAAGACTTTTCGAGAAAGCATCAAAAAAAGAATGAACCACCACAAACACCCGTTGTTTCAACACCTACTTGGAAAAGTATCCCATACAACCCTTGACTTGTTGAGGGGAGAGGCAATTAGGAAGCTAGATGTCTTGGAGCGCTTTCATTCATCATGTGGTTGCCAAATGTGGCACAGCTGTGGGTTGCTCTGTGCTTGTAGGATAGAAAAGTACATGCTTGAAGGTAATAATTGTTAAACGTACAACACTTGTGTGATATATTTCCGTTAATCATGTGACTTAAACAATGTTGTTTTTAACTGTGCAGAGCGTCTGATTCAACTCGAAGACATAGACGTCTTCTGGCGGAAACTTAACTTCCAAAGTTGTAAATTGATAGACGATGACGTGGTCGAAGAGCTAAATATTGCTAGACAACAATTAGAGTCGCACCCCCAGCTCAGCAAAAAAGCCTGATGTCAAAGATTAAAGCGGTGTTGACTCCAAAGAAATCTACCAAGAAACCACCGGTTGTCCAACAAAATACTCGTGGCCGACCAACAACAAAGGTTGGACGAGGCCTCTCGTATAGATGAAGAATTGAGGAGAAGCTCATTCGGTGATGCAAACACGTGCTTTGAAGGTTCCCGACAAAGTAAGTATGATAAACCTCGCCACAGCTCGTACGTTCCGTCACAGGCCTCTCAACAGTCGGTTATAAGGTCCCAAAAACCCAAAGCGAGCCTAAGCCGTTCAAAGAGTTCTAAGAAGAAAGAGACACGAGATGCTCACGGTTTTCCTTTAATCATTGGGGACGAGTACGTGGGAATCATCAAACAGTTTAAGTATGCCATTCCGCCAGTGTTCCATCCGTACGTCTCGTGCATACGAGATGTGATGCCGGACGGTCATTGTGGGTTTTGGTCTGTGGTTGTGGGCTTAGGAATGGATCAGAGTTCATGGGGGCTCATTCGAAGGGACCTTGTCCAAGAAATGGATCAGAACGAATCGATCTGGTTCCCAATATTTGATGCATGGGATGAAGGTTATTTTTACACGCATCGTCAGGGCCTAATTTGGGATTCAGTGTCCGGTTGTGGGGAGGATCACTGGATGGACTTCCCCTTAGCAGGACTTCTTATTGCACAAACGTACGGTATCGGTGTGCACCTGTTAACGACAACAATGGGTGCGAGTTCCACTTTCTTCCCGATACTAAGTCCTCCTGCTAATCAACAACCATTATTCATAACGCTTACACATGTTAACGAGAACCACTTCATACATGTTAAGCTGGAAGGGGATTATCCAATGCCACCAGCACACGGGCTATGGTTGACCCACCGAAGACCCCATACGGAACAATGGGAAGATATGTACTTGCCACGTCTAGAATGGTATACATCGATAATGAATCCTCCGTCAAGATCAAACCCCAGTCTTAATTACATCGACAGTGATACGGAAGAATGATTTTTGTAATTAATAGTATTTTTTTGTATTAATTCCTATAATTTTCTACAATTTCTATAATTTTTATTATAATTTCTATCATTTTTCTATAATTAGAATTGATTAAAACAGGTTAATAACATTTTTATAAAAAAATTACAAATATACGACTCGTATAGAGCTAGACGTGTCATATATCATTGATCAAAAGACCATTTTGCCACTGATATGCCCCCAATCTAGGCTTATTTCAGGGGCTAAAAGGTCATTCTACCTTCACCAGACGCCTCGTATAGATCTGTATGGGTCGTCTATTTGAGCGGGTTTTTGAAAATTTGAATTTTGAATATTTGAAAATCAAAATTTGAATTTTTTAAAAAAGGACGATTCGTATAGACCTGTACGTGTAGTCTATTGGGGCGGCAACAATTCTTTTTTTTTTTAAATTTGAATTTTGAAAATATTTTATGTTAATTACTAATATACCCCTGAAAGTCCCCAGTATAGGCCTTTAACAGGGGCTTAAAGGTAATTTAAAAAGATGGACGATGCGTAGATCTATACGACCCATACAAGTTAGGCGGCAACTTTTACACTTTTTCTTTTTTAATTATTAAAAAAAATGTTTATTAAATGACCATTTTGCCCCTGTAAAGCCCCCAGTATAGGCTTTAGTCAGGGGCAAAATGGTAATTAACCATTCCAGAAATATCTTTTTGGATTGGTTAATTACCATTTTGCCCCTGAATAATGCCTATACTGTGGGCTATACAGGGGTAAAATAGTCATTTAATAAAAAGGCTAGACGATGCGTATCGGTCTATACGAGTCGTCTATGCCTCGTATAAGGCTGGGGGGGCCTAGACGACCCTGGTTATCACCCCAAACAAAAAAACAAACACATATACGGAGAACACACATCTATACGCCTCAGATTAGTATTTCGACCGTATTTTCAAAGATTTGAAGCATTACTGGTACGTATTTCATCCCGTAGTTTAGTATTCTTGCCTCGTTTTTGCCTTTAGACCGTAGATTTGCCCTGAAATTTGGTTTTTGTTCGGTTTGGGGGTTTGAATCTAAGGTTGAAGATGAAGCAGGTAGAACAGGACGCCGAGTATAGCCCTATACGAGGGCTATACGAGGCTCTGAATTTTTTTTTATTAATGTTATTATTATTGTTATTATTATTGTTTTTATTATTATTATTATTATTGTTATTATCATTAATGTTATTATTATTATTATCATTATTATCATTTATTATTGTTATTAATATTATTATTATTATTATTATTATTATTAATATTGTTTATTAATTATCATTATTATTAATATTATTTATTATTATTATTGTTATTATTATTATTATTATTGTTATTGTTATTATTATTATTTATTATTATTATTGTTAATATTATTATTATTTAATAATAATAATTATTATTAATATTATTATTATTTATTAATTATTATTATTATTAATATTATTATTATTATTGTTATTATTATTATTATTATTTATTTATTTATTATTGTTTTTATACGTATACGGTATTTATTTGCAGATTGATTATGGAGGACGATTTGATTCAGGGCGATGACATTCAGGTAGAGCTTCATGGGGCACCCCCGGGGGGTCAGCCGGTTCAGCAGGGTCCACGACGGAGACGGCGGCCGCCTCTGGATACGCTGCAGGGTTGTCCGTATCTAGAGTTTCCCGACGGCACCGATGCCACCCGTCATTGCCAGAAGCTTAGGAGGATGTACATTGGATCGCATGCAGCGATCGACTGAGATGCGATAGATGTGATTGCTGAGACGGCTAGAGTGCGTCGGTTTATACCTGTCGATTCGCCGTGGCATCGTCTTTTTGATTTGGCGCACAAGCCGACCTACAGGGAGCTGCTGGTCGAGTTCCTTTCGTCATTCACATTTCACGCTCCTTGGGTCCCAGTGCCGCTTCCGCACCCAGATGCTCCCCCTCCGACTGAGGTTTCTTTCAGGCTCGCTGGCGTTTTGCGTTCGATGACGCTAGCAGAGTTTGCGGTGCATTGTGGTTTATACATGCAGGGGGAGATCGAGACTGAGGTTTACACAGCGGGGCTAGTGGTGGTTGACAAACCCACTCTTGTAGGGTTTTGGCAGGTGATTGCGGGGGAAAATCATTGGGAGCATGACAAGTCGAAGGGGAGGGTGTCGTTTGTTAGGGACCCACCGTACAGGTACGTATGTTTATTACGGCAATTATTGTGATTATGTGCATTGCTACTTCTATTTCAGCGCGCGGCTACAGCCGTGAGTGGTGTACGACCACGAATCTTTTTTTCCTTTATTGTTTGTTGTATAGGAGGCCGTGCGCGCTAGCACACGGTCTAGCCCAGTACTAAGCCTCCGCCCATCACCGGCAGGAGTGCGGATTTTTGTATGGCGGGGCGTACGTGACCGTCATTGCCCGTTCATTGGGCCTCGTACTGCACCAGGACCCACATCTACGGACGCCACTAGTCATGCCGACGCGGATGGGTTTTCAGTCGCTGTGGGGGATGAAGGTAATCAAGAGGTTCCCCGTTGGCACGCGGTTTAAAAAAAGTCGACGGGGGCATATGGACAGAGGAGGCCCTACCAGAGCATTTCGAGCCCTTTTATCCTCCTGCAGATCCTGCTGATGCAGTGCCCGTGGAGGAGCCTCCGGAGGATGTAGACGGTGTAGCGGTGCCACAGCCACCGCCACCTCTCGGGGCGCCTCAGTTTCCACGTCACGTTATTCCAGGTCATGCCCCAGGAGCTGCGCTACATCCGGATGTACGAGCCGAGCTTGACAGGCTCAACGATTTGGTAGGTTGGCTGGTACAGGCCGAGCATGATACACGAGAGAGAGAGGGATTACCCCCGATACCGCTTCCACCGGATCGAGCACCACATCCGCAGCTGCAGCCGCAGCAGCCAGATTCGGATTCGGATTTGGATGGATAGACCTGTTGTTGTTTTTATTTTTATTATGGATGTACAGACTTATCTTATATATTTTTGTTATGGATGTACAAAGTTATCTTATATATGTCATATTTATGTTTGTTTTCAGTTATTCGGTTACTTAATGATTGTTGTCTTAAATTGAGATAATACGGAAATAAAATATGTTTTGAATATAATACGGAAACAATATATCACCTGAATATAATACGGAAACAATATTTGAACGAGATAAAATTTTAATCGGAAGAATAATATTTAAAAAAGTAAAATGTTAAAAACATTATAATATTTAATCGATATAATATATTTAAAGAGCCGATTTTTAAAATAGTTGATTTTTAAAAAACAAAAACTTTTTTATAGTGTAAAAAACAAAAAAAAAACAAAACTTTTTATAAAACCAAAAAAAATTTCAACAAAAAAACACATCTTCAAAAACTATCCAAAAAAACATACCAAAACCCACCAAAACACCCCTTATTTCAGCAAAAAAAAAAAACCCAAGACTTAGACGCCTCGTATAGGGCTTTACCCTTCGTATAGGGTTCCTTAAACTTTGTGCCTGACACCCTCTGAGACCCGCTTGAATTCAGTGCCTAGACGCCTTGTATAGCCCTATACGAGGCGTCTAGGGCACAAAAAGTATGAAAATAGACGCAGTAGGTGTCCATATAGATCCACCCTTAATTATATCCGTGGTATACAAAATTCTCCAACAATATATATTAGTTAGAATCGTTTTGATTTTGTATCATACGGAAGAAAAAACAACCCTTCATCGCCATGGTTTTTGAGCTAAAAAATCACACATAATGATGTGTGTGGGGCCATTTAATTCAGTTTCTAAAGGTTGGCGTTTAAATCGGAATTGTCTACCACTAATCCGTCACAAAAGGCTTTCTGTCACTTCCATGTCGCTAAAACCCTTCGGTGGTTTGTTACAGTCACTAGAGCTTCATTCCACCTTCTAACATAAATGAGTACATAAATTTTCTTTTGAAAAATTGTCCGCCGACAAAAAAAAAAAAAAATCATCGTGAACCAGAAGTTCTGTTGGTAATATAGTGGGAGGGAAATTATGGGCAAGCATTTATGACAAAAATCTTTGTGTAATTGATGTGTCATAATAGAGATTACTAATGGATATCTTTGTCATTAAAGCCCTTGTTTGTAGTAGTGCTATATTTACTGATGATAGATGTGATGCATATAGTTTAAACTTTGTTATCATCATTTTCAATTTCCATTTACTCATGCATTTACTTGTTATATGTACTATCATCATTAGAAGCGGGTCCACGATTTGGTGGCGGGTTAAGTTACCACCGAGAACATTTAATTTGTTAATGTCCTGTAGTATTTGATTCTCGTTTTTATGTGTAATATACGGAAAAAACACATATTCAAAAAAATGACCCTGATAAAAAAAAGTTGTTGCATGCTCCTTTTCTTAAGTCATAACTATGTCAAAAGCAGTCACAAACTCAGAATGTTATCATTATATGTTGCAAAAAGATGATTTTGTAACTCACATTCATAATAAACCTTTAATTGGGTTACATAACAATAAAGGGATATATATATATATATATATATATATATATATATATATATATATATAAGTTATAGCTAGATAATTCCACCACTTAAGGTGAAGAATCATCAAAAAGGGAACCACATAAAATACAAGTCAAGAAAGGTTAAGAGGATTCATGGCTCTTGTGGAAGACCTGTCTCTATTTTTGTGACCTTAATTGGTTCATCCATGGTGTCACATGTCGGGTGATGGCGCTTATCGACGGTTGGTAGCTCGTGAGCCGCACCTTTCTCTAATGTTAGTAGATGATCTTTGCTTTTACCCCACACCACCGAGTAAAGCCCCATCACTATGATAATGGCCCCTATCAAACTGTTATCACATGTCACAAAATGATAAAGTTAAGTTATAGATATAACAAATGTAGTTAAGTTGATTCGAGAAAACAAGTAAGCAATTACCTTCCAAGATGAACTTGCTCAGACAACACAATAGCCCCAAGAACCGCGGTTATGATCATGCATAGTGGGCTGAATGCAGTCACAAACACTGGACCACGCATCCGGTTAACAACTCCTTGAACATAGTAGGCAATCCCCGAGCAAACCACCCCCTAACAATTCATTAAAACTGTTAGGATCAAGAATCAAGCTTTTGACTTTATCTTTAAATTTTAAAAACCATATCTAAATCACTTTATTAGTGTCCCCAAAAAGACTATTACATAGAATAATATCTTTTATCTGCATATTGTAATGTGATGGAGCATATAATGACATCATATTAAATACAAAAATTATACGGATTCTGTCACATCTTAATCGTTATATTCGCGAGTCGAATAAACATCAAAACTATAGAAAGAATATGTCTCGTCTTGGTATGATCTCAACAGTTGGAATATGAATATATATATATAGGGAGGGGCTCATGCGAGAACCACCCTTATTGTGAGAACCTTGAGAACCAATGTGAACACAACCTAAAATAGCTAAAAAAGCCTAAAAAAAACCTACCCCCCACCCAAAAACCTAAACCCCCCACCCCCCCCCCCCCCCAAAAAAAAAACCTAACCCCCCCCCCCCCCCCCAAGCTAAAAAAAAACCTAAAAAAACCTAACCCCAAAAACCTAAACCCCCCTCCCCCACCCCCCAAAAACCTAAACCCCCCCCCCCCCCCCCCCCCCCACAAGCTAAAATGCTAAAAACTAAACCCCCCAAAAACCTAAAAAAAATAAAAAAAAATCCAAAATTTTTTTTTTTGATTTTTTTACTATTTTTTAGGTTAAAATCGCTACTTTTAGAAGCAAAAAAAAAAAAAAATTTAAAAAAAAAAAAATTTAAAAATTTTTTTTTTTTTTTTTTGGGTGCGAAAAGTAGCGATTTTAACCTAAAAAATATTAAAAAAATCAAAAAAAATTTTTTTGTGTGATTTTTAGCTATTTTTAGGCATTTTTGGTGTGTTCACATTGGTTCTCGCGGTTCTCGCAATAAGAGGTGATTCTCGCATGATCTTCTCCCTATATATATATATATATATATATATATATATATATATTATTCCTCTATCTTCACATGCAGATATAAATAAGTAATTAAAAAGAATATAATGTTATATAATTAATAACTTACGGAGTAAACTGAAGCTAGGAGCCGAGAATCGAAGCCAAGAGCCCATGCTTTAGGATCACGCTCTACAGCCATGGCTATAATCCCGCCTTCCACTGTACCGGCTAAGCATACCAACGCCGTTAGACTCAGCTCAGCTGGATACTCTTTCAGCGTCATGGACTGTGCTTGTAAAATTACATTTTCTTATTATCGACTTTTCATAATATTAGGAGCCAAAAAATAAAGCGTGCAAAGTATCCAAAGTTAAACTGGACCATTGATCAAGAAAAATGAATGGTCAAGATAGAGACGGTGACAGATGTGTAAATAGCTAGAAAACGATCTAGTTATTTTATGTGTATACGATTGCGTGATTAAGTACACAAGTTGCGCTTTTTACTTGTATAAATGTACATGGTTATATATATAAGTTGCGTAATTATCTCAGTTTCTAACGTTTCCTACAAAAAAAATTCAATTTCTACACGAACCTCCCTCTATGTGTTTGTAAAGTGGTACAAAGTTGGAGAAATAAATGGCTAAACTCGATATAATCTTGATAAGGAAATTTTAACGGATTTTATTGTGAAAAGGGTTAATGGTTTTCATTTGATAGTTATTTCACTTTCATATTTTAATCATATGTGTATAATTGTATTATATACTTGAATAAAAGAAGTTATTATTAATACCTTTTTAATCATGTTATTGTAATATAGGTCTTTATTTATAAAAATCAAATACCATGAATGGTTAAAAGCAACATAAGTGGATAATGGCCGGAAAGAAGCATTTGATTAGAATACGTAAAACTAATATCTATCCCATTATTAGTTAACGTTAAATAATTCGATTTTAAAGCTGCACGACAAAGATTCGTACGATAGATAGAATTTGTTTGTTTCGAATAATACAAATGTATATTAGTTTAAGACAAAATAATGGCAGAAAGAACAATCTGATGAAAATATCAAACTCTTCATGTTAGGTGATATAATCATATGTGATCTAAAAAGTAAACAGATATATTTTTATCATTTTGGTAAGTATAAATTCGTTATTTCTTAATAAAATTTATGGTATAAATTCGTTATTTCTTAATAAACTTTATAGTATAAATTCGTTATATTTCTTAAAACATTTATAGTTCATATACTTTAATCAAATGATTATTTACCTAGAGTTTGCACCTTATACTATTTACCATTATTTTAAACGACAATCTGAATCTACACTATTTAATATGATACTTGAGATGTTACACAATACCTGCACGATAAAGTAGCCGGCCCAACAGCATGTGCAAATTAGAATCATCACAGTACCGGCGAGCCACTGTTGTTGCCCGGAAGACGAGGCGGCAGCATGGTGCGCGCTTGATGCTCCATGATGAGAGTACCATAGTATGTCAACAATTGGCCCTTTGTACAAGGTCATAACCATTGCTCCAGTCACTGTAATCACTGTCCCGGCTACCTTCGCTTGACTATGTATCCGCTTTAGATTCAACTTCTCCAACCTAGATTTAAATTTTCATTATTTAAAAAAGCTGATTAAGAAAGCTTAGTGAATTTTGATTATTAGAAAAGGTTGATTAAGAAAGCTTAGTGAATCTAAACATGGTGATATACGAATTTTTTGGATTAGTACGCGGTTAGATTCCGCCAATTACTTTTAGACGCTTTATTTAAAGTTATATGTTTCTCACTGAATTTTCGGTGGTTCTGGTGGTTTGGAGTTCTTAACATAGTTTTTGTCATATGTTGGGCTTCTAGGTGATGAACTAGTGGATCAGGTACGTTTCTTACAATTGAACACTGCCACCTTGTACGAAACGTACTGGATCCGCTAGTTAAACTAGCGAATCACCTAGAAGCCAGACATGATTCAAAAACTAACTAGAAACCATGTTAAAAACTCCAAACAACCCAAGTGAACTCATGCAAGTTCTATTTCGTCTTGGTGAAGAGTAAACTCCATAGAGTTTATAACCAAACTTAACCCCTCGCTTACATATTTTCACCAAACTCCTTCGAATTCGCTTGTAGGGTAGTGAACCGCACATAGAAACACTTAGTGGAATCCTAAACCACCTACTAAACCCAAAAAAGTCAGTGATATATATATACCTGAAGATCAAGGCCAGTATAAAGGTGAGGGCAGGAAGGACGTTGATGATCGCAGAGGCGTATGTAGCAGATGTGATGGACATTCCCAAGAAGTACAGGTTTTGATCGATCACAGGTCTGTAAATATGATTGTAACATCAGTGATCTGTCCATAAAATTTTGATAGAGCACAGGTCTTTTCAGATATCATGTGTTTTCTACTTGTTTCTGTAAGTAACTAATTATTTATGCCATGCAACTTATAATTACAAAAAAAAAAAAAAAACCTTAAGTTAAAATATCTTTACAAAGTAACAATAATATTTCATGGTAAGAAGAATTACTCAAGCAATCCAAGAAGTAGAACTTTGAGGAAAACCGAACGTGTCATCTTGGGCCTTATTTTGCTGCAATAAGAGCAAACCATAAAGTTTAACTCATAACTAATTAGGCTTGGTGATGTGGATGTGCATGCATGTACATGTATGTAATTCATTGTGAAACAAACCTCTCAAAAGCAAGCGCGAAAGGAGCGATGACAAGAGTAGCCGTAGCGTGACGATATACCACGAAAATCCAGTGACTGAGTCCGCGTTTCATGCCGATCATGGTTATGATGTACATTCCTGCATAACCAAACTGGAGAGCCACCATGAGTAGGTATGGCTTTGCTGAGCTTAAAGCTTGTATAGGCAAACCCATTCTGCTATGTGTGTAGAGAAATGGGTACTCTAGGGTTATATGTATATATTTAGTGGAATTTAGTTTCTACTTGATGTGCTTATTTGGAGTATTAGTGTGGGTTTATATACACATGGAAAGCAAATTTTAACCTAGGTGGTAAATGTTGAGTGGAGATCAATGGAAACACAATGTTTGTCACGACATCTATGCTTGCACCAAGGAAAGCACTCACTTTGATTCTTGCATTAGAATATTCTCCCATCCCTTTAAACATTTCGTATGATGTTATTCATGTTTCACAACGACATGTTAAGTTATGGAATCTATACACATGGGTAAAAGTAAATGTAACCCTTATGTGGTTTTTTTAGCGGTAAATTTGGATCACTAACGGACCACTGAAGTTTCATCGTGCCACCAGCGGAACCACCCGATCATATCCATCTCCACTAAGCATAATGCTTATACACCTATTCAGAAGGAAACCCAATAAATATGGGAAAACCCCCTTGTGAGAATCGAACACAGGACCTATTGGTCCCAAAGTCTTATCACACCCCAAGATGCCACTAGGCTATATATAAAGCCACGGACATAACCCTTATGTGTTTAACGCATCACCTTATGAGAAAAAAAAACAGAGACGTGATGTGAATGATTCACTAGCTAGGCGGTGGGGGTACGATAAATAAAAACAACTGGATGATGATGCTTTTAACACAACCCTTAATTGAATTTTAAAATCTGTTAATGTATTAAAAACGAATATTACTATGCGAAGAAAGAATGATTACATGTTAGGACATCACTATCAATGTAATAAACAAAATACACATCCAACATACGACCTCTTATATCAACAGATATTGGGTGTTTTATTCATAAAAAGCTCGCAAATTTGTTTTGGTTGCTTTAGTGGAAATTTCCAAGTCACGTAGCATGGATTACTCCCTCACATGTTTACTTGTGGAGACATCCTCTCATCTGGAGCTAATGCACTCAAAGCTAATTGATTATACATGGGTGGGTCATTTCTTTTAGTTAAGCATCTCTAACCGCACAAAACACAAATAGTTAAGTATCTCTAACTAGACAAAAACACAAAGACGTAAGATTCATCTAAGGTGTTGCATATACATGAGAAATAGCAACATGATTATAAGTGTATAAAAGTTAAATTGACAATAGTGTATATGTGGTTCACTCAACTCGACTCATGCAATTAATGTATATCTATGGTTAGAAAAGAGAGTTTTCTAGTTCATTTTATTTATGTTTACGGTGACAAGAAAGATCAATTTGAGATGACCAACAGTCTTATTATTTTGATGAATCCTTGTTGAGTTGTTGCGTACTAGCTAGGGCTGTCTCCATTATCGTAAAGGTCAATCCATTTTCACAAACATTGGCTTGGGACGATCACATAACTCAACTATATCCAAGACTTGTATATATTGAAAACTTTGTGAATACTATTGTCGAAATTGCATGTAGCTCCGTTTCCTCCAATATGAAATTATAAAACATTTAGCGACTCCTCGTGTGGAATATGTTGTATATATAAAATGGACTAAATTTGAGTTGTTGGTTAAACTTCAGACATACAACCATATGGCCTGACACATGTACCTTCTAATAAGTCTAACTTAGTTTAGCCAGATATCAGTCTAACCCGAATATCTACTATCATACATCTAAAAAGCCATAACATTATTAGCGTTAGATATCTCTATCATGTCTAGTAATAATATAAGTTGTTATCATACTAAAGTATCAAGTTCCAACAATACTTTCTGTTAAGCAACAAAATGTAGTATCACATTTGAGTAGGAATCACCACAAAGAAACATTTAAAACTAAAAGAAAAGAATATTGATACATTGTTCTTTTATTTGAATATGAATTGAAATTTTGTTGGGGAAAATGAAACTTAACCACACGCGTTCGTATTTAAGACACTCAAACTAATACGAAAATAAAGGTATAATCTTAAATAATGTTACACCCCCGACACTCCCCTGGGCGGGAGCCGTGACCAGATACAAGTGGTACCGGTATTTATTAACATTATCGCAGCGGAAATTTATTAGAACCGAGTGTCAGGAAAAATATCGGAGTTTTCAAACACCGTAGTTTTCATTTCATAAACAGTGGGATGAAACTAATATTTACATAAAGGATTTTCACCGGGATAAACCCTTAATTACAAAACACGTTTTATTCAGGTTTACATAGCCACTTATTTAAGCTTGAGTGCCTCATATCACTTTTTCTTCTCTTCACAGTAAATTACCTGAAATGCGTTTTAAAAACATTTGATCAGCGAAAAATACTGATGAGTTCATTCATTCGTATAAAACACACAGTATTGTAATTACAACATTAAGATTTTTTACAATTGTTTATATCTTTCATTTACCCACAATACTTGTCACTCACCCATTTCGGTGACTGTGGTCATATTACTATTGGATAACCCTTTGTCCAATAGTAAAGATTATCAAGTAATGTATACAAAACCCCATATACTGGTTGTAATTTCAGAATACAAAGACTTAATCACTATAAATACAACTAGAAAACATTTAGGGTTTTGAAAGCATTTTGATAAAAGAGAATGATTTACATTGTAGATTTAGAGTTTTCAGTAATAGCCTTCTGGTCTAAGTCTTGGGTTCCTAATTAAGCACACAATGCAACACGTATTAGTGTATTAACCCAATTCAAAGTTTAATGATAATCACGAGATCAAAACCACAACGTAGATGACAAAGTATAGCCTTATTTAGGCAGTACTTAAACATCCGTTGATTTGGTTTCAGATCGATCGGACAGGGTATCGTACCAGTGATTCGGGTTAGCACGCTGATTACAGAGCAGAGTTTTAGAGCTTCGGGTATTATAGTAGTGTTACGAGAGGAAGAGAAAATAAACTGAGCAATTTCGAATATCCAATTCTCGTTCCTTATATAGCTGAGTTTTGACCTCGTCACGTCGCGCAACCGATTTCTGGTTTCACCTTCGCGTAGCGCGAAGGGGTTCGCTAGGGCATAGGTGGCATGAGTCACCACGTAGGCATGCCACGTGGTGCTACGTGTCTTCTGGTGGTCAAAGAGGTGTCTCGTCGCACGGCCGCACAACTTTACCACTGTCGCGTAGCGCGACGTGACCCAACTGGGCTTTTCTTTGTTTTTCATGCTAGTTTCCATTCGTACGCGTTCGGGGTCTTGATTCTGAATCATTATGGACCTTATTCGAGGGTTGTTATATTCTCCCAATCTTGTTTTAAATCTCGTCCTCGAGATTTACTGGAAAAGGTAGGGGTACTTTCGCTTCATTTCTGATTCTAGTTCCCATGTATATTCTATTCCTCTTTTCGAATCCCATTTTACTTTGACCATAACTAATCTCTTATGCTCTAGATTCTTAATCTTCTTATCTTCGATTTGTAGAGGTTTTTCAACAAATTTTAATTTTTCATTCACCTCTATATCTTGAAGAGGTATCATTAAAGATTTACCAGCTAAACATTTCCTTAGATTACATACATGAAATACATAAGGTACACCAGCTATTTCTTCAGGTAACTGTTGTTGATAAGCTACTGGAACAATTCGCTTGATAACCTTAAATGGTCCAACATACCTTGGACTTAATTTTCCTTTCTTGCCAAATCGAGGTATTCCTTTCCACGGAGAAACTTTTAACATACTTTGTCTACAACTTGAAATTCTAATGGTTTACGTCTATTATCTGCATAACTCTTTTGACGTGTTATTTTAAATCTTTCCTTGACCTGAGTTATCTTGTCAGTTGTTTCTTGTACAATCTCAGGACCTGATAATTGTTTTTCTTCTATATTTGCCCAACATACCGGCGTTCGGCACTTTCGTTCATAAAGTGCTTCAAGTGGAGTAGCATTAATGCTTGTATGATAACTATTGTTATAGGAGAATTCTATTAATGGCAAGTGATCACCCCAACTTCCTCCAAAATTATTACACAGGCCCTTAGCATGTCTTCCAATGTTTGGATTGTCCTTTCACTCTATCCATATGTTTGAGGGTGGTAAGTTGTACTTAAATTTAGTTGTGTTCCCATAGCTTTTTAATAACTTTTTCCAAAAAATGAGAAGTGAAATGACTATCTCTATCAGACATAATAGATAACGGAATTCCATTTAATGAAACTATCTCATCTACATATAGCTTAGCTAAACGCTCCATACTAAAGGTTTCCTTCATTGGTAGAAAACGAGCTGACTTGGTTAGTCGATCCACAATCACCCAGATTGTGTCGTTACCTTTTCTTGTTTTGGGTAATTTAGTAACAAAATCCATTGTTATCAATTCTCATTTTCATACTGGCATTTCAAATGGTTGAAGTAAACCTGAAGGTTTCTAATAATCAGCTTTAACTTGTGAACAAGTTAGACACTTAGAAATGTAATTAGCTATGTCCTTCTTCATTCCTATCCACCAAATATTCTTCCTCAGATCTTAATACATCTTGTCACTACCAGGATGCATTGTATACTTAGACTTATGAGCTTCTTCAACAATTATTTCTTGTAGGTTTCCTTGGATAGGAATCCAAATTCTTTTCTTATGGAATCTCCAAATTCCATCAGTTCCTTCTTCTAATTCCTTCATTATTCCTTTTAACCCTTCAATATCATCCTTGATTGTTGTTTCTTGGGTACTATTTAATTGTTCCATTAAATATATCTGCAAATTTAATCTAAGAGCACGTACCCGTTTCGACTTCTCATGAAACTTATGACTTAAAGGATCAACTACTATATTAGCTTTACCTTCGTGATATTGGATATCACAAGCGTAGTCACTTAAAATTTTCATCCATCGTCTTTGCTTCATATTCAACTATTTTTGCCTAAAAATATATTTAAAGCTTTTATGATCTGTAAAGATGGTAAACTTACTACCTTACAAATAATGTCTCCAAATTTTGAGGGCAAAAATTATCGCTCCTAATTCTAAATCATGGGTTGTATAGTTTTCTTCATGCTTCTTCAGTTACCTAGACGCGTAAGCAATCACCTTCTCACGTTGCATCAAAACGCATCCTAATCCTAATCTAGAGGCATCAAAAAAGACTACTCAGTTCCTTCTGGCAATGAAAGTATTGGTGCATTCGTTAATCTTTGCTTCAAAGTTGTAAAAGCTTCTTCCTGTTTGGGGCCTCATTCAAACTTAACCGATTTACATGTTAACTTGGTTAACGGAATGACTATCCGTGAAAAATCTTAGATAAAGCGTCGGTAGTATCCTGCTAGCCCTAGGAAACTTCTGACTTCTGTAGATGATTTAGGGACTTTCCATTTAGTAATTTCCTTGATCTTTGTAGGATCCACCTGAATTCCTTTATGATTAATCAAATGTCCTAAAAATTGCACTTCTTGCAACCATAATTCACACTTAGAAAATTTAGCATAAAACTTTTTTTTTTCTCAACAGTGTTAAAAGTACATGTAGATGCTTAGTGTGCTCTTCCTCGCTCTTAGAATAAATAAGTATATCGTCTATGAAGACAATTACAAATTTATCCATGTACAATTTACATATCCTATTCATCATGTCCATAAATGCTGCTGGAGCATTTCTTAGGCCAAATGGAATAACTGTAAACTCGTAATGACCATACCTTATTCTGAAAGCAGTTTTAGGAATGTTCTCTTCTTTTACTTTCAGTTGACGATACCCTGAGCGTAAATCGATCTTGGAAAAATATTGAGCTCCTTGGAGTTGATCAAATAGATCATCAATCCTTGGTAATGGATATCGATTCTTGATTGTGACCTTATTATGTTCCCTATAATTGATACACATATGCATTGAACCATCTTTCTTCTTAACAAACAACACAGGTTGTAACACCCCGAAAATATAAAGTCTTATATTAGAAATGCAAAGTATTAAATAAACGGAAACAAACTGATTAGGATTAAATAACCCAGTTAATTTCAAGCCTTGCAGCGACTCACAAATGGGTTAAAACACTTAAATTATGAACTAAGGAAAATGGAGGGGCCAAACTTGTTAAACTTGAAACCTGATTTAATTAAAACAAATAAAAACTCACCAAACACACACAAGAGTGTGTGTGTCTGGTCGTTTGAAGCAGAGGGCGACCAAAGGAAAACCCCCAACCCTAGTTCATGCTAAATTTCTCAAATTGAAGGTCCAAATCTATCCCAAAACGAAATTCGAGCCTACATTAGGGATC
Organism: Helianthus tuberosus; assembly: GCA_030545235.1. Taxonomy (NCBI): domain Eukaryota; kingdom Viridiplantae; phylum Streptophyta; class Magnoliopsida; order Asterales; family Asteraceae; genus Helianthus; species Helianthus tuberosus. The sequence goes on along the minus strand of CM060449.1, from coordinate 64,840,618 downwards.
CCCATTATAAGGAGGTCATAAGGTATGTGAAATTTGATAAAAATTCTCTACTTGAAATTCTCATGAACTTGGGGAATTCGAAATCTGATGATGCATGTGTGTTATGTAGATGAAATAGGAACCCTGAAGTGTCTAGGAGTAAACCCTAGACAAGTACATGTTGAAATCATGCTTAATTCTAGTAAAATCCATGAACACCATTGTAGGTGATTAGTGGGTTATGTAGAACTTGATAAACACTAAGAAATTAGGGATTGTTCTAGTGTAATTTAACATGTGTGAAGTGATTTCAGAATTATAGAGGCTAATATTGATGTAAGATAGTTTGATTGATGAAAATTTGGGCTATATGACAAGTTATGAACTTGTTAATAAATCATGTAAAATTCTTCCCTTAAAGTGTTTGTATAAATGCCTCAAAGAAGACTTAAAACTGAAATTTAAAGTTAAACCACATAATTGTGATATTTCAGCAAACTATGCGATATATGATTTGAAAAGAGTTCTAAACATGCCATGGTTAAACTCTATAGGAAAGGATACCGGAGCGTCAAGCGGACAAGCCAGTGGCGACTTGCGTTTGAAGGACGTGCTTTGAAGGTATGTAACTTGATTCGTTACATTAAGTAATTTGATATTAATTTATATATAGTTATGTTGTAGAATAAAAGTTGTGTTGATTGAAGCGACAATGATCGTTACTTAAATTGATAGGTAAAGAATCGACTAGAAATCGTTTGGTAGTCATCAAAATGGAGGATTCCATAGATGAGCCAAACGGGTCGAATAATGATGTATTTAGTAGTGTTAGTGTTTCAATAATTAGCATTGGCGACGACCGTCACAAGAGCATGAAGCCGTGAGATTGGTATTGAAATGCCGTTGATAATAAGCCCCGGATGTTGGGTATAAGACGCCTTATGTTTACTATTGGAATGGTAGCAAAATGGGGGTAAATAGAAAGGGTCAAACAATTGTTTAGTGATATTTTTGTCGTTCGGTCCGTAAATTAAATTTTTGGTATGAAAATTGTAATAGGCACGTCGGTAATGAAACTACAGACGTATAGGAAAAAGAATCACTTAAAACGGACTTACGGATCAAAAGTTATGGACAATTGAAGTTAAAATTTAGAATTTCCGGACCTGGCAGGAAATGCAGGTCAAAAACCTGCACCTGCTGGAAAATGGTATCCCCCGTGCCACGCGACAGGATTACTTAGATCCGGCGCGACACGCGAGAGCCGTCGCGAGACGCGACAAGTTGAGGAGACTCTGGCGCGACACGCGACAGGGCAAGGACTGAAATTTTATTTTAATTTTGACGATTCGATGCTAGAACTAGTTTATATGCATTATATTAAGGTCAAGACTAACTTTCTAAGTGGTTTTGACTCTAGGTAATTACGGGGACCTTCCGGATGGCGATCAAGCACATTTTGAATAACCGTACACAAACCTATCAAGCTTCCGCGTTAATTTAACTATGTTTAGACAATGTTATGATGTAAAGAAATTTTACTAATCATGTTTTGGAATATTTAAACTTGTTGGTAAATGACTAGTATGTAATCGCCTTAAACTTGATTTTGTACTTGTGATGAATTAACACACTTTTTATATAAAATCATGTCTATTTTATTAAATTCAAATGGAAGTTAGAAGGTTGTTACAAGTTGGTAATCAGAGCTTAAGGTTTTCAACAAAGTGTTCGGTTTAAGCTTGATTGATCGTCCGGTAAGAATTAATTAATTATCTTAGTAGATCTTATCTTATGTAAGAAACAAGATGTGAATTAATGTGCACGGGAAGAGCGTGTTAACACACTCAAACCCGGAAAGTGCACTAAATGTGAACGGTAAAAGCAAGTTAAGAAATTGGCTAAACCGAAGCAGATAAAGCTAAGTTACAAATGAAATGTTTAAATAATTAATGTAATCATTTCAGTTTCAAGATGACGGAAAGGAATGATGATGATCCGGTGCCGACAAGCACCGAACAAATGAAAGAAATAATTGCCGAAGAAGTGGGAAAGGCAATTGAGGGTAGTCTATCCAGGTTCATAGACAAAATTCAAAACACGGTGTTATCATTAGTTGAAGAACGAGTTAAAAGGTTGGAAGATAATGTCAACCTTATGAGAGAAAAATCAGGAGAACGCAAAGGGTGTTCGTATAAGGAGTTCATGGTGTGTAAACCGCCAATTTACAACGGGGAGGTCGACCCGATAATATGCCAAAGATGGCTAAGTGACGTATAAGGAGTGTTTGAAAGGACCCACTGTGACGTGAGTGATTTTGTTGCTTACGGAACGGGTCAATTGAGGGGTCAAGCCAAGGATTGGTGGGACAACAAAAAGAAGGAAATAGGAGCCGAAGCGGCAAGGGTCATGACTTGGGACGAGTTTAAAGTGCCATTCCTTAAACATCATAGTCCCAAGGCGGTTATCAACAGGATCAAGGAAGAGTTCATCCAGTTAAGACAAAGGGGTGTATCAATTGATAGGATCACGGGCATCTTTATGGATAGGCTGAGGTTCTGTGATGAGTTAGTGACTACGGAGGAGCAGAAAATATATTATTATTATAATATGTTTAGTGCTGAGTACCGAGAGTTCATGACCCCTTCCAAGTATGAAATGATTACCGAGATCATAAATACGGCTCGAGAGAGAGAAATTGAACTTAAGAAGCAAATCGAGAAGGGTGAACGAAGGGTAGTGGATGCTAACCCGAGCCCTACAAAGAAAGCTCGAACAATTGAATCGGGGAAGAAGGTGGATGTGAAAGGCGGGTCGCCGAGTTGCAAGGTGTGTGTAAAGGGGCACAAGGGTGAGTGTCGCTTCAAAGACAAGTCGTGTCCTATATGTGGGAAGACGGGGCACACCACTTCGTTATGTCCGAGGAAGGTTTCCGTGTGCTACAAATGCTATCAGCCCGGCCACAAAAAGTCTGAATGCCCAGACTTAGTTAGAAAGAAAGACACTAAAGAATCTCCAACAGAAGCTCCAAAGGAGAAGGCCAGGTCCTTCCAACTTACAGCGGCTGAAGCGAAAACAGAACCCGATGTGGTCTCAGGTATATTCGCAATAAACTCGATTCCTGCACGTGTATTATTTGATATGGGTGCGAATAAATCCTTTATTTCACATGGATTTATTCGACATCCTTCATTTATATTGACGAAATTATCTATGCCCTTAGAAGTCGAGATAGGGGACAACAAAAGTTTCATAGTTTGCGATGTTTGTCAAGGCTGTAAATTAAGTATCGATGACGAGGAGTACTTAATAGATCTAATCCCGATGTAGATGGGAGAATTTCAAGTAGTTGTTGGGATGGATTGGCTATCTCGACACCACGCAAAGGTCGTGTGTTTCCGTAAGGAGATATAGTTAACATCTCCGAGCGGAAAACAAGTCACCATCTTTGGCGAGAAAGGAGGCAAGCCTATAATATGCTCGATGTTGAAAGCTCACAAGCTTATGAAGCATGGATGTAAGGCGTTTATGATATACGCGAATGAGCCCGAGAAAGAACCACTGAAAGTTGGAGACGTACCGGTGGTATGTGACTTCGAAGATGTGTTTCCGGAAGATCTACCGGGAATACCACCCGAACGGGAGGTAGAGTTCGGAATTGAATTGGTTCCGGGCGTGAAACCCGTAGCAAAAGCGCCGTACCGACTCACGCCGTCAGAATTACAAGAACTAATGTCGCAGATTCAAGATTTGCTTGATAAAGGATTCATAAGGCCGAGTGTGTCTCCTTGGGGCGCGCCGGTACTATTTGTGAAAAAGAAGGATGGAAGCATGCGAATGTGTATCGATTACCGGGAGTTAAACAAACTCACGGTAAAGAATCGATACCCGCTTCTGAGAATAGACAATCTATTCGACCAATTACAAGGTGCGAAATGGTTTTCAAAAATCGACCTTAGATCGGGATATCACCAACTAAAGGTCAAGGAAGAGGATGTACCGAAGACGGCAATTACGTCTGGAATCATTGCTGCCTCTTGCATGGTAAGTGGAAAGGATTGTGCGTTCTTCTTGGCTCCGTCTGCTGCTTTTGCATTGTTGTCAGGTGCTTTTGCTAGTTTTGGGCAATCGGGTCAGATATGACCCGTTTCCCCATAGTTAAAGAAAACGCTTGATTTCCTTCTATAATGCTCTTCTTTATGTCAAGGTACTTTGCAAAAGTTGTAGTGCTAAGCACACTTTCCAGAATGTTTCTTCTTGCAGGTTCTACAGAAAGGTGGTGTAGAAGACTGCCCAACTACTCTCCTTTTGTAGGTATTACCCAAGCGAAATTCTTGGGTAATTTTCTAGGCTAATTCTTTCTTCTTGTTTTCTTCTCTTGTGCGGATTAATCCGTCAGTTAAAGTATTGGCCAGTTCGACTGTTTCCTCAGTAATCTGAGGCCTAGCGGCTTTGACTATATCACGGATTTCACTAATTAATCCCCAAATATAACGAGAAATTAGTACAGGTTCTGGCGAAGCCAGAGTTGGTACCATTCTTGCATATTCAAAGAATTTTATCGTATACTAACAACAATTCACATCAACCATTTTGTGATTTAGGAACTTATTAGCCATTTGTTCCTTTTCATGAGGAGGACATAATTTCCTTTCTGTCATTTCCTTAAATTCCCTCCAATTTATGGCATAAGCCATGTCGCTTCCTTTTGCCTGAAGAAACGTATTCCACCATTCTAATGCTTCATCCTTAAAGAGATTAGAAGCATACATTACTTTATATTATTCGGCACATTTACTGATCTTAAGAACAACTTCAGTCTTTTTCAACTGTAAGGACCTGCACGAAAATATCATAAACCGCTCCATAGGTGAAAACCCGAACCCCCAAAACCTTATTTTTTATGAAAAATCAAGAAAATTAAATTTTAGGTTTTGCTCACGGGCCGCGAAAAAATTAAGGAGAGTCTTCGCGGGGCGCGACAACCTGGTTGTCGCAACCCCCACCCCTTACAAACCTGGGAACGGGCGGCCGCGGCCAGTTTTGATGGTATCTGTGTTTTATCCTTTTTGGCAGTGGAATTTTCATCAGGACCGTAGTTAGGAAATATTTTATCAGAGTAAAATACCACACAAACACGTGGGAATAATCCCAAGTTTTAAGTACACACATTTTCATAGGGATAAACCCTATTTTATTTAAATAAAACATCTCTTTATTTTAGGTAACTTTATAGCCACTTTTCCAAGCCGTCAGTGCTGTCCAGCTGGCTTCTATTTGGCTTTCACATTTTGTTACCTGAAACGCGTTTAAAAACATTTTGTCAGTGGGAAATACTGGTGAGTGAATCACAGTTTAATCAAGTTAAGTAAAAACCATTGTACAGTATTAAGGGCGGTCACGTAATTACATCTGTTTCCATCTACTTAATTACCATCCACGGTACTGTCAACCCGACTTGTGGTCATGTTACTCCTCGCAAGGCAGTAACAAATTTTGTATACAAAACCCCAACATACCTACGATAATTGTAGAATACAAATACTCAATCACTGTTTAATATAATTTAATTTAGGTGAGGTTTTGTAAAAACAGTTAACAAAAAGGAGATTACTCAAATTGCTGTCTTAGGTTTCCTTTAAGGGTTTCCTGGTGATTATCTATAATTTACACAAATGCACACGCGTTAGTATAATAACCCAATATTTACATTAGTAATACCCTCCCTGAGACGGCATTCCAACGACTACGTCGGGTAGAACCACGACAGCCATTACGGAACCCTGGGTCAATCGGACAGCGTATCTAATACATAACCAGGGTTATGATACTTACAACGGGGCAGAACTTCATTATTTAGGGGGGTATTATACCCGGGAATCACTTTAACTATGTGAAAATTTGAGAGAAGAAAAGATTGTGAGCGACTGGAACTGAAGGCCCGAGCTCCCAATTTATAGGAGCTGATTTCGAGTCCCTCGCGCCCCGCGTAGACTTAGAGGGGGTCTTACGCGGCCCACGACATAGGTAAAGTAGGCCCTAGTCTTGATTTGTCACCGGTCTAGCCTTGCCACGTGTCGACATGTGGCGGCTTCCGGGTGTCGCCTCGTAGCCGGGCTGTCGCGCCCCGCGTAGAAGGTAGCCAAGGGCTACGCGACCCGCGACAGATATAAAAATCTGGTTTTTAATTAAATTTAATAAAAATAAAGGTATTTGGGGCCCGTTTTCGTATACGGGGTAAATTTTAGGACATATTGGGATATTTTAGTTATATTAGGGGTGTCGAAATTATTTAGGAGGGTTGTTATATCCTCCCCACCTTGTTTTAGAGCTTGTCCTTGAGATCTACTGGAATAAGTGCGGGTATTTCCTTTGCATTTCTGATTCAATCTCCCAAGTGTATTCTGGTCCTCTTTTGGAGTCCCATTTCACTTTGACCATAACTAATCTCTTGTGTTTGAGCTTCTTAACTTTCCTGTCTTCAATCTGTAGAGGCTTCTCTACAAACTTTTTTAGCTCATTTACCTCTATATCCTTAAGAGGTACTACCAGTGATTCATCCGCTAAGCATTTCTTGAGATTATATACATGAAACACATCATGTATTCCTGCCATTTCCTCTGGTAGTTGTAGCTGATAGGCTACAGGTCCTATTCTCCTAATAATCTCAAAAGGTCCAACATACCTGGGACTTAGCTTTCCACTCTTGATGAATCTTACCACTCCTTTCCAAGGAGAGACTTTTAATCATACTTTATCTCCTACCTGAAATTCCAACGACTTTCGTATGTTATCAGCATAACTCTTTTGTCGATCACGTGCTACTTTCAGTCTTTCCATGACTTGAATGATTTTGTCGGTCGTTTCTTGCACTATTTCAGGTCCAGATAGTTACTTTTCTCTAATTTCTGCCCAACAGACTAGAGTTCGACACTTTCGTCCATAAAGTGCTTCTAATGATGCAGCATTGATACTCGTATGATAGCTGTTATTATAAGAAAATTCTATTAATGGTAAGTGATCATCCTAATTACCTCCGAAATCAATTACACAAGCTCTAAGCATATCTTCCATCGTCTGAATTGTCCTTTCACTTTGTCCGTCCGTTTGAGGATGATAAGCTGTACTTAGATTGAGCTTGGTTCCCATGGCTTTTTGGAAACTTGTCCAAAAATGAGAAGTAAAACGGCTACCTCTATCAGAAACAATTGATAAAGGAATTCCATGTAATTAAACTATTTCATTTACATACAGCTTAGCTAATTGTTCCATACTAAAAGTTTCCTTCATTGGTAGGAAATGAGCTGACTTAGTTAGTCTGTCTACAATCACCCAGATTGTATCATTACCTTTCCTTATTTTGGGTAGTTTGGTAAAAAAATCCTGTTGGATCTGAGTTTGTTTCTGATTGTATTTTCGTTTGAAATTAAGATGGAAATGAAAGAGTTGTGCAGCGGAATTAATATGAAAACAAACTTTGCATACAATCAAACGAGAGTATTGCTTTGATCAAGACATTTTCAACAAGGAACCGAATGATTGAATTAACTTTCAACAACGATTACAAGTAATGCTTGAATACAAACTCCCCCTCAGCCAGAGCTCAGCGTTTGTTCGTGCAAAGAAGACGGTATTGCAAGAGCTAATAGAACAGTACAAAGTACTGAACTATTTATAGGCACTAGCAAACCACTGAGCATCTTAGCTGACGTCACCAGGAAAGTGACATCTAACCTCCTAACAAACTCTAACCTCTGATCTATACAAACACTGATGTACTAACTACTGCTATTACATTTCATTACATAAGAGACACTTAAACAGCTGCTACATCCTTCCACTGCTGTGAACCCAGCAGTGCTTGTCCGGATCAGCAGTACTAGACTCAAGGCAGTAGATTGAACCAGCAGAGCTTTGGTCTTCCATCAGTCTTTGACATTGGGCAGTAGATGCAAGGCAGCAGTTGTAGGTCAGCACTTAGTATGAACAACAGATAGGAGGTCAGCAGATATGAAACCACTTTCAAGGGGAGAGATTTGTATGTAAACATCTGCTTATTCTGGATCCACTGCTCTGATCCAGTTTTGGCTTTAATTATCTGTTCCTCTGATAGGGTTCAATCCCAACAATCTCCCCCTGGAACAGATAATGCCAAAACTCTTCATTATTGTGGAAATCTTTATTGCCTCATCAACAGTTCCCTTATCTGACCTTTAAATTGTAATTCAAAGTCTAGGGCATCCGTGTCTTCATCATCCCTGCCAAGTGGAAGATCAAGGAGATCCTGCAAATCTTCAAGACTCAGGCCAAGAGCTTGTTCCCTTGATATTTTCTCCACTTCTCCACCAGACCTGAGCAAAGTCAATACGCAGGTCTGTTTGTCAGTTTCCCACTTTTGTATTTTTGAGCCTGGTGGGTTTCTTGGGAGATGTTTATTTGCAGAAGTATTTGGTGAGGCTGGCCTATTCATAACTGGCTGAGCAGCACTTGCAGATTGTTCCAATTCAAGATCTTCTTTTATCATCACTTTCGTGCCTGCTTTTACAATAGCATCTCCAGCTAATAGATCTTGAATTGTTTCAATACTCAACTGGTTTTTGCTCCTTCTTTTGTAGATGGCAGCACCAGCTGGAGCAGTGGTTCTTTTGATTTGCAGCTTTGGTGGTCTTTTTGAGACCTCTGCTTTGGAGTAGTCAGGATTTTGTGGAACTCTTGGATCTTTCTTTCTAAGTTCCTCTAAGCTTTTATAGGTTACCCTGACTCTATCTTCTCCCCACTTTGTCACTGAATTCTTTGACCCATAATCAGCTGCAATCAGCTCCTCTTTCATTCTCCTCAACTCTAACATCTTCTCAGCTTCAAATTGTTTAAACTTTTCAGGAGGAGTCTGCTTGACCTTATTTTTAATCATTCCTTGAATCCTGGCTGCTTCCTTTTCAAGCTCAGGAATGGTCCAGTTTTTGTACATGTGTTTCTCCCCCTTGTATTTCTTGTAGGTCATGATGTTCTCAATGTAGTCTTTTCTCAAGGACTCATCTGCCCTTTCTGAAATTTGCTGACATACATTTTTAGCAAATCGCTCCATAGCATTGACCTGTGAAAGTAAAAACTGATAGTTTTGTTGAAATTCTCTATCAGATTTCCCTTTTCTGTTTTTGATTGCAATATCATCTGCTTGTTTGGCCTTGAGTTTCAAGTATTCTTCAATATTGTTAGGCCTGGGATATCCTGCAATTGATGGCAAACTCCTTTTGGCTGGGTCATCCTTATAATAAAACGATTTTATTTCTTCCCTAACTGCAATGAGTTCTAGAGGAAATGAGACACCAGCAGGAGGTAGTGGTTTTAAAATTTGAGCTGAAGAGAGAGGTATGGGTTTAGGAATAGTGACAAGTGATAGGGATTTTGAAGATGTTGGTGGTGGTGAAAGTGAATCATCATCTGATATATAAATTCTTCTCCTTTTTGTTTTAGAAGAAGCAGATGATGTTTTGGGTGGACCAGTGGTGGTAGAATGTATGGCAGTGGTTTGTGATTGACTAACAGCTGTTGAAACAACTGGTGTTTCAACCACTGTTGTCATTACAACAGATGTTATAACATCTGTTGTCTTCTGCTTTTTGTCAGCAGGTAAAAGTGGTGGTGAAATTGTTTTTGATGGTGACAGTGGTGGTAAAATAGTGGTTGTGGTGTGTGTTGAGGTGGTGTGTGTTGAAGTGGTGTGTGTTGAAGAGAGAACAGATGTTGAAACCACTGAGGTACCAGCAGTAGTTGAAACAGCAGGAGTTACAACAGCTGTTTGGCTGGAGGTTTGATGCTGATGACTTTTGGATGGTGGTTTTGGAATATGCTTTGGAATTCTGGATGAGGTGGACTTAGGCTTCCTTTTTGTCTTAGGATTTTATTGGTGCACTTGTGTCTGTACTTTGTCTGTATTTCGTCATGATACAAAACGATGTCTTTAATGTAAGGTTGATGTAAGTTTGACCAAGTCAACCATCCTCCTGGTTTGACTTGACCAAACAGTTAGAAAAATGTGCAAGCTGGTTGTGTCGAAGGATGTGTCATCGAAGGATTGTTTCATATCCTTCGATGAGCTCGAAAGATGGACATTCGAAAGATGAGCTCGAAACATAAACCTTCGATGGATGAACTCGAAGGATATCTCGAAGGATATCATCCTTCGAGGTATGTGTGAATCTTTCGATGGCTTTCTGGTCGACAGATGATCTATCGATCAATCTGTCTGATCCTTCGACCAGACCTGCTGTGTCGGGTATATATACCCATGTAGTGTGTTGTGTTCAAATAGGCAGTCAGTTAGAGTTAGAGACAAGTTAGACACTAGAGAGAGAGAGCACACACACGAGAGAACTTTGAGAGTTTGCAGAATACATCTGTAAACCTTGTGCTGTAACCGAACCTTTCATACGCTTTAATACAAGTGGTGTTAATCGTTGAATGTTGTGTGTTGTGTTTGTGCTTGTTCTCGTATAAAACCTCGGTTGCATGCTAGCTTGGATTCCGCACTCGCTAGTGTGTTTGATATAACAAGGATAAGGTTTTACCTCAACCGTCGAGGAGGGACCTACAAGTGGTATCAGAGCCGTGGCTCTTTTCCTTGTTACACTTTGTGTGGACGCGACTCGGCTCGGTTCGACTCGGCCTTGAAGACTTGAAGACACGTAGATCGAGACAAAGCTACAGCCAAGGGGGAGTTTGTTGGTGCACTTGTGTCTGTACTTTGTCTGTATTTCGTCATGATACAAAACGATGTCTTTAATGTAAGGTTGATGTAAGTTTGACCAAGTCAACCATCCTCCTGGTTTGACTTGACCAAACAGTTAGAAAAATGTGCAAGCTGGTTGTGTCGAAGGATGTGTCATCGAAGGATTGTTTCATATCCTTCGATGAGCTCGAAAGATGGACATTCGAAAGATGAGCTCGAAACATAAACCTTCGATGGATGAACTCGAAGGATATCTCGAAGGATATCATCCTTCGAGGTATGTGTGAATCTTTCGATGGCTTTCTGGTCGACAGATGATCTATCGATCAATCTGTCTGATCCTTCGACCAGACCTGCTGTGTCGGGTATATATACCCATGTAGTGTGTTGTGTTCAAAAAGGCAGTCAGTTAGAGTTAGAGACAAGTTAGACACTAGAGAGAGAGAGCACACACACGAGAGAACTTTGAGAGTTTGCAGAATACATCTGTAAACCTTGTGCTGTAACCGAACCTTTCATACGCTTTTAATACAAGTGGTGTTAATCGTTGAATGTTGTGTGTTGTGTTTGTGCTTGTTCTCGTATAAAACCTCGGTTGCATGCTAGCTTGGATTCCGCACTCGCTAGTGTGTTTGATATAACAAGGATAAGGTTTTACCTCAACCGTCGAGGAGGGACCTACAGATTTTTAGTATCCTTTGAACCAGAACAACCCTGCTCATACAGCTCCATGAAAGCTCTTTTCTCCTCATTCCACCTTGAAATATCCTTTGCCATTCTATCTCTTTTTACACTTGCTACTCCTTCATCAAGTGCTTCTTGAGTAGCATCAACCTTTTTACTACCATTTGGCACAGGAATTTTTCTGGTCATAGCATCCTTTTCAGGTTCAATGTAGAGACCATCATCTATTCCTTTCTTCTTCCACTCCTGAATTTTCTCCCCCTTTTTGGCATTATCTTCAGGGAGTTGATCAATGAAGAGTACTGTTGGAGGAGCAATGTCAGTGGTGTGCAGGATCTGAGTTTTGAGAGCCTTTAGATCAGCCTGAGTGTTCTTGAACCTTGACTCCATTGCATTTCTCAGCTGTTGGACATGTTTTTCATGTTGCTGATCTGCTAATTGTGCTTGTTGATGGAGAAAAGATTGAAACAAATTCCAGAGCTCATTTGTAGCAGGTGCCCTTTGTGGAGCAGGTGCTTGAGATGGAACAGCAGTTGATTGTACCTTTTGTACTTGTAACACCTGTTGTAGCATATTTTTGAGTTCTGCAACAGAGTTATCAATTTTCAATACGATCCGTCAATTTCTGGTACTTTAAACCATCACCCAAGTTAATGGGATCATCTGATTTCCCACAAGCAGTGGTTTTATCAGTGGTAGATGTAGGGAGTATACTCCAAACATTAACTACTGATGCCCCTTTTTCTTGGTACTGGGGTATTCTTCCTTCAACACTTGACAACCTTTTGATGTTGCCAGTAGGATAAATAAATCCACTGGTGGTTGGCAGAGGTGCTATAAAAGGAATTGCCTCCAAGGAAGTCTTATTGGTGTAACCACTGTCCAACTGTAAACCAATGGGTTCAACAGTTGTAGTGGCTGCTTCACTTGGACTACCACCAAGAGTTACTTGTAACTCAAGGGGTCTAACCTCCTCAGGTTGTGTTGGTGGGTTAGCAAAGATTGATACAACAGACCCAGTCAATTGTTGAGGTATATTCTCATTGATAGGTGATTGAGAAGGACTGGTTAATGCCTGGTTCAAATCAATTGCATCCAACAGCAGTTTAGTTGGTGGGGGAATTGTGGATGTGAAGGGTGGTGTAGAAAGTGGATTTGCCCCGGGTATTAAGCTGTGGATGATAGAAACGAGTGTTTCCAGAGCATCATGATGTGGAGACCCTATTAGTATAACCTGTTCTTTTTGTGAAGAAACAGGAGGAGTTTCGGTTATGGGTTGAGATATTTGTACCAACTGCTGTGAGGAAGTAGCAGCAGTGGTTTCTTGTGACATTTGTGTTGTCACAGGCAGGGGCTCTGGTATCTCATCCTCCAGAGTTGCCTTTTTGATGGGTTTTGGGGGTTTTTGAGTTTTTCTTTTTGTTGGTTTTTTGGTGATTTTAGGTGTGGGTTTCAAAGCAGTTGTGCTGCTGCTTTGATCACCTTGAGCAGTGGGCTCAGCAGCAGATACCTGAGGAGCAGTTGTAACTGCTAAAATCTGCTCAGGCACCTCTGCTTGTGTTTTGCAAGGTGCTAACATCCTTGAAAAAGTTTCAGTAGTTAAACTATTTATTTGAGTAGGATCACCTTGGTTTATTGCAGCTAAATCATCCTTACTGAATTTCTTTGCAAAATAGTAACTTAAAAACCTTGGAAACAGTAAGAATGATTTTGTTTCAACATTATTAACCAAATCTTTAAAAATTTCCCGAGAATAGTTAAAATTTTCTCCTTGAAGAATTGCATATCCCAGATTTTGAATCTTTAAAGGGATTTCATTGAAAGAAGTGGTTTTGTTTGAAACACATAGTAGGAGGGTATGAAATAAAAATCTGGTTGCAGACGGAAAATAACCTTTTTCTAAGGTAATTTTCTTCATCATTGTGGCTTCATACCCTCTTTCAATGAAGTCAGTTTGTAACTCGTTTTTAGTGAAAGAAATTTTACCTTCCTGATCACCGAGTTGAAAGACCTCTGAAATGGATTGTGGCGTGATTTGGACAGCTTTACCCTTTATAGAAGAGTTTATGGTGGTTGCAGTGTCTCCTTGTTTTTCAAGGGTTGCATTTTTCCAGAACTCTCTTTGGGCCGCCAAATAGATTGGTGCATCGGAGGTGAACAAAGTTTTGCACTTTGATTTTGCCATGGTATCAATGATGGAATCGAAAACATTGGTGGTTCCTGGTTTTGTGAGAAGACCCAGGAGATTGTGAGATGGTTTATGTGGAATTTCAGTGGAGATTGCCTTTTGAGAGGCTGTTTTCGATGAGGATTTGGATGAGGGTTTTGCAGATGACTTCGATTTTGTCATTTTTGAAGAGAATGATCGAAGAAATTTGTGAAAGATGAGATGAAAAACTGCTTTGAGAAGAGAATTTTTAAGAATTCAATTCGACAGTAAAACCCTGTTTTGGTGGTGAGTGGGGGATTTTATAGGGAAAGAAGTGAATGCTGACGTGGAAGCCGTTACAAAAGGTCTGACCAATATGTACTGCCCACGTGACAACCCCTGGTGAAAGTGAAGGACAGTACTTTTATGAAAGTGACTAATGAAGGCAGTGGTAGTAGAGCAGTGGATGATTTTCACTATCAGTGGATAGTATATCAGTGGATAAGACACTGCTTTTGAACAACAGAGTTTATCAAATGGAATGAGAGAACAGGGGTTGACTTTCAGCAGTGGACAGACTTTTGAAGTATAGCAGACTTTTGAACAATCAGTGGTTAATGGCAGACTTTTAAGGATTTTAATGAAAAAAATTCATTTTTAGCTATTGTTAAGGATGGAGTTTTGATTTTCTGAAAACATTTTGTTGCTTTTATTCATAGAAAAACAAGATGTTGCTTGTTATTCCATGTTCAGCATCCCAATCCTAGAGACCAAGCTTTCAAAAGTGGCTGTATCAAGTGCTTTTGTGAGCACATCAGCCAACTGGTCTTTAGTTGGGACTTGATGCAGAGAAATCAAACCTTTTTCATAGCAATCCCTCACAAAGTGATGTCTGATGTCGATGTGTTTGGTGGTTGAATGGGAAACTGGATTTTTGATGATATTTTATGCTGCCTGGCTGTCCAACATGAGTGGTGTTTTTAAGGCAGTGATACCAAAATCCAGCAACTGATTTTGAAGCCACAGGAGTTGGGCTGTACAGCCTGCAGCAGCAATGTATTCAGCTTCAGCAGTGGATGTTGAAACAACTGCTTGCTTTTTGCTTTGCCATGAAACTAAGCAATCACCTAGAAACTGGCACCCTCCTGATGTGGAATTCCTTGTGGTGTGACATCCAGCAAAGTCACTGTCTGAAATACCTGAAAGCTTGATGTTCCCATTAGCTGGATACCAGATACCAAGTGTGGGCGCACCTTTTATGTATCTGAAGATCCTTTTTACAGCAATGAGATTTGATTTTCTGGGAGCTGATTTACTTCTTACACAGACACATGTTGCAAACATGATGTCTGGTCTAGATGCAGTTAGGTACAATAAAGACCCAATCATGCTTCTATAAAGTGTTTGGTCAATCAGCTCATCTTTTTCATCAGACATGACCAGCTTATTTGTTGCCATGGGTGTGCTGCATGGTTTACAATCATTCATATCAAATTTGGTTAAAAGTTCTTTAGCATATTTGCTTTGATGAATGAAAGTTCCATTTTGCATTTGCTGTACTTGGAGACCAAGAAAGCATTGCAGCTCACCCATTGCACTCATTTCAAACTCAGCTGTCATGAGTTCTCTAAACTCTTCACACATTAAGTTACATGTGCTTCCAAAAATAATGTCATCCACATAAATCTGGACAATCATTAAATCCTTCCTTCTCCATTTTAAAAACAGTGTTTTATCAATGGTACCTCTTTTGAAACCATTTGAGAGTAGGAAGGTGGAAAGAGTTTCATACCAGGCCCTTGGTGCTTGTTTCAAGCCATACAAGGCTTTGTTTAGCCTGTAGACATGATCTAGATAAAATGGATCCTCAAAACCTGGAGGTTGACAAACATACACCTCTTCTTGGATTGTACCATAGAGGAAAGCACTTTTGATATCCATTTGAAACACCTTCATATTGTGGTTGACAGCAAAGGCCAGGAACAGTCTAATGGCTTCCAATCTTGCAACAGGGGCAAATGTTTCATCATAATCAATCCCCTCTTCCTGTCTGTAACCTTGAACCACAAGTCTGGCTTTATTCTTGACAACAATACCCCTTTCATCAGTTTTGTTCTTGAAGACCCACTTTGTGCCAATGGGACTAACCTCTTCTGGCAGTGGTACAAGCTCCCATACTTGTTGTCTTTTAAACTGTTGGAGCTCCTCTTGCATGGCTTCTACCCAGCTGTTGTCTTTCAGTGCCTCTTGGTACTTTACTGGCTGATGGAGTGATAGAAAACCAGCAAAAAGACAAATGTTTTGGGTTTGGCTTCTTGTGAGCACCCCTTCATTTATGTTGCCAATGATTTGATCAGGTGGATGAGATCTCAAGAAGATTAAATCTCCTTGGTATGGTATGATGGCATTGGTTGGTGAAGGCTGCAAATGTGTATCATCTGAGCTAACCACTGCTGGGGACTTTGATGATCCAGCAGTGGCTTCAAAAGGTGGTGGAATAGGAGGTAATGAAGTGGACAACTGCTGACTTTTATCCACTGTTTGAGGACTTTTGTCAGCAGTGTTTGAGGATGTGGAAGCAGTGGTTGATGGGCTACTTTGGTCAACAACTGTTGAGGTAGCAGTGGTTGAGCTTTGACAACTGTTTTGAACAGCTGGTGCTTTTCCCTTTGTGGCAGACCTTTGAGGGATGATGATTTCATACCCATAGTCTGGTGTTGTATCATCTGATGGACCTGCACTGTTAGTCTTGACAGCAGTATTTTCAAAAGTAAATTTTTCAAGATCAAACAGATCAGCAGGATTTGCTGGGATTTTCATTGATGAAAGTTCATTGAA
Source organism: Helianthus tuberosus (assembly GCA_030545235.1). Taxonomy (NCBI): domain Eukaryota; kingdom Viridiplantae; phylum Streptophyta; class Magnoliopsida; order Asterales; family Asteraceae; genus Helianthus; species Helianthus tuberosus. The sequence goes on along the minus strand of CM060449.1, from coordinate 64,824,239 downwards.
CTTTACATTCAAAGTCTCCTCCACTGCCTTGGTCCGTGTATTGAACACTTTGTAGGCCTTGGCAGTGGTTGAGTATCCTAAATGATAACCACAATCAATTTTGGCTGCAAATTTTGAAATGGAATCTTTTAAGTTCAAAATAAAGCATGGGCAGCCAAACACCTTGAAGTATGAGATCAGTGGTTTAAATTTATACAGAATTTCATAGGCAGTCTTTTTGTGCCTGGGGTTTATTAAAACTCTGTTCTGAACATAGCAAGCAGTGTTTACTGCCTCTGCCCAGAAAGTTAATGGCAAACCTGAATCTGCAAGCATGGTTCTGGCAGCCTCAATCAAAGTTCTGTTCTTCCTTTCTACTACCCCATTTTGCTCTGGTGTTCTAGGGATGCTGTACTGCCTTACAATCCCTTTCTTCACACAGAAGGCATCCAACTCCCTATTTTTGAATTCTGTGCCATTGTCACTCCTGAAGCTTTTCACTGGAAGGTCAAATTGCTTTTCAACCTGTGTTACAAAGTCTTGCAAAATGCCTGCAGTTTCATCTTTTGAGTGCAGAAAGAAAGTCCATGTAAACCTAGAAAAGTCATCAACAATAACCAAACAATATTTTTTCTTTTTGAGGCTCATGACTTGAACTGGGCCAAACAAATCCATGTGTAGCATTTGCAAACACTGAGTTGTTTTGGACTCTTCAATGGACTTGTAAGAACTTTTATGCTGTTTTCCTTTTAAACAGGAAATGCAATGTTCAGGACATGAAAACAATTTTTGTGGTAGGCCTCTCACCAAACCATTTTTTGAAATTTCTGTGATTGTCTTAAGATTTGTGTGCCCCAGCCTTCTGTGCCAAAGTTCTGTCTCTTTGTTAGAGGCAGCTGAGAACAGACAGGCATCAGCTCTGGGACACTCTTTTGACATGTCAACAACATAAACATTGCCACTTCTTTGAGCAACAAGTTTAGTTTGACCAGTTTTGATTATTGCTTCAATCTTTTTGACCATTTCTGGTCCAACAATCCTACAACAGTCTTTTGTGAAGAATGACCCAAATCCCTTGTCACTCATTTGGGACACACTCAGAAGGTTGAATTTTAGATTGTCTATCAGATTGACATTTTCAAATTTTACATTTCCAGATTGCACTGTACCAGACCCCATAACTTTTCCTTTACTATTATTCACAAAGGATATATCACCCCCTCCATGGATTTTAAAGTCTTTGAGGAGGGCTTTACATCCTGTCATGTGCCTGGAGCCTCCACTAACTACATACCAAAGACTATCAAAGCATGCAGAAGCTCCCTGCACATGAAGTAAATGGATTAGTTCATTATGGTCTCCAAAGCCAACAAGGCTTTGGATGGGGTCTCAACAGTGTCTGGGATGGATGCAGAATGATGGACAATGGTTAGGTCAGGGGTTTGGACTGTTTTAGGACAGTGTTTCTCTAACCACTGTTGTGGGTCCTGACCAATCACCTGCTGGTAACCAAAAGGATGCCTGTTCACTCTGGGTTTAGAGGGCCTTTTGTAGGCTTCATAAACGTGTGGAATCCTTTGGAAAGACTGTTTTTCCTTGCCTTTTCTGAATTGATTAGCAGGGGGTGCATCAGTAACCTGAACATCTCTTTTGACAGATGTTTGGTTCAGCTGTTTTGTGACAGCTGTTTGAACTGGCACAAACAGTGGTTGTTTCTTGGTGAACTTGACAGATGATGATGGACTCAAGGATGTTTTAGCCATGTACTCATTCTTTTTCACATCAAAGTTTTTGAGATACACACATGCTTAAGTTTTGTGGTTTGTTTTACCACAAACAATGCAACTTTCTGCTGAAACAATGACACTTGTTCTGTTTAAATCATAAGCTTTCAAGTGGAAACAGTCTTTTGTTAGATGATTCCTTTTCTCACAGAATTCACAAAACAAGTTATCAATTTTTTCTTTTTTCTTTCTCTTTTCAGACTCCTTTGCAGCAGAGGTTTTAACCACTGCTGGGATGTCCTTGAGAGGTATGACTTTAGCTTTTGGAGCTTTAACACCATCAGTTGATGTAAAGTCCATTGGCTTGAAATTTTCAAGAATATCACACTCGTCAGACCAAGTGGGTTTAAACTGATATTTTTCAAGTTCTTCAAAAGTAGAGGAACTCCTTGTTCTGCCAAGTGTGATTTTGTTACCAAGTTTGTCAATGATTTTCACTTCTTGGCCATTCTTGTTTGTGGGGATGAGCTCAGTAGCTTCATCAGTGGTTTGGACAGATTTTTCAAAAGCAATATGTTCATCATCATATTTTCTATAACCAACCCCAAATTTCACATTGCTTTCAATCTGTTTAGCAAGCATCACCTCATATCCTCTGCAGGATTCCACCCATCTTTCACAAGTAATCTGGGTGGATTCCAACTCCTTTTTGCAAACTTGGTATTTTTCTACCATAGTTTGAAGTTGGGTTTTGGTTATGCTTTGCTCTTCTTTTAGACAGCTGATCTCCTTTTCCTTTTCAGTCAATTTGTTTTTAAGTTCTTTTAAAGACTTTTCAAATTTAACCTCATCGGTCAAGATTTTATCCCGAAGGTTTTCATTCACCTCTTTGATGTTAGCAAAAGCAATTATGCAATTGTCAGAACACAGTTTTTCAAGAACTTGAGGAGATACCTTGGCAGCTGCCATCATTGCACAATCACATTGATGATCTTCTTCATCATCAGCTTTCACCTTCTTTTCACCAGCCTTTTCTTCCTTCTCTTCTTCTTTGTCCTCTTTGGACCATGGATCTGTCATTGGTTCAATCAGGGTACCTGAACTTTCTCCCAACAGTAGTTCACCAGCCACAGCAGTAACCACTGCTTCAGTCACCTCATCCACTGTTTCAACGCTCAGCTGTTCCTCCTCAGTTTCAACCCCCTCCTGTATTGACTCTAATGCCATCAAACAAAATTCATTATGAGAAGAATCATTAGAAGCATAGAGTGCAAAATTTTCATCACTAAGGTCTTCAGGCATACTGCTCCAGTCAACAAACCCTTGAGTGAAAAAACTTTGTTGATCTGGTTGTACTGCTGCTGGAGTAGTGGTTTGAGGTGCAGGCTGCACTTGTGCCTGGGGAACAGGGGTTTGAACATATTGGATTTGTGGAACAGTAGTTTGGACATAGTGTACTGGCACAGGGGCAGCAACATAGTGAGCAGTGTTCACTTGAGCTGCTGGGGCATACTGGGCATAGTGCACAGTGCTTTGGTTTTGAGGTCTAGGATTTGAGCTAGGATGAGTAATTATGGGACCAGTAGTTTGACTCCTACATTCCCTAGCGAAATGTCCCAACCTATTACACTTGTAGCACTTGATTTTCGATTTATCCAACCCAACCCTTAGATTCCCATGCAAACCTGGGAATTTTCGCCCTGTTCTTTTGTAAAATTTGCTAGTTCTAACACTTAGCAAAGCCAGTTGGTGCAGGATGTCCATTTCCTCTAAATCAGTGGGATCGAAATGTTGTAAATCATTGAGTTCAAAGCTTAGATTATCTGACATCTGGTTTTCGTTTGCAGTGAATGCATAACTTGCAGAGTGAGGATCAGGGTTGTTAAAATTTGCACCAGCAGTTATGTCAATGAAGTGATCATAACCCTGATCCTTACCACTGCTCCCAGATTCTTCTTGACCCAGAAGAGCAGTGTTACCGAAAGTGTAATCATCAGTAACTTTTCCTGACTCTTGTAACCTCTTTTTCTGGTTCAACTCCCTTTCGTAGGTCAGGAGTCGACCGTGGAGTTGGGTCAAGGTCAGATCCTTGAACTCAGGTGAGTTTCGGGTGACAAAAGCTATGGTGTCCCATTTTTCTGGCAGTGACTTGAGGAACCTGCTATTTTGAGTTGAGTTTGTAAAAGTGGTGTTAACAAGCCACAGTTCACTGATGAGACAACTGAAACGCTCAAATTGTTGCGTTAGTGATTCACCTTTAACGTAGCAAAATGTTTCATACTGTTGGTTCAGGATTTCCCTATTGTTTTCTATGACTTCTTCGGTTCCCCCAAACTATTCCTTAAGTGCGTCCCATAACTCTTTGGCACTGTTACAGTGTAACGGTCCAGCATATATCTCATTGGGCAGCGCTGATGCTATGATGCTAAACGCTTTAGTATCTAGTTCGATCTTTTGAAAGTCGGTTTCGGTATAATTTTCAACTGGTTTTGGAACGAACTTTTTAGCATCTTCAGCGCTTGGCACTGAAGGAACATGGGGACCATAAATGACAGACCTCCAACAACCTGTGCTTTGTTGAGCAAGGATGTGACCCATCCTCCTCTGCCAGATGTTGTACTCATTTCTTTTTAGCATAGGTGGTTTAAAAAGTGAGCCGATGTTGTTTTTATCATCCTGAGATTGTGACGTCATTCTTGTTGTTTTACAGACACTGATAAATCAACTTTAATGGTGATTAATCCTTGCTCTGTTTTTCAACGGACGAACAAACGATCAGTATCAACTATTATGAGCCGAACTATTTATGTCAAAATGATTGTTAAATCAAATTTGACTGTCCAAGCTCTGATACCAATTGTTGGATCTGAGTTTGTTTCTGATTGTATTTTCGTTTGAAATTAAGATGGAAATGAAAGAGTTGTGCAGCGGAATTAATATGAAAACAAACTTTGCATACAATCAAACGAGAGTATTGCTTTGATCAAGACATTTTCAACAAGGAACCGAATTATTGAATTAACTTTCACCAACGATTACAAGTAATGCTTGAATACAAACTCCCCCTCAGCCAGAGCTCAGCGTTTGTTCGTGCAAAGAAGACGGTATTGCAAGAGCTAATAGAACAGTACAAAGTACTGAACTATTTATAGGCACTAGCAAACCACTGAGCATCTTAGCTGACGTCACCAGGAAAGTGACATCTAACCTCCTAACAAACTCTAACCTCTGATCTATACAAACACTGATGTACTAACTACTGCTATTACATTTCATTACATAAGAGACACTTAAACAGCTGCTGCATCCCTCCACTGCTGTGAACCCAGCAGTGCTTGTCCGGATCAGCAGTACTAGACTCAAGGCAGTAGATTGAACCAGCAGAGCTTTGGTCTTCCATCAGTCTTTGACATTGGGCAGTAGATGCAAGGCAGCAGTTGTAGGTCAGCACTTAGTATGAACAACAGATAGGAGGTCAGCAGATATGAAACCACTTTTAAGGGGAGAGATTTGTATGTAAACATCTGCTTATTCTGGATCCACTGCTCTGATCCAGTTTTGGCTTTAATTATATGTTCCTCTGATAGGGTTCAATCCCAACAAATCCATTGTTATCAATTCTCACTTCCACACCGGCATTTCTAACTGCTGCAATAAACCTGAGGGTTTCTGATGTTCAGCTTTAACCTGTGAACATGTTAGACACTTGGCAACATAAGTTGCTATATCCTTTTTCATTCCTATCCACCAAAAATTCTTTCTCATTTCCAGGATGCATCGTATACTTAGATTTATGGGCTTCTTCTAATATACGATGACGTAGGTTTCCTAATTTAGGTATCCACATTCTTTTCTGATGGAATCTCCAAATTCCAGCTGTTCCTTGTTCTAGTTCCTTAATCATACCTTTTAATTTCTCAGTATCATCCTTGATTACTGATTCTTGTGCTTTCCTGATTTGTTCGTTCAAATCTACTTGTAGATTTAATTTAAGAGAACGTACTCTTTTTGGCTTTTCATGATATTTTTGACTTAAAACATCAGCAACTATATTTTCTTTTCCTGCATGATACTGGATATTACAATCATAATCACTAAGAATTTCCATCCAGCGTCTTTGTCTCATATTCAACTCCTTTTGCCTGAAAACGTACCTTAAACTCTTATGATCTGTAAAAATGGTAAACTTACTACCGTAAAGGTAATCTCTCCAAATTTTCAGAGCAAAAATTATGGCTCCTAATTTTAGATCATGGGTTGAATAATTCTCTTCATGATTCTTAAGTTTTCTAGACGCGTAGGCTATAACATTTTGACGTTGCATTAACACACAACCATAACCTAACTTAGAAGCGTCACAATAGACTACAAAGTCTTCAGTTCCTTCTGGTAACGCTAGTATGGGTGTGTTGGTTAATCTTTGCTTAAGAATTCTAAAGGCTTCTTCCTGTTTTGATCCCCATTAAACTTAATGGATTTACAGGTTAACTTAGTTAAGGAAATGGCTATTCTAGAAAAATCTCAAATAAATCTTCTATAATAACCGGCCAATCCTAAGAAACTTCTAACCTCGGTTGGTGACTCAGGGGTTTTCCATTTGGTAATCGTCTCGATCTTGGTGGGATCCACGTGAATTCCTTCATGATTGACTAAATGTCCAAGAAACTGTACATGTTCTAACCAAAACTTGCACTTCGAAAACTTAGCATACAATTTTTCTTTCCTTAATAAACTCAAAAGTGCGTGCAAATGCTTTGCATGTTCCTCTTTACTCTTAGAGTAAATGAGAATATCATCTATAAAGGCAATTATGAAATTTATCCAAATATGGCTTACATATTCGGTTCATCATGTCCATAAATGCGGCTGGGGCATTGGTTAAACCAAATGACATGGCAATAAATTCATAATGGCCATACCTTGTTCGAAATGCGGTCTTAGGAATGTCCTCTTCCTGTACCTTTAATTGATGATATCCTGATCGTAGATCGATTTTTGAGAAAAATCGAGCTCCTTGTAATTGATCGAACAGATCATCAATTCTTGGTAATGGATACCAATTCTTGATCATGACCTTGTTCAATTCGCACTAGTCAATGCACATACGCATCGATCCGTCTTTCTTTTTTACGAACAGTATCGGTGCTCTCCATGGTGATGAACTTGGCTGTATGAATCCTTTCTCCAACAATTCGTCTAACTGTTTTTTCAGTTCCTGCATTTCTGAGGGTGCCAAACGGTAAGGTGCCTTGGCAGTTGGTGATGTCCCTGGTAGTAGATGAATTCTGAATTCAACTTCCCTGTCTGGCGGTAGTCCTGGTAATTCTTCTGGAAATACATCTGAAAACTGAGATGCTACTGGTATATCTTTCAGTTCTTTTCCTTTAGTGTTAGTGATTATGGAAATCAAATACACTAATGATCATTTTCTTATATAACTTGTTGTTTTCATCACAGAGATGAATTTCGTGGATCTAGAGGGCTTATCTCCTTTAATTGTGATCTTTTCACCCTTTGGTGAATTTACTTGAATTGACTTTTGATCACATAAAATACTGGCTTTATTGGCTATTAACCAATCTATTCCTAATACAACATCAAATCCTGCCAGATTCATTGGGTAAAGGTTTGCAATAAATTTTTGATTTAAAAATTCTATTCTTGCTCCCTGCAAGATTTCAGAAATCCTAACGGTTTCCCCATTTGCTGTTTCTACTAGACATTCTTGTGGGAGTTTAGTTAATGGTTGATTAAGAATTTTGCAAAAAGAAGTGTTAATTAAACTTTGGTTCGCACCAGAGTCAAATAATACTTTAGCAAAAATGTCATTAACTAAAAACATACCGACAATCACGTCCGGAATCATCTTGGCTTCATCTGCAGTCAGAACAAATGCTCTAGCATTTTTAGTGTTCTTGTTGCCCATGGCTGGAACTAGTTTTGGACAATTCGGCTTGATGTGACATTTTTCTCCACAGTTGAAACACATTCCATTATAAGGTTTCCCCCTACAATCTTCCTCCTTGTGTCCTGGTATCTTACAGAAATTGCAGTAGGGTGCAGAGGTAGAACCTACATTTCTCCCACGGTTGGAATTACCGTAGCGAAACTCTTGGGTAAGCCTTTCAGCTAGGTTTCTCCTCTGATCTTCTTCTCGTGTACGTACTAATTCATCTATCAAGGTATTTGCTAGTTCTACAGCTTCTTCTATAGTTTGAGGTCTAGCTGCCTTGACTACATGCCTAATCTCGCTGATTAATCCCCAGATATAACGGGAGATTAATACAGGTTCTGGTGATGCAAGAGTTGGCACTATTCTAGCATATTCAAATAATAACGTAGTGTATCCCTTACTATCCACTCCAGTCATTCTAAGGTTTATGAACTTATTTGCTATTTGTTCTTTTTCATTGGGAGGGCATAATTTCATTTCTACCATATTCTTAAATTCCTCCCATTCCATATTGTAAACCCTGTCACTTCCCCTAGACTGGAGGATAGTGTTCCACCATTCTAAGGCTGAGCTCTTAAATAGATTGGAAGCAAACATTATCTTATCCTCTTTCGCGCACTTCATTATTTTTAACACAGCCTCAGTCTTTTCTATCCAGCGTAGAGCTGCAACGGCCCCTTCATTGCCCGAGAATTCCATTGGTTTACAAGACCATAATTCTTTATAAGAACAACCATAAGATATGGTTCTTCTTCTTTTGGGAATGGGCACTTGAAGTAAGGGTCCATTTTTTACGCTGTGTTCAGGTTCAGTTGGTCGTTTACTGCTATGATTACTTTTATTATCCGCTTCCCTAATTGTTTGAATAATATATGGCATCACATCTATTATTCCTTGTGCCACTATGTGTTGAATAGCACTGTTATCCACTTGGTTTCCATTATTATCATTGTTCGGGTTATCGTTATTCTAGTTTTCCGGGTAATTAGCCGGGTTCTCTTGATTCACTTGGTCGGTCATCTGAATTTTTAAACATTTACCACATATTAATATCACAAGATAATGTCTTAATACAATCAATCACATGACACGCATATTGATCAAAAGCGTCGAACATTGCGACTTACTCTTTCTTATATTATGCATCTAATACAAACTAGAACTGGAATATAAAATTACAATACTAGTAGGCATCTATAGCTATTGCCTAGATTTTTTTTTCAAACATACACACATATTATATATTATTATTATATTATTATTATTATTATTATTATTATTATTATTATTATTATTATTATTATTACTACCACTACCATTACTGATATGGGTTCATCCAGAACTCCATATTGCGCTCGTCATACTTCCAGACGAGTCGCTCTCCGACCTGCCTCATCCTCTCGCTACTTTCTAAAATCTCTTCTCCGAAGGTTTGGAGCTCTTGCACATTTTCTACACTCATTGGGGGTGCAGGTGCTGGGACTGGGTTTGGAAACTGGGGCATGGGTTCCTGGTACGGGTATGGATTCTCTAAAATTTCCCTGATGTACTGATCGCTATCATAGTAGGGATCTAGAGGGTCCAAACCTGGGTAGGCTGCTAGGTTTGGCATATGTGTGTCTTCTGGTATTGGGTAGCGTTGCACATATTCCCTATGGTCGTCTAACCACGGGTCGTAATCTGGGTCTAAGGGATTGGGTGCTGGTACCCTAGGTAACTCTTCTGGGTTAAAATCATGCATTTGGATTTGATTTTATGGGTTGTTTTCGATTTCCATTGGCTGTGTGGGGAATAACGGTAATGGTTGGGGTGCTACGAGTTACCCCAGGTTAGGGTCGGCAGCTGTGGTTGCTAGGATATGGAAATTTGCTAAACTCCTATTGAGCATATCCTATGCGTGGGCATCTGTTTCTCTTTTAGTGGCTGCTAAAGCTCGTTGGTTTTGCAATTTTTTCATCCTCTTCCTAGGTTCATGTGCTCCCCTACTGAACCATCCTCTCTTTTTAGGAGGGAATGACTCTTCAAACTGAGCCTTAAACACGAATATCCCATCTTCATTGTCAGCTTAATACCCTGAGAGGGCAGGTTGTGAAGAGGTGCCTTTGCTTCTAGGTGAGCTGGACAACTGACAGTAGGCGTCGGAAGGTCCTTGGTCGCTCATACTGTAAATTAACAAATAGTCAAATAACACACAATAAAAAATGCAGGTATACACGTATTTCCGTAATTTATTTCCTAACACTTTGAATAATAACTTGGTGTCAGCAGAACACTTCTGTGGCTGAATTAGTGGCTGGGCTCTGATACCACCTTCTGTCGCAACCCCGCCCCCTTACAAACCTGGGAACGGGCGGCCGCGGCCAGTTTTGGTGGTATCTGTGTTTTATCCTTTTTGGCAGCGGAATTTTCATCAGGACCGTAGTTAGGAAATATTTTATCAAAGAAAAATACCACACTTTCATAATATTAAACACGTGGGAATAATCCCAAGTTTTAAGTACACACATTTTCATAGAGATAAACCCTATTTTATTTAAATAAAACATCTCTTTATTTTAGGTAACTTTATAGCCACTTTTCCAAGCCTTCAGTGCTGTCCAGCTGGCTTTCACATTTTGTTACCTGAAACGCGTTTAAAAACATTTTGTTACCTGAAACGCGTTTAAAAACATTTTGTCAGTGGGAAATACTGGTGAGTGAATCCCATTTTAATCAAGTTAAGTAAAAACCATTGTACAGTATTGAGGACGGTCGCGCAATTACATTTGTTTCCATCTACTTAATTACCACCCACGGTACTGTCAACCCGACTTGTGGTCATGTTACTCCTCGCAAGGCAATAACAAATTTTGTATACAAAACCCCAACATACAGACGATAATTGTAGAATACAAATACTCAATCACTATTTAATATAATTTAATTTAGGTGAGGTTTTGTAAAAACAGTTAACAAAAAGGAGACTACTCACATTGTTGTCTTAGGTTTCCTTTAAGGGTTTCCTGGTGATTATCTATAATTTACACAAATGCACACGCGTTAGTATAATAACCCAATATTTACATTAGTAATACCCTCCCCGAGACGACATTCCAAAGACTACGTCGGGCAGAACCACGACAGCCGTTACGGAACCCTAGGTCAATCGGGCAGCGTATCTAATACGTAACTGGGGTTATGATACTTACAACGGGGCAGAACTTCGTTATTTAGGGGGGGTATTATACCCGGGAATCACTTTAACTATGTGAAAACTCGAGAGAAGAAAAGATTGTGAGGGACAGGAACTGAAGGCCCGAGCTCCCAATTTATAGGAGCTGATTTCGAGTCCCTCGCGCCCCACGTAGACTTAGAGGGGGTCTTACACGACCTGTGACATAGGTAAAGTAGGCCCTAGTCTTGATTTATCACCGGTCTAGCCTTGTCACGTGATGCGTGTGAAGTGTTATATATATTAGGTGTATATTTTAAGCCCTTTTTAACACTTATTTTAGCCAAGTTTTAAATTTATAAAACACGATATTTCACTAACACTAAACACACATGTGGGCAAGTGCACCCATCGTTGAGTGTAGTATAGCGTTGGTAAGATACCGAGGTCGTCCAAGGACACAAGAGCTTTTAATACCGGTTTATCCTCAACGTCTAACCAAAATAAAAGTTTAGAAAAATGTTTTAAACTAAGAAAAATAAAAACTAACTAAAATGCTGAAAAGAAAAATAAAATAAAAACAGATAGACAAGATGAATCACTTGGTTCTGACTCGTATCTAGTATAACCTTTGATTATTTCCGCACTTTTGCACATAATTAAGAGATTATCTTAGTTATTGTAGTAGGCCCCTCTTTTGAAGGTGACGTTACCCTCACCCCAGTAGTTTGAGTCAGCAGGGATACAATCCTAAAGGGGTGGATTATTGGAAGATAATGAATTAAGTTATTAATGCAGTATTGTGGTAGGCCCCGCTTTTGGCGGTGACGTTACCCTCGACTAAGTAGTCTGAGTCAGCAGGGATACAGTCCTAAATAGCCGGGTTATAATATTAATAGTAGTTAACTTATGAGGGGATCAAAGAGTTTGGACCCCCGCCATCCAATACCGTGAAGTATTGAAGGAGGTCCTACTAAATTTGACCCAGGTCCATTGCAGGACCTCTAAACGCTGAACAATGGCAAGACCTTTACCAAACCGTTCCCTTAACCCCCTACCAGGTAGCCAACATACCTCCATATAGACCGTGGAGATATGAATGGTGAAAATCCTTTATTTTATATAGACAGTAAAATAATGCCAAGACACCACGGACAAACGATAAGGAAAGATCACCTTCAACATAAGTAACTAGTTATTAAAGTCATTAATACAAAACCAAATAAAAAGTGCAAAAGATTAGAAATAAAAAGTATTATACTAGACACTTTGTCTTCACCAAGTGATGTAAGAGACTTAGGCAAACATGGCCTTGATTGTCAAGAACTCTTACGATCAATCTTGGATCCCGAGACGACTCACACACTCTATGATGGACAATGGATGATGGTGGTGGATGATGGTGTTGTGATGGTGGTGGGTGGTGGATGAAGTGTGAGAGAGGTGGTGTGCCAAGGGATGAGTTGCAATGAAACCAAGCACTCCTATTTATAGGCTGAACAGAAGCCTGGGCACGGCCCCGTGTTCGCTGGGCACGGCCCCGTGCCCGTCTGACACTCTCTCTCTTCATTAATTGTAATTCGCAATTACAATTAATGCGCCTGCAGTACTTTCGGCACGCCCCCCGTGTCCGCTGAGCACGGCCCGTGGTGGGCAATAGAAGCTTCTATAGGTTTGTCTTTTCTGCTGCTTCTTGGGCACGACCCCGTGCTGGCTGAGCACGGGGCGTGTTCAGCCTTCTGTTTTCTCTATTTTGCTTTGGAAGGTGCCGTTGAGGGTTCGGACAATCCACTAATGTTCCTTTTCTTGTATTTATGTTGGATTTAGCTGTCTTTTTGCTTCTTTTGTGTTTTTGAGCTCATTTAATCCTGAAAATACAAAAGGAAGACAAAAACACTCTTTTTCCAATATTAGTATTAAAAAAGGGTTAGTTTTATGCCTTATTTGATGTAATTTATATGTTGTATTTTACACACATCAAATACCCCCACACTTGAATTTTTGCTTGTCCTCAAGCAAAACTCTTTAATATTTGGCTTACACTCCCAAATGGAATAGGTAGAAGAGAAGGTTTTGGGCTTGTCATAGAGTGTCGGGATTTCCAAGATCTTTTTGGGTTTTATTTTTATTTATTTACACTCCTATTCGTAATGATTTATTTAGAACTGTTCATAAAAGAAATTACTTATTTGGGCATAACATGCCTTTTTTAAAATTCTATTTATATATAAGTTCACATACCTCGCGGGGAAATCACTCACACTCGGCCGAAGGTGTATTTTTAGTGAATCACTCGAGAGCGGCACGGAACTTATTCCTACCATAGGCTTGCCAAGAAATCAATCCTCCTCCTTTTTAACTTTTATACCTTTGTAGATATCAAGAGGACTTTGTGGGTTAAGGGTTGGCTAGGGTTAAAGGTAGGTGGTTGGGTTAGTGGTTAGTAGAAAAAAGGGCTAAAAGCGTAACAAGTGTCGGTTTTCGTATTTATGCAACTTTTTATTTTTAATGAAGCTTTTATTCAAACAAAGTTATTTTTGATTACTTTGTTTATTTATTTTCTTTTTGCTTCATTAAATTTTTATTTTTTTTTTATTTTTTTTTCCACGAAGAACCGAACTTGTTACTAAAATAAAGGGTTAAAAATGAAAAAGGTTTTGGTGGGTGAAAGGGTTTTTGTTTTGGGTGATGAAACGAAAAGGTTTAGGCTCAAAGGGGCTAACTAGGGGGATTTTTGGGTAGGTGGTAAAAGAAAAAGAAAAATAATGGTGTAGAAAAAAAAATGTTAGTCCTAATGCCTCCATCATTTACTTACTCGGGTTTAAGTTGATAAGGACCGGGAATGTATTGTTATGGCAAGTTCTAGAGTCGTAAGAACCAAGCGGCTATTCACACAAGAAACGAAAAATGAGCATTTAGTCAAATGATATGGAATTGTGTGCTCAATAAAGGCTCAAAACTCACTTTTGTGGGAATGGGTTTTTTATGTGATCAAGTATATATAATCAAATTTTAAATAAGTTTGTCATGCCTTTTCATAATTTCCTTATGTTGGTTCTTTTTATCACTACGCTATCGGTTGTAAATTTGTAAAAATATAACCTTTTTGAGAGCTTGAATTTCCCGAGTTAAACCTAGACAAGTAAAAAAAATAAAAATTGAAATTTTTTGAAAAAAATTCGGGGTGATTAGCGGTTCCAATAGAGTTTTGTGTAAGGCTTGTATTTAGGACTTGCAAAATTCAAGGTTTTAGCATCCCCCCCACACTTAAATTACACATTGTCCTCAATGTGTCCCAAAAATAAATTTTTAGGTTGATTAGATGTGTAAAATAGTGTTTAAAAAGCAAAAATTTGTGTTACTGGGCACTGAACACGGCCCCGTGTTATCCGGGCACGGCCCCGTGTTCAAGTGCCAGTAACAAAATTGAAATAAGAGAAACAGAAGTCTGGACACGGGGGCGTGTTGGGTGAACACGGCCCGTGTCCAGTTACCTGTACTGGGCGTTTTCTGCAGGTGGTTCGACACGGGGCCGTGTTGGTTGGGCACGGCCCGTGTTGAACCTTCTGAAAGGGAGAAAATTGTCGGGTTGCCTCGTTCTTGTGCATGGGATCATTCTTCTCGTTCCCCTTTTCATCCTTTACCACCATGAGTGTGTTTTATTCCTGAAAATTAAACTAACATAAAAACTAATCTAAATTAAACTAAGGATAGTTCCATGGAATGCCTCCATGGTGCGCCACGTTTATAAGGGTCCTTGGCTAGACCCAATGCCTGGTCATATGTTACCCAAGTGGGATGTGTTGCATCCCATGTTACACCGTCGGAGAGCGTCATCCAAGCTTGAGTCTATGACCTTCATGTAGTTGACCGGATCTTCTTCCTCTACTCTCTTTCCACATTCAAATTTCACTTCCTCATCCCCAAACTTCAATGTTAGAGTTCCGTCATTCATATCCACCACTGCTTGAGCGGTGGCTAAGAATGGTCTCCCGAGGATGAGGGGGACCTCGGTGTCTTCCTCCATGTCTAGGATAACAAATTCGGTTGGAAAAACGAATTTGTCGACCTTTACTAGCAAATTTTCGACGACCCCATGTGGGAACTTGACGGACCTGTCGGCGAGTTGTATGCTCATCTTTGTAGGGCTTGTTGCTCCTAGGCCGAGTCGCTTAAACATTGAGGTGGGCATGAGGTTGATGCTAGCCCCAAGATCGGCTAAAGCATTTCGGACGGGGGACTTCCCAATTGAACAAGGGATTGTGAAGCTCCCGGGGTCGATTTTCTTTTGTGGAAGTTTGTTGAGTACTAGAGCTGAGCATTCTTCGCCTAGGTTAACTAATTGCAACGATTCAATTTTCTTTTTGTGAGTGAGGAAATCCCTCATGAATTTTGCATATTTAGGCATTTGGGTTAGGACCTCAATAAAAGGAATATTAACATGCAATTGTTTTAGTAAACTTTCGAACTTTGCGAATTGCTCATCGGTCTTTTGACGATTTAACCTACCGGGGTACGGGATTGGAGGATTCTTGGTGGGCTCTTGATTCGGTGTAGAAGCCTTTTCTGGCGCAGGAGGAGTTACAGGCTGGCCAGAATGACTTCTTCCATTTGGCGGCAATGGAGCATCCTCGGGACCCACGGTTCGATTTCGTAATGTGATGAGATGGACTTGTGCCTTTGGGTTTGGTTCGGTATTACTGGGTAATGCGCCTTGTGGTCTCTCGGAGAAATTTTGAGCTAGTTGATTTAATTGTTTTTCAACGTTTTGAATACTAGCTTGTTGGTTTCTGAAATTCGATTCCATTTGTTGAAATCGATCCGAGTTCTTCTTTTCAGTGTCAGAGATGAGGCGAGATATGGTATCTTCAAGCCTTTCTCTTCCACCTTGTTGTTGAGGAAAATTTTGTGGTTGTTGAAAATTAGTTCGTTGGTTTTGTTGGTTACTACTATTTCCGGGATCTCTCCAACCAAGATTTGGGTGGTTACGCCATCCTTGGTTGTAGGTACCCGTTGGAGGACCCGACGGCCTAGGTCTATTATCCATGTAGTTTACCGTTTCAGTTTGTTCATCTAAATCTTTCATACAACTCCAATTTTCATGTGACCCACCACACCCTTCACAAGCCATAACCGAGGCCGTTTTTGTCATTTCTAGCCTTTTGATTTTTGAAGAGAGGGCCTCGATTTGGGCTTGTAAAGAGGTGCTTTCATCAACCTTATGGGCGCCCGGGGCAATAGATTTATTACCCCGGGGAGTGTGCCATTGAAAATTGGTTTGGGCAATTTCCTCAATTTGGTTATATATTTCATTTGGGCGACGATTACCTAAGAGTCCCCCGGAGCTTGAATCAAGTGTTTGTCTTGTGTGTGGCAACAATCCATTATAGAAAGTGGATACTTGTTGCCATATCGCTAGACCATGGTGAGGACACTTTCTTAGAAGCTCCTTGAACCTTTCCCAAGTTTCATATAAGGATTCCCCATCCTCTTGTGAGTATGTATTAATTTCTGTCATTAATTTAGCCGTTTTAGCAGGAGGGAAATACTTATATAAAAACTTTTGGGCGAGTTCATCCCAGGTGGTTACCGACCCAGCTGGGAGGGTATTAAGCCAAGCCTTAGCTCGGTCTTTTAATGAAAAAGGAAACATTCGAAAGCGGATGGCGTCATTTGATGCTCCATTGATCCGGAAGGTATCACATATTTCTAAGAAGTTAGTAATATGTAGATGGGGATCCTCGTCCACAAGCCCGTGGAAGGTTGCGGAGTTTTGGAGCATTTGTATCAAATGCGGCCGAAGTTCGAAGTTGTTGGCCTCGACATTCGGGGCATTGATAGCGGCGCCAAGATTGCCTACGGTAGGCCGTAGGTAATCCATGAGGGTACGTTGGTCCGCCATTGGAAGTGGGTCCCCCGAAACTTTCTCTTGATTTTTAGCTTTTAGCCTTTTTCTGAGAAAGCGCTCGGGTTCTTCTAGGGGTTCTTTTATGTCTCTACTAGAACTGGAGCTCATGCACTACGTAGGAGGTTCAAATGTGGCGCCTGGGTTCCAAATCCTGCAATAAAAACAGAAAAGAACGCTGGTCAGAATGTTCACCACGGCCCCGTGCTCAATGAACACGGCCCGTGTTCAGAGTTGCAGTAATTGATTTCTGGATCCCTGTTACTGGGAGTTGGACACGACCCCGTGTTGCACCGACACGACCCCGTGTTCAGCTCTCTGTAACTCAGAAAACAAAAATTTCCAGTGATGGTTGCTGGGCACGGCCCGTGTCTGACCGGGCACGGCCCGTGCTGAGCGCTGCAGAACTGAAAAACTAAGAAAATCCTAAAAAAAATAAAAAAGAAAAATAAAAGATGATTAGGCCGTTGATTCCTAACTTTCTTAAAATCCTTGTGTCCCCGGCAGCGGCGCCAAAAACTTGATGCGTGTGAAGTGTTATATATATTAGGTGTATATTTTAAGCCCTTTTTAACACTTATTTTAGCCAAGTTTTAAATTTATAAAACACGATATTTCACTAACACTAAACACACATGTGGGCAAGTGCACCCATCGTTGAGTGTAGTATAGCGTTGGTAAGATACCGAGGTCGTCCAAGGACACAAGAGCTTTTAATACCGGTTTATCCTCAACGTCTAACCAAAATAAAAGTTTAGAAAAATGTTTTAAACTAAGAAAAATAAAAACTAACTAAAATGCTGAAAAGAAAAATAAAATAAAAACAGATAGACAAGATGAATCACTTGGTTCCGACTCGTATCTAGTATAACCTTTGATTATTTCCGCACTTTTGCACATAATTAAGAGATTATCTTAGTTATTGTAGTAGGCCCCTCTTTTGAAGGTGACGTTACCCTCACCCCAGTAGTTTGAGTCAGCAGGGATACAATCCTAAAGGGGTGGATTATTGGAAGATAATGAATTAAGTTATTAATGCAGTATTGTGGTAGGCCCCGCTTTTGGCGGTGACGTTACCCTCGACTAAGTAGTCTGAGTCAGCAGGGATACAGTCCTAAATAGCCGGGTTATAATATTAATAGTAGTTAACTTATGAGGGGATCAAAGAGTTTGGACCCCCGCCATCCAATACCGTGAAGTATTGAAGGAGGTCCTACTAAATTTGACCCAGGTCCATTGCAGGACCTCTAAACGCTGAACAATGGCAAGACCTTTACCAAACCGTTCCCTTAACCCCCTACCAGGTAGCCAACATACCTCCATATAGACCGTGGAGATATGAATGGTGAAAATCCTTTATTTTATATAGACAGTAAAATAATGCCAAGACACCACGGACAAACGATAAGGAAAGATCACCTTCAACATAAGTAACTAGTTATTAAAGTCATTAATACAAAACCAAATAAAAAGTGCAAAAGATTAGAAATAAAAAGTATTATACTAGACACTTTGTCTTCACCAAGTGATGTAAGAGACTTAGGCAAACATGGCCTTGATTGTCAAGAACTCTTACGATCAATCTTGGATCCCGAGACGACTCACACACTCTATGATGGACAATGGATGATGGTGGTGGATGATGGTGTTGTGATGGTGGTGGGTGGTGGATGAAGTGTGAGAGAGGTGGTGTGCCAAGGGATGAGTTGCAATGAAACCAAGCACTCCTATTTATAGGCTGAACAGAAGCCTGGGCACGGCCCCGTGTTCGCTGGGCACGGCCCCGTGCCTGTCTGACACTCTCTCTCTTCATTAATTGTAATTCGCAATTACAATTAATGCGCCTGCAGTACTTTCGGCACGCCCCCCGTGTCCGCTGAGCACGGCCCGTGGTGGGCAATAGAAGCTTCTATAGGTTTGTCTTTTCTGCTGCTTCTTGGGCACGGCCCCGTGCTGGCTGAGCACGGGGCGTGTTCAGCCTTCTGTTTTCTCTATTTTGCTTTGGAAGGTGCCGTTGAGGGTTCGGACAATCCACTAATGTTCCTTTTCTTGTATTTATGTTGGATTTAGCTGTCTTTTTGCTTCTTTTGTGTTTTTGAGCTCATTTAATCCTGAAAATACAAAAGGAAGACAAAAACACTCTTTTTCCAATATTAGTATTAAAAAAGGGTTAGTTTTATGCCTTATTTGATGTAATTTATATGTTGCATTTTACACACATCATCACGTGTCGACACGTGGCGGCTTCCGGGTGTCGTCTCGTAGCCGGGCTGTCGCGCCCCGCGTAGAAGGTAGCCAAGGGCTACGCGGCCCGCGACAGATATACAAACCTGGTTTTTAATTAAATTTAATAAAAATAAAGGTATTTGGGGCCCGTTTTCATATACGGGGTAAATTTTAGGACATATTGGGATATTTTAATCATATTAGGGGTGTCGAAATTATTTAGGAGGGTTGTTATACTGGTGAATCTCCGGATAAGCATCAGGGCCACGTGTCGCACACGTGGCATGTCTAGGGTTTGACACGGCAGCCCTAGCCGTAGCTAGGGTGGCCCTCGCTGGCCGCGAAGGATATCCCTTCAGGTTTATGCGGGCCGCGAGGAACTCAATTTTCAGCTATAAATAGAACGTTGCATGGCCAGTCCATTCTGCTTGAAAATTTTCACTTAAACAGCTTTCTTTCTGTTCGAGATTTCAATCAAAGTATCAAAACACTGCTATGATAACAGGGTAATAACTCGATCACTGCTACGATACAATTTCCGATCGATTGAAACCGATCTGATGGATGTTTAAGTGCTGCCTGAATTCAGGCTATACTTTGTTATTCATCGTGAGGGTTTTGTTCTCGTGAGCTATCGTGAAAGTTGTATTAAGTTACTAAAATAGTTTTGTTTGCATTATTTAGCTAGGTTACCGGCTTAGACAGTAGGCTGCCTGTGATCGTTTAAATCTGCAGTGTGAGTCATTCTGTTTTTATCAAAGTTGCTTTATAAAACCCTAAATGTTTTCCAGTTATAATTACAGGGATTAAGTCTTTGCAAATCTTTAATTACTGGCAGTAAGTGGGCGTATTGTGCACGTTACTACTGATTTATCACTGTTAGGTGGGCGAGCCTAATTAGTGATATGTCCACAGTCATAAATCCGGTCGAGTGACAACTGGACCAGATAATTATAAGATAAAGGGGAAAATATAAAAACTCTTAATACTGTAGTTCATAACAGCGTGTCGTTTTGTACAAAATTGAATGACTCGCAAGTATTTCCCACTGATCAAATCTTTTTAAAACATATTTCAGGTGATTTACTGTGAACAAGAAAAAGTGTCGCGTAGCACTCCAGCTTGAATAAAGTGTCTCAATAAAGAAATAAACATGTTTTTGTAATCAGGAGATTTCCCAGTGAAATTCCTTTATTGTAAATTACGGGTTTTGTCCCGAAACTGGAAATAAAATAATTCAGTATTTTAAGCTAAAACGATCCTGTTAAAAATTCCGCTGCCAAATCAAACACCAATACCACGGGTTTCTGTTCCGCGGCTTCTGAACCGGGTAAAACCGGGTCGGGGGCCGTGACAAAAAAAGTGGTATCAGAGCCACTGATTTAAGCCAATTAAGTATTTGAAAAATGCTTAAATTTTCAATGTGCCATTTGGTGATTCTGTGAAAATTTAATAAATAAAATTTTAATTTGGATTTTGTGTGTTTCCTTATGTGTGCTAACAGCATGAATGAACTATCGGAAGCCCTCCGAAATTTCACTATCCAAACTACTGAGATGGAGACTGCCGGAATCCAGTCCGGTTATCAGGCTGACACCGGGGAGCCAATGGTGTTTCAGTCCCATGAGAAACCCAAACCCAAAAAGAGGAGAAGACTTTTAGACTGGAAACGAGGACGAAAGAAGAAACCCGCTGCCCAAAGGGTGAAAAAGATGATGGATCCAAAAGGAAAGGGAAAAGAAGTAGGGGAGAGCTCTGGTCAAGCTCAAGAATTGCCACCTTGGGAGGAACTCGATAGAAAACTGGCAATCTGTGACCTTATCGGACCTGCTGATAAAACCCTTTTCAGTTTTCCCGCTCAATCAGAACTTCCCATAAATCTGGAACCTGCCATTCCAGAACCTAGAATTAACCCCCAACTTCTTCCAGGAGAATTGGAAGAATGGTGGACCAGCGACTGGCATTTCCAGTATTTCATGAATAACCCAGATGTTCCCTTTCCCCAGTTTGAACCTAATCCATTTCCATCCATGAACCCAGAGAATGTTCCTGAATTCCGCCGTTACGGTGAGGAATTGGTGAATGTGAGAAATCGGATTCGAGACGTGGGAGAAAAGATCTCTTGGAAATACGACGAACGGGAGCGTCGTTTTTGAAGATCGGATTAACTGAAATTAGATGTTTTGTATAATAATAATATGTGATAAAAAAGTAAATAAACAATATATATATATATATATATATATAATAATGATATATAATAATAACAATAATAATAATATAATGTATAATATTGTATAATAAAATAAAATATCTGTAAATACCAGGTTTGTATGGACGCATAATATTATAAAAATATATACAGGTCGCAATGTCGACGATTTTGGCTACGTGTGCTGACTTAATTGTGCTTGTGATTACCCTATTGTGTTTAGTTACTATCCGTTTTGCGATAATAATTTATATATATTGTTAATTATTCAGATGGAAAACGCAGTAAACCAATCGGCAAACGAAGTTAATCAATCTGAACCCAATAATGAAGATCAGTTTCTCAATAGACAAGATATAGAAAATATCGTTGCTCAGGGTATAGCCAACGCTATCCCAGCAATTGTCGCTGCGGTTAGAAATCCCGTTGAACTTTCCCAAGCTAATCATAGCAAACGCACCCGCGACGATAATTCCACTAACAGTGTGAATGGGGGAGGTGATAATAACAATGTGATTCAAGCCCCATTACTTAAGAAAATGAAAGTGGCAACAACTGGTTGCACTTACAAAGAATTTCTCGCCTGTAAGCCAATCGAATTTGCAGGCAACGAGGGGGCGACTGCCGCACTGCGTTGGTTGGAAAAGACTGAAGCTGTGATCAAAATAAGTAAGTGTGCAGAAGAAGACAGGGTAATGTATGCATCCCACATTTTCAAAGAAGAGGCGTTGGAATGGTGGAACACAGTGCTGCAAGCCAAAGGAAGTGATGTGGCTTATGCCATAAGTTGGGAGGAATTTAAGGAACTAGTAGAAAGAAAGTTTTGTCCCTCCTACGAAAAGTAACAGATGACAAATAAGTTCCTGAACCATCGGATGGTGGATATTGATTGTAGGGGGTATACTTTGAAATTTTTCGAGTATGATAGAATAGTACCAACTCTGGCCTCGCCATAACTGGTGCTTATTTCTCTCTATATTTGGGGATTAATTAGTGAGATTCATGACATAGTCAAAGCTCCGAGACCCCGAACCATTGATGATGCTGTCGAATTGGCCAACACAAGATTACCCAAAGTTTCCGTGGGGGTAATAATAGTAACTTCAAGAAAAAGGGAACCGGGCAATTCTCCACTGCTCCATTTTGTAGGGGTGTGCACGGTTCGGTTTGGTTCGGTTCGGTTTTTGGGTAAAATCAAAACCAAAACCGAAATGTCGGTTTTTAGGTTTTAAAAACCGTCCGGTTTTGGTTTTTTTCGGTTTCGTTTTTTACGTCGGTTCGGTTCGGTTTTTCGGTTTTTGGAACAAAATTATGTAAGATTCAAAAAATAAAAGTATAATTTATATTATAACAATCTTTTTATATGTTTATATTTAAGTTATTATAGTTCACCTCTTTAATTAGTATTGTTTACATAAACCTAACCTTCTAATATATTTTTATGTTTCTTCAAAGTTTTATTAAAATTTAATTTTTATATTAAATTTTGTTATATCTTATAGGTAATAATAAATGATTTCAGTTATAATGTTTTTATTATAAACACTTTACATTCAAGAATAAAATTAACATTTTCTACTAGCATTGGGTTAAACACTTAAACAATTTAAACTTAAACATAAAAATATATGGATTGTAACTTATCGATTCGGTTCGGTTTTTTTCGGTTATTGAAAACGTTTATCCGAAAACCGAACCGTCAGTTTTTGTTTCGGTTCGGTTATTTCGGTTACGGTTCGGTTATTTCGGTTTTCTTGTTCACCCCTACCGTTTTGCAGTAACTGTAAAAAGAAGCATCTTGGAAAGTGCAAGGAATATTGCAATTTATGCAATAGATCGGGACACCGAGAGGAGGAATGCATGAAGAAGTTAAAGGTCTGCTACGATTGCGGAGAAGCTGGGAATTTTAAACCAAAATGGCCTAAATTGGTCAAACCAGCTGACAACAAGGCAAAAGCGACTGATGGAGCTACTAGAAAGAATGCAAGGGCCTTTCAGCTGACAACGCAAGAAGCCGACCTCATTCCTAATGTGATAGCTGGTACGTTCCTAGTTCATGACGTTTACGCACTAGTATTATTTGACTCTGGTGCAAACCAAAGTTTCATAAATACTTCATTCTGCCAAGCTCTCAACCTACCTTTAACCAAACTTAGGCAAGCTTATACGGTAGAAACGGTGGAAGGAAATTCTGTTAATATAGATAAGGTACTCCAAGAAGGAAAGATAGAACTCTCAGGTCATAAGTTTTCTGCAAACCTTCTACCTATGAATTTAGCAGGATTCGATGTCGTGTTAGGAATGGATTGGTTAGTCGCCAACCATGCTCGAATCATCTGTGATCAAAATTCCATAGAAATACATACGCCAACAGGAGAAGTAATTTTGGTTACAGGAGATAAGCCACGTAAACCAATGAAACTCGTTTCAGTAATGAAAGTTGCTGGTTATGAACGAAAGCAAGGAATAGTGCATATGATTTCAGTAATCATTAACATTAGAAGCAAAGAACGTAAGGAAATCCCAGTAGTATCAGAATACCTTGATGTATTCCCAAAAGAGCTACCTGGATTACCACCTGATAGGGAAATATAATTTAGAATTAATCTCATTCCTAGAACTGCACCAATAGCTAAGGCACCTTATCGGTTAGCACCCACAGAAATGTTAGAACTGAAAAAGCAGTTAGATGAATTGTTAAGCAAAAGATTCATACAAACTAGTTCATCCCCTTGGGGAGCACCTGTGTTGTTCGTAAAAATGAAGGATGGTTCGATGCGAATGTGTATCGATTATAGGGAATTGAATAAGGTTACCATTAAGAATCGATACCCTTTACCTAGGATTGATGATCTTTTTGATCAACTTCAAGGAGCTAGGTATTTCACTAAGATAGATTTGCGCTCCGGATACCACCAGTTGAAGGTACATGAAGAAGACATACCTAAAACTGATTTCAGGACTAGGTATGGTCACTGCGAGTTTACAGTCATGCCCTTCGGATTAACAAATGCTCCTGCAACATTTATGGACATGATGAATAGGATTTGTAAGCCATATCTGGATAAATTTGTAATTGTCTTCATTGACGATATACTTATTTATTCCACAAGTCAGGACGAACATTGTGAACACCTGCATGCACTTTTAACCCTGTTAAGAAAGGAAAGGCTTTATGCCAAATTTTTGAAGTGTGAATTTTGGCTACAAGAGGTGCAATTTTTAGGACACATGGTGAATCACGAAGGCATTCATGTAGATCCTTCCAAAATAGAAGCGATCACAAATTGGAAGGTCCCGCAATCAGCTACCGAGGTTAGAAGTTTTCGAGGATTAGCTGGGTACTATAGGCACTTCATCAAAGACTTTTCTAAGATAGTTGTCCCATTAACTAAGCTAACCTGCAAAACTGTTAAGTTTGAATGAGGACCTAAGCAAGAAGAGGCCTTTAGAATCTTAAAGCAAAGATTAACAAAAGCCCCAATCCTTGCCTTACCAGAAAGTACAGAAGACTTTGAAGTCTACTGTGATGCCTCTAGGCTAGGCCTAGGCTGTGTTCTAATGCAACATAAAATGGTAATTGCGTATGCATCAAGACAGTTGAAGAAGCACGAGGAGAATTACACGACTCATGATCTAGAATTAGGAGCAATAATTTTTACCCTTAAAATTTGGAGACATTATTTGTACGGAAATAAGTTTACTGTCTATACAAATAATAAGAGTTTAAGGTACATATTTGGGCAAAAAGAATTAAACATGAGGCAAAGAAGATGGATGGGGATTTTAAGTGACTACGACTGTGATATTCAATATCACGAGGGAAAAACAAATGTAGTCGCAGATGCCTTAAGTCGTAAGTACCATGAGAAACAAAGAAGAATTCGTGCTCTTAGATTAATCTACAGTTATATTTAATGGAACAACTGAAAAATGTTCAAAGAGGAGCAATCCAGGATAATGCTGAAGGAATTAAAGGACGACTAAAGGAATTAGAGCAAGGGACTGATGGAATTTGGAGATTCCATAAGAAAAGAATTTGGGTACCTAGGCAAGGAGATTTAAGAGATAAGATTTTAGAAGAAGCCCATAAATCTAGGTATACGATGCATCCTGGTAATAACAAGATGTATCAAGATTTAAGGAATAATTTCTGGTGGATAGGAATGAAAAAGGACATAGCTAGCTACGTTTCTAGATGTCTAACTTGTTCGCAAGTTAAGGCAGAACACCAGAAACCTTCAGGGTTACTTCAACAGTTAGAAATGCCTGTATGGAAATGGGAACTAATAACAATGGATTTTGTTACTAAGTTACCCAAGACCAGGAAAGGTAACGATGCAATCTGGGTGATTGTAGATCGATTAACCAAATCAGCTCATTTCCTACAAATAAAGGAAACCTTTAGCATGGAAAGATTAGCTAAGTTATACGTAGACAAGGTAGTATCCTTACATGGAGTTCCACTCTCCATTGTATCAGATAGGGATAGTCGTTTCACTTCGCATTTCTGGACAAGTTTCCAAGAAGCAATGGGGACCCGACTAAATTTAAGTACTGCATACCATCCCCAAACAGATGGACAAAGTGAAAGGACGATCCAAACCTTAGAAGACATGCTCAAGGCATGTGTTATAGACTTCAGTGGAAATTGGGATGACCATTTACCACTAATAGAATTCTCCTATAAAAACAGTTATCACACAATCATCAATGCTGCCCCATTCGAAGCACTTTATGGACGAAAATGCCGAACTCCAGTATGTTGGGTAGAAATAGGAGAATGTCAATTACCAGGTCCCGAGATTGTGCAAGAAACCACCAACTAGATAACTCAAATAAAGGAAAGACTAAAAAAGGCTCGAGACCGCCAGAAAAGTTATGCAGATAATCGATGTAAACCGTTAGAATTCCAAGTTGGGGACAATGTACTATTAAAGGTTTCTCCGTGGAAAGGGGTAGTTCAATTCGGTAAGAAAGGAAAGCTAAGTCCATGGTACATAGGACCATTTACCGTTACCTAACGAATAGGACCAGTTGCCTATCGATTACAACTACCAGAAGAACTAGCCGTGGTACATGATGTGTTTCATGTATCTAATCTTAACAAGTGTTTATCTGATGAATCACTGATAGTACCTCTTCAAGATATAGAGGTAAATGAAAAGTTAAAATTTGTAGAAAAACCTCTTCAAATAGAAGACAGAAAGGTCAAGTTCCTCAAGCACAAAAGGTTGGTGCTAGTCAAAGTAAAGTGGGATTCGAAAAGAGGACCGAAGTATACATGGGAATTGGAATGGGAAATGAAGCGAAAGTATCCTTACTTGTTCCAGTAAATCTCGAGGATGAGATTTTAAATAAGGTGGGGAGGATGTAAGGACCTGCACGAAAATATCCTAAACCGCTCCATAGGTGAAGACCCGAACCCCTAAAACCTTAATTTTTATGAAAAATCAAGAAAATCAAATTTTAGGGTTTGCTCGCGGGCCGCGAAAGAATTAAGGAGAGTCTTCGCGAGGCGCGACAGCCTGGTGAATCTTCGGATAAGCATAAGGCCACGTGTCGCACACATGGCAGGTCTAGGGTTTGACACGGCAGCCCTAGTCGTAGCAAGGGTGGGCCTCGCGGGCCGTGAAGGATATCCCTTCAGGTTTACGCGGGCCGCGAGGAAACCGATCCGTTGGATGTTTAAGTGCTGCCTGAATTCGGGCTATACTTTTTCATTTGTCGTGAGGGTTTTAATCTCGTGAGCTATCATGAAAGTTGTATTAAGTTACTAACTTAGTTTCGTTTGCATTATTTAGCTAGGTTACCGGCTTAAACAGTAGGCTACCTGTGATCGTTTAAATCTGCAATGTGAGTCATTCTGTTTTTATCAAAGTTGCTTTATAAAACCCTAAATGTTTTCCAGTTATAATTACAGGGATTAAGTCTTTGCAAATCTTTAATTACTGGCAGTAAGTGGGGGTATTGTGCACATTACTACTGATTTATCACTGTTAGGTGGGCGAGCCTAATTAGTGATATGTCCACAGTCATAAATCCGGTCGAGTGACAACTGGACTAGATAATTATAAGATAAAGGGGCAAATATAAAAACTATTAATACTGTAGTTCATAACAGCGTGTCGTTTTGTACAAAATTGAATGACTCGCCAGTACTTCCCGCTGATCAAATCTTTTTAAAACATATTTCAGGCGATTTACTGTGAACAAGGAAAAGTGCCGCGTAGCACTCCAGCTTGAATAAAGTGGCTTAGTAAAGAAATAAACATGTTTTTGTAATCAGGGGATTTCCCTGTGAAATTCCTTTATTGTAAATTACGGGTTTTGTCCCGAAACTAGAAATAAAATAATTCAGTATTTTCAGCTTAAACGATCCTGTTAAAAATTCCGCTGCCAAATCAAACACCAATACCCCGGGTTTCTGTCCCGCGGCTTCTGAACCGGGTAAAACCGGGTTGGGGGCCGTGACATCAACCATCGCAGAGCAGCCATAGCTCCTTCACTGCCTGCGACTTCAGTTGGCTTACAAGCTAGAAAATCTTTGTATGTACACCCGAAAGTCATCGCCTTCATTTTCTTAGGAAATGGAGTTTTGATAATATAATCATTATCTCCATTGACACTGTGACTAAAATTGTTACTACGATTACGTTTGCTACTCACACCTCTAGTGTTTTTTTATAGGCACAGGGTTTCTAACAGCTTCGATAATTAAAGGTATAGCATCGGCTATTCCCTGAACTACTATATTTTCTATAGCACTTTTGTCTAAAGAGTTTTCATAATTGTTCTGGATCGATTGATTAATTTCATCCAACATCTGAATAGCAAACATATCAAATATTAATATCACAGAATAAGTAGTAAAATAATCAAAATATCATAAACACAATTAATCAGAGCATTTTTTTCAAAATCGTCGATCATTGCGACTTTTACTTTTCTTATATAATATGCTTCATATATTTTACATATACTACCACACACACACACACACACATATATATATACACACACACACACACATACACATGTATTAGTTTTAGTTTTTTATCCTGTACAAAACACATAAAATGCATTATACATATATGTATGTATTATAAGGTTAGTTTCCTATTCAAAAGTGATGTTCTCTCTCGTTGTATTTACAGACGAGATTCTCTCCCATGCTTCAGATCTGACTTCCTGCATCCATCAGTGTCTCTCCATAGTGGCGAAGTTCTGACACATTCTCCTGGTTCATTAGGGGAAATGTCGGGGGTATTGGTAGTTTGGATAAAATGGAAAAAGGATTATTCATTAGGTTTTGAAATTCCCAGTCGTTGGTCTGCCATTCTTCCACTAGGTTTGGAAGTGGTTGTTGTGGTATTATTGGTTCAGGATTTATGGGTTTTGGGTTTATTGCCATCGAGGAGTAAGGTGGCATATTCAGATTGATTTAATCAGGTATTAGCCTGAACATCTCGCAATTTGCCAGGCGTTGGTCTAATTCCTCAGATGACAGTGGCATAGTTGTTAGGTTTGAATTTTCGCATATGGCTGATTTTCCGATTGATTACCCTGTTCATTTGGTTTTTGTTGTAATTGGAGTTTTCTTCTTCCTTTTGTCCCTCTTTACTTTCCAATCCAATCTTCTCTTTTTAAAAGGTGCTTTTTGTAACGGTTGAGCCTGAAATATCATTAGTTCATCTGTATCCGCTTCATACCCAGTTTGTATACCGGTTTGATCTTCGGTAATATCCATATCTGGATTATTAACGGACATGTTCAGAAAAGCATCGGATAACTCTCTATCGCTCATACTGTTAGTCAAAAACAATAATAATAATAACGAACTCCAAAAATCGAATATATAATATTTGATTAGTAATACTTAATTAGCTTAAACCACTGGCTCTGATACCACCTTCTGTCACAACCCCTGACCCTGCCCTGGGAGGGAGCCGTGACCGGATACAAGTGGTTCTGGTGTTTATTAAAATTATCGCAGCATAAATTTATTAGGAACCGGTGTCAGGAAAAATATCAGAGTTTTCAAACACCGTAGTTTTCATTTCATAAACTATGGCATGAAACCCATATTTACATAAAGGATTTTCACCAGGATAAACCCATAATTACAAAATACGTTTTATTCAAGTTTACATAACCACTTATTTAAGCTTGAGTGCCTCATAACACTTTTTCTTCTCTTCACAGTAAATCACGTGAAACGCGTTTTAAAAACATTTGATCAGCGAAAAATACTGGTGAGTTCATTCAATTCGTATAAAACACACAATATTTTAATTACATCATTAAGAGTTTTTACATTGAGTAAACTTTCGTTTTGCTCCCTGATGCTTTGGTTTGGTTTGGTTGCCAGTTTGCTCCCTGCGGGGAGCAAAATGGAAAAACAAACAATTTGGATAGAGTTAGAGGCGGGGAGCAAACTGGCAAAAAAACCGAAACATCAGGGAGTAAAATGGCTATTTTAAAAGGTTTGGAGCAAAACCGTTAAAGTGACCAAACCACAGGGAGCAAAACGAAAGTTTACTCTTTTACATTTGTTTATATCTTTCAATTACCCACAGTACTTGTCACTCGCCCATTTCAGTGACTGTGGTCATATTATCATTGGCTAACAATTTGTCCAATAGCAAAGATTATCAAGTAATGTATACAAAACCTCACATACCGGCTGTAATTTTAAATACAAAGACATAATCACTGTAAATACAAGTAGAAAACATTTAGGGTTTTGAAAACATTTTGATAAAAGAGAATGACTCACATTGTAGATTTAGGGTTTTCAGTAATAACCTTCTGGTCTAAGTTTTGGGTTCCTAGTTATGCACACAATGCAACACGTATTAGTGTATTAACCCAATTCAAACTTTAGCGATAATCACAAGATCAAAACCACACTGTAGATGACAAAGTACAGCCTTATTCAGGTAGCACTTAAACATCCGTTGATTTGGTTTCAGATCGGTCAGGCAGAGTGTCGTAAAAGTGATTCGGGTTAGCACGCTGAATACAAAGCAGAGTTTTAGAGCTTCGGGTATTATTGTAGTGTTACGAGAGGAAAAGTTTCTAATGTCCAATTCTTGTTCCTTAAATAGCTGAGCAATGACCTCGTCGCGTGATCGCTTTCTGGTTTCATCTTCGCGTAGCGCGAAGGGGTTAGCTAGGGCATAGGTGGCATGAGTCACCACGTAGGCATGCACGTGGTGTTGCGTGTCTTCTGGTGGTCAAAGAGGTGTCGCGTCGCGCGACCGCATAACTTTACCACCTTCGCGTAGCGCGACGTGACCCAATTGGGTTTTTCTTCTTTTTTCGTGTTGGTTTTCATCGTACGCGTTCAGGGTCTGGATTCTGAATCGTTATGGACCTTATTCGAGGGTTGTTATAAATAAAGAACCGTTTAAGATCATAAAAGAGAAAAGAAATAAGCATATACGTAAATAGATTGTGGTCCAGAGACGTTACAATTTTTTAAAAGAAAAGAAACAAGCGAACTTTCGTAAACGAACAACACCAACATATCTGGATATGGTGGTACAACGAAAAATGTTCAAAAATCCGAGAAGGTTAGGAGTATAGGTGTGAGTATATATTAATACGTGCAGGACCATTCATGCTTACCATTGTACTCCTTTTTGTACCATCTAATATCAATGCAAGCCATCATAATCGTTATATAGTACGTCTGAGACACACCTTGATTCCAACAACTAAGCAGTAACATTTAATCTTTTTTCTAGATAAATCGTTATATAGTATCCTTGCAGTGACATTTATGCTCTATACACCAAATGAACGATTGATGACGATACGTGAAGATGAGGCATTTCATATGAAATTATATTTTCAATTTTCTCAATTTCATTTTGGTCACTTCACCAATAGAAAACTGTAAATTTAAATATACAAACTTTGGAGCTTTGGAAGAAGAATCTATTTTTAAGTTCTAAGAATAAGCGGTATGGGGGCCGGCTTAGGCCCGGCGCCGGTCCCCCACACCGCCCCCCGCTTCCGTCCCGGCGTATCCAGCTCCCCACAGACAAAGTCGACGTGCCTCTCTCCTCTCTCCTTCTCTCACATATACCTATACATACATACATACATACATACATACATATATATATATATATATATATATATATATATAAAGAGGTTAATCCCCACCCCCTAGATCCATCACCCTCAAGCCCTTTCTACGTGACGGTGACGTGGATGCCCATCCTCTTAAGGATGGGACTCTCCATACCCTCTAGTCTAAGTAATTTAAGGCAATTATTTGTTCGTGTGGCGTTGGAACACAATAACATGACCCCACAATAAGATTGATCGGAGAGATTCATGTAATCTGTATGGGAGAATCTGTTTAGAATCTCCACTGCTTTGTCAAGTAAATTTGATTGGATTGGTTGTGGGTTTCTTGATTTCATTGACCACCCAATGCTGTTGGGTTTAAGTGGCATATGACGTCATTTGTAGGGTTTAGGTTTCTAGTGTTTGTGAGAGATACTACTAATATTATTGTATTGTGGGTGGTATCAACCTTTGCAAAATAATTGCATACCACTTTCTGATTTGGATATTCATTCACTAATATATCATAATTCAAATAATTCACATTTCTTTTCCTTATAGTGGAAGTGACGCCTCCTTTATTCTATAAAGCCTAATGGATGAGAAATAATTGTGAGTTTGTGATTCATAAAAATTATTAAAATTGAAGTGTGTGCAAGAGCCAAGAGGGACAACAACCATGTATATTTGCTTATACGTTTACTTTATTTGTTTTTATTGATAATAATAACAACGGCAATCAAATACCGAATATTAAGACATAAATAAAAATCATGTGATAAGGATAGTCACTCCGTTCTAAAAGAAGCGATTTTAAATAACCTAAAATATAATAATAGGACCCACACGTCTTACAGGTTGGAAATTCGGTTATTTTCAGTTCAGATATTACGGTGCTAACACGTTAAAATATGGATGAGCTCGGTACCGGTAACGGCACCGAAAGTACCGATCCGGAAAATCTTGAAATTAGGTACCGGCACCGAAAATACTCGGTACAATACGATATGGTATTTGAATGTAAAGATCAATAAATACATGTATGGTGCTAGATCGGTGTCGAACCGAAAGTAACGATTCTGAAAACGCCAAAAGGTGGATACCAAATTAGTACCAAAAATGATTTGTGTATATAAAATCTCATTCAAACGAAATACACTTTATTTACTGTGTGTATGAAAAGTAATCTAAACGGTGCAATCACTTGCATTGCTACATTGCTACATTGCTACATTGCTACAGGATGTGATGAGCTCGTTACCAACCGGTACCGAAAATACCGTTACCGAAATCCCCAAAAGTGGGTACAGGTATCGAATATACCTGGTATGGTACGGTTCGGTACCGGTCGGTACTGGTACGACACCGATATTTGAGGGTAAAAACCGGTGAATACCGGTGCCGAACCGATACCGAAAGTACATCTGGTTCGATAAATTTAATACCGGTACCCGATACCATTTACTCATCAGTTAGTAATGTTACTATTCAATTCCATTTTTAATTAATATGTTATTATATGTTACTGTTCATTTAGTTCAATTTTTAATATATATATATATATATATATATATATATATATATATATATATATATATATATATATATATATAGGGTAATACTATTTATTTTCTTTTATTTTCATAATTTTTCAGAATTATATTCATAAAAAATTAAGAAATCTTTGCAACCAATCATCGATTTCTTTTTTTAATTTTTAATTTTTAATTTCACTCATTATATTATATTATATATAATAACTAGTATTAAGCACCCATCGTTGTGAAGGGGTTGTAACACCGTAACAAATACGGAGTTGCGACGTATTAATACGGAGAAATTAGACCGAAACATAAAACATAGAAAATACTAACTAAGTCGAATTAGGACCCGTGCGTCACGGTGAACCTATCAAACGGAAAAAATAGACGACCATAAAAACGTTGAACCACACACGCACGTTGCGTAATGTTAACTCG
The DNA here is from genome assembly GCA_030545235.1 of Helianthus tuberosus. Classification (NCBI taxonomy): domain Eukaryota; kingdom Viridiplantae; phylum Streptophyta; class Magnoliopsida; order Asterales; family Asteraceae; genus Helianthus; species Helianthus tuberosus. Next base: position 64,791,027 of record CM060449.1, on the reverse strand, counting down.
CAAAATTTAAAAAGAAGCGTAAAACAAAACGTAAAAACGTTGAACTACCCATGAACGTTGAGTCGTGTTAACTCGCAAAATTTAGAACAAAATATAAAACGAATTTTTACGAAATATGCAAAGTATAGGGTACCAAAGTTGACACTAAAAAAGTTCTTAGGTTAAATTGACAAAGATAAAAAGCGTTGGGGTTAAAAGTAAAAAACCAAAATAGTTTTAGGTTAAAGTGTATTATATCATTTTTTTAAATCTCCTTAAGCATAGAGTACAACTACTCTATGAATCAACATGTTGCTAATTTATAATGGATAAATGTAAATTTTTAAATTATTTAATTTTTCTCTAATAGTTTTATTCTATTGTTCAAACAAAAATGAATACGCGACCATGTTTAATTTCTTTTCACAACATTCCAATATAAATTTTGTTGAAAATGGAGTTATATTTAAAAATAGAGTATATTTTTTGTGTCGTTATCGGTACCGCCGTACCAGTATTCATTTTTATGGTTTGGATTGATGTAAAACATGATTTAATTTTTTGGGGTTACGCTACACGACTTTTTTTAATTAAACTGTTGTAAATAACCTCTTGTGTATCATAAACTATTAAGAGTATCGGTATCGCTACTATACGAATTACACTGATACCGACTGAACAATACTTGTATCGGTATTGGTATTATCAAAACTAGTATCAGTGTTTGTTTTTATGTTGTAAAACACGTGTCGTTATTACTTTGGGCATATCAGATCTTTACTTTTTTGGGTTACATGAGACAACTTTTGTTTAATTGAACAGTTGTAATTATTAATTTTGTAATGCACATAGTTTTTCCTGAACCAAACCGATACTTGGGTCACATAAGACAACTTTTGTGTAATTAAACCATTGTAAATACAAGTTTTTATTTTGTAATACACATAATTTTTTTTACCTAGCCCCTCTCCTCCACCCACCGTCTCCTTCCTCACTGTCGACCACCCTCCCCACTGTCGACCCCTCTTCATGCCGCCTCCATCCCTACCGTCGACCACCCACACCGCTGCCTCCCTCCTCACCGTCATCCTCCCTCACAGCCGGCAGCCCCACCCCGTCGTCATCCCTCACAACCGACAACCCCTCCACCAGTCTCCTCCATCACATCCGCACCCCTCCCACCTTCTACGTCACGCCGCATCCCTCCCCTTGTCGTCCTCCCTCATAGCCGGCAGCCCCCTCCACCGTTTTCCTCCATCACAACCGCCACCCCTCTCCCCGACTTCCTCCATCTCAGTCGCACCCCTCCCCCGTCGTCCTCTGTCACAACCCCCGAACCCACCCTGGGCGGGAGCCGTGAGCAGACAACAGCAGTGGTACCGGTGTTTATTAAATTCGCAGCGGAAGTTTTCATCAGGACCGTAGTTAGAAAATTTCAGAGTTTGCAAAAAAAACCAAAGTTTAATATTAAACAATTGGGATAAAATCCATATTACAAACAAAGGTTCTTATAGGGATAAACCCTATTTTGACAAAACATAAATTTCTTTTCTTTATTCTGATAACATAGCCACTTTATTTAATCCTTTAGTGCTTCATAGCTTGCTACTTTTACTTTCACAGTAAGTTACCTGAAACGCGTTTAAAAACATTTATCAGCAAAAAATACTTGTGAGTTCATTCATTTGTATAAAAAGAAAATTTGTTATAATTACAGCATTAAGGGTTTTTACATTTGTTTATATCTTTCAATTACTCAAATCAGTATTTGTCACGGTGGCAGTTCCTGTGATTGTGGTCATATCACTGTTAATCATTCTTTCAACTAGTGACGCTGGACAAGTAGTGTATACAAAACCCTAGATACCAGCAGTAATTTCATAATACAGAAACTTAATCACTGTAAGTACAACTTGGAAAATATTTAGGGTTTTGCAAATCATTTGAGAAAAAGAGAATGACTCACTTTGTAGATTTAGGGTTTTGGTTATTACAGCCTCCTGGTATTAACCTTGGGTTTCTAATAATCACACAATGGAACACGTATTAGTGTATTAACCCAATTCAAACTTTAATGATAATCACGAGATCAAAACCCCAACGTAGTTAACAAAGTATAGCCTTATTCAGGCAGCACTTTGACATCTGTTGAAGGGGTTCTGATCGATCAGATAGGATATCGTACCAGTGATCAGGGTTAAAACACCGACTACAGAGTAGAGTTTAGGGTTTCAGGGTTTTGAGTATAATAACCGAGCAGTACAGAGCGAGAGAGGGTGAAAGAAATGAAAACTTTGAGCAACTTCTGAATGCAGATTCACGTCCAATTTATGGTCAAACTGACCACGTCGCGTCACACGACCAAACTAGTCCATCACCGTCACGTAGCGCGACAAGGTGAGTAAGGGCTTAGGTAGCATGAGTCAATACTATAGGTATGCCACGTAGCTGCCGCGTGTCCCTGTCGTACCATGAGGTGTCGCGTCACGCGACCAGTCCTTCCTAACACTGTCGCGTAGTGCGACGAAGTATGAACTTGGTTTCCCTTGTTTTTCGTGTTGGTTCTTGTGGCACACATTCGGGGTTTTGGTTATGATTCATTATGTCCTTTTTGAGGGTTGTTATATCCTCCGTCACAGTAGACCTCTGTCACAGGTTTGATTTCTAAATTTTTATTACTTCCATATCTTCATTAGATTGTGTTTGTTTTCTAATTTTTTCTACCATGTTTATTGTTATAAAATACTTATTAGAAATTTTAATTGTTTGATAAGATGTTATTCATTAGTAGCATTTTTTTGATTCTTTGATTTAGATTTTTTTGTTATAAAATGCATATTAGAATTTTTGATCGTTTGGTTTAGATGTTATTCATTAGTAGCAATTTTTTTTTATTCTTTCATATAGATGTTCCTTGTTATAAAATGAGTATTAGAATTTTTGATTGTTTGGTTTAAATGTTATTCATTAATAGCACTTTTTTTATTCTTTGATTTAGATGTTCCTTGTTATAAAATGCTTATTAGAATTTTTGATTGTTTGATTTAGATGTTACACATTAGCACTTGGTTTGAATATGCTTAACTGATTTATGCCTATTGTATTGTTGCTTGTTTGTTCATTAATAGAAATGAGAGAGAAACAACAATCGTCAAATGAGCTTTTAAAATGCTTATCAGAGACTTGTATTGAAGAGATAAATATGGTGGGTAAAAAAGGATTGAGTTTGCACAAAGACTCATGGAATAAGTTAGGAAGAGCTCTTAAGGAAAAAAAATTGGCTTGGATTTGACTCAAAAATAAATGAAAAATGTCTTTGATAATCTTAAAGCCAAATACGTAAGTTAGGTGTATTTGAAAAAAAACAAAACTGGCAACATATACAACGCTTAAACAAATACCTTTTCCTTAACGAACGAGGAATGAGAAGAATTTAAGAAGGTATGTTCATTTATATAATTTTTTAACATCTACCTATAAACAAAAAAACTTATAACATTTTTTTACTTTGGGTTTAGGGGCATCCGGAGGCTACATCATTGAAAACAGTTCCATAATAGAAATGGACAAGTTCAAGCAATTGAACTTGGTCTGAGCACAACCTGACAATAAACGTATGTATCGACAGGGGAATTTCGGCATGGTTGCAAAGATAAGCCATGTATGTAACTTTGAAAGAAAAGAAGTTTCAAGAAAGTGTGTTGACTTGATAGCAAAGGAGCCAACAATTACAATAATGGAGGTCATTCGAATCACAAATCGATAATTAGATTTAGCAAAATAATATTTGAACATTGATGAAGCGCTTATTCGAAACGAAACCACATGCATAACAAATGGTGCATGCGTAACATATGAATTTCCAAGAAATGAAATAATGAGTATTTGCCATAATGAAGAAATGATCAAGTATCGAGACAAAGGATGTTCGCTTTAATGAAGAAAATTGTTGTGATGCAACTACCATTAAGAGGAGTAGGAATGTAAAAGAATCCACTTGCCAAATGAAAAAGTGGAAATTTCAATAAAAGCATTTTCGAGTACTTCACCTGTTCGGTTAACTAAATTAGCATTTATGACAGAATAATGGTGTTTGCCCGAGTTAATAGGCGTGGTTCCTAAGTGATAGATTTTAGTGAGCTTTGACATAAGTTCCCGAAGGTCCTAAGTATATGTCTCCTAGGTTCTCAAAGTTTCGTGTTCTGTGTAAAACTATTTTGTGCATCCTGTAGAAATCACAATATTAGGGTATGTTTAAAAACAAATTGTTGACCCACTGTACTTCGGTATACTTTCTTCCTAATTTCGCAGCTGGCGATAGCCAGATCGAAGGTCGATCTTGGAATAGTAGTTGGATCCTTGCAGTCGGTCGAATAAATCATCAATCCTTGGCAAGGGATACCGTCTTCTTGATGGTTAGCTTGTTCAGCTCCCAGTAGTCGATGCACATTCGAAAACCACTGTCCTTTTTCTTGACAAACAGTACTGGAGCTTCTCAAGGCGAGAAGCTTGACCTTATAAATCCCTCATCTAGCAACCCTGGAGTTGTGCTGACAACTCTTGCATTTCTGAAGGCGCAAGTCGATAGGGTGCCTTAGCTACAGGCGCGACGCCTGGAACCAAGTCAATGTGAAATTCGGCTCGTCGTTGGGGCGGTAATCCTGGCAAGTCTTTGGGGAAGACTTCAGGATATTCCCTTACCACAGGGATTTAATCAAGCTTCAGTTCTTCGGCTTCTTTGTCAACTACGTGAGCCAAGAAGACAACACATCCTTTCCGCAAAAGCTTTCGTGCCTTTAAACAACTGATAATCCGTAGAGGCACATCCTGCTTCTCTCCATGAATCACGGTTGTCTCTTCATTCGTCATCGGGATGCGGATAATCTCCTCATGGCATACGATCTCAGATCGGTTACTTGACAACCAATCCATTCCAATCACTACGTCGAAGCTTCCTAACTCAACTGGCAGCAGATCAAGCGTAAGCTCACGCCCTCCAAGCTCTATCACACAACATCTAATTACTTTGTTGGCTTTTACTAACTTTCCATTAGCTAGCTCTATCGAATATGGGATACCTATCTTTCTTGCTACTAAATCAAGTATATTCTTAAACTCTAGGGATACGAAGCTATGGTCGGCATAGGTATCAAACAACACAGATGAAAAATTTTTTGGTTGGTAGAAAACGTACCAGTAACCACATCTGGATCCTGGCATGCTTCACGAGCTTTGATGTTGCACGCCCATCCATGGTCCTAGTCATTCTTCGGGCAATCCTTCCTAAAGTGCCCCACGTCCCCGCATTTGAAGCATCCTGGAACTCTACCATTATCGTTTCCGTCTTGGTTGCCGTCATCATTTCCTCTTTGTCTGAGGTACTTCGCCCGGCAGGCATACTTGTTGTGTCCTTCCCTTCCGCACCTATCGCACCAAGGCTTCTGACATCGACCTTCATGGTGGAACTCGCACTCATCACTTTTCGGCTTAGTCCCCAAGTAAACTCTCCGGAAATGCCCTATGCCACCCCAACCTTGACCTTGTTCTTGAGTATTACCGTTTTCGTCCTGATAACCATTGTTGTTGTTTTCTTCGCGATTTCCACTACCATCCTGATCTTCATTCCTATGTCCGGTACCGTACCAACATGTCTCCTTAGGGTGACCAACTTTTCCACAAGTTCCACATTTTCCATACCTGCATCGCCCATTATGATATCGTAGACAGTTGTCGCACTTAGGTGGGATGCCCATGTACTCTCTTCCCTTTTTGGCTTTGTTGTTTTTGTTCGCCCGAGCACCCTTTTGGAAATTAGTGAGCTTCCTTTTGTTCTTCCCGGATGATTCCGCATGAGTCTCCTTCTTCTCGTCGGGGGTTGAAAGTTTTTCCAACCTAATCGCTTCCTTAGTGAGCGCCACACTTAAGTTACTCGCGTCGATAGTTGGTGGCGTTGATGCCGTCATCAAGCTCAGAATCTAAGGCGCAAATCCCCAGATGGATCGTTCTAGCCTCTTAAGTTCTGGTTCCATCAGATATGGAACAACTCGCGACAAATCATAAAGTCTCTGCACATATTCCACCACCTTTGGACCTTCCATCTTTAGGTTCCAGATTTCAATCTCCAGCTTCTGGATTTCCATCTGAGAACAATACTCCTTACGCATCAATTCTTTCAACTCATCCCATGTCAAAGCATACGCAGCAGCCTCGCCCATTGTCTGAACCCGAAGGTTCCACCGTGACAGAGCCTCATCTTGAAACAATCTAGAAACGTATGTGACTTGTTTCTCTGGAGTACATCCACTCATTTGCAGAACAGAATCCATGTTCTCGACCTACTTCACAAAAGCTACGGCACCTCGAGTGCCGTCGAAGTTCAGAGGCTTGCAGTCCAAAAACTACTTGTAGGTACAACTTGTACCCATGCAACATCATCACAAAAAGCATTAGCAAAGCACTCTTGGAATTGTCCAAACGTATTGTAATGTGTCTTAGGTGACTTAAACATTACCGTTAGGTGGGTTATTCCCTGAGGTACTTCCGATGTGTCTGTAGCGAAGAACCTCGTGCCGAGCTATGGCCTGTGAGATGTGCGCTTGTAATTCTGCCTCAGTCAAGCCGAATGATCTCTTGAGGAGTCATCTTTTTTTTAAAAAAAGGAGATCGGATTGGTCAGGTCTTATTTTTTCAGGAAATGTACATGGTTTGTTAAAGGTGGTATGTACATACATATAATAAATCATCATATCAATCAGTCAAGCGACAGCACAATCATAACGTAATCAAGTAAATTAACAACGTAATTAATGAGAACATGACGATTGAGCTTTCATTATTCATTGATCACTAAGTATTGTTACATGCTTCACAAAGTGTATCATATCAAAAGGAACACAGGGTCAGGCTACCCTTGTCCAACAAGTCTACCAATCTACAAAAGTCTTACAATCAACAGGTGGTCTCCAAAAGGCTTCACAAGCTCAGCTCAATAGTGGTGCTCTTATCACAGGTAATGCATCTGCATAAGACCAAAAACATACTGTACTGATGGCGGAGGAGGAGGAGGGAGGAAAATCAAACTGAGAACATGTGCGAGCTCCTCCTCGAGCTGGTGCACACGACGAAGCAAGTAACGGATCTGCTGCTCGATCGTAAGAAATCGAGCATCAAACTCTGGAAAAGGAGTAAGAGGTGCAGGTGGATGTGCATAAGGAGACGGTGATGAATGTGGGGGAACAAAAGTAGGCTGACAATGACACGGTAGTGGACGCGGTGTCGACTCAAGCTCCAAGACTCTGCGACTCATAACTTCAAATCGAAGCTGAAGCGAATAAAGTAACTCATCCTGAGTATAGCCAACAAAATTCGAGGGACGGTAGAGGTCTGAGATCGGTATGGAATACGGTGGGGACCATCAGAATGGCTCATCAAGGGGTGAAGAAGTGAACGGAGCAAAAGGTGCAGACTGAGGGATCTGTGGAAAAGCTGCTGAAACAAAAGGATCATGACTAGGCTGCTGGCCTGAAGTACCTTCCCCTGGACGGGGTGCGGGTATGTCCTGCAAGAAAATGATAGGTAGGTCAACACGATGAACATCAGACTCCACAAGGTGAAAAGGAGCAACATCAGCGGGTGCGGTTGTAGGTGGAGGAATGAATGGCTCAATAACAGGAGGGTTAACGGGTGCAGGAAATGGGTCAGGTATGAGGGGTGCAATGTCTGGTATGCCAAAATGAATAGGGTCATGATCAGACAAAGGCTCAAGATCAGCAGGTGCATCAACAGGCTGATCGTCAGGAACAAAATCTAGCTCAAGATCAAGCTCAAAGTCGTGTGGAGGAGTTGGTGCAACTGACATGGCCGTATCATCATCAGAATCAGTAGCATAGCATCGTAATCCAACTTCCTGCAAGGCAGAAGATGTCACAGACTCAAAGGAATCTGAGATAGAGTGCAAACTAGAGTCAGAGGAAATCTCAATAACAGGGATCTCAAGAGGTGGAGTAGCAACAACCTCCTCATCTAGCTCTCCATCGCCATGGGCGTCATCAGGAGGACCATCAACAAACATATCAAAGTCATCGTCAAACAGATCGTCAAAAGGCCAATCCTCAGGCGGAATGACCATGAGAGGAATAGAAGTGAGGATCGGTGCCACGACATGCTCACCATCGGGATGCCCGATGATAAGATGATCATGGACTGGAATGGGAATAAGAAAAGGATCCTCGTCTGGAATGCCATTAGCAGTCGGTAAATCATCTCCCAAGTCAGGCTACGCGAACGACTGAAGGTCATCATCGTCGTCTGATAGTATATCTGGGTCGCTCTCAGTATCAGAGGTAAAGATCTCAGGCTCTGGTGCGATCTCGTCATCGAAAACAATTGCCATGGGGTCAACAGTATCGGACAATCCACTTTCGGATGAAGACATGGTGTTTGTAAACAAACAATCATAACATATGCACATATATTAACCACTAACATTTAGTATGCAATCAAAGACAATATTTCATGAATTCATGTATTCTCATTAGTTCTCACAAATCCTTTCTATCCTTCCTAGTCTCCCAAACTAAACCACCTAGTCTCCCAAACTAAACCACATAGTCTCCCAGACTAACCCACCTAGTCTCCCAGACTAAACCACCTAGTCTCCCAGGCTAAACCACATAGTCTCCCAGACTAAACCACCTAGTCTCCCATGCTAAACCACATAGTCTCCCAGACTAAACCACCTAGTCTCCCAGACTAAACCACAAATGTAAACCTTGCAATCATGTTTCGTGTCTTTCCGTTTGTAAAAATGTTTGTTTTCCCTAGATCTGGGCGTTTCGTGTATGCATGAAAACATGTTGTAAAAATATTTTTGTGAGAGCCCTAATGATTGTAGTCTAGACTCGAGAAAGAATCCTAGTTTGCTACAATCGAAGCTCTGATACCAAACTGTCACACCCTGACTTTTGCGGAAGCGTGATTATGTGTTACTTGCTTAATATCATTGCATTCAACCATAACAAACAACTATATGATAAACCAAGATGTTCATCCATTTATTAAGTTTTAAAACATTACAAGCAACATTGTTTTCAAATCCCAAACACAGACTTCATGTTTAAAATACAACACCAACAGATTTTAAGTTCCATAAGGACTTCTCAAAAGTCTCTAATGAAAACTAGGCTTTGAAATATGTATCCTATCCAGGATAGGATACACACCCCAAACCATTTGACACCGGATGACATCTTTTTATTCCAAACAACACTTGAAAACTTCAATGCCCGCCAGATCCTTACTTAGTTTCCTGAAATACATGTATTTTGAAAACATCAACAATAGTTGAGCGAGTTCATGTGTTTGTTTGTGTGCGCGAATAAACCTTTGAAATCATTGTAAGTATGTATGTGTGTTTGTTTGTAAACCCTGGTATGAAAGCAATAAGGAAAACAGATCATTAATGGTTTGCAAGGCCATTAATATGTGTGACGTGATGCAGGAAAACTTAAACCTAGCAAATTTGTCTCCGAGAATAAGACATAGTCACCTCATGGGCCACCCTGGTCCACATGGGTGTGGGCTCGCTACACCCAAATAGATCTATCACTCATGTCCCTCGGTCCTACAATGAGGATTAATGGTCTTAAGCGTTATACCCACCACTCACATGATCTAACAGTACCCTTCCTTAGCTAACCATACCAAATAATAACGTTTGTAAACAGTTTGTAACATGTACTTCACCGCCGAAGTTATAAAACTGAAAACAGTTAAAAGAAAAGGGGGACATGAACTCACGGTTTTGCGTTCTTCAACGGTAACTCAAAGCTCCTTCGGATATAAACGACTACCTACAATGTACTAAGGTATATTAGACGAGCGGGTCGTGCCTTGACTTAGCATTGATTAGTGTCTTTGAGTTACGTTCTTTGTGTCTTCAATATTATTCCAAGTTATATAATTATTTGTTAAAATAATAAATATTTTAACTTAAATTATATTTAGTAAATTTTGGAATAATTGTTAAAACAATATATTCTAACTTGATACTTTTGAAGTATTTATACATGTATTTCCTTCCCAAGGATGGGTGTATCTGTATTCGTATTCTTATACTTGTATATTTTTGCCATGTATTGGGGTCGTATTCCGGAGTGTATTTATACGTACGAGAATACGTATTTCCTTGTAATTGTTAAGTATTCTTATACTAAATCTTGTATAAGTTCTTCCGGAATAATATTTCTAGTAAAAATACATTTATATATATATTTTTTCAAAATATATATTTTAAGGAATATTACTTAGAAAAATTATTTATAATTTTTCCTTTGGCAAAAATATTTATAATTTCATGCAAGTCTCAAAAATAATATATTTACAAGTCTAACTTAGAAAATATATATAAATCCATTTTTCTTCCAAAAATAATATATTTTAAGGTTACTTAATAAAATACATTTTCTCCCAAAAATAATGTATTCCATGTTTGTTTGAGAAAATATATTTTTCTTTCAAAAAAAAAATATATATATATATATCTTCTAATAATCCCAAGAAAATATATATTTTTATTTGCCCAAAAATAATATATGTTCTCTTTGTAAAAAATATGATATATATTGTAATAATTGTAAAAATCATATTTTTGTGCTCTTGGTGTCCGAAATATTATTTACCAAAATATACTCATGAATAATATTTCCGGAATATTTTGTAAGTTATATTCCTTTGTTCGGTTCACCAAGATTTTGGGTATTCTTTGTATATTTATTCCTTAGAACTTTGGTAATATTTTGGATTGTAATTTCTTGGTATTTTGATGAGTTATATTATTTCAAGTCCTAAAATAATATAACTAATACACATAATATACAAATAATCACACACATGGTGACTTCTAAATATATATTTCCTAAATACATATTTAGTCACTTTTATTTATAAAAACCAATCTCCAATATTTATATTTTTGTAACAAAAATTATGGAAAACTTTATGTGAAAAACCATGGTTTAAAATACACTTGTAAATATTTGTTCAAAAATATTCTTTTAAGTGTTTAATTTTTGGAAAAAATTTTCCATAGTTTCCCCTAAAAATGGAGGTTTCCATACCTTGAAGGCATATCATTTTTTTTTTGTAAAATCAACACAATCAATCAACAATAAACAATCTATACTTACAAAGCTTGCCAAAAACAAGCATAAACCACTACTTCATGAATTTGAAAATTTATAAAAATTTGTAGTAACTTACTAGTGTGTTTAGTAAGTCTTGTTACCCTTTAAAGTGTGGTTGATTCTTTAAAAACTTCATTTTTAAAGAAAATGGTTCTTTACAACTTGTGATCACATTTACAAAAAAAAAAAAAAAATGTTTCTTCATGGATTTTTCTTGTTACACATAAGTTTCTACACTTGTTTAACCACAAAAAATGAGGGTTATTTATTTAAGAACCAAGGTTAAGTAAATCTTGTATTGTTAACTCGGTTTCTTGAAAAATCATTCTTGAAATCTTTAGATTTACAAGACTTTAAACTTACTTTGTTCATCACTTAACAAGAAAACAATTTATTTATTCAAGTTCATGACTTTTGTGAGGATGATCCTTTAATCTTTAACACTTTCACCCTCTCATTGCTAGATTATGTTTTTAATCATGATCTAGCAAGATCATATGATGATCTACATCATTTTCATAAGTAAACAACAATTAACAAGCATAACAGCTCATAAACATTAAGATTTCTTATGTATTCAAGCTTATGTTCATGTTTCAAGTTCAAGTTTCTTAGTGTTCTTCAAGATTAACATCATGAATCTTCTTTTAACCACTTTAATAAGATGTAAAATGAAGAGATTAGCGTTCTTACCACTAGCTCAAGGCTAGTGATGATCAAGAGATGAAATAGAGTGGTTAAAAGCAAATGAAGAAGGTCCTTGTACTTCCGAAAGTTCCAAGCTTCCTTATGCACCTTCTAACACCCTTGTATATGTGTGGAAAGTATGTAAGATGAATGAATGATGGTGGTGTGTGGTGAGGGGGTTACGGCCGAGAGTAGTGGAGGGAGGAGGAGAAGAGCTTGTTGGTGATGATGGTAATGAAAGATGTTTAAGGTCCTTAGGTTTAAATAAACTTCCATCCAACACAACATAAACCAAGGGTAATATGTCTCTAAAGCACAAGGCAAATCTAATAAACAATTGCAATAAAATCCATGGGTGGGTCCTCCCATGGTAACCGTAAGAATGAGGGGGAGGGGGGGTTGGTTAAGATGTAATGGCTAGTTAAGTTACTTAGTTAGTTTTCAAGTGTTCTAGTTAGGGATTTTAGTTAATATGATGTTATATAGTGTGTTATGATGTTCGGGGATCATAACTAGCTTGGTAATGTTAAAACAGTGCTTCTAGTGAAAATTTGGTGTTTCGGGTAGTGTCCGGTTGTTCGGTTGGTTACCGGTTCGTTAAGGTGCTAAACTATGCAGTTTAGTGTGCTTTATGTACCCTTTTGTGACAGTTTTATTTCCCGACACTTAGGAAAGCATTCATGACCATTTAACCATATTTCTGCATGATATAAATGTGTTTAAATGCTGAATTTGCTGATTTTCTACAGAATTCTGCAGTTTATGTGAGTTTTAGGCACTTTCCGGCACTTAAACTATCTCTAGGAAGGCAGTTTTGTGATCCTTACTTTCCTACACACTATACTAGTATAATACTTGGTTTCTGGCTCATTCTGTGTCTCAACACATTGTCTATCTATGTGCTGAACTCCGTCAGCATTTTCCCGGTTTGTCTGATAACTGTGCTAACTGTGTTTCGTGCATCATTTGAGTCAATAAAGTTCTCATGCAATAATGATATGACATCATGCAATATGTGATGCACATGTATGTGTAAAGCAATAATCAGAAAGCAATTCAAGTAATTAATTGTAATTCAGCACAGTCATTAAGCATTAATCATTATTTAATACTTATACGGATGCGTGCAAATTTTACAGTTGTCACATTTCCATTCAAGTATCTTCTTGGCTTCACCCATTTCCTTCATATCAAACTCGGTTTTTAATAATTCCTTTGTAGCTTGTATTTCATCAGAATCTTCACATGCTATTAGCATATCATCAACACAGAGCAACAAATACACAAACTTTCTTGCCATGTATTCTTTATGGTAAACACATGCATCATAGCTACTCCTAGAAAAACCAATTGACAACATATGCTCATCAAACCTCTCATACCATTGTCTAGGTCATTATTTTAACCTATACAATGACTTTTTTAACAAGCATACCATCTCCTCCTTTCCTGGTTCTTCAAAACCTAAAGGCTGATTCATGTAGATCTTCTCTTCTAAGTTTCCATGCAAAAATGCAGTCTTTACATTCAGTTGCTCCAGGTTTAAGTCTAATACAACTGTTATGGCTAGTATTATCCTTATAAACGAGTGTTGAACAACTAAAGAGAAGATTTCATTGTAATTAACTCCTGCTCTCTGTGTAAAGCCTTTAGCTACCAGCCTGGCTTTAAATCTTAGCCATTCTTTAAGCTTGAAAATCCATTTACATAGTATGATCTACTGCCCTTTTGGTTTCTCAACAAGTACCCAAGTTTGATTATCGTGTAATGACTGCATTTCATCTTTCATAGCAGCCATCCATTTCTCCTTATGTTCTGAGTTAATATCCTCATTATATGTGATAGGTTCTGTAACACTCTCCATTTCAGCAGCCAAGAATACAAAAGCTTAAATATCTTCATTGCTTCTGTATTTTGCAGGTAGAATAACTGCCTTCTTGGCCTATCCCTAGCTATACTGTAACAGATATCACTAGAGGTACTAGGTTCACTTGAACTTGAACCCTGTTCCAAACTCCCATTCTGGCTCCATCTCAAACTGAACCCCTGGATTTATCTCTGCATCTTTCACTGGTTGTTTACCAATAAGATCTTTATACATGATATCTTCCTTAAAAGCCACAATATCTATGCTGATAAAGACAAAGACTTTAGGAGTTCCATCATCTAACCTCCACAATCTATGTCCTTTAACCCCTCCAGGATACCCAAGAATTATATATATTTGAGCCCTTGGTTCCAATTTTCCTTGGCTAATATGAGCATAAGCCAATGAACTAAACACTCAATTCTCATACTCTGGTTTCTTTCCAGACCAAATCTCCGTAGGTGTTTTCATTTCTAGGGCTGTAGATGGTGATTTGTTAACTATGTATGAAACAGTTGACACAGCCTCAACCCATAACCTTTTTTGGCAATCCAAAGCTAATTAACATACATCTTGCTTTGTAAAACAAAGTCCTGTTCCTCCTCTCATGCAAGCCATTATGGTGGGGAGTTCCTGGAACACTAAGACGTCTTCCAATACCATGATCCCTCCAAAATTGTTTAAACTCTCGATTGCAGAATTCTAATCCATTATTAGTTCTTAGCTTCTTTAACTTTCTATTAGTTTGCCTTTCAACCAAAGCTTTCCTTTATTTAAATCTTTAGAATGCTTCATCTTTATGTTTCAACACATAAACCCAGACCCTCCTTGAATAATCATCTACCAAAGAGAGACTATACTTGGCACCTCCTAAAGACTATGTTCTGGCTGGCCCATAAGTCAGAATGGACATAGTCAAGTATCCCCTAAGTTGTATGATGACTTTTCTTGTTTAACTTGACCCTATGTGGCAGCACGACCACTGCTTTGAAACCCACACCTGACATCTCCAAAAAGACCAAAAAGAAATCATACAAAAAGCCCACCAAACCCAAGAAAAAGGCAACTCTGGAAGATGAGATCCCAGAGCAACTGCCTGTGACAACACAAATGTCAACACAAACCACTGCTGCTACTTCCTCACAACAGTTGGTAGATAGATCTCCACCATTGCATCAAACTCCTCCTGTATCCTCACAAAAGGATCAGGTTGTAAGCACAGGGACCCCACAATATGAAGCTCTGGACCCAATCGGATCCATCTTCCTCAGTCCTGATCCCAAGGACATGTCTCTTTCAACACCCACACCCTCACCAATCATAATGCCACAATCAATAATACCCTTGTTGCATGCAGCTGCTATAGCTCAGACACAAACCAGTTCCTCTCTATCACCTGTCACTGAGAGTATACTCCCACAAGTGACTGGGTCTGATGCTACTACTCCTGCTATCCCAGCAACAATTGAGGAGGTTACACCCCCTGAGTTACAAGTAACTCTCGGTGGTAGTTCAAGTGGAGCAGCAACTACAACTAATGGATTAACAGATCTTCAGTTGGACAGTTTTTTCATTAGTAAGACTCCCTTGAAGGCAATTTCTTCTATAGCACCTTCGGTAACCACCAGTGAGTTAGTTTTAACCACTGGTACCATCAAAGGATTATCAAGTGCAGAAGAAAGAAGTCCCCAGTACCAAGAACAAGGGGCATCAATGGATGATTTTTGGGACTCAGTTCCTAAGTCACACATTGATACAACCACTACTGGTGGGAAATCAGATGATCCTAGTAACATGGGTGATGATTTAAAATATCAGGAATTGACGGGCAGAGTTGAAAAACTTGAAAAATCAGTTACCGAAATAAAGGATATGGTGAAACAGCTGTTAAAAGCTCAAAAAGCACAATCCACTACTGTTCCACCTCAAGCACCTGCTCCACCACAAGCACTTGCTGCAAATGAGCTCTGGAAAATTTTCCAACCCTTACTTGAAAAACAAAAACAAATGGCTGATCAGCAGCATGAAATACATGTGAAAATGCTGACAAACATGGTGGAGTCGAGATTTAAAGATACTCAAGCAGACATCAAAGCTATCAAGGCTCATCTTCAAAGCACTTCTGGAAAAGTTCTTTCCACTATACTCTTCATGGATAACCCCCTTCCAGATAATGCCAAAAAGGAGGAGAAAATCCAGTTGAAAAAGAAGGGAATAGAAGATGGTCTGTATATTGAACCAGAACAAGAAAAACATATATCTAAACCTCAAACCACAAAATCTCATATTTCCATCCAAACAGCTGATACAACAGTAGTTACAAAAACTGCTAGCCAAACAGCTGCCATCTCTTCAACACACACCACTCCATCACACACCACCAAAACCACTGCCCTACCACCATCATCATTACCTCCTGTCATAAAGCAGAAGACAACAGATGTTACAACATCTGCTGTAATGACAACAGTGGTTGAAACACCAGTTGTTTCAACACCTGTTAGTCAGACATTTTCCACCACTCAAACCACAACCACTGATCCACCCAAGACATCATCAGCCTCTCCTACAATAAAAAGGAGAAGGGTTTTCATTCCTGATGATGATTCTCCATCACCACCACTAAAAACAACTTCACCACCTTCAACCCCTGCTCAAAAGCAGAAGACATCTACTGACACATCAGTAGTTGTAATGACAACAGAGGTTGAGACACCAGTTGTTTCAACAGCTGTTAGTCAACCATCCACCACTGCTCTCATCACAACCAAAATCCTCTTCATCCGTAAAGCTTCACAAACGAAAAAGAGAAACAACTCAAGCCACTGATGAAGTATATGATCCTGTTGCCGCAAAATATCCACTGGAACTAGATGCTGTGAAAAATGAGATGAGACAATTTTACACCGAGGAATATCCTACAAAAAGAAAATTTCCTTCTCTCATTGGCTTCATAGTTCCAGAAAACATGGATGAATATCTTGAAATGAAAGCAAGGCAAGCAAGGATTAGAGCTAAACTCGAATGCAAAGATGAAGGTGATGAAGCCATTGCAGAAAGAATGGTACTCTTGCTCACAAAGGTCAAGCTAATGGAAGACTTTGCACAAGATCTGAGCAAAGAAAAGGCAGATCAATGAAAAGCAATAAGAAAAGAGTATCTTGCGTATATAATGAAAGAAAAATTCTATTCAGCTGAAGAAAAACAGTTTGAAGAATGACCAATAATTGCTTTAAAGCATGAAGCTAACATGATTGAAAGGATTAAAAATGATCCAAGTAAGAAGAAGACAGCTCCAAATTGGAACAAATACAAAAAGCTAATTGCTGATCTTACTTCCGAGTACAAAAGGAAGAAACAGGAACTGATAGATGCTAAGGTGGATACTGCTGAAGCCATAGCAAAATGGACAAAGCGGTATACCGACGAAGCTTATGAAAGGCTGAAGAAAAGAAGGACAACAGTCCCATACACTTCTAAAAAGCCAGACTACAACAAGATGGAGCAACAGCTGGATGTTCTTAAAGCACTGCTCACATCAGCAGATAACCCTATCCTTGTGAAAAACCAAGAAAAAGGAAAACTGCTGACCAGTGAAGAAGAAAAAGAAAAGGAAGCTGAGTACTTCACAGAAGCCATCAAGAAAATGGGTCTAAAAGAAGATAGTTCAGTGAGCCTTCAAAACCTTTTCAAAAAGGTATTAACCAAACCTGCATCACCAAACACTGCAGCAGATATCTCAAACAGTGAGCTTGATCAACAAAAGACACAAGAGCAAATTGACAAAGAAGTTGCAGAAGACATAGCTGCAGCAAATGAAGTCATAGAAGAAGCTTTCAAAAGAATGTCTGAAGTACAGGATACTGCTTTACAATTTTTCTCAAGGCCAAAATCTCCAAACTCATCAGCAAATAAATCTCTCCCAAGAAACCCATTTGGTTTAAAAATACTAAAGTGGCTCTCTGATCAAAAGACCCATGTATTGACTGTGGTCAGAACCAATGGTGAAGTGAAGTACATATCAAGGAAATAAGCACTAGGCCTTAGTGTTGAAGATTTGCAGGATCTCCTTGAACTTACACTGTGCCGGGATGAAGATGACTCAAGTTCCAAAGAATTTGAAGAAGAATTTAAAAGACATGCTAAGGAACTTCTGATGAGGAATAAAAATCCAAAATAATGAAGGGTTTTGGCATTATCTGTTCTAGGGGGAGATTGTTGGGATTGAACCCTACCAGAGGAACAGATAATGAAAGCCAAAACTGGTTCATAACAGGGGATTCTTAATAAGCAGTTGTTTACACTAGACTTCCCCCTTGAAAGAGATTCCAACATCTGATGGTCTTTTATCCACTGTCTGTATACAACTGCTGCTGCTCCTTTAACTACTGATGAAGCCCAGAAAAACTGCTGAGAAGAAAACACTACTGGTACAAACTGCTGATGACAAAGCACTGCCCAATCAAGGACTGATCAACCTTGAGGAAAGCACTGATGTAAAGAGAGAGCAGTAGTTTAGTATGTCATCTGTTTTATGTATAGTCAGTGGTTAGGTTTAGCAGTGTTTGTATAAGAACAGTAGATACAGGTTGTTAGGCTGTTAGACGTCGCTTTCATGGTGACGTCAGCTGAGATGTCTCAGTGGTTTGGTTTGTCTATAAATGGAACAGTACTCTGTACTGTTACATTTGATCATTTTGAGTGAGTTCTTCTCCTCAATTCAATCCTTTCATCTTGTGCAATCCAACCTTGGGGCATCAGGCTGAGGGGGAGTTTAGTTTGTAAGCATGTTTGTAATCATTTGACTCGTATTGTAAATATTTTGACTAAATGAATTGCATATGTTTTTTCAAAACTGTTTCTCTCCTTGATTGTGCTTACAAAGTTTGTTGTTCATTTCTGCTGCACTTAAACTCTGTTCATTTCTGTTTAATTTGTTCAAAGTTATACAATCAAGCACAATCATGAGAGCTTCCGATCCTATCAATTGGTATCAGAGCCTGGACAGTCAAATTCGATCTAACAATCAATTTGACATAACAGTTCGGCTCAAAATTCATTGATACTAAGGTTGGTTGAATTCAGTTGAAAAACAGAGTAACGGGTGATAACCCTTAAAGTTGTTAATTAAATATTCTGTAAAACAACTAAGATGTCATATGACACACAAATCTCATTCAACGAGTGATTTCATGCACAAGACACTCATGGTTTTTAGATCTGAAAACATATCTGTTAAACTATGGGATTATTTCATATTTTCAAAATTGATTTCAACTGTTGTTATGAAACTTGTGGTGTCACGTTATTAGATGCTAAAGTATGAACCTCAGATTAACAAAAACCTATGTTCATAAAAACATTAGTGTTTTTGCTAACGTAAAAAGAGGGAAATTAAACTTTAGTCATAAGAACTTATGTGTTGAAAACAGGTTGAGATTCTCAAAAGAAACAAATCGACTCTGTTAAAATACATTAAGAAAACAGGATAATCCATATCATATGTAATGTGAGTTTGGTCAAAAATTTGTACAAATATGGTCAATCCTCTTAAAGCATTACTGGAAAAATGATTTTGGATTGAGTATTCCTTCAATAAAGACCTCCCTGTAAGTAGTTCATTACTTATGAATGGGAAGGGTAAAAAGGGAAGAAGAAAATTCACAAAAACTCAGTGTGTTTATCTCAAAACTTTTGAAGTCAGAAGAAAAGAGTATAAACATAAAACACTTAAGAGTCAAAGTTTGGGGTAACAGTGGTCATTAAGCAACTATGTGCAACCATTGGTTCAGGAAAATTCAGGTTAAAATAGTATTCCCAGTAAATGAACTTAAAAGAGGACTAGACAAATTTTCAGAATCTTCACCTGGTAACAAAGTCTACAACAGGGTTTTCAAAAACTCATGTGAACATGTGTCCTCATTTATGTTGTCAATCAATCAACAAGAAAATGGTATCAAACAGTGGTCAAAATGTATTTAAAATTTCATACCACTATTGTCAAACCACTGACCATATTCATAAACCTGAGTCTGATAGGATTAGGTGCATTTATAGAAATTATGCCAGATCCTTTTGTTGCGATTTTCTGTAAATCCTTTATTTCTCTCTTTTATAGCAGGATATGTCATTCTTTATTTTTTTTAAGGATGATATATTTTGAACCTTTCACTGTTTTTTATAGTAAAAGTCTCAATCACCTGTAAGGATATATAACCTTTATTTTTTATGGTTATATTATCCCCAAAATGGATCAAAAGGAAATGGTATATATATCAAAGTCATGTCAAACTCAAGTTTGTTTTCTGTGCAAAAGATTGATCGTTAACAGATCTTAAATACTTGGGCTGTAACACCCCAAAACAGGATAACATGAAACTAAGTTTAAATAATTAAAAGAATTAACTTAGTTAGTAAAAAAAAAAGATGTTACAAAAGCTAGTTAAAGGATGGGGAGTGTTTAATTGAAGAGATAAGTTTCTATGAGGGGTAAACTTGGATAATTGTGAATTATGAGTGTTAAAAGAAATAAAAGCCCCAAAAACACCCTTCTGGTGTTCGTTGGGATCGAACTACACAGGGGAAACCAGGAAGAACCCTAGTTCTTGCTAAATTCAGCAAATTGATTAAGGATTCCAAGGATAATTGATTGCATGATACAAAATTCGATCATCCAAACACACACTAGTAAAGTGGTAAGTTAAATTTTCTGATTTTATGAATTTTAGAAAAGTGGGTTTCAACTTAATCATGAGTTTATGAGAGGTTTTGTTTAAATTAGGGTTAAGATGGTGAAATAAGGCAGAAATCATGTTTAATTTTAATGGCTTGATGTGATTATGTAAAAACCCACTTGTTAAGAAGTATGTAAGAGTAGGATGGTTGAATGAAATCATATAACTAGAAAGTTTGGTGTGTAAGCTTGTTGTGACACATAAATGATGAATGAAATTGATGTAGGATGAATTAGTTATGTAAACTCGAATAAATGTGATTGTTGTGTGATCATGAACTAGTAGAGATATGCTTTGTAAACTTGTATCTTGTACATTAATTATGATGCCTACCAGGTATTTGATGAAATGCTTAAAAGATTGAATGTGTATGTAACATGGAAAAATGGTAGAATGAATTGAGAAAACTAAATGAATGAATAAATGTTGTAATGTAGGCGTAAAGGAAGAAGGTACAAGCACCAAGAAAACGGAAGGCGCGCAAGGTCGAGGTATGTTCCGTTGCATACAAAACCTTATTTAAATTTTGTCTATATTATGAAAAACAACTCTTGCTACAATGATTATGATGATTAGTAAGTAGATAACAAATCCCTTGCGGATTTGGTTATGCTAACGAAGGTTACATTAAGCTATGCAAGTCTTCCGGTTCGAGTCGAACCATGTCGAGTAAGAATATGGTACCATCCGTTTATGACGGGTGGTCATGAATGCAATAAAGAATGTATGAAGTTCAATCCGTTATACGGATAGAACGAAAGAATTATGTTGTAAGCTATTAACCCGATGTTACCGAGTCGTAAGTGGTATGCTTGAATCTCATTATGAGAGTATATGCCATTACCCATTTAAATGGGGTAATCGAATGCGTAAAAGAAATGAAAATATGTAAGCAAATGGAACTAAAATGTTAGTATTGTAAACGAAATAGATATTATGACTAACTCTTAAAAGCTTTGTTGTTGAATGTAGGTAAATCCTCAATTTAGGCGACTTGGCAATTTGGAGCGAGCATATGCACACTTGATGGTTACCAAACACTTCCGCTATTATGTATTAATGTTTTGGGTCAAGTGCTTGTTTTTGTATAAAAATTTTTAGTAGTTACACTTGTTAATACTTGGTGTATGGTTTTTAGTAGTGTCTAGTCAAACGGGTCGTAAACTTGTTTGTTTATTGATGGTTAATACAGGGATAGACTCGTCCTACGGACGGGTCATGCCCAAATTTTGTTTAAATCATGTGTTAATGGTATTAGCGTTTTTACCCTTTAAATTGTGAAAGAGTTGTACATTTTAAAAGTTTATGATTCTAGCGTCTTTTGGATGTCATTTCTTCTAGACGCAAATACGGACGTTACAAGTTGGTATCAGAGCCAAGGTTTGAGGGATTCGAGCATATGAGGTGATGCTTGAACTCAAACCGACAGCTCGTTCAAAAGTGTGCTCGCTCCAAGATCGCCAATGAGGTAATAATTTAAGCTTTTGGTAAACGCAAGTATGTGTAATATGCTTGTAAAGTTAAGTTAAGTATGTGAAGGGGTAATTATGGAGGGCAAAAAAAATGATGAGTTCTAGGGACCGTACGGCTGGAAACGGACCCGAAAAAGAGTTAAAACACTTAAAATGGAAGCAGCAGCGGATTAACAAACGGCAGGCCATCGCCGACGGCTGGGTGCCCGTCGCCGACGCCACCCCTTCCAGGGCCGACGCCCTATCTGTCTGCCGACGGAAACAAGTGGCCGACGCCACATTATGAGGCCCGTCGCCGACGGACCATTAGCCGTCGCCGACGGGTTGATCAAAACTGGTCCGCCATATTTTTTTTGTTTTTCACATTTTGAGTTGCCGGATTATCCGAAAGCCTAATTAATGACTATGCAAGGTCCATATAAGGCCTAATAGATGTATGTAATCACAATTAGTGGTTACAATAAGAATGGATTCGTAAGAGTCGGAAGTGATGAATCGAATGACAAGATAAGAGTTATGAAATTTAAAAGTTAAAAAAAAAAAAAATTTGAAATGTAAGAATGTGAATTAAATAAATGCAGACTAATGAACTATGATATAATGAAAGGCATGTAATGGTGTTAAAAAGAACGACACGAAATAAATGATGAAGCGTAGAGAATTAAAAAAAAAAAAACTGAAATGCATGATTACAAATGTTGTAATCAAAGGTTGAAGTATGTGTTATATTGAAAGCTTGTGAATTATGTGTTATAATGAAAGCTTGTGAATTATAATTTAAGTTCCCGTACTTCTCATAAATGCCCGTTTTATGTTCTTGTCAAGTTATGAAGATCGTCGGCGATAAAGTAAAATTTATAAAAGTCGAGTGTAACATATGGAATGGCATGAAATGAATGACGAATGTATAAAGTGGAGTTAGAATTCGTATGAAAATTTGGATGAAAGTATGCTTTGATAGAATTACGCATTAGAGATTTGTACCTTGTACATGAATGGTGTGATGCTTATGAGTATTTAATGATTTGTTTTGTTATGTTATGGTTAAGAGGCGAATATGTGCTAAATGTGAATCATATGAGCTTATTAGTAAAGGATATGTTGGAATTATGATATATAGATACCTTGAATGATATTTGCTAATTGTAGAATAATGAAACATTAGCAGGTAAAAGTACGTGTATGTGAATGTACATGCGTATTGTTTAGAGGATCACGTATATTGTATATATCATACAATACGAGTATGAAATGCGTAGGATATTAATATTATGGACTACCATATTTAGATGGATACATGTTCAAAAGTTTAAAGTGTGTAAGCAAGACAGTTGACTTTCTAAAGGTCAACATTATAGGAATAATATAGAACGGCCATTAGACTCAAATGTTAAAGTAAAGAGTTAATGCGTTATGTATTCAATGATTTATGTGTTATGCTTGATGATAGTTTAGATGTATGGATTGGAAATGAGATAACTATTAATAAATGTCTCATTTATACGAAATTTGACTAACGAAAGTCAATTAACATGTGGATAGTTGTGTGTATGCTCACATAAACTAATGATGTTACGAACGTAATAATATGTAAGGATGGGAATCTTGTCAATTGACTCAAGCATGGATGGCAAACAGGGTAAGAGGAAGCAATGAAGCAAGCATGAACATGGACGCTAAAGGTAAGTGATTTCGCCATCACTTCGAATTTATCCACATGAAGATGTATGCGTATTTGAACAGTCGAAAATTAAATTAAAACGTATAAATAAATGAGAAATGTTAAGATACGTTTTGGTTGAAATGGTTGGCTTATGTTAAACCGGTAAGACCTCATTATAGGGGTAGACCGGTCATAGATTCTAGTTGGGAAGTTTTAAGGCGGAAATGAGAACTTGGTAATATTAATGAAAGGTATGGAGAGAATGTTAGATGAGGTATTAGCTAAAGACATTTTGTAAATATGTTGAATTGGAAGAAAGTACAACGCGTGATACGGTACTTATATACAATAGGTGCTAAGTGGTGAATAACTTTAAAAGGTCAAATCATAGAAAGTCAGTAAATAATAATTCTTTACAAATTTTGGAAATATTACGTAAGAAATGCAACGTGTAATGTAGGATACTCATTAGTAAGAGACATGCTAGAGAAACGTAGGTGAATTAACACCAAATACGGTGAACGAACAAATGGAAATGATATATTAAGAGATGGTCACGAATTGACCGAAGCTCGAGAAAAACACGAGAATCATCTCACTTATGTCCGGTTAAGCTAGCAAAAAGGGGTCTAACGATTCTTAAAGGATTGGATCAATGTAAGAAAGAAAGATAAGAATGAAAAGTTTAAGTTTACGATTTAACGTGAATCGAACTTAAGAAAGAATGGTGGGAACACCACTAGAAATAGGATGTAGAGTGTCGCGTAGAGACGCGCTACATGAATTAGGAGATGGAATTAGTGCTAGGACCCAACACTTGAAGTTGAATGTAGAAGATTAATACGAAAATATATCATAAGAAATGACATGGTAAATGATACGACAGAAGAACGTAAGGTACAGATGAAAATGTTAGAATATGAGAAATGGATTCAAACCGGTAAAAATGAAAAGTAATAAATTAAAGGTTCGAATCCGTAAGTGAAGACGGATTAAACAAGTGAGAATAAAAACTAAGTACCAAACTCAAATAAGTTATACGAGTCAAATGGCGATCGCCATTTGAACCCGGTATTTAATGTTTGGTTTGTCAAGTTTATTACTTATAGGTGAGCATAATGTATGGGCATGCTTTGTCACGGTTTGGAAAGCAATAACCGTCGCAAAAGTATAAATAACGAGTCAAGGGTTTTGACCCACCCGCGCCAGGTACGTATAAAAAGATTATATTTTTAATAGGAGCTTAGGGCTCGACTAGAGAATGATGTGTCAGAATAGGATAACTGATACCCATATGTAAGAATGCATTTACAATTAGACTTCCGAAAAGTCAAACGAAATAAATGAAGTCCTTGCAATTATGCAAGTATATGGTACGAACGTGTACCTCGATGCAACCATAATAGGTGAGGGGGTGTTAGTCTGACCTTGAAAGGTCAAACTGCGAAAGTTGGAGAAATAACCAATAAAAGAAAGGATTGTATGTAAGAAATGGAATGTATGATATGTTTAGCATGTACGTAAGAAAATTTTGAAAGATACATTAGGCGAACAAACACCCTGTAGGACACAATTATGAAAGGTTATGTGCTAATTATTTATTTATAGATAAATATGATTAAATTCTTAGTGAAATGATAGTATTGAAGCTAGTGGAAGGATGCCCACGAGTGAGAGCATATTTCATGAATAAATGAGACCCATTCTGGTACGGAAGGTACATATAAAGAAGCGGATCGATCCGGCACACGGATAACCGACTTATACATTGAAAGCGAGGTTAGTAAAATGTTTAATTCTTAGTTAATGATTAAGAATCCGTAGATTTATTTGTAAGTGTGAACAAAATGAATGGTAGAATAATTAAGGTATGCTATACAATGATCGACCTGTAATGATCAGCGTGAGAAGGTATGAATGACATTAAGAGGGAGAATTAAAGGCCTTAAATGAAAGTTTGAGCTGAATTGGTTAAACACTAGTATGGTGCTCGTACACAACATACCTAGTTGTTATCATAAGTAGCTCATGCAAAGAGTTAATAATAAAGTGTGCGAAGGATTAAATTTAAGGTTAAACCCAAACTTGTAATTAATTCAAGTGACGGTGGTAACCGTAGAATGATGCCTTATACTCGTATTAAGTATGAAAAAGTAATTGGGAAGTGGGAAGCTTTGTATTAGTACCACTAAGTCATTAAATGTCTATAGTATACGTATAATGTTGTGCTAAGCCCTCATATGAGCAAGAAAGTAATCGGAAGAACGTTAGTAATGGAATGATGGGTTTACTTATAATTACAATAATGAATTATGTCGTGCATGATTCGTGTGCGGAATAAAATAAATCGATATATTTATATTAGCAAATGTATGAATATGTTACGCTTATCTAGAAAGATAGAAACAAGCTGTAAACATAGGCTTGTACGACCAATAGTATACATTGGAATAAATTTCAATGAATAAAGTGCTAGTGATGATGTATGCTAGGAACTAGCATTATAAAATGAAACTTTTGCCAAGATCCCGAATGCATTTATGGTGTAGTAAGCGTTGTGAATAAATAAATGGAAAAATTAAGAGTAGAATTGGTCTAGTTGGAATGAGAAAGGTTTCGGGGACGAAACCTCCTTTAAGGGGGGTAGATTTGTAACACCCCAAAACAGGATAACATGAAACTAAGTTTAAATAATTAAAAGAATTAACTTAGTTAGTAAAAAAAAAAAAGATGTTACAAAAGCTAGTTAAAGGATGGGGAGTGTTTAATTGAAGAGATAAGTTTCTATGAGGGGTAAACTTGGATAATTGTGAATTATGAGTGTTAAAAGAAATAAAAGCCCCAAAAACACCCTTCTGGTGTTCGCTGGGATCGAACTACACAGGGGAAACCAGGAAGAACCCTAGTTCTTGCTAAATTCAGCAAATTGATTAAGGATTCCAAGGATAATTGATTGCATGATACAAAATTCGATCATCCAAACACACACTAGTAAAGTGGTAAGTTAAATTTTCTGATTTTATGAATTTTAGAAAAGTGGGTTTCAACTTAATCATGAGTTTATGAGAGGTTTTGTTTAAATTAGGGTTAAGATGGTGAAATAAGGCAGAAATCATGTTTAATTTTAATGGCTTGATGTGATTATGTAAAAACCCACTTGTTAAGAAGTATGTAAGAGTAGGATGGTTGAATGAAATCATATAACTTGAAAGTTTGGTGTGTAAGCTTGTTGTGACACATAAATGATGAATGAAATTGATGTAGGATGAATTAGTTATGTAAACTCGAATAAATGTGATTGTTGTGTGATCATGAACTAGTAGAGATATGTTTTGTAAACTTGTATCTTGTACATTAATTATGATGCCTACCAAGTATTTGATGAAATGCTTAAAAGATTGAATGTGTATGTAACATGGAAAAATGGTAGAATGAATTGAGAAAACTAAATGAATGAATAAATGTTGTAATGTAGGCGTAAAGGAAGAAGGTACAAGCACCAAGAAAACGGAAGGCGCGCAAGGTCGAGGTATGTTCCGTTGCATACAAAACCTTATTTAAATTTTGTCTATATTATGAAAAACAACTCTTGCTACAATGATTATGATGATTAGTAAGTAGATAACAAATCCCTTGCGGATTTGGTTATGCTAACGAAGGTTACATTAAGCTATGCAAGTCGACCGGTTCGAGTCGAACCATGTCGAGTAAGAATATGGTACCATCCGTTTATGACGGGTGGTCATGAATGCAATAAAGAATGTATGAAGTTCAATCCGTTATACGGATAGAACGAAAGAATTATGTTGTAAGCTATTAACCCGATGTTACCGAGTCGTAAGTGGTATGCTTGAATCTCATTATGAGAGTATATGCCATTACCCATTTAAATGGGGTAATCGAATGCGTAAAAGAAATGAAAATATGTAAGCGAATGGAACTAAAATGTTAGTATTGTAAACGAAATAGATATTATGACTAACTCTTAAAAGCTTTGTTGTTGAATGTAGGTAAATCCTCAATTTAGGCGACTTGGCAATTTGGAGCGAGCATATGCACACTTGATGGTTACCAAACGCTTCCGCTATTATGTATTAATGTTTTGGGTCAAGTGCTTGTTTTTGTATAAAAATTTTTAGTAGTTACACTTGTTAATACTTGGTGTATGGTTTTTAGTAGTGTCTAGTCGAACGGGTCGTAAACTTGTTTGTTTATTGATGGTTAATACAGGGATAGACTCGTCCTACGGACGGGTCATGCCCAAATTTTGTTAAAATCATGTGTTAATGGTATTAGCATTTTTACCCTTTAAATTGTGAAAGAGTTGTACATTTTAAAAGTTTATGATTCTAGCGTCTTTTGGATGTCATTTATTCTAGACGCAAATACGGACGTTACATGGGCACTCAGGTTTTAATTTAAATATTATAACAAAAATGAGTTGCCTTAGTAAAAAGT
The DNA here is from genome assembly GCA_030545235.1 of Helianthus tuberosus. Lineage (NCBI taxonomy): Eukaryota > Viridiplantae > Streptophyta > Magnoliopsida > Asterales > Asteraceae > Helianthus > Helianthus tuberosus. The sequence goes on along the minus strand of CM060449.1, from coordinate 64,762,984 downwards.
CTACATCATCTGGGGTACTAAACCACAGTCAGAAATTTGAACAAGTTTCGAAACATGCAATTGACATGTGGAAAAACCTTGAATGAAGATTTTCAAAAAGAGTTGCTGATACTTTAGTCATTCAAATCTTTACCATTTACCCTAACCACTGTTTTGGTCAAACATCTGCTTCCTAAATATTGACCACTGCTGAAAGTCAACCACTGATCTTTTCATTTTCTTGACAAGCACTGATGCTCAAAATCAGTGACTAATCCACTGATATGCTATCCACTGATAGTAAAAATCACCCACTGTTATCATATTATTACCATTGTAACCACTGATGCTTGTTTCATCAGTGGCCCTCAAAAGAACTGTCCTCCACTCTTTATCCATATCATCAGAGGTTGGCACGTGGTCGGTTTTTAGCCATCAGATCTTAATAACCGCTGCCACATCAACGATCACTTTTTCCCTTAATAAAACCCTGATCAAAACCCCCAAACAGGGTTTTACACTGTCGAATTGAATTCCAAAATTCTCTTCTCAGCAGTTTTTCTTCAAATTCTCTTCTCAAAGCAGTTTCCAACCCTTCTTCCCAAAATCATTCTTCGTTCTTCTCCGCAAAAATGACGAAATCGAAATCAAAATCACGATCAAAATCAAAGCCATCATCATCTTCTAAAGAGGTTGCTCAAACGGCCTCTGAATCCATCGAAACACCATACAAATCCCCGCATAATTACTTGGGTCTACTCACAAAACCCACCAACAACCACACATTCAATTCCATCATTGACACAATATCTGCATCAAAGTACAAAACTTTGCTTACCGCAGATGCTCCTATTTATCTGCAAACCCAGAGAGAGTTTTGGGAAAAGGCCACGCTTGAAAAACAAGATGATAAAGTCATTACCATCAACTCTTCGATACAGGGTAAAGCGATTCAAATTACACCGCAATCAATCTCCGAAGTCTTTAAACTCGATGATCAGAAAGGTAAAACTTCCTTTGATAAAACCGAGTTGAAAACTGATTTCGTAAAAAGGGGATATGCAGAACAATCAAAGGTAGATACCTTACAAAAAGGTTACTTCCCTTCTGCACCAAGGTTTCTATTTCACACACTTCTGATGTGTGTTTCAAATAAAACAACAGCTTTTAACGAAATACCATTAAAGATTCAATGTCTGGGTTATGCTATTTTAAATAGTGAAAATTATAACTATTCCCAGGAGATCTTTATTAACTTGATAAAAAATGTTGATAGCAAATCATTTTTACTTTTTCCAAGATTCTTAAGCTACTATTTTAAACAAAAATTTGAAAAAGAAAATGAAAATTTGCTAAAACAGTGTGTCTATTTTCAAATAAAAAGGTTAACAACTGAAACATTTTCTAGAATGATGGCACCAATAAAAACAAAAGTAGAGGTGCCTGAGCAGATTTTAGCAGTTACCACTGCTCCTCAGACATCTGCTGCTGAGCCCACTGCTCCAGGTGATCATGGCAGCACGACCACTGCTTTGAAACCCACACCTGACATCTCCAAAAAGACCAAAAAGAAATCATACAAAAAGCCCACCAAACCCAAGAAAAAGGCAACTCTGGAAGATGAGATCCCAGAGCAACTGCCTGTGACAACACAAATGTCCCCACAAACCACTGCTGCTACTTCCTCACAGCAGTTGGTAGATAGATCTCCACCATTGCATCAAACTCCTCCTGCATCCTCACAAAAGGATCAGGTTGTAAGCACAGGGACCCCACAATATGAAGCTCTGGACCTAATCGGATCCATCTTCCTCAGTCCTGATCCCAAGGACATGTCTCTTTCAACACTCATACCCTCACCAATCATAATGCCACAATCAATAATACCCTTGTTGCATGCAGTTGCTACAGCTCAGACACAAACCAGTTCCTCTCAATCACCTGTCACTGAGAGTATACTCCCACAAGTGACTGGGTCAGGTGCTACTACTCCTGCTATCCCAGCAACAATTGAGGAGGTTACACCCCCTGAGTTACAAGTAACTCTCGGTGGTAGTTCAAGTGGAGCATCTGTCACACCCCTTTCTACGGCGGAAGCACGAGGTGTGACCATGAAAGGTTCTCATTGCATACGAAGAGTAAACATACTACATGCTCAAGAAAATAACTTCAAATATCATAATTTGAAAACATACGTTAGCGTTTACATCGCTAAGTCGCATAAAGCATTGTCTCAAAAGTTTACAACTTTATTTAAAGTTAAACACAAGCGACATCCACGAGCATGAGTAAGACCACGCGCACATCCATCCTAGTTACCTGAAATACATGTGAGTTTTTGGAAAAACGTCAACATAAAGTTGGTGTGAATTCATGCAGTTTTGTATTTCATGTTTGTATACTTTGTATGAAAACATAGTTTTGTGAGTAAATCAAGTTTTCATATATAAATTCAATTTCATGTGTACACCACGTACCCATGTATAATTCAATCTTTTCTTGAGTACCCCACGTACTTCAAGTTATATATCAATCCTCTTGAGTACCCCACGTACTTCAAGTTATTTATCAATCCTCTTGAGTACCCCACGTACTTCAAGTTATTTATCAATCCTCTTGAGTACCCCACGTACTTCAAGTTATTTATCACTTTTTGGTATGGTATGAATTTTATGTAAATACAGTATTTCTGTACTTATCAGATTGTTAATGGGTTGCAAAGCCATTAACATGTGACACGTCATAGGAAGTCACCAAACCTAAGGCATTTAATTGGTATATTCTGAGACACAAAAGCACCACTCGATTCTCGCCCCGACCGAGTGTGAGGCTGCCAGGCACCTGTTAGATCTAACCTTTTGTTCTGCGGTCTGAATGTATACGTTGATTAATGGTGCTTCTGTACCCTATTCGTGACACTATTTCTCATAACGCCTCCTACTTGGTTCTCGTTCTCACCAAGCGCGTTTCTTGTTATCATTTCTCATAGCGCCTTATACTTGGTTCTCGTCTCACCAAATGCGCTTCTCATATTCTTATATTTTGTCACACTTGGTTCTCGTTCTCACCAAGTGTACTTCTTGTATTTATATCATACCATTTATAAATATTGTACTTTTGTACATGTATTTCACCCCCGAAGTTATAAAAACTGAAAACAGTTAAAGAGAAAAGGGGGAGCATGAACTCACAACTTTGCGTTCCTAGCGTCGTAAACTCCACCGGGTTTGCTTAATTAACGTCGTAACCTATACGCGTTTTCTTAACGTTAGTCACTAGACTTGTGTCGCACAAGTACAGTCACTCTCTTTTGTGTGTATTCTTGTGTTAAAAATATTCTATATTTTTAACTACGTATCTTACTTATATTATTTTCTCCAAAATAAATATAAGTCTTTTGTGTTTTGCACTTTGCACCCGAATTATGTATCTTGTATGTTGTATGTGTATTTTTATATTTCTACTCCTCATGAGTAATCAGTGTATTTTTAAGTCTTAATACACTAGCACGTATAACACATACTATATACACTTAACACACAAGTTGGTGATTAAATAATATATATTTTTCTCTCAAAAATATATACTTATTATCCATTTTTATTCTTGAAGAAATCACCATTTCTTATCATCAAAAATTAGGGAAACCTTAGTAATACTTTTAAACACATTTTTAGGGAATAAGTTTCTCAAAACTTATATTTTTCTAAGTGTCAAAATTTATAAAAATTTTGACAGAGTTTCCCTTAAAAATGGAGGTTTCCCACGTTTTCAAAACGTGTGTTTATTTTCTTTTAAATCATTATCAATCATCAACAACAATTACCAACAATCATCATCAACAATAATCACTAATTTCATGAACTTGAATATTTACAAAAATGTGTAGTATCTTACTAGCACATTTAGTAAGTCTTGTTATCTTTAAAAATAAGTTTAACTTCTTAAAACTTTATTTTTAAAGAATATGAAGTTTTACAACTTCTAGTCGGTTTTTACGAAAACTATTTCTTCGTTAAAACTCATGTTACACAAGTATCCACACACTTGTTTGTTCACAAAAACCACTTTTGTTTGTGTAAGATCCGGTTTAGAATATGTGATTTCTTTTGATGCTTGGTCTTTTGAAAATACCACTTGTAGATACGTAGATCTACTAGTTTTAAACACCTTTGTACAAGTTAAAACATTTTTACACAAGTTCATGGTTTATGTGTGGTAGGGTTTCACCTTTTAACCCTTGTTACTTCTAAAATAGCTTTATGTTAAGATCCATGATCTTACCAAACCGGGTTAAACGATGATCCGAGCTACCACATCATAGATCGGGTCTAGATAATCATGTATTTCAAATACTACAACTTTTACACAACATATGAGCTTTTATCCAACACTTATAGCATTTTTAGTAGACTTTTGTACATCTTTTCGCATTTTAACGAGATTTAACCAACACAAATCCTTTTAACCACTTTAGATAAGTTCAAATATGAGTTTTAAGTGTTATACCTCTAGCTCAAGGCTAGGGAAGAATCTATACGAAAATGGCGTGGATAAAAGCAAAGTAGAGAGGTCCTTCGCGTTCCGTTGGCACCAAGCTTCCTAATACGCGACCCTTAACACTTGTATAGACTTGAAATGGCAAGATCAAAGCTTGACAATGGTTGTGTGTTCAAAGGATGTTTGGCCGTAGCCTCTTAGAGAGAAAGAGAGGGGTTGGGTGTTGTTGGTGAGTGTTGTGATAATGATCATGTTAAGTAATCTCTAGAACTTATAGGCAAAAGGCAAGGGTTTTAACCAATGGGCACAATGTCCCCTTGATATTTAACATCCAAGATTTAACCAATCTTGCAAGGTACAAGTATGTCCCCTAGGGGACGGTTTTGGTTAGGGGGGGGGGGGGGCCTTGGTTCGAAATCAACTAGGGGGTTAGGGAGTATTTAGTTAAGTTAAGTAATTAACTTAGTTACTTGTGTGTGGTGCGTTACTACGGGTGTTAGGGTAATCAGAGACCCTAACTGGCTCAGAAAAATATAATTAGTGAAGATACTAATATTTTCATGTTCCGGGTAAAGTCCGGTTTTTCGGTTACACACCGATTCGTTAAAGCGCTAAATCACACTTTTTAGTGTCGTTTAAGTACCTTCCTTGTACTCTTTCAATTCCCAACACTTAGGGAAATATTCTGGATAATAAAACGACATTTCTGCATAATATTTATGTGTCTAAATGCTGAATTATTGCTGAATTGTGTAATTTCTGCACTTAAAGTGCGTTTCGGGTGCTTTTTTAGTGCTTATTTTTGCTTCCGAATTGCATATATATTAACCCTTGTATGTACTCTTGGGTTTTAATGCATTCTTGTTGTCGGACCTACACCTAGGCCTCAATTCTGATGTCTGACTGCTTTCTGCAGTTCTGTTGACACATTGTGTCTTACCGGTGAGTTTACTATTATTCTGACGCAACGCTCTTGTTTATGCATAACGCAATATTTTGTAGTATACAACATGCATGAATTCACTTGTTTAATCATGTGTTCAGACATTGCTGACAATTAAACTCATAATTGCAGTCATTAAGCAATAATTATAGTGTACGGAAATTACCGGTTTGTGCCAGTTGTCACAGTCTCCCCCCGTTAAAAGAATTTCGTCCCGAAATTCAGACTGAACTAACTCTCGCTGGAGTCTTTTTGAATAGGTGGGGATACTTTTTCTTGAACTGGTCTTCACGTTCCCATGTGTACTCGGGTCCGTGTTTAGAGCTCCAACGTACTTTGACAAGTTTCACACTGCTCCTCCTGGTCTTGTTGACTTTCCAGTCAGTAACCTCAACGGGTTTTTCTGTGAATCGGAGGGCTTCATCAATATGCACTTATCCATCGGGATGGTCACGTTTTCTTGCGTTGGACTCTTCTTCAGGTTGGATACATGAAACGTATCATGTACTCCATTAAGTTCTGCCGGTAACTCCAACTTGTATGCCACGGTACCAATTCTTCTCAATATTCTGAATGGTCCGATGTATCGTGGATTCAACTTTCCACGCTTTCCAAATCTGACTACGCCCTTCCATGGTGAGACTTTTAACAACACTTTGTCTCCCACCTTGAAATCTACCGATTTTCTATTTGGATCCGCGTAGCTCTTTTGTCGCTCTCGAGCCGCCTTAATGCGCTCTCGGATCTGCGCAATCTTGTCGGTTGTCTCTTGTACAAGTTCAGGACCAACCATACGTTTATCTCCAGCATCTGCCCAACATAAGGGCGATCGGCATTTGCGGCCATACAGAGCTTCGAACGGCGCGGCTTTTATGCTTGTATGATAGCTGTTATTGTAGGAAAACTCAACTAAAGGTAGATGAGTATCCCAGCTGCCGCCTAGGTCCATGACACATGCGCGAAGCATATCTTCTAACGTTTGTATTGTCCGTTCGCTCTGGCCGTCTGTTTGCGGGTGGAATGCCGTGCTCAGATCTAACTGAGATCCAAAGGCTTCCTGAAATGATTGCCAGATTCTTGAGACAAAGCGTCCATCTCTGTCTGAAATGATTGAGATTGGCACTCCATGACGTGCCACAATTTCTCTCAAGTATATTTCTGCAAGCTTTCCAGTGCTATCCTTCTCTCGGATTGGTAGGAAATGTGCAGACTTCGTTAATCGATCAACTATTACCCATATCATATCATGCCCTCTTGGGGTCCTGGGTAATTTCGTTATGAAGTCCATCGAGATTTGTTCCCACTTCCACACGGGAATCTCTGGTTGTTGTAGTAGGCCGGACGGTTTCTGATATTCGGCCTTAACCTTCGCACAGGTTAGGCATTTTCCAACATAGACAGCAACGTCGCTTTTGAGTCTCGGCCACCAATAGTACTCTTTCAAGTCTTGGTACATCTTGTCCGATCCTGGATGGATCGAATATCTCGATTTGTGGGCTTCATTAAGGATGACTTCTCGTATGCCACCATAGAGTGGAACCCAAATACGCTTCTTGAAGTATAAGGCTCCCTCTTCGTTTGGCACCATGTATTTCAATGCACCCCGGAGGTATTCAGCTTTACGGTTCTCTTCTTTAAGAGCTTCTTGTTGTGCATCGCGAATGCGTGCAGTGAGGTTCGTTCGAATCGTCATTTCCAATGCTCGAACCCTTAGGGTCTTAACCCTTTCCTTTCGGCTCAACGCGTCCGCTACAACGTTTGCCTTTCCAGGATGGTACTTAATCTCACAGTCGTAATCATTTAGCAGCTCGACCCAACGTCGCTGGCGCATATTCAATTCCTTCTGATCAAATATGTGTTGCAAGCTTTTGTGATCTGTGAAGATTGTACATCGAGTACCATATAGATAGTGTCGCCAAATCTTCAAGGCGAATACCACTGCACCCAGCTCCAGGTCGTGAGTGGTATAATTTCTCTCGTGAACCTTCAGTTGTCTTGAAGCATAAGCGATGACTTTTTGGCGTTGCATGAGCACGCAACCCAAACCTTGTCGTGAAGCGTCACAGTATACCACGAAGTCTTCAGTGCCTTCAGGTAATGATAGTATCGGTGCATCGCAGAGCTTGTTCTTAAGTAGCTGAAAGGCTTCTTCTTGTTTGTGACCCCAGTCGTACTTCTTGTCTTTCTGAGTCAGGGTCGTTAGCGGTTGAGCTATCTTCGAGAAATTCTCAATGAATCGCCGATAGTAGCCTGCTAAGCCCAAAAATTGACGAACTTCAGTTGGGGTCTTGGGAGCTTCCCAATTCTTTATTGCTTCAACCTTGGACGGGTCTACATGAATGCCCTTTTCATTCACTACGTGACCAAGAAATTGTACTTCGCGAATCCAGAATTCGCATTTCGAGAACTTTGCATAAAGTTTCTCTTTCTTCAGTAGCTCCAAGATGGTTCTGAGATGTTGCTCGTGCTCTTCTTTCGTTCGCGAGTAAATTAGGATATCATCGATAAATACAATCACGAATTTATCGAGATATGGTTTGCACACGCGGTTCATTAGGTCCATAAAGACCGCTGGCGCGTTTGTCAATCCAAACGGCATCACAAGAAATTCGTAGTGCCCATAGCGTGTTCTGAATGCAGTCTTTGGCACGCTTTCATCTTGGATTTTCAGCTGATGGTATCCAGATCGAAGGTCGATCTTGGAATAGTAGCTTGATCCTTGCAGTTGATCAAATAAGTCATCAATCCTCGGTAGTGGATACCGATTCTTGATAGTGAGCTTGTTTAGTTCCCTATAATCGATACACATCCGCAGTGTTCCATCCTTCTTCTTCACGAACAATACTGGAGCTCCCCAGGGTGAGAAGCTTGGCCTTATGAATCCTTTGTCCAACAACTCCTGGAGTTGTGTAGATAATTCTTGCATTTCGGATGGAGCAAGTCGATAGGGTGCCTTGGCTACAGGAGCAGCTCCTGGAACCAAGTCTATACGGAATTCGACTTGTCGTTGCGGAGGTAATCCTGGCAGATCTTCAGGGAACACATCAGGAAATTCCTTCACCACAGGAATGTCTTCGAGTTTCGGCTCCTCAGCCTTCTTGTCTATAATGTGTGCTAGGAAAGCAACACATCCTTTCCTTAAGCACTTCTGTGCCTTCATACAACTGATGATTCGTAGAGGCGCGTTTCGTCTTTCTCCATGTACTATGAGAGTTTCACCATTCGCTAAAGGGATGCGAATGATTTTCTCATGACAAATAACTTCAGCTTTGTTCTTGGACAACCAGTCCATTTCGACTACTACATCGAAGCTACCCAATTGAATAGGTAAGAGGTCGATGCTAAAATTTCGTTCGCCAAGTTCTAGTGTGCAGCCTCTGACAACTTCGCCCGATTCAACAAGTTTACCATTGGCTAGTTCTATGGAATAAGGAATTTCTAATCTACTAGATTCTATTCCGAGTATGCGTTTAAATTCCACAGACATGAAGCTATAATCGGCGCCAGTGTCGAATAATATGGATGCAAAGTGATTGTTAATGAGAAACGTACCGGTGACCACGTTAGGGTCCTCGCGTGCGTCTCTTGCTCCAATCACAAATGCTCGAGCCGGAGCGTTGTTTCTCTCTGGGCAGTTCTTCATGAAATGATCATTGCTTCCACACTTGAAGCATCCTTGGTTCTGCCCTTTCCCGTTGCCATTCTTATTACCAGCACCGTTTCCATTTCGGTTCTTTCCTTTTCCCCAACAGTCTTCGGTTTGATGACCCAATTTACCACATTTGTCGCACCTTGGAATGCGACAAGCTCCATCATGATGATACTTACATTTTTGGCATCTCGGCATGGAGCCTTGGTATGCTTTGGTTGCAAGGGTTTTCGTCTCCTGAGATGGGTTAGCGTCACGCTTCTTGCTGAAACCCTTGTTGTTACGAGTTGCTTGGTTCAAACTGGCATGCTTCCTCTTCTTGTCGCCGGACGACTCGGCATGCGTCTCGGTCTTCTCTGTTGGGTTTAATGACAACTTCTTCATACGAACACAATCCTCAGTAAGGCTGACAGCCAGAGTTACAGCCTCGGTAATTGTTTGTGGTTTGGCCGACGTCACCATGCCACGAAACTCTGAGGCCAGTCCCCAAATGTAACGTTCAACACGCTTGAATTCGGGAGTCACCATGTAGGGAAGCACTCTTGACAGATCGTGGAACCTTCGAGTGTAACCATTTATGTCAGCACCTTCCATGGTCAGGTGCCAGAACTCCGTCTCCAGCCTTTGGAGTTCTGCACGAGAGTAGTACTTCTCTCTCATCCTTTCCTTCAGTTCCTCCCAAGTGAGGCCATAAGCGGCGTCATCACCCAAAGTTTGGGCTTGCAGGTTCCACCAAGTCAGAGCTTCATCGACGAATAACCCAGTAGCAAAAGTGACTTGTTGATCCGCGGTACACTTGCTCATGCGGAAAGTAGCTTCAGTCTTCTCCGTCCAGCGCACAAATGCTACTGCACCTCCTGTGCCGTCATAGTTCATCGGCTTGCAGTCGAGGAACTGCTTGAAAGTGCAGCCTGGAATTGATCCAACCAATTCATATATGAGCAATCGAAGAAATAATGAAACAAAGACCGTTCATAAATTTCCTCATGCTTAGTACAGTGTCTCAAGGTTACCTTGAGCTGCATTGCCTCCAGACGAATCTCCATTACGCCTAGCGTTGCTTGGTCCTCCACTGTCTTGAGTTCAGTTCGCCTCGTACTGGGCGATAGCAGCGGAGATCCTTTCCTCCAGCAGGGCGTTCAGCTCATCAGTTGTTCTTGGCAGTGGGGGAGGAGGAGGTTGATCGTCATTGCGAGCATTCACAGCTTTCCTGGGTGCCATGTTCTGACAGAACATAACACAACAGGGTTAGGCATTTGTTTGATATCGTCACACTAAACGGTAGTATCATATCTATTCACAGGTATATATACCACATAAGTGACATCAAACAATCATTACTCTAGCAGAGTACTTAGTAGGCTTGCACTGAGGGAATCTATACGTGACAAGACTTGCTGTGATTTCTGTGCACTGAATTCCATAATTATGTATGCATCCATAATTACGTAACTCCTTGCACAGTCCGCACAGTTCGTTTCATCCTCGTATCTCTTCCTTCAGATAGGCCATTGCTTTTAGGTAGAGTCACATATACTTGTGACATTCTACTTCTAGTACATGCTAATTATCACACATAATTGCAAGTAGTTTCTAGTCAACGACAAGTGCTACTCAAGTGCACTCTAAGTCTCGTAGTGTCTTTTCTAGACTCATGTAGGCAGTTTCAGGTAGTGGATGTCGCGGGACGTTTTATGCAATGAAAACTCTTTGAAAATTGTTTTCGTGAATGGATCCTAGAGATTGTAGACTAGACTCGAGAAGGAATCCTGGTTCACTACAATCGCAGCTCTGATACCAATCTGTCACACCCCTTTCTACGGCGGAAGCACGAGGTGTGACCATGAAAGGTTCTCATTGCATACGAAGAGTAAACATACTACATGCTCAAGAAAATAACTTCAAATATCATAATTTGAAAACATACGTTAGCGTTTACATCGCTAAGTCGCATAAAGCATTGTCTCAAAAGTTTACAACTTTATTTAAAGTTAAACACAAGCGACATCCACGAGCATGAGTAAGACCACGCGCACATCCATCCTAGTTACCTGAAATACATGTGAGTTTTTGGAAAAACGTCAACATAAAGTTGGTGTGAATTCATGCAGTTTTGTATTTCATGTTTGTATACTTTGTATGAAAACATAGTTTTGTGAGTAAATCAAGTTTTCATATATAAATTCAATTTCATGTGTACACCACGTACCCATGTATAATTCAATCTTTTCTTGAGTACCCCACGTACTTCAAGTTATATATCAATCCTCTTGAGTACCCCACGTACTTCAAGTTATTTATCAATCCTCTTGAGTACCCCACGTACTTCAAGTTATTTATCAATCCTCTTGAGTACCCCACGTACTTCAAGTTATTTATCACTTTTTGGTATGGTATGAATTTTATGTAAATACAGTATTTCTGTACTTATCAGATTGTTAATGGGTTGCAAAGCCATTAACATGTGACACGTCATAGGAAGTCACCAAACCTAAGGCATTTAATTGGTATATTCTGAGACACAAAAGCACCACTCGATTCTCGCCCCGACCGAGTGTGAGGCTGCCAGGCACCTGTTAGATCTAACCTTTTGTTCTGCGGTCTGAATGTATACGTTGATTAATGGTGCTTCTGTACCCTATTCGTGACACTATTTCTCATAACGCCTCCTACTTGGTTCTCGTTCTCACCAAGCGCGTTTCTTGTTATCATTTCTCATAGCGCCTTATACTTGGTTCTCGTCTCACCAAATGCGCTTCTCATATTCTTATATTTTGTCACACTTGGTTCTCGTTCTCACCAAGTGTACTTCTTGTATTTATATCATACCATTTATAAATATTGTACTTTTGTACATGTATTTCACCCCCGAAGTTATAAAAACTGAAAACAGTTAAAGAGAAAAGGGGGAGCATGAACTCACAACTTTGCGTTCCTAGCGTCGTAAACTCCACCGGGTTTGCTTAATTAACGTCGTAACCTATACGCGTTTTCTTAACGTTAGTCACTAGACTTGTGTCGCACAAGTACAGTCACTCTCTTTTGTGTGTATTCTTGTGTTAAAAATATTCTATATTTTTAACTACGTATCTTACTTATATTATTTTCTCCAAAATAAATATAAGTCTTTTGTGTTTTGCACTTTGCACCCGAATTATGTATCTTGTATGTTGTATGTGTATTTTTATATTTCTACTCCTCATGAGTAATCAGTGTATTTTTAAGTCTTAATACACTAGCACGTATAACACATACTATATACACTTAACACACAAGTTGGTGATTAAATAATATATATTTTTCTCTCAAAAATATATACTTATTATCCATTTTTATTCTTGAAGAAATCACCATTTCTTATCATCAAAAATTAGGGAAACCTTAGTAATACTTTTAAACACATTTTTAGGGAATAAGTTTCTCAAAACTTATATTTTTCTAAGTGTCAAAATTTATAAAAATTTTGACAGAGTTTCCCTTAAAAATGGAGGTTTCCCACGTTTTCAAAACGTGTGTTTATTTTCTTTTAAATCATTATCAATCATCAACAACAATTACCAACAATCATCATCAACAATAATCACTAATTTCATGAACTTGAATATTTACAAAAATGTGTAGTATCTTACTAGCACATTTAGTAAGTCTTGTTATCTTTAAAAATAAGTTTAACTTCTTAAAACTTTATTTTTAAAGAATATGAAGTTTTACAACTTCTAGTCGGTTTTTACGAAAACTATTTCTTCGTTAAAACTCATGTTACACAAGTATCCACACACTTGTTTGTTCACAAAAACCACTTTTGTTTGTGTAAGATCCGGTTTAGAATATGTGATTTCTTTTGATGCTTGGTCTTTTGAAAATACCACTTGTAGATACGTAGATCTACTAGTTTTAAACACCTTTGTACAAGTTAAAACATTTTTACACAAGTTCATGGTTTATGTGTGGTAGGGTTTCACCTTTTAACCCTTGTTACTTCTAAAATAGCTTTATGTTAAGATCCATGATCTTACCAAACCGGGTTAAACGATGATCCGAGCTACCACATCATAGATCGGGTCTAGATAATCATGTATTTCAAATACTACAACTTTTACACAACATATGAGCTTTTATCCAACACTTATAGCATTTTTAGTAGACTTTTGTACATCTTTTCGCATTTTAACGAGATTTAACCAACACAAATCCTTTTAACCACTTTAGATAAGTTCAAATATGAGTTTTAAGTGTTATACCTCTAGCTCAAGGCTAGGGAAGAATCTATACGAAAATGGCGTGGATAAAAGCAAAGTAGAGAGGTCCTTCGCGTTCCGTTGGCACCAAGCTTCCTAATACGCGACCCTTAACACTTGTATAGACTTGAAATGGCAAGATCAAAGCTTGACAATGGTTGTGTGTTCAAAGGATGTTTGGCCGTAGCCTCTTAGAGAGAAAGAGAGGGGTTGGGTGTTGTTGGTGAGTGTTGTGATAATGATCATGTTAAGTAATCTCTAGAACTTATAGGCAAAAGGCAAGGGTTTTAACCAATGGGCACAATGTCCCCTTGATATTTAACATCCAAGATTTAACCAATCTTGCAAGGTACAAGTATGTCCCCTAGGGGACGGTTTTGGTTAGGGGGGGGGGGGGTCCCTTGGTTCGAAATCAACTAGGGGGTTAGGGAGTATTTAGTTAAGTTAAGTAATTAACTTAGTTACTTGTGTGTGGTGCGTTACTACGGGTGTTAGGGTAATCAGAGACCCTAACTGGCTCAGAAAAATATAATTAGTGAAGATACTAATATTTTCATGTTCCGGGTAAAGTCCGGTTTTTCGGTTACACACCGATTCGTTAAAGCGCTAAATCACACTTTTTAGTGTCGTTTAAGTACCTTCCTTGTACTCTTTCAATTCCCAACACTTAGGGAAATATTCTGGATAATAAAACGACATTTCTGCATAATATTTATGTGTCTAAATGCTGAATTATTGCTGAATTGTGTAATTTCTGCACTTAAAGTGCGTTTCGGGTGCTTTTTTAGTGCTTATTTTTGCTTCCGAATTGCATATATATTAACCCTTGTATGTACTCTTGGGTTTTAATGCATTCTTGTTGTCGGACCTACACCTAGGCCTCAATTCTGATGTCTGACTGCTTTCTGCAGTTCTGTTGACACATTGTGTCTTACCGGTGAGTTTACTATTATTCTGACGCAACGCTCTTGTTTATGCATAACGCAATATTTTGTAGTATACAACATGCATGAATTCACTTGTTTAATCATGTGTTCAGACATTGCTGACAATTAAACTCATAATTGCAGTCATTAAGCAATAATTATAGTGTACGGAAATTACCGGTTTGTGCCAGTTGTCACAGCATCAACTACAACTGATGGATCAACAGATCTTCAGTTGGACAGTTGTTTCATTAGTAAGACTCCCTTGAAGGCAATTTCTTCTATAGCACCTTCGGTAACCACCAGTGAGTTAGTTTTAACCACTGGTACCATCAAAGGATTATCAAGTGTTGAAGAAAGAAGTCCCCAGTACCAAGAACAAGGGGCATTAATGGATGATTTTTGGGACTCAGTTCCTAAGTCACACATTGATACAACCACTACTGGTGGGAAATCAGATGATCCTAGTAACATGGGTGATGATTTAAAATATCAGGAATTGACGGGCAGAGTTGAAAAACTTAAAACATCAGTGACTGAAATAAAGGATATGGTGCAACAGCTGTTAAAAGCTCAAAAAGCACAATCCACTGCTGTTCCACCTCAAGCACCTGCTCCACCACAAATGGCTGATTAGCAGCATGAAATACATGTGAAAATGCTGACAAACATGGTGGAGTCGAGATTTAAAGATACTCAAGCAGACATCAAAGCTATCAAGGCTCATCTTCAAAGCACTTCTGGAAAAGTTCCTTCCACTATACTCTTCATGGATAACCCCCTTCCAGATAATGCCAAAAAGGGGGGAGAAAATCCAGTTGAAAAAGAAGGGAATAGAAGATGGTCTGTATATTGAACCAGAACAAGAAAAACAGATATCTAAACCTCAAACCACAAAATCTCATATTTCCATCCAAACAGCTGATACAACAGTAGTTACAAAAACTGCTAGCCAAACTGCTGCCATCTCTTCAACACACACCACTCCATCACACACCACCAAAACCACTGCCCTACCACCATCATCATTACCTCCTATCATAAAGCAGAAGACAACAGATGTTACAACATCTGCTGTAATGACAACAGTGGTTGAAACACCAGTTGTTTCAACACCTGTTAGTCAGACATTTTCCACCACTCAAACCACAACCACTGATCCACCCAAGACATCATCAGCCTCTCCTACAATAAAAAGGAGAAGGGTTTTCATTCCTGATGATGATTCTCCATCACCACCACTAAAAACAACTTCACCACATTCAACCCCTGCTCAAAAGCAGAAGACATCTACTGACACATCAGTAG
The DNA here is from genome assembly GCA_030545235.1 of Helianthus tuberosus. Taxonomy (NCBI): domain Eukaryota; kingdom Viridiplantae; phylum Streptophyta; class Magnoliopsida; order Asterales; family Asteraceae; genus Helianthus; species Helianthus tuberosus. Next base: position 64,747,441 of record CM060449.1, on the reverse strand, counting down.
TTGTAATGACAACAGAGGTTGAGACACCAGTTGTTTCAACAGCTGTTAGTCAACCATCCACCACTGCTCTCATCATTCCTACATCACAACCAAAATCCTCTTCATCCGTAAAGCTCCACAAACGAAAAAGAGAAACAACTCAAGCCACTGATGAAATATATGATCTTGTTGCCGCAAAATATCCACTGGAACTAGATGCTGTGAAAAATGAGATGAGACAATTTTACACCGAGGAAGATCCTTCAAAAAGAAAATTTCCTTCTCTCATTGGCTTCATAGTTCCAGAAAACATGGATGAATATCTTGAAATGAAAGCAAGGCAAGCAAGGAGTAGAGCTAAACTCGAATGCAAAGATGAAGGTGATGAAGCCATTGCAGAAAGAATGGTACTCTTGCTCACAAAGGTCAAGCTAATGGAAGACTTTGCACAAGATCTGAGCAAAGAAAATGCAGATCAACGAAAAGCAATAAGAAAAGAGTATCTTGCATATATAATGAAAGAAAAATTATATTCAGCTGAAGAAAAACAGTTTGAAGAATGACCAATAATTGCTTTAAAGCATGAAGCTAACAGGATTGAAAGGATTAAAAATGATCCAAGTAAGAAGAAGACAGCTCCAAATTGGAACAAATATAAAAAGCTAATTGCTGATCTTACTTCCGAGTACAAAAAGAAGAAACAGGAACTGATAGATGCTAAGGTGGATACTGCTGAAGCCATAGCAAAATGGACAAAGCGGTATACCGACGAAGCTTATGAAAGGCTGAAGAAAAGAAGGACAACAGTCCCATACACTTCTAAAAAGCCAGACTACAACAAGATGGAGCAACAGCTGGATGCTCTTAAAGCACTGCTCACATCAGCAGATAACCCTATCCTTGTGAAAAACCAAGAAAAAGGAAAACTACTGACCGGTGAAGAAGAAAAAGAAAAGGAAGCTGAGTACTTCACAGAAGCCATCAAGAAAATGGCTCTAAAAGAAGATAGTTCAGTGAACCTTCAAAACCTTTTCAAAAAGGTATTAACCAAACTTGCATCACCAAACACTGCAGCAGATATCTCAGACAGTTAGCTTGATCAACAAAAGACACAAGAGCAATTTGACAAAGAAGTTGAAGAAGACATAGCTGCAGCAAATGAAGTCATAGAAGAAGCTTTCAAAAGAATGTCTGAAATACAGGATACTGCTTTACAATTTTTCTCAAGGCCAAAATCTCCAAACTCATCAGCAAATAAATCTCTCCCAAGAAACCCTTTTGGTTTAAAAATACTAAAGTGGCTCTCTGATCAAAAGACCCATGTATTGACTGTGGTCAGAACCAATGGTGAAGTGAAGTACATATCAAGGAAAGAAGCACTAGGCCTTAGTGTTGAAGATTTGCAGGATCTCCTTGAACTTACACTGTGCCGGGATGAAGATGACTCAAGTTCCAAAGAATTTGAAGAAGAATTTAAAAGACAAGCTAAGGAACTTCTGATGAGGAATAAAAATCCAGAATAATGAAGGGTTTTGGCATTATCTGTTCCAGGGGGAGATTGTTGGGATTGAACCCTACCAGAGGAACAGATAATGAAAGCCAAAACCGGTTCATAACAGGGGATTCTTAATAAGCAGTTGTTTACACTAGACTTCCCCCTTGAAAGAGATTATAACATCTGTTGGTCTTTTATCCACTGTCTGTATACAACTACTGCTGCTCCTTTAACTACTGATGAAGCCCAGAAAAACTGCTGAGAAGAAAACACTGCTGGTACAAACTACTGATGACAAAGCACTGCCCAATCAAGGACTGATCAACCTTGAGGAAAGCACTGATGTAAAGAGAGAGCAGTAGTTTAGTATGTCATCTGTTTTATGTATAGTCAGTGGTTAGGTTTAGCAGTGTTTGTATAAGAACAGTAGATACAGGTTGTTAGGCTGTTAGACGTCGCTTTCATGGTGACGTCAGCTGAGATGTCTCAGTGGTTTGGTTTGTCTATAAATGGAACACTACTCTGTACTGTTACATTTGATCGTTTTGAGTGAGTTCTTCTCCTCAATTCAATCATTTCATCTTGTGCAATCCAACCTTGGAGCATCAGGCTGAGGGGGAGTTTAGTTTGTAAGCATGTTTGTAATCATTTGACTCGTATTGTAAATCTTTTGATTAAATGAATTGCATATGCTTTTTCAAAACTGTTTCTCTCCTTGATTGTGCTTACAAAGTTTGTTGTTCATTTCCGCTGCACTTAAACTCTGTTCATTTCTGTTTAATTTGTTCAAAGTTATACAATCAAGCACAATCATGAGAGCCTCCGATCCTATCACAGGAGAGTTGTTACCTTAGTTCTTGGACACATTTGCATGACACTTCTTCTTTTTATGACTTTCTAGACAATCCTTCTTGTGATGTTTTTCCGAATTGCATATATAGCACTTTCTTTTGAATTTGGACTTAGACCTAGAACCCCCTTTTTCCTTTGAAGTTTTTTTGCTCAGATCCGCTTCTCATATACAGTATATCTCCATTCTCTTCTTTAACATCAGGTTTCTTCTTTAGTTCTTTTGACTTGAGGGCTGCAAGAACTTCTTCCATTGTTAAAGTATCTCTCACATACATAGGTGTATCTACAAAATGCTCAAAATTCTGAGGACGAGATGTCAAGAACAATATCGCTTGATCTTCATCTTCTACAGTAACTTCAATATTCTCTAAATCTAGAATCAACTTGTTAAATTCGTCTGTATGATCTTCTAGAGTCTTCCCTGTACTCATATTGAATGTGTACGGTCTCTTCTTCAAGTACAAACGATTTGCCAGTGATTTGGTCATATACAGATATTCTAATTTCGCCGAAATTCCACCTGCGGATGTCTCTTTTGAGACCTCTCTCAAAACCCTATCTCCCAAACTCAGAATAATGGCATTGTGTGCCTTATCAAGAATATCCTTTTTCTCCTTTTCTGTGAGATCATTGGGCAAATTCGCTTCACCAACAAGAGCATCAACTATGCCTTGATGAACCAGCAAGGCACGCATTTTCAATCACCATAATCCGAATTCATTCCGACCATCAAACTTCTCTAATTTGAATTTTGTTGAAACCATTCTTGTTCTTCAATTGCGGAACCCTAATTGAACGAATCTTCTTTAAATCAAGCTAATGTGGCTCTGGTACCACTTTTGGTAAAACACCAAAGAAAGATCACACACTCACACGAACAAGATTCAACAATCAAATGATTTCATTATCATATTTCAGTCATCACAAATTGTTACAAGAGAAAAAACGAAAAAAGAATAAACAATGAGTAACTACAAATGATGAATTGTAACAACTTATGTCCCCCATCTCTGACCTTATCTCTTCATAACTGTTATTAATAAACTAATCTTCATAGTTACAGAAGTAACCCCTTCAATGTCTCATTATTTAGTGTAAAGCCCCTCTACTTTGTAAACATTATTAAAACCTGTATAAACTTGTAATTGAGTTGTACCCATTGACTTTTCCTTTGACTCTTAACATTTTCGATATAAATTTCACTTAAATCAATTTTTCTTTATAATTTACAAGTCAATGAAGCATGACCGTACAAACTTACAAAACTGCTATGTGTCTCCATTTGCATTATTTTTTTTAATCTTTTACATATTACAACCTTTAAAATATGTTGTTTTATATTATTTGAAATTTATCATTTCGTCGTGTTTTATATCCACATTTCAATGTGGGATTTTTCTCGACGTGAATACACCAGTGTGCATGTTGAGATAAAGCCTTAAAAATTTAACACTCTCGTCACAACACAAATTCCTAGTGAGTAACACAGAATACATTCATTATTAGTTTAATTTAAAGTTAAATTGGTTTTGACTTCGTGAAAGTGGGAGGAAGACCTTGGCTATGTTTACCAAGCTTACTTTTACAATAAAAAAATTATATTTTTTTTTCTTCTGAAAGTGTTCATTTTTTTCATTTAATTAAACCACAATTTTTTACATGCTACTAAATTTCATGGATTTTCTCTTTCAGAAGTCTTCTTCTACATGTACATATGGTCAAATCGTGACATCGATCATGTTGTTGCTATTTATTTGTTGAAACTTGACTTCCATAGTTTTAATAGGATTATCGATACACGGTTCGACTATTGTATTAATCGCAACTCCCTTGTATGAGCATTGAGCATTGCTTGATTGATCACGAGGAGATATTTCATTACAAATATATGTGCATTTATATCTAGACATTCAACACATATTAACGTAAAATTTTATCGTTATAATAAAAATTCATGTTACACTTTAGATGCTAATAAACAAATATTGCGTGCCAGTTTTCTATGTACCAACAAAATAACACAAAAGAAATTTGTTTTTATCATATCTTGAGTGAACCGTGTTATATTATTATGTATCCAACAAGGAATTAAGATATGAGTTTGCTTGAGTGTTTAGTTTAAAATAAATATACAATTTAGTTTTACCAGACTAGAAGTTGGCTACACAGTCCAAATTTTCTAAAAAGTGTAAAAAGTCTTAAAACAACAAAATATCAACCATAAAACACACATAAAACTCACAAATAACAAAATAAAGATTATTAAAATATTATATGTGTGGGTTGTGTTTTGGATGATAAGGTTCTAATTATCGAATGTCAAACATTATTGTTTTTATATTGATTAACATATTGTGTTTTATGCTCAAAGTTCTATGATTGTGTGTTTGAAGTTTTTATAGATTATTCTGGTTTGAATACGATGTTTTAGTAGTCTCCACTCTATTATTTGTGGGTTTTAGATGTGTTTTATGGATGAAATTATAGTGTTTTATGATTTTTTACATTTTTTTAGGAAATTTGGACTTTATAGCTGAACCATACCCTAGTTTACCGTATACGGTAGGGTAACTTGAGTTTAAATGAAATTCTTGCTCTTTAACTTTAACTTGATTGTCATCGATATGTGCTTCATAATTAAGTATTTTGCAAAAGTAGAAATATATGTGATAAAATGATGCACGTAGGCCTCAACAAACGTGCACATTTGGACAAATAATGGATAAAAGTTTGTGAAATACCTTTGGTGCTTTTGTTAGATAGAAGAAAGTGAAGAACCATCAAGAATTTGTAATGGATATTTAAAGTAAGAGTGAAAACTTTAGAGATTTCAAATGCTTTCAAAGCTTTCACGCAAAACTTAACATCATTCGATGATTAAAACTTTTATTATTACTTATAGACCATAGATTTAATAAAATATATATGTATAGGCTTCGGTTCAGTTAAGAACCATCACGAGTTGTGAGAACTAAGAGAACTTCTACTTCCCACGCGAGTTGAGCCACAATTTTTTATACAAACGTAGATGAAAATATTATAAACACATCTATAAAAAGAAAAAGGAAAAAAATTGTCGAGTCGGTAGCTATACCTTATGTAAGTTTTGTTTACAAGTAAGTGGACCCTTGCATTTCATGGATCAAGAACGAGTATATCAAGATAGTGATGTCATCCCTTTTGGAGTATTTGTTGCACATCTCCTGCCCTCGAGCGAAAGATGGAATGCAAAACCTCGTTCTGTTAAAACTTTATTTTGTACAAGTCTTTTGAAAACAATATAACTTGTGATGTCTTTTGAGTACAAAATCGTGACATGTAAACTATTTATACCTTGGAATGGATGAACATCGTGAATATTTTATTCATATAGTTTGTTTACCTACATCGTGTGGAATAAAAACTAATCAAGTTCACACCTTGCGCTTCCGCCTATGAGCAGGTGTGACATTGACGAATCCGATATTTTCTTTTCAAACAGAAAATTCTCCATCTCCTGCACCCAATCCGAATATTTTTTGTCTGACAAAGCATCATTGACTTGCATTTGTCTAGGGTAATCGGAAGGGTGAAGGTAATAGGGTGAGTTGTGGTCGACGACGTTGCCGCCATCTTTTGTCACTGGTTCATCGTCTCCGGCCATACTTGCAGAGGACGACTAGAATTTCGTTGAGCAGTAGCAGGGCCGACTCTTGAGCCATCTTAAGATAATGTAAAGGTCTCAAGTTCAAGGATTGACTCCACCATGAAGGTCTAATTTTTTTAATTCATTTCCCCTTACCACAATTTTGGGCCCAGTTTTTTATTTCGCCCGTGGCCTAAATTATTTTGAAAGTTTTCGGAGACGACTCTGAGCAGTAGGATCATTGTTCTGATACCATTATAAATTTCAAGGTATCCTTTTTTATTATCTTGAAACTTTTGATACAATGGAATGAGGAGATAGCCTCCGTTTAAATAGTCTGGTTAGAGAGGGCAACGAGGTTCTACAATTTGGTGAGTGCGATAGCCTATATAAGAAAATTGTCGTTCTAAATTTTTTTTGATGTAAATATGGTGGAGATAACACCTATAATTTCGAATTCCAATAAATTATTCATTGAGCCCTACTTGATCTGACCGCCTAGAGTTGATAATTACACATAACTTCTCTCATTTTCGTTTCTTTCATTTGCATTTTGATTTCCCATAGATGTACAACATCTAGTGGTTTTCTTGAGTTTAGACTGATTGATAAAACATGTCCCCCAAGTCCATTTATCTGGACTCTAGACACAAAAGTTAGAATAATCATTATGTATAGAGTAAACTTCAATTTTCGTCCCTGTGGTTTGATGATTTTAACACTTTCAGTCCAATAGTTTATGAGTTACATTTATCATCCATTAGTTTGCTGATTTTAACAGTTTCAGTCCATTAGTTTCCTGATTATAACAGTTTCAGTCCACACCAGTGTTAGTGGTGTGGACTGAAACTGTTAAAATCAGGAAACTAATGGACTGAAACTGTTAAAATCATGAAACTAATGGATGAAAAATGCAATGTTTAAACTATTGGACTGGAAGTGTTAAAATTAGCAAACCACAGGGACGAAAATTGAAGTTTACTCTTATGTATATAATAACTATCACTCATGAGAGATCACAATAATCCGTAAGGGTCGTATTATTGGCACACCTTGTGGGGTTAAATCGACACCCTCAATACGCATCGTATAGGCCTATACGATGCGTATTGAGGGTGCCGATTTAATTTTTTAATTTTTGCAAGGTAGCTTCCTGTCACGCGGTAGCTTTCCGTCACGCGAACGAAAAGGCAGCACTTTGGACATTTGTTGGTCTTCAAACATCTAGGAAACATTATTTGAGAATACCCCTGAATTTATCGAAGCTGTAGAATGAGATCCTCCACTGTTGGGTTATCATCTTTCAACCCCATTTTCCCTAAAAAAAAATTATCGATTCTATTTTTCAACGGGGATGTAATGCAATGATTTCTCTCAATTGAATAGACAGACACTTGATTTCTCTCATTGAAGATCAGCTCCTGTTGGTCAAAGGGGATATGTTCCTTGGCCTGTATTTTGAGCTTGACGCTGCCAACAGTGTCTGAGCCTTTGACATCAAGTGGCACGATCTTACCCGTGTCGGTCTTGACTGAATTGCAATAAAAAACACACACAAAGATTCAAGTAAACTGAAGCATTTCATCTAAAACAAAAGAAGAAAGTGTTCCTCTTTGTTACCAAGCATGTCATCTGAAACAATTAACAGGACATTGTTGTTCAACAGGATTTGCTTCCGGTGATCTCTGTTAAACTTCTTCGAATATACCCAAAGTAGTTAATCCTCCACTATTGGGTTATCATCTTTCAACCCCATTTTCCCTAAATTTATCGATTATGTTTTTCAACAGGGATGTAATGCAATGATTCCTCTCAATTGAATAGACCGACACTTGCTTCATAGGACTCACTTGAATCGTCTTGGATGTAATAACACTACTTTAGCATCAGTGCCTGCTTGAATTGCTGAAAGCAAAGGATAACAACTTCGGTTTCATCAGCTGCATTTGGAACAGGAGAGTTGAAAAAACTGCAATTGGAATTGATCTTGGAACAACACACTCTTGTTACCATATGACACATGATAAAAGTGCGTCTCTAGACAATCTTGGATTATGTTCCGCAAATTGGGGACCACATATTTGCTTCAAGATTTACATCTGATGTCCAAGTTTCCCATAGTCACAAACGATTACGGTTTGTATTTCGCATAGCCACCGTTTCGGTAGTCAAAAAAGGTTGCGGTTTGCAGATTCAATCTTCATTGCTTCATTAAAATTAATAAGGCGGTCTCTTTGCTTCGTCCATTAGAACTATTTGTGTATGCATTCTGTTGGTACTGAACAACAGAATCAGGTTCTCAAAACAAGGATCGTTCTAATAGATTAAAGAGAATAAACCCTCGTTCCAACCAATTGTGGGTTAATAGATTCCGAAGCTGTTATTTCAGTTATTTCTGTTGATCCACAAATTCCAACAAATTGTGTCTAATGCAAGGATCTTCGAATGCGGTGTGTACGTTAAATACCGTTCACCGCTTTTTTAGTTGCTTCTCTTGTTCCAAATGCAACTGTGAATATTGAATGTGCAAACTGAAACATCTTGACACGATATAATTGCAAGACTGTTTATCGGTTTTCCAATGGAAGTTGAAATCGACATAAAGAACATCGTTGATTCAGTCGCAAACAAAACCAACACGATCAGGTATCGGAGAACGTGTACTTCAAAAATTCGGTTACGTTTTTCAACAGGGATGTAATGCAATTGGAATTGATCTTGGAACAACATACTCTTGTTACCATATTGTTCGTCCACTAGAACTATTTGTGTATGCATTATTTTGGTAGTTAACGACTTATGTTGAAGGTATACGTCATAAAACGATTCGTATTAAACTTTGAATCTGGTTGTTAATTTTAATGAAGCAATGAAGATTGAATTTGCAAACCGCATCCGTCTTCTGTGATGATTCGAAACATTCCGAATAACTAGCAGAAGAACCCGACACGTCTTCTGCTAGTTACTCTTTTCAGCAGCTATTTTTCCTTTTCCTTCAATTTCGAGAACATTCTCTCTAACATGAGAAACGAAAGAGATTTCGAGCAGTTCGTCGATAACATTTAACATCTAGTTATATTCCTACATCTATATCTTTTGTCATGACAAACTATGTGACATGTGTCTATTCCAGTGGTCCCGGTACTATTTGTGTATGCATTCTTTTGGTAGTTAATAAAACGAAAGCTATCAACGCAGGGATGGGTACAGAACCTAATATGTCTTCCTGAATCTGAATTTGAAAGTTAACTTTGACTTATAAAAGTATAAATCACCTCCAATCATTTCCTGGTCAAATCACACACTATAAAGTTTAAACTTATCATGTGTTGCAGTTTGGAAAGATGACCGAATAGAGATTTGAATAACAAACTGTGGAGAACTTGTTTGCGTTATCCATCAACATAAGCTAAAAAACTCTAAAATTAACAAGGCGGTCTCTTTGTTGCATACTGATTTTTGAAAAGATTTGTTGAAATCGAAAAAAGAGTAAAAAAGATGAATTGAGGCGTACATTAGGAACAAGAAGTCCAACAATCCGTTCATTATCTGTTGTTATCTAAAACAATATGAATGCATGCAACGAATTTGACAACTGTGGAGCGTTGGGTATATTCGAAACCAACCAAAATACGTTGGGTATATTCGAAACCAACTAAAACACGTTGGGTATATTCGAAACCAACTAAAATACGTTGGGTATACTCGAAACCAACTAAAATACGTTAAAATACACTAAAAATACGTTAAAATACGTTAAAATACGCTAAAATACGTTAAAATACGCTAAAATACCCTAAAATACGTTAAAATACGTTAAAATACATTAAAATACGCTAACTTACGTTACAATACGCTAAAATACGTAAAAATACCCTAAAATAGGTTAAAATAAGCTAAAATACGGTAGAATACGCTCAAATACGTCAAAAATACTATTAAATACGCAACAATATGTTAGAATACGTCAAAATACGCAAAAATACTTCAAAGTACGCGACTAACGATATTTACACACACGTATACATATAACAAGGCACTATGGAATCCAAGTGGATTTCAAACAAAACTGTACGTAATCGTTGAATACGATATTCGCACGCAACCGAACGGCACCGAAACGACTTATGTTGAAGGTATACGTCATAAAACAACAAAATATGTGAAAGTTCGGCAAAAAACGAGACGTATACGCGTTGAACCGAGGGAAACACGATAAAACTAACTTTGAAATAATGCCCAATATGATCGTATAGGCCTATATTGTATCATATATCAGCTTAATACTCATCGTATAGGCCTATACGATGCGTATTAAACTTTGAATTTTCTCAAAAATACCCCTGAATTTATCAGAAAAACAGGGGTATTTCAGTAAATTCATCGTTCAATATGTATCGTATAGGCCTATACGATGCGTATTGAACTATAAATTTCTCAAAAATGTTTTTCAAATCAAGGGTTCTATCATTACAACCACTTGTCTTCAACGGGGATGTAATGCAATGATTCCTCTCAATTGAATAGACAGACACTTGCTTCATAGGACTCACTTGAATCGCTCGGAAGTACTGAACAACAGAAATAATAGCTTCGGTTTCATCAGCTGCATCGTTTACCGTCGAATGCATCCTTATTTTTGTAAATCGCACAAACAAGCATGCCTTGAACGAGTCTAGAAAACTCGTAATCCTCAACCGGCTTTGAAACCGGATGGAATCTACGAAGAAACTGTTCGATTTCATGGTGAGTGGAGAAATTAGTGACAGAGAAACTGTTCGACACAGAAACTGTTCGATTTCACGGTGAGTGGAAAAATTACAAGTTTTAAATAAAATTTCATTCTGCTGTGAACTTGTTCTCTATGAAATGTCTCACTTAACAAGAGAAGCAACTAAAAAAGCGGTGAATGGTATTTAACGTACACACCGCATTCGAAAATCCTTGAAGTACTGAATCAACAGAAATAACAGAAATAACAGCTTCGGAATCTATTAACCCACAATTTGTTGGAATTTGTAGACAGACACTTGCTTCATAGGACTCACTTGAATCGTCTCGAAAGTACTGAACAACAGAAGGATGAGATATCGGCAGTTAGCTCGAAGAAGTTTCTCTCAATCAGGTGTGCCAATAGATTCTCCCTTTTAACGATGTCCTGTTAATTGTTGGAAATTTGTGGATTTCGGTTGGTTCAGACAGACACAATTTGTTTTCAAGGGGGATGTAATGCAATGATTTCTCTCAATTGAATAGACAGACACTTGCTGCATAGGACTCACTTGAATTGTCTCGGAAGTACTGAACAACAGAAGGATGAGATATCGGTAGTTACGAGATTCTTCGAGAATTAGAAAAGGAGAAGATACGGAACGGCAAGGGTAGTATGAGTCTGAGTCCATTGTGGTTCGTGTCAGGGTTGTATTTCCCACAGCCACCGTTTCCGTAGTAAAAAACGGTTGCGGTTTTCCACATTCAATCTTCATTGCTTCATTATAATTAATAATGCGGTCTCGATTGAAGATGTAATTGCAAGACTGTTTGTTGGGCTTCCAAAGCTCACACAGGGTGATAAACAACGCTGATATTGAACGGATTATTGAACCAAGAAAGTCATTGGATTGCCGCAGATGAAGTCAAATGTGATCAAACTTGGACATCAGACGTAAATCTTGAAGAAACGGAACATAATCCCAGATTGTCTAAAGAAGCGCTTTTATCATGTGTGATCCATAGGTCGGTCTCGGGTGGGCATAAGATCCGTGGGCCCTATTGTCGGATTATTGAACCAAGATAGTCATTGGACTGCCGCAGATGAAGTCAAATGTGATCAAACTTGGACATCAGACGAAAATCATGAAGAAACGGAACATAATCCCAGATTGTCTAAAGAAGCGCTTTTATCATGTGTGACCCAGAGGTCGGTCTCGGGTGGGCATAAGATCTGTGGGCCCTATTTTCGGATTATTGAACCAAGATAGTCATTGGACTGCCGCAGATGAAGTCAAATGTGATCAAACTTGGACATCAGACGTAAATCTTGAAGAAACGGAACATAATCCCAGATTGTCTAAAGAAGCGCTTTTATCATGTGTGATCCAGAGGTCAGTCTCGGGTGGGCATAAGATCCGTGGGCCCTATTGTCGGATTATTGAACCAAGATAGTCATTGGACTGCCGCAGATGAAGTCAAATGTGATCAAACTTGGACATCAGACGAAATTCATGAAGAAACGGAACATAATCCCAGATTGTCTAAAGAAGCGCTTTTATCATGTGTGATCCAGAGATCGGTCTCGGGTAGGCATAAGATCCGTGGGCCCTATTGTCGGATCTATGACTCCATGGAAGATGTGATTTAGGTAAGCGTGTCGTATCATGTGTCATAAAATGGAACATAATCCCAGATTGTCTAAAGAAGCGCTTTTATCATGAATGTTTCGAATCATCATAGAAGACGTATCGGGTGAGTTGTGGTTGATTTATAGGAGGAGGTTATGAAACGAATATATGTTTATGCGAATTTAAAGGACAATACTGACAGAGGTGCTGGTCTTTTCTCCCACTGTGCAAAGATGAAAAATCTCACCATAACACATTTAATATGACACATGATAAAAGCGCTTCTTTAGACAATCTGGGATTATGTTCTGCAAATTGGGAACTACATATTCGTGTGTAAAAGCTTGGAAAGATGAACGAATAGAGATCTATATATAGACCCTTGGTATTTGTTTACCACATGACACATGATAAAAGCGCTTCTTTAGACAATCTGGGATTATTTTCCGCAAATTGGGAACCACATTGTAGACTGGTGGGCTTGAATGATTTTAATAATACTTGAAAATGGAAATAATCGTGTCAAGATCTTTATCTATCATATCATCGACCAACTGCTCGAAATCCCTTTCGTTTCTCGGGTTCGCATTCGACACAACACAACAAAAAATAAATTCAAAAAAAAGTGGTCTGATACGCATCGTATAGGCCTATACGATGCGTATAAAGCCCGCCGCCAGACATAACCTGCACCTGTCAGTCTATCATGTCTTTTACTTTATTTCAATACGCATCGTATAGGCCTATACGATGCGTATTGAATTGAAAAAGTGTGTAGATAGACAGGGGGTGTGCCATTAGAAAACCCCATCCGTAATTAGTCTTAAATGAAATTCGGCTAGGAATTAAGGACAAAATGAGGGGAGTTGTTGGTAGCTCAAATGTGAACTAGCTATACGACCCGAATTTGGCTTTGTGCAAGGCCGTTTTTGAGGGGGTGCGGGGTGGGCAACAGCACAGGGCCCAAACCTTCCGGGGTCCTAAATGTTTTTAATTTTGTATACAATTTACGTTGCATAATGGTGTGCGTTAAGTGTGATATGATTTTATTGATATTTTAAGCCCATTTTACGCATTAATCAAGTTTTAAATGTCTAAAACACGATATTCTACTAACACTAAACACACACTTGGGCAAGTGCACCCATCTTGAGCGTAGTATAGCGTTGGAAAGATACCGAGGTCGTCCAAGTACACAAGAGCTTTTAGTACCGGTTTATCCTCAACGTCTAATCAATCTAAATTTTTTTAGAACGGTTTTTGGAACATAAAAAAAAACTAAAAATGCAAATATAAATAAAATAAAAAACAGATAGACAAGATAGAATCACTTGGATCTGACTCGTCTTTAATGTATCCTTTGATGATTTTCGCACTTTCGGACTATTTAAGAGATTATCTTAGTTATAGTAATAGGCCCCTCTTTTGAAGGTGACGTTACCCTCAACCCAGTGGTTTGAGTCAGCAGGGATACAATCTCAAAGGGTCGGAATATTGAAAGATAATTAAGTTAGTTATTAATGCGAAAAGTGGTAGGCCTCTCTTTTGAATGTGACGTTACCCTCGGCTAAGTGGTTTTAGTCAGCAAGGATACAATCCCAATAAGCCGGTTTAAAGTATTAATAGTAGTTTACATATGAGGGGTTCAAGCTATTCGCACCCCCGCCATCCAATACCAGTGGGTATTGAAGGAGGTCCTAGTAAGCTTGAACCAGGTCCTTGCAGGATCTATACACTGAACAAGGAAAGAACCTTACCAAACCATTCCCCTAACCCCCGACCAGGTAGTCAACATGCGTTTATATAGACCGTAAAAACATGAATGATGCAATCTTTTACTTTATATAGACAATAAAGTAACTTCAAGACACCACGGAAAAATGATAAGAAAAATTCACCTTCAACATAAGAAACTATTTATTAAAGTCATTAAACAAACCCAAATAAAAAGTGCCGAAAGATTAAAAATCAAAAGTAATACATAAAATACTTGTCTTCACCAAGTGATGTAAGAGGCTTAACCAAACATGGCCTTTGATTGGCAAGAACCCTTACGATCAATCTTGGATCCCGAGACTACTACACACTCTAAAGATGGAGATTGATGCTAGCCACAAAGTCGGCTAGTGCATTTCGTATAGGTGATCCCCCAATGGAGAGTTATATGCTAGTGCATTTCGTATAGGTGATCCCCCAATGGAGAGTTGATGTTAGCCACAAAGTCGGCTAGTGCATTTCGTATAGGTGATCCCGAGACTACTACACACTCTAAACATGGCAAGTTGTATGCTCATCTTTGTGGGGCTCGTCTTAGCTAGTCCGAGTTGGTCAAACATTGATACGGGCATGAGATTAATGCTAGCCACAAAGTCGGCTAGTGCATTTCGTATAGATGATCCCCCAATGGAACAAGGGATGGTGAAGCTTCCGGGGCTGATTTTCTTTCGTGGGAGTTTGTTGAGTAGTACGGCGGAGCATTCTTCACTTAGATTGACCAATTGCAATGCTTCAATCTTCCTTTTTCTAGGTGAGGAAGTCTCTCATGAATTTTGAGTATTTTGGCATTTGAGTGAGGACTTCCACAAATGGAAGATTGATATGCAATTGTTTTAGTAAGTTTATGAATTTCTCGTCGTTTTTTGACGAATTAGCCGACCGGGGTAGGGTACCACGTGGTTTTTGGTAGGTTTGGAATTTGGCGGAGGAGTTGTTTCCTTGTGGGTTGGTGGCGAAGTCGTGGTTTGGATGGGTGGACTATTGTCGGTTGGGGGTAGTTAGGGCTGTAAACGAGTCGAGTCGAGCCGAGCTAGACCCAACTCGAGCTCGGCTCGAACTCGATTCGAGCTGGCTCGGCTCGAGCTCGATTCGAGCTGGCTCGGCTCGAGCTCGAATTTCAAATCGAGCTGAGATTTGAGGCTCGAGCTCGACTCGATTAGAATTCGAGCTAGCTCGGCTCGGCTTGATCTAGCTCGAACTAACAAAAAACCGCAAAATTTACTACTTAAAAGCCCTTAAAAATGAATTTCTTCATAGACTAAGGGTCATAATTGCCATTTAATTTAAACATATGGCTAAATATGCAAGTATAAATAGTTAATTCACTTTTTACATTGTCTTTACCTTCTTTTATAGGAGAAATACCCCCTTAGTTTTTGTTTTCTAAGCGATGTGGGACAAAAAAAAATGAAGGATGTAAACCTTATCGAGCCAGCTCACGAGCTCACGAGCCGAGCCAGACCAAGCTCGAGCTCGGCTCATTTACAAACCGAGCCGAGCCGAGCTGGCTCGTTAGCAACCGAGCCAACTTCGAGCCGAGCTTTCTTCGAGCTTTTTTCGAGCGAGTTTCGAGCGAGCTGCGAGCCACAAGTTTTTGAACACCCCTAGGGGTAGTGGGGCTTCCTCAGGAACTACGGTCCTGTTTCTTAGTGTTATGAGGTGTACTTGCGCCTTTGGGTTAGTTTCTGTATTGCTAGGTAATGCGCCTTGTGGTCTCTCGGAGAAATTTTGGGCTAGTTGATTTAGTTGTTTTTCAATGTTTTGAATACTAGATTTTTTATTTCTAAAGTTAGATTCCGCTTTTAGGAATTGATCCGAGTATCTTTTTCCGGTTTCGGAGATGAGGCGTGAAACGAGGTCTTCAAGCCTCTCCCGTCTCCCTTGTTGTTGTTGAGTGAAATTTTATGACTCATTTCTTAGTTGTGGTTGAAAGTTTGTTAGTTGATTTTGATTTTGTTGGTTACTACTATTGCCGGGCTCCCTCCAACCAAGGTTAGGGTGGTTACGCCATCCTTGGTTGTAAGTACCCGTTGGGAGACCCGACGACATAGGTCTATTATTAATGTAGTTTACCATTTCCATTTGATTATCCATTTCTTTCATACAACTCCAATTTTCATGTGGCCCACCACACCCTTCACAACCTATAACCGAGGCCGTTTTTGCCATTCCTAACTTTTTGATCTTTAAAGATAGGGCCTCGATTTGGGCTTGTAAAGAGGTGTTCTCATCTTCTTTATGGGCGCCAGGGGCAATAGATTTTGTGCCTCGGGGGGTGTGCCATTGAAAATTGTTTTGAGCAATTTTCTCAATTTTATTATAAATTTCATTTGAGCGACGATTACCTAGGAGTCCCCCGGAGCTAGAGTCGAGTGTTTGTATCGTATGTGGCAACAACCCATTATAGAAAGTGGATACTTGTTGCCACACTGCGAGACCATGATGAGGACATTTCCTCAATAGCTCCTTGAATCTTTCCCAATTTTCATATAAGGATTCCCTGTTCTCTTGTGAATATGTATTGATTTCAGTCATTAATTTAGCGGTTTTAGAGGGCGGGAAATAATTATATAGAAATTTTTGGGCAAGTGCATCCCAAGTGTTTACCGAACCACTTGGGAGGGTGTTTAGCGAAGCCTTAGCTCGGTCTTTTTGTGAAAAGGGAACATTCGGAGGCGGATGGCGTCATTTGATGCTCCGTTGATCCGGAAAGTGTCACATATTTCCAAAAAGTTGGTAATATGTAAATGGGGATCTTCATCAGCTAGGCCATGAAAGGTTGCGGAATTTTGGAGCATTTGAATCAAATGCGGCCGAATTTCGAAGTTGTTGGCATCGACATTCCGAGATTACCGACCGTGGGTCGTAGGTAATCCATTAGGGTACGTTGATCCGCCATTGGGAATTGGTCTCCCAAATCATTCTCTTGATTTTTGGTTTTTAGTCTCTTTCTTAGAAAGCGTTCGGGTTCGTCTAGCGGCTCATGCACTGCGTATAGAGTTCAGGTGCTGCGATTGGGTTCCAAGTCCTGCGATAAAAACAAAAAAGAATGTCGGTCAGATCTCTCACCACAGCCCCGTGGTCGTGGTTACAGTAGTTGTTTTCTGGATCCCATTTACTGGGGAGTTCAGCATGGCCTCGTGGTGCACCGCCACAACCCCGTGGTCACTCGTCTGTAACTCAGAAAACAAAAACTGCTAGTAAGAATAATGGGCACGGCCCGTGCTGAAGTCTGCAGAAACTAAAAATTTAGAAAAAAATCCCAAAAAATAGAAAAATAAGTAAAAAAATTAGGCCGTTGATTTTAAACTTTCTTAAAATCCTTGTGTCCCCGGAAACGGCGCCAAAAACTTGGTGTGCGTTAGGTGTAATATGATTTTATTGATATTTTAAGCCCATTTTACGCATTAATCAAGTTTTAAATTTATAAAACATGATATTCTACTAACACTAAAGACACACTTGGGCAAGTGCACCCATCGTGAGCATAGTATAGCGTTTGTAAGATACCGAGGTCGTCCAAGGACAGAAGAGCTTTTACTACCAGTTTATCCTCAACGTCTAATCAATCTAAATTTTTTTAGAAATGTTTTTGGAACATAAAAATAAAAACTAAAAATGCAAATATAAATAAAATAAAAACATATAGACAAGATAGAATCATTTGGATCCGACTCGACTTTAATGTATCCTTTGATGATTTTCGCACTTTCGGACTTTTTAAGAGATTATCTTAGTTATAGTAGTAGGCCCCTCTTTTTAAGGTGATGTTACCCTCAACCCAGTGGTTTGAGTCAGCAGGGATACAATCCTAAAGGGTCGGAATATTGAAAGATAATTAAGTTAAATATTAATGCGAAAAGTGGTAGGGCCCTCTTTTGAAGGTGACGTTACCCTCGGCTAAGTGGTTTGAGTCAGCAAGGATACAATCCCAAGAAACCGGTTTAAAGTATTAATAGTAGTTTACATGTGAGGGGTTCAAGTTATTCGCACCCCCGCCATCCAATACCAGTGAGTATTAAAGGAGGTCCTAGTAAGCTTGAACCAGGTTCTTACAGGATCTATACACTGAACAAGGAAAGAACCTTACCAAACCATTCCCCTATCCCCCGACCAGATAGTCAACATGCCTTTATATAGACCGTAAAAACATGAATGATACAATCTTTTACTTTATATAGACAGTAAAGTAACTTCAAGACACCACGAAAAAATGATAAGAAAAATTCACCTTCAACATAAGAAACTAGTTATTAAAGTCATTAATACAAACCCAAATAAAAAGTGCCGAAAGATTAAAAATTAAAAGTAATACATAAAGGATTTGTCTTCACCAAGTGATGTAAGAGACTTAACCAAACATGGTCTTTGATTGGCAAGAACCCTTACGATCAATCATGGACCCCGAGACTACTACACACTCTAAAGCTGGATGTTGGGTAATGGTAGTGGGTGTTGGCGTTGTAGTGGTGGTGGAGTGCTGACAAAGTGAGAGAGTAGTGATTTGCCAAGTGATGCATTTCAAGTGAACCAAGCACCCATATTTATAGCCTGCACAGAACTCTGGCCATGGCTCCGTGTCCAGTGGGCACGCCCACGTGGCTAGTTTTTTCTCTTCCTTCATTAATTGCAAGTGTCAGCAGATGGCCCCACACGGCCTCGTGTCTCCTGGGCACGGCCCCGTGGTCAACTTCGTATCTGTACTATCAAGATTTGACAAGATTCTGTGTATCTTTTCGTTGACTACGCCACGTGCTGAGTTGGGCACGCCCCCGTGGTGGGCGTGGAAGCTTCCACAGGTTTGTCTTTTGTGAAGGTCCCTGACCACGCCCCGTGCCCAGCTGGACACGGCCTCGTGGTCAGGATTCTATTGCCTTGTTTTTGCTTTGGGGATGCTGCCGAGTGGTCGGGCATGTCACGTTTATTCCTTTTCTTTGTATTTATGTTGGTTTTGGCTGCTTATTTGCTCATTTTATCCGTTTAAGCTCATTTGGTCCTGTAAATTCAAAAGGAAGAAAGAAACACGCTTTTTCCAACATTAGTACTAAAAAATGTTAGTTTTATGACTCATTTGATACAATTTATATGTTGCATTTTGCACACATCACATAAGCTAAAATATTTATATACTGAATCGAAAAATGACACAAACAATCTCTTGTCGGGGTGGTTTTGCCTTGCTTAAACAACCAGGAGACGCGGGTTCTAATCCTGACGTCTCCAAATTCTCTATTTTAGCTGCATATGACATTTAATGCCTAATTTTGTCAATTAAATCTTTCATTTTAATTAATAAATTACTAACTAAACTTAGCTAAAAATAACTATTTAAATTACTTTTACATAAATTTTAGTGATTATATAATTGATGAGTTCGTAATACATGGAAAATTTGCGAATAGAGCTCAAAATTTGTATCTTGCACAGAGCCAAAAAAAATTTGTAATTTTCGAAGACGGCCCTGGATTTGTGTCTAGATATCGAAACTGCATTCATGGACTCTACAAACCCTATTTCAAAGGTCCCGACTTTATGTGGAAATTATGAGTTCCTTTTGCTTCTATGTTATTGTTTTCTTCAGGATCACTAGGGAGTTTTATAGTTTATAAAATACACATTGACAAATATATTGTCGGTATTAATGTTGATGTGATCATAATAATATACAAAGATATAAGCTTTTTAAGTTTGTTGATTATAAAATAGTTAAAAAAACATATGTTTTTAAAAAGCATAAAGCAGTTCCATTATATGTTTATTATGAGATATGAGATTATTGGAACAATCCATTACACGGAAAAATATAATTATAACAATAAATATTAAAATAGTAGTTAAAAATCAACCTAGCAAGATACACTAACTGAACATAGAAATTTGTCTTGCAAAAAAAAAAAAAAAAAAAAAATCGAATTCATATATGGGCCGTAGGTAAAATAATATTAAGTTTAGGAAATCATGACTATTATTTTATTTTTTATTTTTGTCTTTTTAATTGCACTTATTATTAAATTATTGTGACATGCGATCGTCACTCGTGCATATTCATAACTCTTAACCTTTAAATATTTAATTGATTTTGTACAATTATTTTTCATTATATAATTTTGTGCGTTGCTTTTCATTAATTAAATTTTGCACGTTGATTACCATTTATTAGTGTTTGAGATGACTTGCATGGCATTTAGCATGTCGATATCATCTAATAATTGGCTTTCAAAGTTGGAATACGTATGTATTTTATTGTTGCAATTATAGAAATGGATTATAAATTAATCTTTTCTTTTCCAAACTAAGATGCAACTAAAAGAAGAGTACTAAAAATGGATTGTAAATTAATCTTTTATTTTCCTAACTAAGATGCAACTAAAAGAAGAGTACTAAAAAGCAAGATTAAGTAGTTGATCATGACCATGCAAGAATTAATATGATTACCATATAAAGATCAATGAGTTGACTATCGATTGGAAAAAATATCTTAGTGATACCCTAAAATCGTTCAATGTGCAATATATTGGATATTGAAGAGATTAGACACTTAATGTGGTGTGCAAATCCATCTTTTCATTCTTCTGGATGGTTAAGTGCCTCTTTTTATTCTTCTGAATGGTTAAGTGCCTCTGCAAGATGAAAGCGTTTCATTCCTTGAAGATTAATTAATATTTTGTTATGGCGGGTGTTGTTATATGAGCTTCCTACAAGACAAACACTACAAATCTCTCCATTATTCGAGCCAATAATTTGTATTTGACGTTGAAACTATCAACAAATTTTTCAATGGCTTGAGACTTTTGTTTCAACAAAACTAGTACTTGCGGCACGGGTACTTCGCAAATATCGAACATATTAGTCCAAGCGTTTTGTGATGTGTTAACCATATGAAAACGCACGTTCTGACGTATCCGATTGAACTCATTGTATCCTATAGTTGCATTGCGATTGGATCAAAACGTAACGTAAATCGAATTTATATCGTACAATCATAACGTATTATACGCGACCCGACTAACTCGAATTTATATCATCAAGCCAAAAACTCTCGAGGGGATCAAAGTGGCATTTACAAAGTTCATAAAAAGTTAAGTGGTTAAAAATTGCATTTCCTAAACTTAAGGGCTAAGAAAGGGTAAAGATAAAATTTGATAAAGTTTTGGTGTAAGTAGGAAACTATAACAAAGTTGGGGTGTCAAAAGCAAACTATTTGTAAAATGTAGTAATAGTTTAGAGACTAAATTTGCTATTTTATGAAACTTTAAAAGTAACAAAGTAAAGAGGCTAAAATTGCAATATCATGAAAGTATAGGGGGAGGTAAAGCCGGTGGGGTTTCCACAAACTTTGTCTTTTAAGAGTGTCTATAATATATCAACAACATTTAAATACATACACCAATAGGGGAAGGTTCATTTAAGAAGAAAATTAAATTAAGAAGAAAAATAACAAAGGATACAAATGTAAAACATTAAATAGTTTTTCTCTTAACTCATTTATTATTATCTTTGACTAATTAATTAGAAATAAACACTATTATCATCCACACTTAAATTTTTGCTTACACATATCAAAATTTATCCTACACATATTGAAATTTATCCTACACACCTCGTAATGTATGTTACACTTTAAATTATATATATTTTATTTTTTGGAAAAATATGTTTTTTTTTAATAAGTTACAAAATTAATGTAGTTAGCTATTAAAAAGGAAGACTACCAATTAATGATTCATCTAAGTTTACCAATATACCCAATTTTAAATACAAGTAAAATGAACCATTCTTATTGATTGAAATTTCTTCTTTTTATTCTTACAAAAAATTTCTTCTCGTTTGAACTCTCCACTACACCAATAAACAACAACATTTATATTAAACAAAATGTATGTAGAAGATCCTGGTTAGGACTCCATACATTATAGTGTACAAGTAAAAATGAGTTTTTGATTTATTTCTTATATATGGATTTGAAATTCGATGACTTATCGTCAAAACACCAGTACCTCAAATAAAGTTATCTAGTATGTGGGATTTTGCTAATTTTAAAATAATTTTAAAGATAAAAGGTTATAAGTATAAAAGTATCAAATCTTGTATTTTCTCATTGATACAAGATTTACATTTATACAAAAAGAGTGCTAAAGACTAGGAATTAAAGGGTGCTAAAGACTAGGAACTAATTACATAGTAAGTTACAACAAGTAATTAATTTTGAAATTCAATTTTCTTTGGTGGGAAATTCTGTTTTGACCGAGGTGGTTCTAATATGCCCCCTCAAGATGGACGATCGTGAGAGGAGACCAATCTTGGTAGTGTGAAGCTGGAACCGTTGTCGTAGTAAGGGCTTAGTTAAAGCATCTGCAAGTTGATCGTCTCCGGAGATGTGAGTGACACGGATAGTGCTGTCTTGAACTTTTTCACGAACGAAATGAAAATCTAAGGCAAGGTGCTTCATACGTGAGTGGAAAACCGGATTTGCTGAATAGTGTGTTGCACTTAGATTGTCACAATAAATGGCAGGGGTAACCGTGGATTTGAAGCCGAGTTCAACCATCAAGGAGATGAGCCATTGCACTTAGGTTGTTGTGGAAGCTACAGCTCGAAATTCAGCTTCGGTTGATGAACGGGCCAGTGTCGGTTGGCGTTTAGAACTCCATGAGATTGGGTTTTGACCCAGGTAAACAATATAGCCGGTTGTGCTTCGGTAAGATGGTCGATCACCGGCCCAATCCGCATCAGTGAAGACGTGGAGTTGTAGAGGCGAGTGACGTCTGAAAAATATTCCATGATTTAGAGTGCCATGTAAATAACGAAACAATCTCTTCAAAGCTTCCCAATGTGTAGTAGTTGGCTTATGCATGAACTGTGAAAGCTTATTAACTATAAAAGAGATATTAGGACGGGTTAAAGATAAATATTGTAATGCTCCAACAAAGGCACGGTATTCGGTCGGGGATGGTAAGGGGTCACCATCCAATACATTGATAGTAGGGGAACTAGACATCGGTGTGGGCGACGGTTTGCAATTACTCATGTTGGCTTTTGTGAGAATGTCAAGGATGTATTTGGATTGAGATAGGAATAGACCATGGTTGTGAGGAATGACCTCGATACCAAGGAAGTAGGAGAGGTCGCCAAGATCTTTTAGAGAAAATCTAGTGGCAAGTGTTTGGATGAAAGAATTAATGAGAGATGGATTTGCGCCGGTGATGATTATATCATCAACATAAACTAGAATGAAGATAGGAGAAGATGTGACTTTGTTGATGAAGAGAGATGGATCGGAGATAGAGGGTTTAAAGTGAACCGACAGAAAATAGTGTTTGAGTTCGTTATACCAAGCACGAGAGGCTTGACGAAGACCATAGATAGCTTTGTTAAGTTTGCAAACATGTGTAGGGTAGGAAGGATCCACGAACCCGGGTGGTTGAGACATATAAACCGATTCGGTTAAAGTGCCTTGTAGGAAGGCATTGTTGATCTCGAGTTGGCGTAGAGGCCAATTGAAGGAAGTGGCAATGGCAAGAATGAGGCGTAAGGTAGCGGGTTTAACCACGGGACTAAAGGTTTCAACATAGTCTAAGCCGGGACGTTGGTGAAAACCTTTAGCGACAAGTCTTGCTTTAAGGCGGTCAACCGAGCCATCGGGTTTGAATTTAGTTCGGTAGACCCATTTGCAGCCAACAAGGTTAGGAGCGTTATCGGGAGGAACAAGTGTCCAAGTTTAGTTTCGTTTGAGGGCGTCAAACTCGGATTGCATGGCCTCTCGCCATAACGGTTGTTTGAGGGCTTGGGTAATACTAGTGGGCTCGGGGAGAGAGTGAGGTGTAGAGTGATATAAGACGTAGTCGGAGTTGTGGTATTTTGGGTTTGGTTTGCGAGAAGGTCTAGTTTGATAAGAGGCAGTGGTAGTGGGTTCGGGTTGTTGAGAAGAAATATGGTCAGTGGGTAGTGAAGTAGAAGAGGTGGAGGAGTCGGATGAGATATTTGTGGGGGAGGGCAATGAAGGTGTAGGGTTGGCAGTATTGGAGGGTGGAGGCGGTGGGTCAGTAGGTGGAGGTGGAGGGTCGTTGGTAGGGGTTTGTGTAGGTGGTAGACATCGTTGATAGGTAAGAATAGGTGGGTTAGAAGGGGATGGTGTAGTGGCATCGATAGTTGGGGCAGGGGGGGATGACGATTGAGAAGTAGGGGAAGGGGATGTTGAAAGAGGAATAGATAGGGTAGTGAGAGGTAACCATGTGTCAGGTGAGGGTGTGGAAGGGGTAGAGGTTTGAGAAAGAGATTCATAAGGAAAAATGTGATCAAGAAAATGAACATGACGAGATGTGTAGATTCGATTAGTGAGAGGGTCAAGAAGATGGAAAGCACTTTGAGAGGAGGAGTAGCCGATGAAGATACACGGTTTTGACCGAGACTCGAGTTTATGTTTCGAGTATGGGCGTAACCAAGGATAAGATAGGCAACCAAAACCATGAAGTTTTTCATAGTTTGGATGGATGCGAAAGAGACGAAAGTAAGGAGAATCATTGTTTAGGGTGGCGGTAGGTAGTCTATTTATGAGATAAGTAGCGGTAGTGAAGGAAAATGGCCAAAATTTTAAGGGCATTTTGGCATGAGAAAGTAGGGATAGACCGGTTTCGACAATGTGGCGATGGCGCCGTTCAGCGTAGCCATTATGTTCAGGTGTGTGAGGAGGAGAGGTGAGATGAGAAATGCCACAAGAAAGTAGGTGAGAGGATAGTTTGATGTATTCTCCACCATTGTCTGAAAATAATTGCTTAATTTTGGTTTTGAAAAAATTCTCAACAAGTTTTTGAAATCGAATGAAAGTATTAAGAGAGTCCGATTTATGTTTTAATGGATAAATCCAAATGTATTTTGTGAAATGGTCAACAAAAATTATGTAATATTTGTAACCATCAAAAGATGTAATTGGAGATGACCAAACATCGGGAAATATTAATTCTAGAGGTGTATTAGAAGTTAAAGAAGATGAATAAAAGGGGAGTTTGTGACTTTTATTAATGCAACAAGAATTGCATGATTCATGCTTGTTAGAAATAAAGGGAACAAAGGAAGCTAAATGTTGTAAAACACGCAAATGTGGATGTTCTAGGCGGTGATGCCATGAAGACCTCTTGGTGGTTTGCAAGTGAAAAGCTTGAGGAGACTTGGTTGATGAGAGCTCGTAAAGACCATGACTAGTGATTCCCCGAAGAATGGTTCGGCGAGTGGGAAAGTCTTTGATGACAAAATAAGAAGAGAAAAATAAGATTAGTATGTTGTTATCAAGGCATAAGCGAGAGATAGATATGATGTTACGGGAGATAGAAGGAACACAAAGAACATTTTTAAGAATAATAGGAACATTAGAAAAATAAAGAGTCATGGTGCCAATGTGAGTAATTTTAAGAGACGAACCATCACCGATGATAAGTTCCTCGGTACCATCGTATGGGCTATGCATAGAGAGTGCACTAAGATCATTGGTAATGTGATGAGAAGCACCACTATCCTTCAACCATGATAAATCGGAGTCCACGGTGGGGTGTGTTGCCATCATGTGTACTTGGGGTTTTGGTTGGTTATTGGATCGGTTGTAGGTTGGAGGTGTGATTGAGGGATGAGCTTTCTTAAATAATGGGCATGAGGTTACTGAGTGTCTTTTGGTAAAACACCATTGGCATTTACCAAGGAAGGGTCGTTGGCTAGGGGCGGAAGTGGGTGTGGGAAGCAGGCCAGGGGCGTTGGTAGAAGTGAGTTTTAGAGATGAAGGGAAGTTGATCATGGTGACCGATTATGTGGCTGTTGTGCCGCCGGTCACAGTGGTGGTGGTAACAGCATTATTGGCCATGGAAAAGAGGGTGGTTGTGTTTAGGTTTTGCAAAACCTGGCTGATACCATATAAAAGTATCAAAACTTGTATTTTCTCATTGAAACAAGATTTACATTTATACAAAAAGAGTGCTAAAGACTAGGAACTAAAGAGTGCTAAAGACTAGGAATTAAAGGGTGCTAAAGACTAGGAATTAAAGAGTGCTAAAGACTAGGAACTAATTACATAGTAAGTTACAACAAGTAATTAATTTTGAAATTCAATTTTCTTTGGTGGGAAATTCTGTTTTGACCGAGGTGGTTCTAATAATAAGAAGGTTTTTGCAAAACGTGTTTCTTTAATGTTACCTTATTCATTGTTGTCGATAGATTGAACTCAGACTAGTGGCGAAGCTTGAAAATTTCCACTGGAGGGTCGGAAGTCACCGGATCTAAAATTCTATATAAGTAAGTTTTTTTATAAAACTGGGGGGGGGGGTCGAAAATGTAAATACCTAAAAAAATTTATACGAAACGTACATACATAACACTTCTGAGCGAAAAGTTCGGGGGTCGGTCGCCCCCCGGACTCTTGAAAGTTGGGCCTCTGACTCAGATCATAGCTCTTTTCATAGCTAAGACCATCAAATAACACCCCATATGGGAAAATTGACTTGTAAAGGCTCGTTATGAGAAAAAGGACTTGTAAAGGCCCAAGAGGAATTACGGTAAATTGCCAACAACTCTAAAAGGGAAAGGATCCCTCTTAGCTGCCTTCATTCATCATTCACCATCCCATTTTCAATAAAGATAGAGAGTCAAAAAGAGGCTAGTGAGATAAAGCTGTCATTTCAATCCAAAAACCATCGATTTCTTCACAGTTTTGCAAAGGAAAGCATTGTGGGTGTTGGTTTTTCACATGAAAGTGTTGTAAATTGTTTTCGAGATTAAAAGAGAAGTTCTTATTTTCTTTCGCTAGGGTTTGGTTCAAACATAGCAAAGGTAAAGTTTTTCATTAAAGCTCTCGTGTTTATGAAAGGCGATGCATGAGAACATTGTGGACGTTGATTTTGAAGTATTTTGATACATGAAGTTTGTATCTTGATGTGTTTACAGACCTGTAACAGTTTAGCCACCATCCCTGGACATTAGGATTTTTGCAAGCAAGAAGACAGGTATATCTTGCACCCTTATGATCATACAAGAGTTTATATTTCATATGAAAAGTCTAGTTCTCGTATGGTAGTTCTCGCATTATAGTTCTTACATGTTAGTTCATGTATTGTAGTTCTGCATGATAGTTCCCGTATGTTAGTTCTTGCATGTTAGTTCTCGTATGCTAGTTTTCACGTGATAGATTGGCACGAGAACTCTAAATTTCGCATGATAGACTCTCAAGAGAACTGTAGATTTTTCATGATAGGCTCGCCAGGAGCTCTAGATTTCGCATGAAATCCCGCACGAAGGATTGATATGAGAAACAAGGTTATTGCATAGATGGCCTGTACGAGAACTCATGTTCTTGCATGAAGTATTGGTATAGGAATTATATTCCGGCATGATTGATTACAGGACCGCAAAGTCTTACTTAATTGTGAGCATGTAATAATGTAATTACGTCTCGCGCTTCTAAGTCTTACTTTATTATGGGCACTTGATTGGGTAGTAACCTTTGGGGCTACCATTAGTTGCATAGAAACACAAGAGAACTGGTGTGGATCATTCATGATGTGAATTGACGTGCGTGCGGGTGTGTATATTTTTAGGTATATTTTTAGTTCTTTTTACTCGCCGATTTCAAGTTTTAAATTTATAAAACACGATATTCTACTATCACTCTACACACACGCTAGGGCAAGTGCACCCATCGCGGACGTAGTATAGTGATGGCAAGATACCGAGGTCGTCCAAGGACACAAGAGTTTTAGTACTAGCTTATCGTCAACGTCTAATCGAATCAAACTTTAAGAAAAGATTTTTAAAACTAAAAAAAAAAGATAGACTAAAAACAGAAAATAAAATAAAAGTAAAAACAGATAAACAAGAAAAAATCACTTGGTTCCGACTTATCTTTCGTGTACCATTTTGATGATTTCCGCACTTTGGGCATTTTAAGAGATTATCTTAGTTATAGTAGTAGGCCCCTCTTGTGAAGGCGATGTTACCCTCAACCTAGTGGTTTGAGTCAGCAAGGATACAATCCCACTAGGTCAGATTATTGAAAGATAATTAAGTAAGTTATTAATGCAAAAAGTGGTGGGCCCTCGTCCAGACAACGATCACCCTCAACCCTTTGGTCTGAGTCAGCAGAGATACAGTTCTCGCGTGGTTGGTTTAAAGTTTTAATAGTAATTTATAGATAAGGGATTCAAGCGTTTTGCACCTCTCCCGTGGTGGGTAATGCCCTCTCTGACTCGTGAGGTGTTACTAAGCTTGAACCAGGTTCTTGCAGGATCTATACACTGAACGAGACATAAAATTTACCCAACCACCCTTCTAACCCCTTTATAGGCTATTAACGCGCTTTATATAGACCGTAAAGACACAAATATGTGAATCAACGACATATGAAGAATGAATAGATAAATTTGCCTTCAATATAAAAACTAGTTATTAAAGTCATTAATACATACCCAATTAAAAAGTTGCCAAAGATTGGAAATCATAAAAGAAAATACATAAAAGATATGTCCTCACCAAGTGATGTAAGAGTTTAGCCAAGCATGGCCTTTGTTTAACAAAGACTCTTACTATCAATCTTGGAACCCGAGACTACTACACACACTCTAAAAGATGGAAAATGTATGGTGGTGGTGGATGATGGTGTTGTAGTGGTGATGGAGTGGTGGAAAGTGAGAGAGAAGTGGTTTGCCAAGGGATGGTTTGGAGTGGAACCAAGCACATCTATTTATAGCTGAAATCAGAAGCTTCACCATGGCCCGTGCCCACATGGAACGGCCCCGTGGTCATGTCTCTCTCTCTTCCTCATTAACTGCTTGTTAGGTCTTGTACTAACACGGCCTCGTGTGTCAACGGCACTGCCCGTGGCCAATGTACTTGTTGTATCTGAAAATATTTGAGTTAACCAAGCCACGTGTTGGCTTAGCACGGCCCCGTGTTGGCTGCCAATTTTGTCCTTTGTTGTTGTCTTTTCTTCTGCATAGCATCCACCCTCAGACACAGCCCGTGTCTGGTGGACACGGCCCCGTGTCAAGTTTTCTGATCTTGCTATTTTTGTGGTTTGGATGTGAATTGGGGCTTGGCGAGTTGCGTCAATTCCTCCTTCTTTGTATTTATGTTGGTTTTTGCTGTCTTTTTGCTCCTTTTGCACATTTAAGCTCTTTTGACACTGTAAATTAAAAAGGAACAGAAAAACAAGCTTTTTTCAACATTAGTACTGAAAAACGGTTGATTTTATGCCGTATTTGATATAATTTATATGTTGTATTTTAAGCACATCAAGTACCCCCACACTTGAATCTTTGCTTGTCCTCAAGCAAAACTCTATTACGTGGCTTACACACCCAAACGGAATAGGTAAAAGAGAAGGTTTTGGTATCATCTTTAGAATGTCGGGAGTCCAAGTTCTAAATTTATTTTGTTTTTATTTTATTTACAATCTTATTCGTCATGATTTATTTAAAACACAATTTAGGAAAAACTATTTACTTTGGGCATAACATGCCTTTATAAAATTTCATTTAGTTATATACAAATTTACACACCTCACAAGTGGTCACTCAACACTCGGCCGATGATGTATTAAGTGAAAACGCTCGTGCCCGTTTTTGGAATTTACTCCTACCATAGGCTTAACAATCGATCAACCCTCCTCCTTTTGACCTTAAATCCTTATAAATATCAAGAGGGCTTTTGAAGGGTAGGCAGTGGTTCGGGTTTGGTATGTTTTATTAAAAATGATGAAAAAGAGTAAAGTATCGATTTTTCTATTGCTTTGTGGGTTAGCAAAAAATACTTAGGCACATTTTTCTGATTTTTGTAAGTCCCAAAACTATCAATCGGATATCAAAATCACAATCAAAAGTGCGGAATACTAATGAAAGTGAGATGAACAAGAACGAAATTGATTGAATAATCAAAGTGCACACAGTTTCTAAAGAACTGTCTGGTACACGAAATTCGAAAACTCTAAGAAGAACAATAAACTGAAACGCAACCCTAAAATGACCTAGGTTCACCCTATTTATAGTTACATAGGGTGACCTAGTTACAGACTGGGCCAGGCCCACGTGCACATTCTTAACTAAATAAGCCCAAATCATTAATTAGCCCACATGGCTTATTCTAATATTATCTAACCCACTACAAGGCTAAGCCCAATAGCCTATAATTGTGTTTGATAAAGATAAGATAAACCTATTCAGTTATATGGCCTTACAATATCCTCCTAGGTTTGTGGTGTCTTTATTAAACGCAGTCTTCATCATGTCTCTGTGGGAAGATACTTCATTTTTTTCATCTTCAAAATTGGGCTATTTGTTTTTCTTATTCACGATCAGCTTTGCTTGAAAATATTGTTGAAAAAGAATGCAAGCGGAGGATTCTCAACAACTCTCTTCTTTGTCAATGTCTTCTCTTTCAAGCAGGTTCACATGTACTTCTTCGAATATACTATCACTGTAAGATGATGACACGTATCTGGTTCTTCTGACTCAGGTACATCTTGCTATTGTGATGCTTCAAGCTTTGTCAGCAACCAACAGCATCTCAACCTTCAACAACCCCTGTTTCTTGATATAAATCAATTTTCTGCACATGCTCAGAAATTCATAAGCATACATTTCTGTGCAATGGAGGAAAGTACTACATGAACACTTGGTACATCCAAGTATTTGTACCAAAATTTCACAATTCAAATTTCTTTCAACTCATGATGATCAATCAAGTCTTCAAGAACGGTTAAAATTTTTAATAAAACAAATAAACACTCTATTTTTGATTTTTTTTTATTTTAAATATAAACTGAAACAAAAATAAACAAAGAAACTAATATAAAATTACAATTGCAATGGGATCAAATCACAGTGTTTCAGGCCAGACTACACTTATCAACACTAATTTACTTTGGATGATCCAAGCGATTACCAATATGTTTGTCCACTTAAACTTATCTCCTTAGGCCTTTTTCATATAACGGTCTGCAACTGATTTATCATGTTTTTTAATTCAATTGATGTGAACAGTCAATTTAAATCACAATCAAATCCTGGAATTTTAATTTGAACATGCTATCATACGTGTAGTTTCCCTACCACATATTTCACAAGCCCGTTCTAGGATTCTAAAACCTTGACTGGGACTGGATTGAGAAGAGAACATAATAGATCATATGCAGAGATGGATATAATATACATATCAAATGAGTTTTCTCAGTTTGATATAGGTTTTTTCGGGGTTCTTTTGGGCACTTGAGGGCCTCTTTCGGGTGTATTTGATCTATAGCATGACAACGTATAGCTAGGTCTTTGCTCACACAAAACAGAAGCTGACGTTGCCTAGCACCTCTAGGTCTTTATTCACGCAAAACAGAGGAGATACATGAGTTGGTCAGAAAAGATTCTAGAACTAGAACAAAATTGTGTGTATCGGGACGTCACACACGCATTTAAATAGCCATGTCCTAATTCCAAGTGACGTTCTTTCCTGAGGTCATAGAATCATGTTAGTGTTCTTCACAGAACCAATCAAAGAATCCAGCCATCAGGATAAAGCCTACTAACATATCGCTATAGAGTCAGACCATTTTAATATTGGTCTTACATGAGTCAGCGTTAATCCACATAGTGAAATTATTTAATTTCCCATATATGCAACAAAATATTTTTGATTTTTTTTTCAAATGTTTTTGTATTTTCTCATTTTCTCTATTTACAGATATCTCTAGATATCCCCCTAAATTTGTGCGTAAATCTTATGCGCAAATTTACCTAACATCAAAACATATGTACAAAGAGAAACACAAAAGAAAATGAAAATAGTTTTGTTGTTTTTGCCTAACCGTTCCATCATAAGATTTAAGACTAATCAATATTGAAATTAGAATACGAAATTCAAATTTGTACCTTTTCGCTAATCTTGTCTCACCTCTCTTATCTCCTTTAAACGAAACATATCAACTGTAAAGAAATAAAACTTTTTGCGACAGTGAAATGTTACCCGTTATGTTTCTGGAACAACCGCTATCAACATCCAAGGATTGTCAACAACCCCTCCTTGGTTGTCCCTGAAAAGTAAGGAGATCAGTAAGACATTGGTACCTAAGCCATCATGGTCCTGGGTATTCCTGAAGCATCAACATAAGACATTTCTCGAAAGCACATGTCCCCTTTTATTTCAGGGATTGGTGATGTTGCTGCTTTAAGTTTTGCCCTCCAAACTTGTTTAGGCTTTTCTAATTTCTTAGGTGCCTTTGGCAAAACTGTTTGCTTTTCAACCTTGTTATTTTTCACAACTTGTTTAGGTTTCAAAGCTTGTTTTCTTTTAGCTTTCGCAGCCTTCCAATCCCCATCAGATGGTTTAACCTGGGGATGCTTATTCATCATTGCCTTAGGCTTTTTAACCTTCATTGGCTTAGAATAAGATCTATCCCTAGATGTAACCTTCTGATGCTGTGTATAGTATGGCACATAGGGACGATGTGTGCAATTTCTTGCAATGTGACCGGTATGCCACAGTTGTAGAAGGTTTGCTTTTTCATGTAAGGAGCATATCCCGATCCATTCGATCCAACTGATCCTGAGTATGAGTTATAACACTTGGTGGATGATTTGTTTGTAGTCTGTTCAATCTTTCTCCCCTGTTCGATCTGTTTGTGTTTACAACAGTTAGCACATTTACTGGATTTAGCATTTTCATTTCTAATTGTTGGCTTTGGAGGCACATATTTATTTGAAGGGCCTATCAAAGCTGGCTCAGAAACAACCTTTCTCACATATGGAGGAGTATCAGCAGACAAATTTGATGTTTTTGAACAAACAACATCATCCCCTTAACCTAATCCTCAATTATTACCTCATTTGCACATGAAGTAGAAGCATCAGTAACGTTCACTTTTTCACAAACGGTGTCAGGCGATGCCGTAGTAGTGCTTGTAGTTTCGAGTGACACCGTTGGTTCAGAAGTTCCAGAATCATTATCATTCGAAAGTGCAGCAGGAGCTTCTGTAGTCGTTTCACCATTAGACTCAATAGAAGCTCCTGATGTCGATTCTAATTCTTCATTGGTCAATTTTGATTCAGTCGTTTCAGATGATTTGTTGCTAGATTCTACTGAATCAACTAACTCTGAATTTTCACAATAAGCTATTTCTGAGGAATCATGTATCGAATCTGATGAAACAAGTGATTCATTCTATTCACTAGACTTGACTTCAATCTGAGGCGATTCAACTTTTTCAGGTGATTCATTGTTGGACTTGACTGATTCCACTATTTCTAATTTCTCACAATTAGCTGTCTCAGAAGAGTCACATGTTGAATCAGATGAAAAAGCTGATTTACTTTGTTTACCCTACCCAAACCCTTTAAGAAATTCAGCAAACTCATTCATCATGGCAAACTCAAAGTTGTTTGATTTCGTTTTAGACTCTTGCTCTTGGTATTGTAGTTCAGGTGAATTTTGAGAAAAACATGATTTAGTATTATCTTATACTTGAAAGTGTTTGTCAATATTAGCACTGTTCTCAAAATTTTGAGTCTCGGTTTGCTTAGAAACGTCAGCAGGTTTGATGAACATTTTCTTGAAGGCCTGTTTTCCTAAAATAATTTCAGTTTTATCGGGCCTTGTGATCTTTACTCTTCTAGATTTAACAGGTTCTACCTTTCTATCCCCAGGTTTCCCATATTCCATGTCAGGCAAATCGGCTATCTCCTCATCAGTAATAGGAATTGAGGTGTAATTGTGATTGTATGGTGGAGGTATGCATACGAATCCCAATCATTTGTTCCTCACTTTCTTTTTGTTGTATTTTAACTGTTGATTAATCTTATTCTCGACTTTCTCACTAGACACGTCAAATTTTTTAAAATTAAATTTCGTGTTTTCAAAAGTTGATTTTAAATTATCAAGTTCAATAGTTAATTTTTCAGACAATTCTTTGAAGTGGAGATATCTACCATTTGCCTCACTCAGATCGTTATGCAACTTACGGATACCACGCTTTTGCGCCTCCACCATATCCTTGTACCCATTTAATTTCTTTTTAGTTTCATAACCATTAGATCTTGAAAACTGAAGTTGCATAACGAGCGAGTTTTCCTGCTCTCTGAACCCTTTAATCTTTTCCCTACATGCAGGAGTATAACATATATTGTCTACACATACCTCAGTGGGAATGGGTGTGAAGTCGTGAATTTGAATTGACATCTCTAAGTAGCAAAACCATGATCCCCGGAAATGTGATCCCCCGAAAGTGTGATCCCCAGAAAATGTGATCCCCCGAAAATGTGTGTTTTGCCAAACTGGAATGTTAAAACCGTAGCCGCACACTTGTATAAGTCGCACACGTGGGATCCGTGCACTATTTCTTCAAAACACAAGCTAAAGCAAGAACCCGTGTACTCGCTAACTCAAACCCTTTGAAAAACGCACGAACCAGCTTCCTGTACCGCGCCTCCAAACCTGTCAAAACTTATCACCAAACAATAACCAAGCCCCCTCCCCCCTTTTTATAAATTTTAAAAATATAATATTTTTAATTAAACCCTTTTTTATATATATACTAAAATAGGTTAACAATTTTTTAATTTTTTTTAAATATAAACCTTTTTTATAAATAAAAGAAAAACCTAATAATATAATATTTATTATTAATGATTAGGTAATAATTACTAAATGATTTGAATTAATTATTATTATTATAATTGATTTAAACAAAAATAAACCCTGAGTTTCAGATTGTCCGTCTTCTTCGTTTTAAAACACTACGTCCAAAATCAAAACCCTAATTTTTTATCTTAGCCGCCGTGATGTGATGATGGACGGGAACTACCAGAGGTTGAATCTAAACGATGGATGATGAACCATAGTTCGAATTTAGATGGTATGTACAACCTACTAACACTTGAAATGAATGCACTTACTTGCATTTGTATGTAATTTTAACGAATTTATGTTATATTTTAGTTTGTTTACAGTGCTCCAAACCCTGGTGAAGCGGCTGCAGCCGCTGCCCCTGTTGCGGTTTTTTTGGGCGTGACAGCGAAAAGTTTTACAGCATTTCCGTTAAGCAACAAACTACCGATAGCACTAGCGCAAGCGTTAGGATGTGGCATACTCGGTGCGTTTGTTGTCAACAAGATCATCCGAAAACAACTCGGTCACCTCTTAGAAAAGGCACAGGCAAAGGCATTTTCAAACTAGAATGGGCTTTTGATTTGAGAAGTAACTTAACCTAATGATACAAATTTGTGTTGAGATGGAAGGTACAAGATTTGTTTGTCTATTGATTATAACATCTTTATTGTAGCTTTTGACTAGGGATCTGAATTTGACTTTTTATACATAAAAATGTTGACCATTTGGATATAAATGGTTAACATTTTGACTTTCTATACAAGCTAAGGTTGCATAGTTAGTGCAGACCCTGGTTAAAAAAAAAAAATACCGGAATCACCTATATTTAGAGCATATCTAAAACCACTTTTGTTCCTGGAACGAAAAAGATTCCTAAACTAAACTAGGGATCTGCATTTGACTTTTTAAACATGAAAAAATATTGACTTTTCTGGTCTTGATCAGTTTGCATCATTTTGTGATAGTACATACTCTGGTAACAAATCTTGGATCGACCCCTAGAACGAAAAAGGTCCTTAAACTAAACTAAGGGCCTACATTTGACTTTTTACACAGGAAAAACGTTGACCTTTTCAGGTCTAAAAAAACTTATATTCCTAGAACAAGAAAGATCCTTAAACTAAACTAGGGACCTGCAGTTGACTTTTTATAAAACGAAAATGTTGACTTTTTGGGCCTTGGTCAGGTTGCATCATACTACGGGTGGCCTGTGTCGACTACACCTTGTATTACATGATCCATGGTTGGGTTTGGCGGGCCCGATGCGGTTTTCTGGAGCTCATTAGCGAGCGTGATATCATCTTGGGTTATATCCCCTATTCTGGGCGTGGTAGCATCGTTTCTTGAGTACAAATGCATCCGTAGGGTATGTACAACCTACTAACACTTGAAATGAATGCATTTACTTGCATTTGTATGTAATTTTAACCAATTTATGTTATATTTTAGTTTGTTTGCAGTGCTCCAAACCATGTGAAGCGGCCGCAGCCGTTGTCCCTATTGTGGTTTTTTTAGGCGTGACAGTGATAAGTTTTACAGCGTTTCCGTTAAGCAACAAACTACTAATAGCACTAGCGCAAGCGTTAGGATGTGGCATACTCGGTGCGTTTATTGTCAACAAGATCATCCGAAAACAACTCGGCCACCTCTTAGAAAAGGCACAGGCAAAGGCATTTTCAAACTAGAAAGGGCTTTTGATTTGAGAAGTAACATAACCTGATGATACAAATTTGTGTTGAGATGGAAGGTACAAAATTTGTTTGTCTAATGATTATAACATCTTTATTGTAGCTTTAAAGAAGTTTATTTTGATAAATTAATCAAGATTATCAAGAGCATTTTTAATCTTTGCTGAGTTTTCATATATGTGATTATATAAAGAATGTTTTGGAGTCATTTGAATAATTCAAAATGATTAAAAAAAATGACTAAATGTGGTGGTGTTCCATTATAAAATAAGTGGTGGGAATAATACGTTAATGTGATCTTATGAAACAGTAAGTTCTTGGGTCACTTTTAGTTGTCCAAAGAATCTTATTTGATGAATTGTAAGTATCTATTTATGCATGTTAATATGTAATGTTATGATATAGACCAAGTAAGCTTTCATTATAATCCGTAGGATTGTAGAATTTGTTCGGAGTTTTGTTTGTGTATTTAAATTGGATAGTGATATTAGTATTTTTGAAATTTATATTTGACGCTTATTTTTTATATTTTCATTCTCATATTGATCTTTTCTTGACAGGTAAAAACGTATTGCTAATCGAAGGACTATATTTTGGGTCGGTCTTTCTTACACTTGTATAGTAGTGTCAACACTACCTTCGTTGTTTATAATGGAGAACCGACTCATTTTCATTGGATATGATAACCACATTTTCTCCTCTATATCTTCGTATATTAATTTAATTATTTGAAGAGTTAAGTAGACAATATGGTGTTTGTGGTATATGTCCACAACGAAATATATAGAGATTTGTGAATGATTAATAGGTTTTTGAAATGTATAGAGATAGAGATATATCATTCTTTGTTATTTAATTTAGTATTAGTTTCCTTTATATTTCACTTATTTTTAGACTTGTGATTGATATACTTCTGTTTGAAAATCCAATGGTATCTAGGTATGCGATTCAAGAAGGCGTTCGAGACCGAAGATTCGTCCATAATTAGCTTGGTTTATTTGCATGGTTTTGTCGGTTCGTGCTGATGATCAAACCCGTTTGTCTAATTCGCCATGGCTGCTTCTTCAGGTATGAATTTCTTGATTTAACTATGGCTTGGCAGCAAGATTGACCCTACTTTTTAGGCTTTCGAAGCAGCAGATTCCCCAAATTCAAGGTCAATTAGATTCTGAATCCGTCGGGAAAGTTTGATGTGAATTATAGTAACTACGCTGGTACATTCAGGCTGTTATAGGTAGGTATTGAAAGCGGGATGATTGATGATTGCAACTGATCATTAGAGCTCATGGTACGTTTCATATAACTTGCTATACTTTCTATTTCTCTAATTTTCTTCACTTAAAAACATTTGGTTTGTATACATCGAGGTTCATTGCCTAGCAGGGCTGATTAAAGCATGGTTGCCATGTGGTGTGCTTGATGGGCTATCTCCTCAAGAGGTGTTGCAGTGTAACATACATGATTATTTAAGAACTGATTATATTTAAAAAAAAATATAATTTACCTAGAAACTGTGCAGAGGTTGAAACCAGGAGACATCCATGGCTTTTTATTATTCTGATACTTTCACATGGATGATGACTTTATAGATAATATGTGCAGGTTGTTGACCAAAGACCTAAAACCTCTTCAAAATGTTGGACCCGTGATTAGTCGTTTGCACCAACAGATCTAGATAGATTGTCTGCTCGAGGGGTGGTAAGCATATGCTCCCTAATCTTTTTTTTAAATGATGATACC
Source organism: Helianthus tuberosus (assembly GCA_030545235.1). Lineage (NCBI taxonomy): Eukaryota > Viridiplantae > Streptophyta > Magnoliopsida > Asterales > Asteraceae > Helianthus > Helianthus tuberosus. The sequence continues at coordinate 64,709,323 of CM060449.1, read as the reverse complement.
TGTCTTATGTTATAAATGCTCTCTTCTTGCACTCCACATGATAATAATATGATGAATGATGCTAAACTATGGTAAAATTGCACTAATTATATGAATTGACTTAAATTGATTCTATATGTGAATTATTTCTATCCAAGTTTTTATTTATGGTTTGTTAAAAATCATCACGTTCCCTGCTGTGGAGCGCAAGTCCTCTCAGCTCTGGAAATTCAGAAAATAGCGACCATTGGGAGGCTTGTATGAGAAAATGGATGAACAGGCTATAACAGTTTATAGTCTAATATGTAAAAATGGCTAAAGAGATGCAACTTTTAGTTATACATAAAGCTAATTTGCGACTGTTTGTCTTCAATCATGCTTTATTTATGTAAATATTTGTGCTTAAACTTCTCATGCTCCATCATCGTATGTTCTACATGAAAAAAATATTATTAATCTTTCTCAGGTATTTACTTTGTGCACGCACATTTTTGTAAAGAAACAAGGTCCAAATTACCATTTTGCACCCACGTTTTTGTAAAGAAACAGGCTCCGGCTGCTGTGGCTGCAACACCGGCTGCGGTTGTGGTGGATGGACCGAGGAAGGTTGTTTGACGCCGCATGCGAAGAAGCTGGCGAATCAGCATAAGGTTGACATTATATGAATATGAATGGATAGTAAACCAAGATATGATCGAATTTTGTTAAATGATTTCGATCATATCTTGGTTTCTTCATGTGAGAATTTAATTAGAAGTTAAAGATACTTTTTTTTATTGATTTATGTAATATTTTAATCAAATTATAGAAGTTTTGATGTCAGATTCTTGTGAAATTTGGCAGATTTGCATACTTCCGCCATCAAAAGTCTGGAGTTGTCTACATACTGTCTTTAACATTGTTTTATAAAGATATGTAACTAAACGCAAACAATTTAAATGATATATTATAATCTGTTTTTTAGTATTTGATTTCGATTGTTATTAAACATACCCGTGTGTTCACACGGGTCTTACAACTAGTAATTACTAAATGATTTGAATTAATTATTATTATTATAATTGATTTAAACAAAAATAAACCCTGAGTTTCATATCGTCCATCTTCTTTGTTTTAAAACACTACGTCCAAAATCAAAACCCTAATTTTTAATCTCAGCCGCCGTGATGTGATGATGAACGAGAACTACCAGAGGTTGAATCTAAATGATGGATGATGAATGATAGTTCGAATTTAGATGGTGGTCGGAGAAGAAGTTGTGACAGAGGAGGTGAACGGAGGTGATGACCGATGGTGATATATGAGATGACGAAGACTATTCCTGTTTAGAGAGCACCCGAAAAACTATGTTCAATTCGAAACTTTATTGAATTCGAAATCTCGAACTCGAAAACTCGAAATCGAAGATGACCGGTGTGGCTGCCGGAGAAGAAGGTGTCGGAGAAGGTAATGATGTCTGCCAGAGATGGTGATCGAGATGAACGGGATGAATTTCAAAACCAGATTCGAGATGTCTTTCGGAAACGATGAGTCGCACACTCGGTGATGAACTGTGAAGGTTGTAATGTGCGGGTTCGGTGTGCGGGTTCGGTGCGCGGGATCGGTGTGCGAGAATGTTTACTCTGCGGGATAGGTGTGCGGATGGTGATTCGCTGTTGTGGTAGTCTCGGGAATATGTGGTCGGAGTGGCTGATGATGAAGGTGTGAACTGTTGATCGATGGAGTTGGTGATGAAAGGTGATTATGATTGTGATTTGCAGGTATGATCGATGGTGATTATGATCGGCTGTTGAACGTGAAGATGATGATGATGATGAACTTTTGAAGGGGCTGCACACTTTTAGAATATAGGTCGCACAGTTTGAGTCACACAGTCTGATCTATGGTCGCACAGTCAGGTTTCAGGTCGCACAGTCAGTTTAGGTCGCACAATGATGTCTGTGGTCGCACACTAGTGTCTCTGATCGCACACTAAGTCTTGTAGCACAGTCAGGTCGCACACTAAGTCAGTCAACCAACAGAGCTCGTACACTGCTATATTTGGAAGTATATCACCAACTGAAATCTCGTAAATCAAAGAACCAAATCAAAATTTGAATTTTTTTGAAAAGTTTCCACCAAAAGATCCCTAAAAATCAGCAAACACAATGCTTTTGGTTCCAAAACAGACCAAAAACACGAATTTTTTACTGTTCTTGATGTTCTTCAACCATTCAATGTGTTATTCGAAAAATTTTTATTTTTTGGAAAATTCTAACTGTTCTTGAAATCAGAACCTTTTATGCACTGATACACAGAATCTTTTAAATGCTTTTTGAATCAGCAAACTGTCCAAGTCTTCGTTCTTCAAATCTGTAAATCAGCAACTTCTTGTTCTTAAAATGATTTCCAGAAAACCGAGCCTTCGAAAGACTTCTTAGGCTCTGATACCAATAGAAACTCCCAAAACTGTCAATCGGATATCAAAATCACAATCAAAAGTGCGGAATACTAATGAAAGTGAGATGGACAAGAACGAAATTGATTGAATAATCAAAGTGCACACGGTTTCTAAAGAACCGTCTGGTACACGAAATTCGAAAACTCTAAGAAGAATAATAAACTGAACAGCAACCGTAAAATGACCTAGGTTCACCCTATTTATACTTACATAGGGTGACCTAGTTACAGACTGGGCCAGGCCCACATGCACATTCTTAATTAATTAAGCCCAAATCATTAATTAGCCCACATGGCTTATTCTAATATTTTCTAACCCACTACAAGGCTAAGCCCAATAGCCTATAATTGTGTTTGATAAAGATAAGCGTAAACCTATTCAGTTATATGGCCTTACAATTTTTCTGATTTTGTTTTTGGTTGCCAAAGTTGAAACTGAGCCATAATCGTAATTTCATAACCGATAGGTTTACAAAAATGAAAGATGAAAAATGATAAGGTTTGTTTTTGTGGGTTTGGAAATGAAAAGGTTTTTAAAGTTCAAAGGGTTTAACTAGGGGGACGTTTTTGGATAAAGCAAAGAAATAAAGGTTTTGTTTTGAAAATGGGTTGATCCTAATGCCTCCATCATTTACTTACTTGGATTTTTGTCGGTAAAGACTTGGAACGCATCGCCTTGTCAAGTCTAGATTCGTGAGAACCAAACGGGCTATTCACACAAGAAACAAAAATTGAGCAATTAATATAGATGTATATTTGTATGCTCGGTAATGGCTCAAAATCACATTTGTTGGAAAAAGGGTTGTAGTGTAAAAATGTACACGTAATCAAATTTTACAAAGATTTATCACGCCCGTTTTCGTAATTTTATAAATTGGTTCTTTTTATCATGACGTTATTAGTTGTAAATTTGTAAAAAAAACATAATTTTTAGAACTTATTTTACCCGACTAAACCAATATAAGTAAAAGAAAATAAAAAGAAAAAATTTTGAGAAAAATTTGGGGTGTTTAGCGGTTCCAAGGAGAGTTTTGTGTAAGGCTTGATTAGGATAAACGATTCAAGATTTTTATCATCCCTCCCCCACACTTAAATTACACATTGCCCTCAATGTGTCCCAAATAGGATTTATTTTGGTAAAATGCGTAAAAAGTGTGAAAATAGCAAAAAAAATTTGCTTACTTGTATTTGCAGCACGGGGGGCGTGTTGGGTTAGCACGGCCCCGTGTCCAAAGTGCCAGTAACATATTTTAATCAGAAGATTTATAGTGGGGTGGCCACGAGGGCGTGCTGGGTGAGCACGACCCGTGCCACCTTCTTGACAGAAAAATTTTGACAATAGTAAGTTGGGCACGGGGGTATGCTAGGTGAGCACGACCCCGTGCTATAGCCATTGTTTTGCAGTTTATGAGTTGGGAGGCCTCTGATTTACGTGTATGGGTTCCTTTTTTCAACATCCTCTGTTGAGCGTGCCTTACTCCTATAAAGCTAAATACTCAAAAGAAAACATTAACTAAATATTAAACTAAGATTAAACTAAAATTAAACTAAGATAAAACTACTAAGCTAATGGATAGTCCATGGAATGCCTCTATGGTGCGCCATGTTTATAAGGGTCCTTGGCTAGACCCAAAGCCGGTCAAATGTTACCCGTACGGGATGACTCACACCTCGAGTTGGATCGTTGCTATGCGTCGTCTAAGCTTGAGTCAATCGCGTTGAGGTATTTGACCGGATCATCCTCCGCTCGTTGCCCAACTTCAAACTTGATCTCTTTTTCACCAACCCTCAATGTTAGTTTTCCGTCACTCATGTCCACCATAGCTCACGCGGTGGCAAGGAAGGGTCGTCCTAGTATGAGCGGGATTTCGGTGTCTTCTTCCATGTCTAGGATAACAAAGTCGGCCAGAAAAACGAATTCTCCCACCTTTACCAATAAGTTCTCTATGACACCTTGAGGGTATTTTACCAACCTATTCACAAGTTATATGCTCATCTTTGTAGGATGTGGCTTACCCAATCCTAGTCGGTTGAACATAGAGGCCAGCATTAAATTAATGCTAGCCCCCAAGTCGGCTAGTGCGTTGCTTATTGGTGATCCACCAATAGAGCAAGGAATGGTGAAGCTTCCGAGATCAATATTCTTTTGCGGTAGCTTATTGAGGAGTGTCGCCGAGCATTCTTCACTAAGAGTGACTTGTTGAATGGTTTCAATCTTTCTTTTGTGAGTGAGGAAGTATCTCATGAACTTGGAATATTTTGGCATTTGAGTGAGGACCTCCACAAAAGGAAGATTGATGTGGAGTTGTTTAAGCAAGCTCACAAACTTAGTGAATTGCTCGTCGGTCTTTTGCCGAAGTAAACGACCGGGGTAAGGGGCCGGGGGTGGTTTGGTTGTGTCGGTATTTTGGGGTTGAGTATTTTCTTGGTTATTGTCGGTGGGTGTTTTAGTGTGGATTGGATCGGTTTGTTGTGGTGTTGGTTCACTCTCGGGTCATACCTTCCGGCTTCTTAAGTTGATTACATTTACTTGGGCTTTTGGGTTTGTTTCGGTGTTACTCGGTAAGGCTCCTTGTGGTCTTTCGGCGAAATGTTGGCCTAGTTGATTAAATTATTTTTCTAAATTTTGGATACTAGCTCTTTGGTTTCTAATTTCTGCTTCAGTTTGTGAGAACCTTTCCGAATATCTTTTATCGGATTCGGAGAAGAGGCGAGTGATGATATCCTCAAGCCTTTCTCTTCCTCCTTGTTGTTGTGGTTGAAAACCTTGTTGCTCGTTTCGTGGTTGTTGTTGAAAGTTAGATCGTTGATTTTGATTTTGTTGGTTATTACCCCCCAATTCCCTCCAACTAAAGTTGGGATGATTACGCCACTCGGGAGTGAAAGTGTTACTTTGAACTCCCGGTGGTCGTGGCCGGTTATTTAGGTAATTTGCCACTTCCATTTGATTTTCTAGATCTTTCATACAACTCCAGTTTTATGGGGTCCGCCGCATCCTTCGCAAGCCATATCCGAATCCATTTTGTTTAATTCAAGTTTCTTTATTTTAATAGTTAAGGCTTCGATCTGGGCCTACAAGGAAGTGGATTCATCCACTTTGTGGGCGCCCAGGGATATAGATTTTGAGCCCCTAGGAATGTGCCATTGAAAATTGTTTTGAGCAAGTTCTTCGATTTGATTATAGATTTCCTCGGGTTGCCGATTCCCAAGGAGTCCCCCGGAGCCGGAATCAAAGATTTGCCTTATGTGCGGCAAGAATCCGTTATAGAAGGTGGACACTTGTTGCCAACGTTCAAGACCGTGATGTGGGAACCTCCTTAATAGCTCCTTGAACCTTTCCCATATCTCGTATAAGGATTCCCGTCTTCTTGAGAGTAGGTGTTAATCTCGGTCATGAGTTTGGCGGTTTTAGCTGGAGGGAAATATTTGTAGATAAATTTTTGGGCAAGATCATCCCAAGTGTGTACGGATCCACTTGGGAGGGTGTTTAACCAAGCTTTCGCTCGGTCTTTGAGGGAAAAGGGGAACATACAGAGCCGAACGGCATTGCTAGAGGCTCATTTGATCCGGAAAGTGTCACATATTTCCAAAAAGTTTTTAATATGTAAATGGGGATCTTCATCGGCAATGCCATGGAAAGTAGCAGAATTTTGTAGCATTTGGATAATGTGTGGTCGAAGCTCAAAGTTATTAGCATCGATATTAGGAGGGTTAATAACGGCACCAAGATTACCGACCATAGGTCGTAAGTAATCCATGAGTGTGCGTTGATCCGCCATAGGGAGGTTTTGGGTCGAGGCTTTTTGTTGGTTTTTAGCTTTATGTCTTTTTCTCAAAAAGCGCTCGGGTACGTCAAGCGGTACTTTTATGTCTTTGTTGGAGGTAGAGGTCATGCACCAAACTGTATTCCTGCGAATTATACAGAATTGTGTGATTTTCTGAGAACAAAAACAAAAAAGAAAGCCTGATCAGAAGGTTAACACGGCCCCATGCTGTGGCTGGAACGGCCTGTTCTGTCCAGGAAAATTTTCTGTTTTCGAGTTCCCAGATACTGGAAGTTCAACACGGCCCCGTGCTCCTATAACACGGCCCCATGTCTATGTTCCAGTAACAAGAAAACAGATTCTCCCAGATACTACAGATTTAACACGGCTCGTGTTGATCCCACAGGGCCCCGTGTTAATCCTTTAGAAAGTAGATTTTTAAGAGAAAAAAGAGGAAAAATAAAAACAAAAGATAGAAATTGATTAGGCCGTCAATTTTAAGCTTTCTTAAAATTCTTGTGTCCCCGGCAACGGTGCCAAAAACTTGGCGTGCGTGCGGGTGTGTATATTTTTAGGTATATTTTTAGCTCTTTTTACTCGCCGATTTCAAGTTTTAAATTTATAAAACACGATATTCTACTATCACTTTACACACACGCTAGGGCAAGTGCACCCATCGCGGACGTAGTATAGTGATGGCAAGATACCGAGGTCGTCCAAGGACACAAGAGCTTTTATTACCGGCTTATCGTCAACGTCTAATCGAATCAAACTTGGAGAAAAGATTTTAAAACTAAAAAAAAGATAAACTAAAAACAGAAAATAAAATAAAAGTAAAAACAGATAGAAAAGAAAGAATCACTTGGTTCCAACTTATCTTTCATGTACCCTTTTGATGATTTCCGCACTTTGGGCATTTTAAGAGATTATCTTAGTTATAGTAGTAAGCCCCTCTTGTGAAGGCGACGCTACCCTCAACCTAGTGGTTCGAGTCAGCAAGATACAATCCCACTAGATCAGATCATTGAAAGATAATTAAGTAAGTTATTAATGCAAAAAGTTGTGGGCCCCCTTCAAGACAGCGATAACCCTCAACCCGTTGGTCTGAGTCAGCAGGGATAAAATCCTCACGGGGTTGGTTTAATGTTTTAATAGTAGTTTATAGGTAAGGGATTCAAGCGTTTTGCACCTCTCCTGTGGTGGGTAATGCCCGCTCCGACTCATGAGGTGTTACTGAGCTTAAACCAGGTTCTCGCAGGATCTATACATTGAACGAGACATAAAATTTACCCAACCACCCTTCGAACCCCCTTTCAGGCAATTAACGCGCTTTATTTACACCGTAAAGACACGGATATGTGAATCAACGACATATGAAGAATGATTAGATAAATTTGCTTTCAATATACAAAACTAGTTATTAAAGTCACTAATACATACCAAATTAAAAAGTTGTGAATTCGCTCCTTGGATCGATTCCTTAACTGTTGTATGCGATGAACACGTATCTTATGCGGAATCCTAGTATGTGTGTGGATGAGACACAAAGAAGTAATTAACTGTTGATTTCTATTGATATTTGACAAGTACAAAACCACGAAATCAAACTGACAGAGTTTCCCCTCTCAAATCAGCAAAGTTCTCAAATGACAAGACCCAACACTTATATATATATATGCAATGCTCATCCGGACTAACAAACTAGCGGATGGGCTTCATCCGGACGGATGGGCCTCCATTCGGACGGATGGACTCCTAAGCCTAAGATGAAGTTACGGATGGACAGATGGCGCATTCGTCCGAATGAAGTTTGTGTCCATTCGTCCGAATGGACTGTAACTTTTATCATCTTGTTGTTTAACTCAGTTCAGCATCAGTCTTGTTTCATCTGATTAAGCTACGATACGCGATTGACGGAAGTGATAGACATACTGCACTCACAGACTCCCCCTTGGATATTACTGCAGTCAATCTCGTAGCTTTCTATCTCTCTCTGAGTATTCAAGAAGTATTGACATTTTCGGCAACACAGACTTTCCCTTTTACTCTAACAGACTCCCCGTGGATCTGCTTACAGCTTCAGCTGCTCCCCCTTTCAGTTAACTCGATCTCCAAGCTCCCCTTTCGTTAAGCTTTACGTGTTTTTCAGTATCAACACCTGGTTCTTCTCTACAAGCTCCTTCAGGATAGTTACCTGGCTCATTGATTGCAAGCTCTCCCTTGCTTTGAGCTCATCTTCAGACTCCCCCTTAGCCTCAGTTATCAGGATCGTAATTTTTTTCAACATCTGAAAATCATAACAGTTTGATAGTGAAAGTTTCTTCAACATCTAGAATTAATAACCTGGCTCTAAACATAGGTGTAACAGAATGTAGACTCCCAGAATTATCTGATTCTACTCCCCCTATCAAATAACTATATATCTGACAGTTTAAGCATCCAAACTCCTCACAAATAATCATCCAAGTCCAAATTAATGACCTTGGAGATTTCATAAAGTGTTTTTGATTTTTATATAAAACTTCAAGTTTCAAGTTAATGAACTTGTTTATTTTTAGAAACATGTTCAACATACTTAGATTTTGAAACTCAGCTTTCCAACATCGGTTGTCGAAACTAAAGTAGAAACAAAATCTTCTTGAATTTTTAAAGTTTATGCTAAAACACTCCGAAAATCTTTTTGTAATTTTTCTGTAACATAAAGCAATAAAGAAATATTTACAGACACTATTTTTGTTTGAGTTGTGTCAGAGGATCATATCAGTTTATGACAAATCACTAGCACCGTTGAGCTATAAACACTTTAAGTTCTAAAAGATTCACTTAGATTGTCAGTATACTGATCCACTTAAATTTTTACACAAAGTTCAACTGATTCGAGATACGAGATTAATGTTTTAAGCGTTTAACTTATTTGCATGTCCCGCCTTAGAATATACCCCCGTATCAAGATTCCCTAGATTCAGACTTACAGGTGAATATACTATATTGATATCTGTACTCTGGGTTAGTGCGATACCTTGAGAGCTCAGGCATGAACTACCGTTCAGTCAAAGAGATGGAGGCTCGACTTTAGGTGTGTCTCACTTAGGGATCTTCTTTACAACTGCACTTGATTTATATCTTTCGATATTTCTCAATTTTTATGTAGAGGGAAAGCTTTTACACGCATAAAGTATTATATGAGGTCTAGGCCATTGCCGACGCAAAATCAGAAGACAAGGTATAATACCCCAGATATCAAATAGTATAAAAACCTAGTATCTCAGAATCAGACAACCTCTCAAATGAGATTTTGGAGGTTATCCATATATCCGAGAGATGTTCCCTACGAGATAAGAAAGTTATTGATATTAGGTTTATATCTCGAGTTCAATCTACTAAATGTGTAAAAGTTTACTGGCATATTATAAGTGAGATCGTTTATTACATTTATCTTTCCATTTCTTTAGCAAGCTGTGACTGTCTTACTTATATACCATCATTTCCTCTTTTTACACAAAACACTTTTTGACTTTTATCATGTTTTTGGCTTTTTCAAATTTTCAAATGTTTTTGTATTTTCAAAATTCATACTCCCCCTAAAATTCAAAACATTTAGACAAATTTGACAACCCGATGCAAATAGCTTTGTCTCGCCATCCATTCTCTGCTTTAGATGCTCTGTTTTGCAGAAAGTATCCCCATGATTTACAACACACTGATTTTTAACAATGTTAAAACCATTTAATCACTTATGAAATAATCGTTTGTTCAGTCGTGAGGGTTTCGGCGTATTCAATCAACATATTTTTTAAAATTTTTGATTTTTGACAAATTTAAAACATAAACATATTTTTTTGTTTTTCAGTTTTTAAAAAAATAAAACATATTTTTTGTTTTTCAATTTTTCATTTTTAGGGTTTTTGATATATGGTTTATTTATGTACATAAAAAAACAAACACTCCCTGTTTTTTTAGTTCTCGGGGATCTGCAGCCTCCCGTGCCAGGCTACTCCGCTCTCTGATTTGACATTCGTTCGTCATCTGGAGCACCTGCAGATACAAACAATTCAATTATTTGAATAAAGCAATCCAAGCCTACTTTGACTCATGTAGCTGAACATATATTTTCCCAGGTAGAACTGGAAAATGTTAGGAAACTTTATTTGTAAGTATTGAAGAAAATCAGATTCAACTTGATCTATGAAGAAGACAACTGTCCTGAAGATCACAACAAGAAGAAGAAGATCGGATGGGACAACTGAAATGAATAGCATCTACTTCAAAGAACTACAAGTTGATCAAGAGCTGAAGAAGATTATCAGAGAAGGTCATTTCTGATGGATCTGATGATATTTCTGATGAAATATCATCAGTTTCTGACGATTCTGATCATCAGATTTTCTGATGATTTGTTCACCAGAATTTCTGATGAAGTGGTTTATCAGAAATTCTGATAAAGACCCCACTTGTCTAAAAATCAGCCCTATCCTGCCACACTTACTGAAGCAAGTTGACATTATTGGATCTCATGATAACAAAGGCAAATTGATTGTTGGATTCAATGAATATGTCAAGGCGCTACTTTTTGCAGGAATATATATGAATAAACAAATGTTTATTCATATATTCAGCCTTCTATAAATAGAAGGCTCACCAAGCAGAGAACATGAGTTGAGTTAAGCCTAGCATTCAATGCATACTATTAAACTCCAAATTGTCCTCTCACCCTCAGAATTCAAGTATTCGTTTGTAATAGTTAATAATCTTACAATCACCTTGTAAACCATTTTGTTTCAAAGTGATATAAACTTGATAATTCTATAGGTCTTGTTTCTTGAAAGTCTGATTTCCATTTCCGCACATCTTTTTCACATCTACTGAAATCACTTGCCATATTACGTGAAAAGAAGTTTTTAAGTCCAAACTGGGACAAACAATTGGTATCAGAGCAGATTGAATAAATTATTTTCAAATGATCAATCACTCATCTTCTTTTCCCTAAATATGGCCAGCTTTTAATCATGGAATAATGCTTTTAACATTGGTTCTATGTCCAAACCTCCGACTCTAGTTAGAGAGGAATACCCCCAATGGAAAATCAGGATGGTCAATTTCCTTAATGGTCATGACCGAGCTCTGTTTCAATCCATTGAAAGGGGTCCACATATACCAATGACTGAAATACCAGCTATTCCAGCAACTGACCAATCACCTGGTATCCCTGCCTCCTGAGCTCCCAAAAGTGAAATAAACTGGAGCGCAGAAGACAAGGAAAAGGTGGCTGGGGATGAAAGGGCAAAGTCACTTTTAATAATGGCTATCCCCAATGACATATTTTCACAACTTGATGCATGGGCATCAGCTAAGGAAATATGGGATCAGTTGGAAAATCTTTGTGAAGGAGGAGAAAGGATGAATAGAAACAAGAGAACAAACAATGTTTCCTCATATGAGAGGTTCAAAAGTTTACCTAATGAAAGGTTAAATGACACATATCAAATATTTACAAAACTTTTGAACGAGCTAAGGAAATTTGGAATAACAAAATCAAATGATGAAAGAAACATAAAATTTCTAGATGCTTTACCTAGAGAATGGAGAAGTCTAACCATGACTTTGTCCTCAACCTTAGAACTAGGAAATATGAGTCTTCATGACTTATACAGCATCTTGGTCCCTAGAGAGGAAGAAATATTTGAATAAACCATTCAAAGAGGGGGATCTTTAGCTCTTATCTCAAGCTCACAAAGAACAACACCTACCATTGATCCACAACCTTCAAACAGTCAAAATCTTGAAATTTCTGATACATCATCAAATTTTTCAACTTTTGCTGAAGCAATAGCACTGCTCACCAAAATATTTGAGCAAAGGTTGAGGGGAGGAGGCCAAATGTGCCAACTGTGCTCTGTAATGGATGTACAATGTAAAACAATATCAATTATCAATAAAAAAATGTGTTTTGGTGTTATTATATGTGTATTTGTGTTTGATAATTTTACGTTTTGATTCGAGTTCATTTTCAAGCTTTAAAATCGCTTTCTGTAAGGTTATACACAAACTGGTGCATAAACGTAATCAGTTTAATGCGACAAACACTCCAAAATAATGACATAGGCTTAACATACCTTAAATAACCTTTACATAACTTAGAAATAAGTTTTGGATGGTTTGGTGTGTTGAAAACAAGTTTATTCGGTCGCAGGGACTATTTGTGTCAAGCTGCGAAAGTATGCCGATTTGTTCTATATCAAACATTCCGGAACTTGATCATAAGTTAAACATGCCCTAAATATCCTTTACATAGCTTAGAAATAGGCTTTGAGGTGTTTGGTGCGCAAAAATAAACTTATTTGATCAGCAGGGACTAAAAGCGTCAAAAAGTGAATAAGTCATTTTCACGCATATCTTACGTTCTGAACATTCCCGGACATCCAAAAATTTTTGTAATCATTAAAATATTTTATTTTAGTAATTGGAATGCAAAAATACCATTCGTCGTGTAATTTGGATCGTTTTTGCGTCCGTTCGAGTTTTCGTCGTAATTAACCGAACAACGCAACCGTACGACCAAACGAACCGACATCCGGGATATTTTTGAGTATGTTTCATGTCCCCTATGCTTAAAATTCATTATTGAGCCTTGAAAATGGGTTAACGGGGTTTAAACGCGTCAAAATAGCCTAAACGAGTTGCAGGGACCAAACCTGACAATTTTCTAAAGTTTCTGGATCTGGCATGTGGTGGCGTCACGCCACTGCCTCATCTGGGCAGAAAATTCATTTTCTGCAACTTTCAGCAATTTTCAGCAACCGACTTGAAGTTCAGGGTCCAAAATGTAACTTTTTCAATACCGTGTGATGGTTTTTGGACACCCCTAGTATTCCAAAACCATGTGTCTTACATGTGCGGTCCAGATCGAAGCTCAATTATCGAGGAACGATCCTAACGGTTCTTCAAACTCTATAAATACCCACCATTTTCACTTCATCTTCGTCACAATTGATCTCAAACTTCTTCTCTAAGTTGAAGCTCTCCTTGTGAAGCTTCATACCTGAGAATTTTTGAGTTCAAATCCTCATTGCGTGGACCATTTGTAAGTTTCCTTCATGCTTGTTCATCTTTTTCAAGCATGAAAGTCAAACAGTGTTTGACTTTCTGCTTTGACCACGAATTGGTCAACACAATGTTCGTTTGAACTTTGCAACGTGAGCGTAATCATGATGGTTATAGTCCCTTGTGACTATACCTACTGATTACCACGTTGATTAGGAGTAGTGACGAGTCATAGTTTCAGTCAAAATGCGTATTTATGCGTATTTTGCAACCAAACTATTCTTGGGTATCAAATCCCTTTGTTTTGATATCAAAACCTGTTTTCTAACTTAGTTAAACATGTTTCAACATGTTTAGCTCGTCACTTTTAGTCTAGTGCTTGTATAGGGTCGTAAGATAAGTGGTCTTAACAACCGCTTAGACTTTCGAACCCGACCCGTTTGGTCGATCATTAGGATCCGACCAAGCATATTATGTAACCATAGTTGCATAGGGAATAACCTTCCTAGGTTATACCTTATGGTCACTTGGTTTAATTAGTTGTATGATAGATAGTTTATATGCCTTAGGTAAATGACGAAAATGCCCTTTTCATGCATAATTGGTAATTAAGCATATGTGACTTAACTTTTGTCACTTAAACTAATTATGTAACATGTTTAGGCATATAATACTTGTCATAGGACTAGTTAGACGTCTCGAACGTGCATTTGCGCGCACGACGCGTTAAAGTAGCGTAAGTTACCTTAATGGGTTGTAACGGGTTAAAAGCACTTAGGTTAGGTTCCATTTTAGAATGTAGGCTTTGTTAAACCATATCATATGAGTCCCAATACTCATTTGGTTTACAAGACCTCATTCTATCCGATCTTCCGATTTAGGTGTCGATTTATTTAACTAGTAATCCGATTACTAGGTACTACTTGATTTCCTTGTTTTGCTTGAGCTTGTTGAGTTCTTTGGATTGATGATACTTTGCACTTCGATGTGAGTACATAGTTCCCCTCTTTTTACTGTTTTCGATGTTTTTAACGATGGTTTTCAAAATGATTAATATGGTTTATCTAAAACTAATAACGATTTCGATAATGTGAACAAACTTGTTGGGCGTAGTTACATAACAAATGACATTCATTAACATTGATCAAGCCGACCAGTATTAGGTTATGGCACCATAGGATCTGAAAAATCCCGTTTTCAGACTGCACCCATGTTATGTGTGGGGGTTATGTGGGTAACGACTGAATCTGTGATTGTTAATTTAGCCTTTGGTGGTTTATTAATGCGAGAGTAGCGATGGACGAGTTGCGAAGGTTTGGATGTTATTAGCGAGACGACCAAAAGTAGTTTTCACAATTAAAATGAGAGCGATTTTGGAACAACTAAATGATTTTGGAACGATTTAAACAAATTGAACAAACGATTGGTTTTTGGTTAGTGTTTAGATAATGGGACGGGTGTAATGTGATGAAAACAAGGTAGATGCGCCGCTGGTACTTCTTATATATAAGTGTTTTCATCATATTACATACCGTGGCGTTATTTAGTTCACTTGGGTAAACGATTTTGAAACGATGTCACACAACGATGTTTTCTAAGTAATATAAACCATACGAGTTTTACTAACGAGATGATTTACAATTTGATTTAATTAAACAAATGTTTTGGGTTAAGAATCATGGCTGCGAGATTTTATAAACTATAACCTGCTTGATTTGAGTTGGTTAATTAAGTTGCAATACTATATACTTTTTAAAACAAGGTTTTTAATGAGGTATTGCAACATATATACGAGCCATGAATCCGACACTCTCATAAAACCTATGTGCTCGCCAACATTTCTTGTTGACTTTGTTTTTACATATGTTTAAGGTGTTGATTGAATGATGTTGACTGCTAGGATACATGCTCACATAGGATCTGGACAAGGCCTTAGTGACCTAATAACGATGATAGTCTATGTTTAACTTGTTTGTTTAAAATTTCAAGAAAATGTAAATGTTTAACTTATAAATAAAACGAAACTTTTTGAATCCATGGTTGCGAAACAATAATTCTGTTGCTCCACTCCCCGACGTTTCCGCTGCGGTTTCGTTGTTTTGACGCGGTCGGGGTGTGACACCAAAGATACCAGAGAAGTGACAAAGGGAGGATGGATGGAAGATCTAAGGAAGAAGATAGATCTAAGGATAAAGGGAAGGCTCAAGTTGTGTGTTACAAGTGCAAGTAGAGAGGTCACTATGCATCAGAATGCAAGACCAAGAAGCTCAAGGATGTTGCTGACTATGAGAAGAAGCTAGAAGAGGCAAAGAAGCAGCAACAAGTCAGCTTAATTGCTAGGACAGATACATGGCTATCTGATGATTCTTCTGATGTAGAAGAAGAAGAAATGGCTAATTTCTGTCTTATGGCACTTTCTGATGACCTACCAGAAACTTCAGGACAAAAGGTAAATTTAGATAATCTTGATCTTGAAAACAAGCTAAACAAGCTCATGTCAGATTTTCTAAATCTGCAAGATAAACAGCTGTCAGATAGTAAAAAATCTGATGAGTTGCAAAGGACCATGAATAAAATCATACTTGAAAACCAATTACTCATAGAAGAAAGTTTAGATCACAGAGCTAAAATTGAGTTCTATGAAAGTGAAAGTAAAGATCTTTACAAGAAAATTAATGATAAGGAAATAAATGTAAAAGGTTTTCAACAGGCTAAAGAATTCATAAACTTCATTGAGTCCACACCAAAGAACAAAGGAGAGGGTTTGGGATATGTAAAAATAAGAAATAGCAAACCCACTGTCTTTGTAAAAGCAACCCATCAGATTTCTGATAAATTTTCATCAGAATCTGACTTTGAATCATGCAAATCAACCTGTTCTGAATACTCTTTTGAAAAACCCAACTTCAAAGCAAAAATAAGTGAATGCAACCAAAAATCTTTGAATACTCCAGAAGCAGTTCACTCATCTTTTCAAAATTATCCACTCATTCCATCACAAGAAAGAATATCAGAAAATTCTGATAAAGAATCTTGTATGTGTGTTGACATACTGAAGCTTGTTCAACACCATCTCCAAAAGAAAAATGAAAAATATGTTTATGGCTCAGCATATAACAGATATTCTGATGAAAGGCCATCAAGAGAAAACAACATGATTAAAATCTCATCAGAAAGAGTACCCAAGCAAGTCTGGGTACCAAAACCCTCTAATTTTTCCATTTCAGGACCATCATGTGCAGCAGATCTGGTACTGTGATTCAGGAAGCTCTAAGCACATGACTGGGGACAGGAGCTTACTCAGCAACTTTGTTCCAAAGCTGGGTAGAATGGTAAATTTTGGAAATGGAGTAAAAAGGGAGGATCATGGGATATAGATGTATAAGGTATGGATGTTTGACCATAGAGAAAGTAGCCTATGTTGAAGGCTTAAAGTACAATCTGCTAAGTTGTGGTCAATTATGTGATAAATGTCCTTTAGATAACCTTATTACCAGAAAAATGCTTGATGAATTGTTTAAGTTATAATTTAAAAAAAACTGATAAATCGCCAGAAAATCTGATAAAATATCAGAAAATCTGATGTATCATCAGAAAATGATATATCATCAGAAATTCTGATGAATCATCAGAAATTCTTGAAATTTTTCAGAAAAACAGGTGAATAATCAGAATCATCATTGATCATTAGAACAAATTCATGCATGTCATCATTCTTATTCATATCTCATGTTTACATATTTACAGACCATAGTTTTTGATGTTTTTTTCCCTCATTTTCTTTTAATATTTTTGCATATTTGTTTAGTGTTGATAACGTCATTTGACAGAAAATTTATGGGAACTCGTTAATGGGTATGAAACTTTCTCTCTCCTTCATTAATTACACCCCATCAATAATAAGGAGATTGAAGTGACATATTGGTAGGTAATCATGATATATTATCAGAAAATGGCCGCCTAAATCATTTAATGCAGGAGAGGTGCAGAAGAAGTTTATCTCTGATATACCTTTTACCTTCTGTTAGTTAATTAAATAACAAAGATTGTGGTGGACAAAATCTATAAGTAGGTAGATTTCATTTATGGCAAATTTTAAGTTTACTATAAATAATCACCACTTTGAGCTGAAACTGTCAACTTCACACAAGAAAAACTCTAGAAATTAAAGCTGAACACTTCTTCTTCATACCTTCTCACACTCACAAAAAATGTCTACCATCAAAGCTGAACACTTCCCACTTCCTTATCATCCTTATCACAACCTCAGATTGAGGACCAACCTGGAGGGTCCTCAATGGGAAGGATGCAAATCTGTGCTGAATATGATCATGGGGAGTGTTATGTTGATTTTCTGCTTATATATCCTGAATAATATTCTGACTATGTTCCTTTTGTTGTGATCAGGATACCGGATCAGGATATTGGTAACATCCTGATGCAGTATCCTGGTAGTGACTAATTAATTCACGTGCAGATTAATGAAGCAAGTTTATAACGTTCAAGTGGACTTCTTCTCCCAAAGACTCGGGCAAATCTGTTGGAATAGGAACGTTGAAGCCGGAAGACGTGGACTACAACGTTCACAAAGGGAATATTTGTTTTTATCCTGGAATTATAGGCTAGTTAGTTAGCTTTCTTTTACTATAAATAGGATTGATCGGATCAGATAAGGACACACACAATTCATCGTACACTCTTACTCTTTAGCTGCAATCACTCACAAACACTCACACTTGTATTAAAATCGCATAGTAACACCTAGTCGATCTGTATCATATCCTGCACTGTATCCTGATATTTGAAGTAATAAGAAGAACAAGGCAGCTGTGATTGTCAGCTCCCGAGGTTTTGTGCTAGCGATCTAGATTGATCAAGGGCTTTCCTCGTACATCTCGTGTCACCCTTTACGTTTTTGCTCATTGTTTGATCATAGATACAGCTCGATATCCTGAGCCGTATCCTGAAAACTGTTTTTGTTAACAACTTAGTCAGCATATATTTTTCAAGTACTTCTAGCACACTACCTCACTTAACTAATTTGATCACTTAATTACTTAGGTAATTTTTGACCAAAACAATTTGGCGCCCACCGTGGGGCAAGTGGTGCTATTTCTACTAAAAACTTTTGCAAAATCATTACTTGGTTTTTTATTTTCCAAACTTTTTGCTACACTATTTTCAAATGGCCTCAAGATCAAACATGAGCTCTTCTACCATGTCTGCCACAACTTCTGCAACCATTGGTTCGGTGCTTCCGCCACCTCCAAGGATGCAAGCCTCTTCACAGCCTCAGGATCTTTCAAGGGGAATAGAAACTCATGTGGCTCGGGATGTTATCCCCACTCGGAATGTTCAAGGATCCGCTGTCTCAGGGGTACTCCTATTTTGGCTTCTAATGATGAAATTCTGACTTTGTTTGGCAGTATACAGGATCAGAAGAAGCTGCAGTAGGAAACAAATCAAATGCTAATAAGAGAAATACAGCTCTTGAAATCTGGTCCGAGTAAGCCTGCTAAGGATATTGTCACTCCCCTGCAGCCAAGAGCATTGAACTTCAGTTCAACAGTGTACACCGAGGATAATAGGGGCAATATTGTGCCTAGTCATTCCCAGAATCATACTCCTGAGATACCCTATTCAGTTTGGGTGTCAACTATGAGAAGTTCAGGATATGGCCAGAATCCTCAGACTGGTAACGTGTCTAACAATGCTAATACCCTTGTTACTAACGGTCTTGGATCTTTGTAGGATGCAGGTATGACATCAACATTTTCTAGGGAGCTTCAGAAATTGAAGGACATGATATCCAGTGTACATGGGGTGGTCCAGCCAATTCCAGAAGTGTCCCAGGACAGCCACAGGATATCCCGGTTTGCACATCCTATCTATGATGCTGAAATCCCAAAAAGATTTCAAACCCCCCAACATGAAGCTCTGTGACGGAACTACGGATCCTGAAGAGCATATTGCTCAGTATAGGGAAAGGATGGAAATTAATCCTATCCCCCCAGATCTCAAGGAAGCATGCCTCTGCAAGGTTTTTGGTTCTACCTTAACAAGATCAGCCTTAAAGTGGCTCTTGAATGTTCCACCTCATTCGATTACATCGTTTGCTCATTTAGTCAATTTATTTAATAGTCAATTTTCTTGTAGTCGAAGTTTCGAAAAGCTAACCAGTGATCTCTACAGGATAACTTAAGGACCTTAGGAATCCTTGAGAGATTATGTGAACAAGTTTAGCAGGGAATCTCTGGACATCCCACACCTTGATGTTGCAACAGATGTGCAAGTATTCAAAATGGGTTTGCAAAAGGATTCCCAATTTTACCAGGATCTTGTAATGAATCCCTGCAGGACCCTGGATGAAGCTCGGAACACGGCTTTAAGATATATTCGGCTGGAAGATGACAAGAAGATGCAAGAGAGGATGAACTCATCTTCATCCTACGAATCAACCAACAGGAAGTCAGAATCCTCTTACAAGCCATACCGCTCTAAGCCATATGGAAGAAGTGACAGTAAGAAAGTGAATGCTGTTGAAGACGAGGATCCTGAGGAGTATCCTGAGTTATCAGAATATTGTTTTTCTGTTAATATATCTGAACTGATGTATGCTATGCAGGGTTTAGGAGACAAAGCAAGGTGGCCTAGGAAGAACCAACAGAAAGCTGATTGGAAGGATAAATCCAAGTGGTGTGCCTTCCATGAGGATTTTGGACATGTTACAGAAGATTGCATTGTCTTGAGGAAAGAAATAAGCTATCTGCTGAGCAAAGGATATCTGAAGGATCTCTAGGGAAGAAAGAAGAATAAGGGTCAGGATACTGAGAAGGATCCTGAACGAGCAGCATCACCTCCTGCGGATGCCAAGATAATTAACTTTATTTCAGGAGGATCCGATATCTGTGGGACCTCTTATTCTGCAGCAAAAAGACATGCAAATGAGGCTAAGGCAGAAAAGGGAGATAAGCCGACCAGGATGTCAACCCTCATAACTGATAAAGTGATCACGTTCGACAGTGATGACAGGGATACTGTCCAGGATCCTCACCATGATGCTTTGGTAATAACTTTATATGTTGCTAATCATTTTGTGCGCAAGATACTGGTGGATAATAGTAGCTCCGTCAACATAATTCAGCTGGAAACACTGAAGAGGATGAATGTATCCCCGATGGATATTACTTCAAAATCCACTGTGCTTGTTGGGATCAGTGGAGAAGCCAGGAATACCGTGGGAGAAATAAAGTTGCTTGTGTATGTTGAAGGGGTCAACTCAATGCAACGCTTCTGTGTCATGGACTCCTTATCCTGCTATAATATTATATTAGATAGGCCAAGGATCCATGATATGATAGTTGTGCCATCTACCTATCACCAATGCATCAAGATACCTACCCCTTGGGGGGTTGTTGATGTGTGTAAAATGCAACATATAAATTACATCAAATGAGGCATAAAACTAACCCTTTTTAAGTACTAATATTGGAAAAAGAGTGTTTTTGTCTTCCTTTTGTATTTTCAGGATTAAATGAGCTCAAAAACGCAAAAGAAGCAAAAAGACAGCTAAATCCAACATAAATACAAGAAAAGGAATATTAGTGGACTGCCCGACCCCTCAACGGCACCTTCCAAAGCAAAATAGAGAAATCAGAAGACTGAACACGCCCCGTGCTCAGCCAGCACGGGGCCGTGCCCAAGAAGCAGCAGAAAAGACAAACCTATAGAAGCTTCTATTGCCCACCACAGGCCGTGCTCAGCGGACACGGGGGCGTGTCGAAAGTACAGCAGGCGCATTTATTGTAATTGCGAATTACAATTAATGAGGAGAGAGATTGTCAGACGGACACGGGGCCGTGCCCAGCGGACACGGGGCCGTGCCCAGCTCTCTGTTCAGCCTATAAATAGGAGTGCTTGGATTCATTTCATCTCATCCCTTGGCACACCACCTCTCTCACACTTCATCCACCACCCACCACCATCACAACACCATCATCCACCACCATCATCCATTGTCCATCGTAGAGTGTGTGAGTCGTCTCGGGATCCAAGATTGATCGTAAGAGTTCTTGACAATCAAGGCCATGTTTGCCTAAGTCTCTTACATCACTTGGTGAAGACAAAGTGTCTAGTATAATACTTTTTATTTCTAATCTTTTGCACTTTTTATTTGGTTTTGTATTAATGACTTTAATAACTAGTTACTTATGTTGAAGGTGATCTTTCCTTATCGTTTGTCCGTGGTGTCTTGGCATTATTTTACTGTCTATATAAAATAAAGGATTTTCACCATTCATATCTCCACGGTCTATATGGAGATATGTTGACTACCTGGTCGGGGGTTAAGGGAACGGTTTGGTAAAGGTCTTGCCATTGTTCAGCGTTTAGAGGTCCTGCAATGGACCTGGGTCAAATTTAGTAGGACCTCCTTCAATACTTCACGGTATTGGATGGCGGGGGTCCAAACTCTTTGATCCCCTCATAAGTTAACTACTATTAATACTATAACCCGGCTATTTAGGACTGTATCCCTGCTGACTCAGACTACTTAGCCGAGGGTAACGTCACCGCCAAAAGCGGGGCCTACCATAATACTGCATTAATAACTTAATTCATTATCTTCCAATAATCCACCCTTTTAGGATTGTATCCCTGCTGACTCAAACTACTGGGGTGAGGGTAACGTCACCTTCAAAAGAGGGGCCTACTACAATAACTAAGATAATCCCTTAATTATGTGCAAAAGTGCGGAAATAATCAAAGGTTATACTAGATACGAGTCGGAACCAAGTGATTCATCTTGTCTATCTGTTTTTCTTTATTTTTATTTTTAGCATTTTAGTTAGTTTTTAATTTTCTTAGTTTAAAACATTTTTCTAAACTTTTATTTTGGTTAGACGTTGAGGATAAACTGGTACTAAAAGCTCTTGTGTGCTTGGACGACCTCGGTATCTTACCAACGCTATACTACACTCAACGATGGGTGCACTTGCCCATATGTGTGTTTAGTGTTAGTGAAATATCGTGTTTTATAAATTTAAAACTTGGCTAAAATAAGTGTTAAAAAGGGCTTAAAATATACACCTAAAATAAGTAACACTTCGCACGCATCAAGTTTTTGGCGCCGCTGCCGGGGACACAAGGATTTTAAGAAAGTTTAAAATCGACGGCCTAATCAGTTTTTTCAAAACCTTTTCAAAACGCGCGCACATTTTTCTGCATTTTAGTTTAGTTTGCATTTACAGAAGCCTGAACACGGGGCCGTGCTCACTGAACACGCCCCAGTGCTGCATATTTTTAGTTAGATACCCAGATACAGAGTCTGAACACGGGGCCGTGCTCACTGAACACGCCCCCGTGCTCAACGTGACCAGTAACTTTAATTAAAACACCCAGATACAGAACCTGTACACGGGGCCGTGTTCACCAGACACGGGGCCGTGTCCAGCCTTCTGTTTCAGTCTTTGTTTTCGTTTTCTGGTCCCGAGACTCAGTTGTGGTCTGCTGAGTGATTCTTATGGATCAATACTCAGGAGGTTACAACTACACCTATGATGAGGATGATTATAGGGGTAATTATTGCACTAATTGTCGTAATACACGTTCGATTCAAAATAATCACTCGTATCAACCATCCAATTCATACGCTTACTATGAGGAGCCCAGGTACGAGCCATCAACTTCATACACATCCTATGAAGACCAAAGGTATGAACCTCCTCCCTCATACTCATATTTTGATGAACCAAGGTATGAGCCTTCTTACTCATACTTTGAGGAACCAAGATATGAGCCACCACCTTCATATGCTTGTTATGAGGAACCTTGGCGTGAACAACCCACCTCATATGAGTATTATGAAGAACAAAATTACGAACCTTATCCATCATATGCTTACAATGAAGGACAATGGTGTGAACCATCAACTTCATATGGGTATTATGAGGAACAAAGGGTCGAACAACCGGATTCAAGCTTAGAAAATAATGATTCTTTTTCTATAACCGAAGTAACCGATAGGATATTAGAACACATTAGAGTTATCGATCGATGTATAAAAGAAGCTCGCGCAAGGGAAGAGGAGTCCCATGCAAGAGAAGAATTAAAAAAGGAAGAGATAACTAAAAATGAAAAAATGGAAGAACAAATAAGTGAAAAACCGACACATGAGTTAAACAACGAAAAAGGTGAGTCCAACAACGTTAAAATCCAAGAAGAGTCTAATTTTGAAGAAATTAATCTCTTGACACCTTCTTTCGAAAATCATTGTTTAGTACCCACTCATGCTAAGTTTTTAAAAGAGTTAAACACTAACACTAAAATTGACGAAACGGTAAGTGTTAAGTTAACTAATGATCAAACTTCGCTAATAAAAGAAGACCCATTTGAAATTAACATCACACCGGTTCCATGTTTCTTTCAAAATTCGTTTATTAGTAATGTCACAATCGATAAAGATCTTTGTGTTAACATAATGCCTAACTACATTTTCGAAAAATTAAGTATTAGTGATTTTTCTCCACTTCAAATACCCATTTTTCTATCCAATCGGAAAGTAATAAAATCAATCGGTATAGTTGAAGATGTTTTGGTCCAAACAAATCAAATGGTAATCCCAACCGACTTTGTCATCCTCGATGACGCTCCTCTAGTGTTGGGACGACCATTTGTAAAAACTCACGAAGCATTGAAAAACCGGAAGTTCAACAATTTACCTCTTCAATTAGGGGCATTTAAAAGAAGTGTCGATCTCGAACGATCAATGAAATATCCATTCGGCAATAATGACCCCCTAATTGAAGATGAAGATGAACCACCCGATACAAGTGAAGAGATTGACCACTTTGTTGAAGAAGAGGTCGCCATAGAACAAACTTTTAAAGTTCTTGATCGAAACGAGCAACCAAATAAGGAGTCTCCTAAAGACCCACCACTTGAGCTCAAAGAACTTCCAAAAGGTTTGGAATATGCTTTTCTAGACAAAGATGGTAAGTTACCTGTAATTATTTCCTCTAAATTAGATAACTTAGAAAAAGAAAAACTAATAAATCTTTTGAAAAAACACAAAAATGCAATAGCTTGGAAACTTGTTGACATAAAAGGAATTAGTTCTTCTATGTGCACACACAAAATTTTGATGAATGATGACTACAAATCAGTCATACAACCACAACGTCGAGTAAATCCAAATGTTCAAGAAGTGGTTAAAAACGAAGTCATCAAATTACTTGACGCCGGACTTATCTATCCTATTTCCGATAGTCCTTGGGTAAGTCCCGTTCAAGTAGTTCCAAAGAAAGGAGGTATGACGGTAATTACTAACGAAAAGAATGAATTAATACCAACAAGAACCGTCACAGGATGGAGAGTATGTATAGATTATAGACGATTAAATGAAGCAACAAGAAAGGATCATTTTCCTTTACCCTTCATTGATCAAATGTTAGAAAGATTATCCGGTCATAAATTTTACTGTTTCTTGGATGGTTTTCAGGTTACTTTCAAATCCCGATAGCACCCGAAGACCAAGAAAAGACAACTTTCACATGTCCCTATGGAACTTTTGCTTATCGACGCATGCCGTTTGGTCTATGTAATGCCCCCGCAACATTCCAACGTTGCATGGTAGCCATTTTCCATGACATGATAGAAAAGACAATGGAAGTCTTCATGGACGACTTTTCTATCTTTGGGGATCCATACGACCAATGCCTCGATAACCTTGAACGAATGCTATCCCGATGTGAGGAAACTAACCTCGCCCTTAATTGGGAAAAATGCCATTTCATGGTAACGGAGGGAATAGTACTCGGTCACAAAATCTCAAGCGAAGGAATGGAGGTGGATCGAGCCAAAATAGATACCATTTCTAGATTACCACCTCCATCCTCCGTAAGGGCTATTAGAAGTTTCCTAGGGCATGCTGGATTTTATAGGCGGTTTATCAAAGACTTTTCAAAGATCTCAAGGCCTCTAACAAAATTACTTGAAAAAGATGCTCCTTTCATCTTTGACAAGGATTGCAATCAAGCATTTCTAACCCTAAAGGAAATGCTAGTCAATGCACCTATCATGATAGCACCTGATTGGAAATTTCCTTTCGAAATCATGTGTGATGCTAGTGACTTTGCAGTTGGAGCTGTCTTGGGACAGAGAAAAGAAAAGCATTTCCACCCAATATATTATGCTAGTAAAACACTTAGCAATGCACAAGAAAATTACACAACAACTGAAAAAGAGTTACTAGCTGTGGTATTTGCTTTTGATAAATTTCGTTCTTATCTTGTTCTTTCTAAAACTATAGTCTATACAGACCATGCAGCCATTCGATATCTCTTTAAGAAGCAAGACGCAAAACCACGTTTGATTAGGTGGATTCTACTCCTCCAAGAATTTGACATTGAAATCAAGGACAAAAGAGGAGCAGAAAATACCACAGCAGATCATCTTTCACGCTTAGAAGACCCAGCTTTGGAAGCAACCAGGGACGAACAAATCAACGAAAAATTTCCAACTGAGTCCCTGGAAATGGTGGAATATAAGGAAGAACCATGGTACGCCGACTTTGCTAACTACCTAGCTAGCGGTATAGTCGCAAAAGGATGGCCACATCATCAAAGAAAAAAATTCTTTGCCAATGTGAAACACTACTTTTGGGAAGATCCATATCTTTTCAAAATGTGTGCCGACCAACTCGTCAGACGATGCGTACATGGTAGTGAAGCACGAAGAATTCTCCGCCATTGTCATGAAGGTCCATACGGAGGACATCATGGTGCTGCCAGTACCGCGCGAAAGGTATTCGATTCAGGATTTTATTGGCCAACCATTTACAAAGATTCTCAAAATCTTGTAAAGACATGTGATGCTTGCCAAAGAACAGGTAATATTTCTTCCAAAAACGAAATGCCACAAAATGGCATTCTTGTTTGTGAAATTTTTGATGTATGGGGACTCGACTTTATGGGACCTTTCCCACCATCGAAAGGAAACAAATACATACTTGTGGCAGTAGATTACTTGTCTAAATGGGCCGAGGCCGAGGCACTTCCAACAAATGATGGAAGAGTAGTGGTAAGATTTCTGAAAAAATTATTCTCTCGTTTTGGCACACCTAAAGCTTTAATAAGTGATAGAGGTACCCATTTTTGCAACCATCACCTTGAAAAAATTTTAACAAGATATGGGGTCTATCACCGGGTTTCGACAGCATATCACCCTCAAACAAACGGACAAGCCGAAGTGACTAATAGAGGGTTAAAACGAATACTCGAAAAAACCGTAGGGTTAAATAGAAAGGAATGGGCTGATAAATTAGATGATGCTTTATGGGCTTTTCGAACTGCTTATAAAACAACGATAGGTACAACCCCATATAAGCTAGTCTATGGAAAAAGTTGTCATTTGCCAGTAGAAATTGCACACAAAGCCTACTGGGCAATCAAAAATGTAAACTTAGATCTAGAATTTCCTGGTAAAAATCGATTTTGTCAAATAAATGAATTAGACGAGCTTAGGAATTATGCGTACTCAAACTCCGAGATTTATAAGGAAAGAATGAAAAATTTACATGACAAACATATTAAACCTAATGAATTTCGGGTAGGAGATTTAGTTCTTTTGTTTAATTCACGACTTCGATTATTTCCTGGTAAATTAAAGTCTAGGTGGTCAGGACCTTTTTCCGTCACCCATATTTTTCCACACGGTGCAGTAGAAATTAAACCTCGAAATGGGCCACCATTTAAAGTCAATGGCCAACGGCTGAAACTCTATCAAGGATTTATTGAGGATGAGGAAGAAGAGATCTCGCTTCAAACCGTGGAAGAATAAAAACATCATGCCTGGTAAGTTACGAACGATTGAGACGACAAAATAAAGCGGTAAGTTTTCTAAACCATAGCTTATGGGAACAAGGGGCACTCACACGCGCACATAAAAAAAAAATGCTCGGCACGAGGCCGTGTCCGCTGGACACGGGGCCGTGTTCGCGCTGCAGACGGGATAAAACCCCTTTTTCAAAACAGTTTCTTCATTCCACACGCCCCGTTTCCCCACAAAAGCTCTGGTTCCAGTCGATTTTTCACGAAATTTCGACGTCTCTTACCGATCTAACAACGTCAAGGTATGATTCTATCGCTCTTAGTAGTTAGATTAGTTACTTGCATGTAGTTAAAACACCACAAATTTGGGGAAGAATCTAGGGTTCTTGATGTTCATCCGGATCGAACCTAAAATTTTAGCCTAAATCTGCTTGCATTTAGTTAGATTAGTGTTAAGGGGAGTAAATACACTTAAATTGTTCATAGATTCACCCGATTTCTTACAAAAACCCCAAACCCTTGTTCTTGAACCGAAAAAGATAAAATTGATAAGGTAAACGGGATATTTTGGGAAAAACGGTGTTTAGGGTTTAATTTTCGGGGGAAACCGCACCTATTGGACCAAAAATTTTCAAGTCTTCGAAACCGGGTCGAAAAATGAAGTTTTTGAGTAACAGACCTCTAGACACGGGGCCGTGTCCGCTGGACACGGGGTCGTGTCCAGCCAGCTGTTTGCAGTTTTGTCCGAAAACATTTCTGTTTCGTGCTAATCTTTGGTGTATTCTTTCAGATGGCAAAATTCACAAGGTTCAATGCAAGTGAGCTTGATGCAAGGGCAAGGTATGAGGTTCTTCAAACAAGACCCGAAGAGTACCCCAGGAGAGCTTGCACGGATCTGTTAACCTTGGTAAACCAGCTGAACCGATTCAACAACATCGTTACGGGACCACTAGCTGTTGCATTAAACACTAGGCTTCGGTCGGTGCATCAATGCACCATGGAGTTCTACAGTACCTTCAACTTCAATTCAAGGTGTGACCCATTCGACAATGAAGGGGTTGTATTTCGGTGTGGAGGGACAATGTACTCGATCTCCATGGCACAGTTTGGAGCCATAATAGGTCTATACCAAGAAGAGGAATCGGGAAACGAAGAAAATACCGGGGGATTACGAGACTTGGAGGGAAATGAAAGACAAGTCGCATGGGCTCAAATCGGTGAAGGAATCTACGACCCTCGTAGCACCAAGAGTACGAAGCTAAGGGATCCGCTCTATCGCTACATTCACAGGATCCTCACCTACTCTCTAAACCAATGTCACGACAGTAGCGGTGTTGTAGGGTTGAAAGATTTGGTTGTCCTCCACTGTATCCACAACCAAAAGCCCCTCGATGTTCCGTATCTCCTGTTAAGAAACATGCATCTCAACCGCCTTGCTCGAGCTCCAACGCCTATCTTCTTCGGAGGATGGGTGTACCGTCTTTGTAAGCATTACACGCAAATTCCAAGAGCCTTTGAAAGAAGCCCATGGTCGGGACGAGTTGACTACCACATTTGCCGAGCCATGAACTTACTCTATGAGGCGGAAGACGGAACAGTGAGTTTCCAAAGAACGCAAGGCTATGCATGGAACCCACAGGAGGCCCTAGTTCTACACGCACCGCCTCCCCACCACCAGTATCCACCCCATGGTGATCAGGGTCAATCCTCCTCACAAGGAGGCGGTTTTCCTAATTTTCAAAGCTTACATGATCTTATGCAGGAAAACCTCATGTGTACTAGGAACGCCTACAACCTCGCCAACAACACATACCACCGGGTCGGAGCTATTGAACGCAACATCAACGATATACAAGACGATATCAGCAGCATCCGGGAGTACATGGCGGGGCATGGGGATGGAGGTGATGAGAGCGATGAAGATATGGAGTAGAGGGTTTGGAGGAGCAGGAGCGGGTTGATGGCGAGCCCACAGGTTTAAGTCCCTTTATCTATCGAACGATTGGTGGCCTGCGTGCCAGAAGTTGAACAATTTACTTTCCTTAAACACTTTTATTTTCCGTTTTATTTTTCTTTTACTTTATGCTTGGTACAATTAACTGTGGTAATGTAGGATGTTTGTATTGCTTGGTGTGGTATTAAGTGATGAAACATGTACAAACCAAGGCTTGGGGTGCTAAGCCTCAGCACTTATAGGGCCAGGATGGAAAAACCGGAGGAAGACACCTGTTTTTCAGGCTTTCAGACTGTCCACACGGGGACGTGTCCAGCCAACACGCCCCCGTGCTCATCTCCCAGACCTGCTGTTTGGCTTCTGTTCTGCAGAATTTTGTCAGACACGTGGCCGTGTCCAGTGGACACGGGGCCGTGTCCACCTTCTGTAAGTTCTCGTTACTGGCACCTGAACACGGGGTTGTGCCCACTCAACACGGGGCCGTGTTCAGTGCCCAGTAACACAAATTTTTGCTTTTTAAACACTATTTTACACATCTAATCAACCTAAAAATTTATTTTTGGGACACATTGAGGACAATGTGTAATTTAAGTGTGGGAGGGATGCTTAAACCTTGAATTTTGCAAGTCCTAAATACAAGCCTTGCACAAAACTCTATTGGAACCGCTAATCACCCCAAATAACTCGGGAAATTCAAGTTCTCAAAAAGGTTATATTTTTACGAATTTACAACCAATAGCGTAGTGATAAAAAGAACCAACATAAGAAAATTATGAAAAGGCATAGCAAACTTATTTAAAATTTGATTATATATACTTGATCACATAAAAACCCATTCCCACAAAAGTGAGTTTTGAGCCTTTATTGAGCACACAATTACATATCATTTAACTAAATGCTCATTTTTCGTTTCTTGTGTGAATAGCCGCTTGGTTCTTACGACTCTAGAACTTGCCATGACAATACATTCCCGGTCCTTATCAACAAAAACCCTTTGAGTAAGTAAATGATGGAGGCATTAGGACTAACCCTTTTTATTTCTACACCATTATTTTTCTTTTTCTTTTACCACCTACCCAAAAATCCCCCTAGTTAGCCCCTTTGAGCCTAAACCTTTTCGTTTCATCACCCAAACAAAAACCCTTTTACCCACCAAAACCTTTTTTATTTTTACCCTTTATTTTAGTAACAAGTTCGGTTCTTCGTAAAAATATATATATATATATATATATATATAATTGTGTGATAATGATGAAGCAAAAAGAAAATAAACAAACAAGTTAATCAAAAATAACTTAGTTTGAATAAAAGCTTCATCAAAATAAAAAGTTGCAAAAATACGAAAACCGACACTTGTTACGCTTTTAGCCCTTTTTCTACTAACCACTAACCCAACCACCTACCTTTAACCCTAGCCTAACCCTTAACCCGCAAAGTCCTCTTGATATCTACAAAGGTATAAAAGTTAAAAAGGAGGAGGATTGATTTCTTGGCAAGCCTATGGTAGGAATAAGTTCCATGCCGCTCTCGAGTGATTCACTAAAAATACACCTTCGGCCGAGTGTGAGTGATTTCCCCGTGAGGTATGTGAACTTGTTTATAAATAGAATTTTAAAAAGGCATGTTATGCCCAAATAAGTAATTTCTTTTATGAAAAGTTCTAAATAAATCATTACGAATAGGAGTGTAAATAAATAAAAATAAAACCCAAAAAGATCTTGGAAATCCCGACACTCTACGAGAAGCCCAAAACCTTCTCTTCTACCTATTCCATTTGGGAGTGTAAGCCACATATTAAAGAGTTTTGCTTGAGGACAAGCAAAAATTCAAGTGTGGGGGTATTTGATGTGTGTAAAATGCAACATATAAATTACATCAAATGAGGCATAAAACTAACCCTTTTTAAGTACTAATATTGGAAAAAGAGTGTTTTTGTCTTCCTTTTGTATTTTCAGGATTAAATGAGCTCAAAAATGCAAAAGAAGCAAAAAGACAGCTAAATCCAACATAAATACAAGAAAAGGAATATTAGTGGACTGCCCGACCCCTCAACGGCACCTTCTAAAGCAAAATAGAGAAATCAGAAGACTGAACACGCCCCGTGCTCAGCCAGCACGGGGCCGTGCCCAAGAAGCAGCAGAAAAGACAAACCTATAGAAGCTTCTATTGCCCACCACGGGCCGTGCTCAGCGGACACGGGGGCGTGTCGAAAGTACAGCAGGCGCATTTATTGTAATTGCGAATTACAATTAATGAGGAGAGAGATTGTCAGACGGACACGGGGCCGTGCCCAGCGGACACGGGGCCGTGCCCAGCTCTCTGTTCAGCCTATAAATAGGAGTGCTTGGATTCATTTCATCTCATCCCTTGGCACACCACCTCTCTCACACTTCATCCACCACCCACCACCATCACAACACCATCATCCACCACCATCATCCATTGTCCATCGTAGAGTGTGTGAGTCGTCTCGGGATCCAAGATTGATCGTAAGAGTTCTTGACAATCAAGGCCATGTTTGCCTAAGTCTCTTACATCACTTGGTGAAGACAAAGTGTCTAGTATAATACTTTTTATTTCTAATCTTTTGCACTTTTTATTTGGTTTTGTATTAATGACTTTAATAACTAGTTACTTATGTTGAAGGTGATCTTTCCTTATCGTTTGTCCGTGGTGTCTTGGCATTATTTTACTGTCTATATAAAATAAAGGATTTTCACCATTCATATCTCCACGGTCTATATGGAGATATGTTGGCTACCTGGTCGGGGGTTAAGGGAACGGTTTGGTAAAGGTCTTGCCATTGTTCAGCGTTTAGAGGTCCTGCAATGGACATGGGTCAAATTTAGTAGGACCTCCTTCAATACTTCACGGTATTGGATGGCGGGGGTCCAAACTCTTTGATCCCCTCATAAGTTAACTACTATTAATACTATAACCCGGCTATTTAGGACTGTATCCCTGCTGACTCAGACTACTTAGCCGAGGGTAACGTCACCGCCAAAAGCGGGGCCTACCATAATACTGCATTAATAACTTAATTCATTATCTTCCAATAATCCACCCTTTTAGGATTGTATCCCTGCTGACTCAAACTACTGGGGTGAGGGTAACGTCACCTTCAAAAGAGGGGCCTACTACAATAACTAAGATAATCCCTTAATTATGTGCAAAAGTGCGGAAATAATCAAAGGTTATACTAGATACGAGTCGGAACCAAGTGATTCATCTTGTCTATCTGTTTTTCTTTATTTTTATTTTCAGCATTTTAGTTAGTTTTTAATTTTCTTAGTTTAAAACATTTTTCTAAACTTTTATTTTGGTTAGACGTTGAGGATAAACCGGTACTAAAAGCTCTTGTGTGCTTGGACGACCTCGGTATCTTACCAACGCTATACTACACTCAACGATGGGTGCACTTGCCCATATGTGTGTTTAGTGTTAGTGAAATATCGTGTTTTATAAATTTAAAACTTGGCTAAAATAAGTGTTAAAAAGGGCTTAAAATATACACCTAAAATAAGTAACACTTCGCACGCATCAGTTGTCAAAGTGGAAAGTGATCAACAAGAAGCGAAGGAGTGTTATTCTTCTTCTTCGATGAAATCCTCAACAAAGCCCAACGCGGCATAGCAATTAAAGATGCGAGCCCAGGATGTCGTGGAGGCTTCAAAGCAGGATGTTAAGAAAATTTTCCTGGATCAGGATAATCCAGATATCTCGGTGCTCGTAGGAACCAATATCCCTCAGGATATTGAAAGTCAATTCACTAACTTTTTGAAATGCAGGTTGTCAACATTCGCATGGAAACATGAGGATATGACAGGTATTTCCAAGGATATTATAACTCACAAGCTTGGAATTGATAGGTCTTTCAAACCTGTCCAACAGAAACGAAGGAAGTTTGCTCCTGAACGGAACGCGGTCATTCAGGAAGAGGTTGAAAGATTATTAAAGAGCAAGATGATTAGGGAAGTTAAATTTCCCAAATGGCTAGCAAATGTAGTTGTGGTGCAAAAGAAAAATGGGAAATAGAGAGTTTGTGTAGATTACACAGACTTGAACAAAGCATGCCCTAAAGATCCATTCCCTCTGCCTCATATAGACTCAATGGTGGATGCTACTGCCAGTCATGAAACATTAACCTTCATGGATGCATCCTTAGGATTCCAGCAAATACAAATGGAACCTTCGGACCAGGAGGATACCGCTTTCATGACACCAACAGGTATTTATTGTTATACTGCTATGCCTTTTGGTTTGAAAAATGCAGGTGCAACATACCAGAGATTGGTGAACATGATGTTTAAAGACAAACTGGGGGACACCATGGAGGTATACATTGACGATATGGTGGTAAAGTCCAAGAAAGCTGAGGATCATCTCCGGGATATTGAAGGAGCATTCGATATCCTGGACTAGTACAACATGAAACTAAATCCTGCCAAATGCCATTTTGGAGTGGGGGCAGGAAAGTTCCTAGGATACATGGTGACTAAAAGGGGGATCGAAGCAAGCCCGGAACAGATCAAAGTTATCCTGGATATCAAGTCACCTTCGAACACGAAAGATGTACAAAGATTAACAGGGTGAGTAGCAGCATTAAACAGGTTTATATCAAGATCCTCAAAAAAATGCAAGGAATTCTATGATATCCTGAAGAAGAAGAATAAGAAATTCGAATGGGGAGAGAAGCATGAAGCAGCCTTGTAGGAATTGAAGCAGTATCTTTCAACTGCACCCCTGTTGATGAAACCAGAGGATGGTGAACCATTATCCCTTTATCTTGCAGTATCAGGGAATGCAGTAAGTGTTGTCCTGGTAAAGGATCACGAAGGTCAGCAGTATCTTGTTTATTATGTTAGCAAAAGTTTATTAGATGCTGAAACTAGATATTCTCATTTAGAAAAATTAATATTGGCTCTAGTTATGGCATCAACAAAGCTTAGACATTACTTTGAGACACATAGGATTCATGTTAAAACAAATTATCCTGTTAAAAATTTTCTTAGGAAACCTGAGATGTCAGGCAGGATGGCTAAGTGGTCAGTAAAATTAAGTACCTATGATCTAGTATATGAACCTAGAAATGCTATAAAGTCTCAGGCTTTAGCCGACTTTGTGGCTGATTTCAGTAGTGATATTCAAAAGGAAGTAGACTTAGAAGTACAACATCTAGGAGAAAATTTAGAGTCCTGGACATTATATACTGATGGTGCATCTAATGTAAGAGGTGTTGGTTTGAGTATACTACTAAAATCGCCACATGGGGATAAATTACCCCAGGCTATTAGGTGTGACTTTCCTGCCACTAATAATGAAGCAGAATATGAATCTTTGATAGTAGGATTAGAATTGGCTAGGAGTATGAATATTAAAAGCTTACAAGTATTTGTTGATTCCTTGTTAATTACTAATCATTTTAATGGATCCTATGCAGTTAAAGGTGAGAAGTTAATCGAATATCTCGAAATTCTCAAAAAATTAGAAGGATATTTCGATGTTTTTACACTTGAACAGGTACCAAGAGAGGATAATGCTGAAGCAGATGCCTTGGCAAATCTAGGATCATCAGTCAGGATACCGGAGGGAACTCGGATACCAATACTACATATCCTATATCCTGCACTGGATCTTTTCAAATCTCAGGATGTGGAGGTAGCAAGTATTCAGGATCCTGATTACGAGTATCCTGAGGAGGATCCTAAGTCCTGGACGGCTCCAATTGTGAGATATCTCAAAGAAGGACATATTCCAAAGGATGAGAATCCTAAGGCTTTTAGGATGAAGGTATCCCGATTCACTATTATAAACAATATTCTATATAAGAAATCCCTTGCAGGACCGTACCTGAGGTGCTTGGAGGACCTCGAAACCAAAGAAGTGCTTCAGGATATACACGAAGGGGATTGTGGTAACCATACTGGGGGCAGATCGTTATTCTCGAAGGTATTAAGAACATGATACTATTGGCCGACGATGAGGAAAGATGCAGCAGAATATGCTCGAAGATGTGATGCATGTCAAAGACATAGTAATATATTACATCAGCCTGCTGAACCACTGTATCCTATTGCTTCCCATTGGCCATTCATGAAGTGGGGAATGGATATAGTAGGAAAATTGCCGAAGGCCCCAGGAGGAAAAGTCTTTATGCTGGTAATGACTGATTATTTCTCTAAATGGGTTGAAGCTGAAGCATTTGTTCAAGTCAGAGACCAAGAAGTAGTATCCTTCATAAAAAGGAATATCCTAACTAGGTTTGGGGTACCAGCTGAGATAATTTGTGACAATGACTCTCAGTTTATCAGTAAGAGGACAACCGATTTTTGTAAGAGTTGGGGAATCAAAATGATCACATCTACTCCAGTACATCCTCAAGCAAATGGACAAGCAAAATCCTCGAACAAGATAATTGTCAACAATTTGAAGAAAAGATTAGGAGCCAAGAAAGGAAGATGGGCAGAAGAATTTCCCTTTGTTTTATGGGCTAATAGGACAACAGTGAAAAGTGCAACTGGGCAGACTCCATTTTCCTTAGTATTTGGAGCAGAAGCAGTAATCCCGACAGAAATGGTAATACCTACAGCAAGATCCAACTTCCGGGATCCTGAGCAGAATCCTGAAGCCCTATGCCAAGAATTGGATACTATTGATGAGACAAGAGATGCAGCAAAGTTAAGGATGGCATCATATCAACAGAGGATGTCCAGAGCATATAACAAGAAGATAAGGACTATAAGGTTTCAAGTTGGAGATTGGGTATTAAGGAAAGCTTTTCAGAACACTACCAATCCTGTTGATGGAAAATTAGCTCCGAAGTTGGAAGGACCCTATGAGATTGAATCAGAGTCTGGGAAAGGAGCATATCGGCTTAAGGATATGGAGGGGGATATACTACCAAGATCCTGGAATGCTATACACCTTAAGCTTTATTTCAAGTGAGTTTAGAATTTAATTTCTAACTCAGGATGGTATGAATTCTATTTCTTTTAAATATGTTTGATTTAATTTATTCTTTGAAACCCAATACTGACTTAAGCATCGGAGGGGTGTTAGCCAGGCTAACACCCACCTTAGTTTAAGGTTGTTTTGTAGAATATGCTTCGGGATATGACTCCAGGATATACACTCAGGATAGTTCGGAAGATTAGAGGATTGACCCCCTCTCTCACGTTCAAGGGATCCTGATCCCTTCACAGGTTTAAAGGTATTCACCTTTCTCTCGAATTGGGTTTAAACACCCCGACTGGAGCGCAAGTTATCCAGGAATAGTTCAAGATGGCGGGACCAGTCCATGTAAAAGTGGCTGACAATTTCGTTATCATTGGCTATATCCTGGATCCTTAAGGTATATGAGGATTGATCACCCTCTCTCGCGAAAAGGTATTTTCATACTCTCTAAGGTTTAAATGTTTTCACCTTTCTAAGTCTTGGAGTTTATACACTCCCGCTTATAGCGCACGAAAATTTGGGATTTTCCCCAGGATACTCAAGGGTTTATCCCCATAATACCTATGGGTTTATCCCCAGAGTTTTAAGGATTTATCTCCAGGATATTTTAGGTTTTATCCCCTGTAACACAAAAATTATACAAACAGTTGCAATTGAAGTCCAAAAAATTCGTAAGTATTCAAAGATATCATACACAGGGGACATTCCTACTAAGGCATAGTGAAAAGCTCAGAGGATCAAGCTTGGGCTTTGTTCACAAAGCATCCCAAACTGGGGACATCTTCGGAGGAAAGGTTGTAAGAGGATTAAAGGTTAAGAATAGGGTTGTACTCTGTTTCTGGTATGATCTTCCCTTTTTCCTTTTAACGTTATCTAAATTGTCTAAATTTTTGAAACTACGTTTAACAAAAGCTTGAATATAACATTTATGAGTATAATATTTAGATTGAAGATATTATGATCAAGATATATTCTTAGGATATAGTTCAGGAAATATTCTCAAGATATTCTGTTCAGGATATATTCTTAGGATATATTTCAGGATATATTTTCAGGATATATTTCAGGGAATTTGCTCAGAATGTTTAAGGTATGATAATTAGATTGAAAATTTAAACTATACTTGAGTCAAACATTTGTTATCAAAACAAGCTTTGTAAAAATAAAGATGGATAACAACAGATAAGGTCATAAAAAGTTATGTTATTAGCATATCAAAAGATTGTGCTTTTGGTTTCATCTCAAACTGAGACCCATCCGCCAAAAGAACATATAGTTTTCTACCATATTTTCTTAACAGTTGAAGGTTTCATCTCAAACCGAGACCCATCCGCCTCCAACTGTTATATTGTTCAAAATAAACGATACTAATTGATGACCAAGGGCTTCATCCTGAAACTCAGGATCCCTCCACCTTTGGTCACCATATTGTCTAAATGCAGGAAATATAAATTGTTTGAAAGACAGGAAATAGAAATTGTTCAACAACCACAACCAACAGACTTAAAAAAGTGGACTCTGGCCTAGGCACGAACATCCATAATCGCCCACTTCACTGCTTTCAAGGAGCAGCACCTTCTTCACCAGCAGCATTCCCTCCAGCACCCGCATCAGCATCACCCTCAGGATTCTTCTCGACATCACCACCAGCATCAGCCGCCTCTTCTGCCGTCTTGGAAGGCTCCTCACCAGTGTGCTTTGCAGAATGTTCCACGGGACGGCCTCTGAGATCTTTTAATTTCGCTTCCCAAGCGTTGACATTCCAGGAGGGGCATTCAAAGCCCAATGCTTTGGCCTCAAAGGCCATCCTTAACCTGGATTGGAGAAGGGAAATTACAACGGATCCTTTGAGGCCATCTCAGTAAGAATTCATATCCTGCTGGTATTAAAGATGGGTAGCATCCAGCTTGGCTTGGGCGTCTTCGTTGGCCTTGTAAATGGTAGCTTAATGCTCATGGGTCATCGTCTTGAATTTGTCTTCGTAATGCTGAGACTTGGCGGCGGGAATCATCCCTTGATCAGCAATGGTGACTTCGGCTTTCTTGAGCTTGACCTCCAGCATTTTGTTGAGCCCACAAGCTTTTTCATATAAGTGCATGAGACGCTCGAGGCCCTACAAAACAAAGAAACAGGTATTAACACACATTAACATATGTATAACCAGTATATGCTGCAGGATATAGGATAAGGATATGAACCTGGTTAAGGAAGCCGGTCATAAAGCTGCTGGAGTCAAGAAACCCGTGGTTTTCAAAAGGGAAGGTCTCGGATGAGGCTGGAGAATTGGTCTCCTTTCTTTTGCGGGAACTTGAGGCACGTGGCTTGGTAGCAGGAGAGGGCTTAGGAACAGCTGCCGGTTTAGAACTGGATGCAGGCTTAGAAGTGGAAGCAGGTTTATTGGGTTCCTTCTTCACCTGGTCAGGAATAGGGTAACTGTCCAGTTCATCAAGGTCAAAGACTTCTGGAACTTTGGCTGGTGCTGCAAAACAGGGAAAATATCTAAATCTTCACTCTTGTCCCTTATTTTATTAATTAAGAATATGCAAAGATTATGTGATTCTTACCAGACATATCTGATTAAGAGTATTGGCTTGAACTTGGAAGATGCTGTGTAAAGGATCTGTCACAATCAGGCAACTGGTAGATCCCGTTGATTCGTTCTTGGGATTCTTCAGTGGGAGGAGCTAACTCTTTGAAGTTTGCTGCATAAAAGCCATCAGGATATTAGTACATGATACATCACCAGGATATGTTTGGGGATATCTAAAAGCCCTAAACCCTACCAGAGGTCAACCATTTCACCAGAAGGCTTTTGCCCTCGGGAATGGAATCCCGTCTAAGAAAGAAAAATTTTCGTTGCCACCCATCCTCATTTTTTGAAGCTTTGAGGATGAGGGGGTTGCTGGAGGTTGAGAAAAGAAGAAAACGACTATTACCATGGGACCTTAGACGATATGCTATAGGGAGATCTTCGACACAAAGATCAGGGACATGACGAGATTTAATTTGGTCTAAGACCATTAAAACTCGCCAAACCATTGGCATGGTTTGGGCATAACTGAGGCCGGTGAGTTCGAAAAAGCGGGAAATGAAGGCTGGAAAAAGATACCGGAGTCCCAAGGAGAAAGGATAGGCTAAGAATCACACCCATTCGTTTGATGTTGCGTCTGATCGGACTTCCCGGTCGAAGGGACGGATGATTACCCCGGCAGGAAAGGCGCCGGAATCTTTTAAGGCGGCAATGTCGGCGTTATTGAAGGAGCAAATCTCTTTTTCGGGTTCTCGGAGAAGATTTTGACTCTCAAGGGTTGGGGTTGACTCGTTTGTGTGTGATCTTGTTCGTGAAGCCATGGAGAATTTCAACTGAGAAATGGAAGAAAACAAAAGAAAATAGAGAGGAAAGAAGAAGGAATTACCTGGAATGAGCCTGGAATGGAATAATTATGATGTTAAAGGCTTGAATAAATATAAGCTAAACATAGGGGGTGATGAGTATGTAACGCGTTGGGAGTTGCAGCTTGTCATTTCAACCGTCACTTCAACATAATGTCCTCGATTCACGAGATAAGACTTCAAAATGTATCCGTTGGAATTGGTATACCAACATATATATTTTGGGGACAATTGTTATGGCTGATTTTCTGCTTATATATCCTGAATAATATTCTGACTATGTTCCTTTTATTGTGATCAGGATACCGGATCAGGATATTGGTAACATCCTAATGCAGTATCCTGGTAGTGACTAATTAATTCATGTGCAGATTAATGAAGCAAGTTTATAACGTTCAAGTGGACTTCTTCTCCCAAAGACTCGGGCCAATCTGTTGGAATAGGAACGTTGAAGCCGGAAGACGTGGACTACAACGTTCACAAAGGGAATATTCGTTTTATCCTGGAATTATAGGCTAGTTAGTTAGCTTTCTTTTACTATAAATAGGATTGATCAGATGAGATAAGGACACGCACAATTCATCGTACACTCTTACTCTCTAGCTGCAATCACTCACAAACACTCACACTTGTATTAAAATCGCATTGTAACACCTAGTCGATCCGTATCATATCCTGCACTGTATCCTGATATTTGAAGTAATAAGAAGAAAAAGGCAGCTGCGATTGTCAGCTCCCGAGGTTTTGTGCCGTCGATCTAGATTGATCAAGGGCTTTCCTCGTACATCTCGTGTCACCCTTTACCTTTTTGCTCATTGTTTGATCATAGATACAACTCGATATCCTGAGCCGTTATCACACCCCGGCCGCGTTAAAACAACAAAACCGCGGTGAAAACGTCGGGGAGTGTCGTGGCAGAATTATCGTTTCATAACCATGGATACAAAAAGTGTTTCGTTTTATTGATAATATTAAACATCAACATTGTCTTAACACAAACAAACAAGTTACATATCGACTAATATTGGTATTATGTCACTAAGGCCTCGTCCAGATCCTATGTGACTCATGCATCCTAGTAATCATCATCAAGCATCAATACCTGAAACATATGTAAAAACAAAGTCAGCAAAGAAATGCTGGCGAGTACATAGGTTTTATAGGAGTGTCGGATTCATTGCTAGTTTAAATGTTGCAATACTTTGTTAAACACCTTGTTTTGAAAAGAGTATAATATTGCAACTTAATTAACCAACTCAAATCAAGCGGGTTATAGTTTATAAAACCTCGTAGCCATGATTCTTAACCCAAAACCATTTGTTTTAGTAAAGCAAATTGTAAAACATCTCGTATTAAATCGTTAATAAAACTCGTTAATAAATCTCGTTAATAAATCTCGTTAATAAAACTCGTATGGTTTATATCATTTTGAAAACCTCGTTTGTGTGACATCGTTCCAAAATCGTTTACCCAAGTGAACTAAATAACG
This sequence comes from Helianthus tuberosus, assembly GCA_030545235.1. Taxonomy (NCBI): domain Eukaryota; kingdom Viridiplantae; phylum Streptophyta; class Magnoliopsida; order Asterales; family Asteraceae; genus Helianthus; species Helianthus tuberosus. Next base: position 64,668,484 of record CM060449.1, on the reverse strand, counting down.
TCACGGTATGTAATATGTTGAAAACACTTATATATAAGAAGTACCAGCGGCGTATCTACCATGTTTTCATCATATTACACCCGTCCCGTTATCTAAACACTTAACCAAAAACCAATCGTTTATCCAACTCGTTTAATCTCGTATGAATCGTTCCCAAATCGTTAATTCGTTTAAATCGTTTAAATCATCCTCGTTTTAAGTGTGAAAACTATTTATGGTCGCCTCGCTAATAACATTCAAACCTTCGTGACTCGACTACCTCGCTTCTCGCATTAATAAACCACCAAAGGGTAAATTAACATTCAGATTCAATCATTACCCACCTAACCCATACATAACCATGGGTGCAGTACGATAATGGGATTTGTCAGATCCTATGGTACCATAACCTAATACTGGTCGGCTTGATCAATGCTAATAAATGCCATTCGTTATGTAATTACAACCAACTAGTTTATTCACTTTATTGAAATCGTTATTGGTTTAATATAACCATCTTAATCGTTTTTGAAATCATCGTTATAATATCGAAAATCGTTTTGAAAACCATCGTTAAAACCTTGAAAACATTTAGCACATATGAATCACCCCAAAACAATTGAAAACAGTAAAATAGGGGAACTATGTACTCACTTGGAGTGCAAAGTATCCTCAATCAATAGAACTTCAACAAACTCGAGCAAACCAGAGAAATCAAACAGCACCTAGTAATCGAATCACTAGTCAAACAATAGACGCCTAAATCGGAAGATCGGACATAATGAGGTCTTGTAAACCAAATGAGTGTTGGAACTCATGTGATATGGTTTAACAAAGCCTACATCCTAAATCGGAACCTAACCTAAGTGCTTTCGACCCGTTGCGACCCATTAAGGTAGCTTACGCTACATTAACGCGTCGTGTGCGCAAAAGCGCATTCGAGACGTCTAACTAGTCCTATGACAAGTGTTATATGCCTAAACATGTTTAAATATGTTGCATAATCAGTTACGTGACAAAAGTTTATGTTACATATGCTTAATTACCAATTATGCATGAAAAGGGCATTTTGGTCATTTACCTAAGGCATATAGACTACTTATCATACAACTAATTAAACCTAAGTGACCATAAGGTATAACCTCGGAAGGTTATTCCCTATGCTACTATGGTCACTAAACATGTTTGGTCGGATCCTAATGATCGACCAAACGAGTCGAGTTCGAAAGTCTAAGCGGGTGTTTAGTCCGCTTGACTTACGACTCTACACGAGCACTAATCTAAAAGTGACAAGCTAAACATGCTAAAGCATGTTTAGTTAAGTTAGAAAACAAGTTTTTGATATCAAAACAAATGGTTTTGATACCCAAGAGTAGTTTGGTTACAAAATACGCATAAACACGCATTTTGGCCGAAACTACGACTCGTCACTACGCCTAGTCAACGTGGTAATCAGTAGGTATAGTCACAAGGGACTATAACCATCGTGATTACGCTCACGTTGCAAAGTTCAACGGAACTTTGTGTTGACCATTGACTGGTCAAAGCTGAAAGTCAAACTTGTTTGACTTTCATGCTTGAAATATAAGAACAAGCAAGAAGAGGACTTACAAAGGGTCCAAGAAGGATGTTTGATCTAAAATAGCTCAGGTATGAAGTGCAAGCACCCCAACTTAGAGCTGATTTCAGATCAAGTGTGAGAATGAAATGAAGTGGGGGTTGCTATTTATAGTAAGTTAGGATCAATAGGATGATTCCAAGTGGTTTGAGGGAGTGATCTTGGCCATACATTTGGGTTAATGGTATTAGAATACAATGGGGACTGAAAACCAGCTCCAGGTATTGCAAATATTACATTAAAACCCCTGAATTTAGCCCAGATTGCTATTTCTGAACATTTTTTCTGACAAGGCCACGCGGCCCGCATGAGTATACAGCCAATCCTTACGCGGCCCGTGTAAGGAAGTTTGGCAGAATGTCAAAACAGGTCCCTGCACATCAGAAACTTGCATTTTGGCTCATTTTTTACATGTTTAAGCCCCGTTAACCTCATTTCAAGGCTCTAAGATGAAGTTAAAGTATAGGGAACTTAAAACATGCTCAAAAATATATCGGATGTTGGCTCGTTTGGTCGTACGGTTGCGTTGTTCGGTTAATTACGACGGATGTCGTAACGAACGCAAAAACGATCCAAATTAAGCGACGAATGGAATTTTATCATGCCAATCACTAAAATAATATATTTTAATGATTACATAAATTTTTGGATGTCCGGATATATTCAGAATGCAAGATATGCGCGAAAATGCAAACTTGTGCACTTTTTGACGCTTTTAGTCCCTGAATGACCAATAAAGTTTGTTTTAGCATACCGAACCCATCAAAGCCTATTTCTAAGCTATGTAAAGGATATTTAGGGTATGTTTAACTTATGATCAAGTTCTGGAGTGTTCGTTACTATACAAATCAGTATAGTTTTGCAGTTTGACACAAATAGTCCCTGCGATCGAACAAAGTTGATTTCAACACACCAAACCATTCAAAACTTATTTCTAAGTTATGTGGAGGTTATTTAAGGTATGTTAAGCCTATGTCACTATTCCGGAGTGTTTGTCGCGTTATACTCACCAGTTTGCGTATAACCTTCCAGAAAGCGATTTAAAGCTTGAAATTGGAGTCGAATCTAATTGAAAATTCACCAAACACAAATACACACATAATAACATCAAAACACATATAGTAACACCAAATCATATTGTTTTATTAATAATCATCATTTTTTTACATCGTACATCGATTACAGAGTACAGTTGTCACAGCCGTATCCTGAAAACTGTTTTTGTTAACAACTTAGTCAGCATATATTTTTCAAGTACTTCTAGCACACTACCTCACTTAACTAATTTGATCACTTAATTACTTAGGTAATTTTTGACCAAAACAGGGAGTAACTTGAAGTATGCCCTCACTGCCAACATAATAGTTCACCCAAACATTCTTCAAATGTTCTGGTCAAATGCAACATTATCTGAATATGAGAACAGATAACAGATGGTTATCAAGACTGTGGTGCTCAATCAAAGAATTCTGTTAAATGAAGCCATCATCAGGACGGTTCTACAACTCAATGATGATAATGAAGTCCTGATGTTCACAAGGGCACAAAAAAGAAGAAACGTTGGAGCAAATGGGTTACCATACGGTAAACCCACAACGAGCAATCAACAAACATGGCTTCATCAAGCCATGGCAATTTCTGATCATGCAAATGGGAGCATGCTTCTTAAAGAAGGTCATCAATCATCATGAAGTATCCAATAGATTGATGGAACCTATACGAGCACTCGTACTTGGAACACCTTACAACTTCTCTTATTACTTGTTAAGAGATTTTGCAAGTAACATGTGGTCTGGCAGGCCATTCTTGATTTATCCTCGTTTTCTGATGAAGATAATCACGAGCCAGCTAGGCTTTGGAGGTGTTCCTGCAGGTTTTCCATGAGTAGAAATGAGACTTCAACAAAACATGAATCTCAGCATGCTCATACCCACAGATCAGAATTCTGGATTGGTGACTAATCTATTGTTGCTCCTTGATATGAATCATGGTGAAGGAATAGACCTTGATTAGGGTGTCTTTGTTTAATTTTTTTTTTTGCCTGTTAATATAGTATGTTTATTATTCTACTTAGTTATTTAGCTCATGGTTTGGGAAAAGAGGAATGGGTTAAAATAAACGAGAAGATAAATATTCACTATGAAACATGATCATCAGAAAATAAAATCATTTGACACAAAAATTTGAGTTTCTGATAAAAGAAGATAAAATCTGGTAACATCAACTCAAAATGCCTCTCTAAGTTTTTTTTTCTGTTAAAACTTTAAAATGATGGAAATGTTTTAGAAAATATCAGAAAAGTTAAGAGACTTGGATGCCAACAAAGAATCATATGTAAGTCTTCTGATCTTATCTCATTCCCTCTCATCTCAAAAAAAGGGAGTACCATTACACCTCTAAATTAATCTAGAGAGGAAATTCAAAATCTATTGAAAAGGTTCACAAGTTTAGGGGGAAATTCTGTTGAAAAACTGTTGACTTCTGTTAACTACATCTAGAAGGTCAACAAAAGTCAAAACAAAAGGAAATACGTGTTTTTAACATAATTTATGATTGAATTTCTGATGACTTCATCAAAATGGACCTTTGACTTATGAGGAAGAAAGGAGGCAAAGAAGAAAGCTAATTGGACCCTTGACAAAATGGGGTCCACAAAGATGAAAAGGTGTCATATAACCGATAGTTTTCACCAATCAAAATTCAGTTTAAAGCTTTTGTGAAAGAATGATTGAAGAAACTGCAAGTTGAAAGGACAATTCCACAACTACACGATCAACCGTCATTAAATGTCTTGATACCCACGATCCAATGGTTATATTCTGAACCAAAATTCACATCACACGATCTAACGGTAATAAAGACAATTAATGATAATTTAACCGCCATTACAGGGCACGTTCCATGTCCCCTCAACTCCATAAACCCACAAATCTCTGCTAAAACCCTCACTATATAACTCACACTTAGCAGAAATTCAAAAATCACTCATCCTCCTCACTAAAACTTCAAACCGCAATATCCCCTGTTCTTCACTCAAAATCCAAAATCCCTAAATCTCAAACCCTAATTCAACAATGGCCGAAGTAAACCTCAACGTTCCAATTGTTCAACATGATGTACCTTTTGTTGAAGACACTGAATTTCTACCAATAAAAGAAAACAATCTGCTGATGAATACGGATCATTCAGAATATGATGTAAGATGTCAATTTCTGGTAGAATATCTTATGAAGTGTCCAATCTTAGGAGCACTAACAAAAGGAAGAGAAGTACCAGAAAAGTTACTACAGCAATTCATTCATACTTTCAAAGAAGATGCAGAAAACCAGGTCTCTGCACATGTATGGGGAAGTGTTTCAGTAATATTAACCCCTGCAAGGGTAAGAGAATGGCTTGAACTTCCAATTCTTGAAAGTTACATTGAAGCACCAAGCAGAGAAGAATTGATAAGCTTCATCATCAATCTTGGTTACAAGAAAAAGAATATCAACAAAATTGGAGCAATAAGAAGAAATGAAATACCAGCCATCTGACAAGTGATGATGGAAGTATTAAACAAATGCCTCACATTAAAGATATGAGGAGCTGATCAAGTCAGTCAAGCTATTCTGACTATCATGTATGGACTCATAACTGGGTTCAAAATTGATTATGGAACAGAAATTTTCAACCTATTTAAGAGATCAATCCTCACCAGAAATGGAAGAATAACCTCACACCTGCCATATCCAAGGTTAATCTCAATTTTCATTTCTGAAACATTTGCTGAAAGAGACATAGAAATTCCAATTCTGGAAGATATCTGGAGTTCAAGCATCTTGAAAGCCTGGAGTGCCAATCATGGATGGGAATCAGACAAAGATATCCCTGAGTTACCAGAAAGTATGTTGTGCCTCATTGCACCAGACACACATTACAGGTTACAACATGAAGAACTTCTTGCCAAATAAGATTCTCCAACAGAAGAACCCAACAAAGAAGTTTTTAACTGTTCATCATCACCAGAAGAGGAAGAAGTTGAGAAGTCCTTGTCATCACAAACAGAGGCTACAGGAGGTGAAGGAATTTTGAAGATAACTAACTCACCAGAAAACAAGGCAGATCATGCTGAGAGCCAACAGATTCATGAAGGTGGAATTCATCATGAGTTTGATATACATCAAGAGAAAGAACATGAACACTATGCAGAATCTCATATTGCTGGAGGAACTCATACTGAAGGTCAACATTTTGAAGAAACTCACTTTGCTGATGAAGCAACAGAAGTGATACATCATGATGAATCTCGGATTGTTGGTACATCTCTTTCAAAAACAAGCTTAGTTGATACTCATTCAAAAGAAACAAACTCAGAAGGTTCAATCAATGTTTCTTACAAGATCGAATATAGAAAAACTGATGTTGATGAAGAGGTTACTAGTTCCATTTATCTCAGCTCTGAATCAGAAAATGAGGAAGAAGATGAGATCCCAACAGATAGAGATCAGGGAACTGATCAAGGAAATCTGGCAAAAGGCAATCTGTTTGCCTCAAAAGCTTATGGAGAATCATACATTGATATGATTCAAGGACATAAGGAAATCCAGGATGAAAATGTGTTTTTCACCTCTGGTGGAGATGATTTTGGTACACTTAAGGTTGCACCAAAATCTGGTAAAGCCAAAAGTGACCCCATCATTTCCAAAACAGCAGCAGATGTGTCTGCAGCTGGAATGGTAAAAGGAACATCTGTTGTCCCAAATATCCCTGAAATACCCATGAACCAAGAAAATTTGGAAACGGTGCTAGAAAATGTTTACAAAGCCTGCAAAAGAAATCCAGTGGAAGAAAAGCTTGATATGTTGCTGTCAGAAATACAAGGTCAAAGGGCAGACATAAAAACTTTGTCAGAATCAGTGGAAGTAATAAAAGCTCAAACTGAGAGAAACACTGAAGCTCTAAAGTCTCTTCAAAAGTTGAAAGAAAAAGCACCAGAATCCAATATCTCTGCATCAGAAATTCAGAAGATTCTCACAGAAATAGAAAAGATCAAGACACAAGTTGCAAATGTTGTGGAATCAAGACAATCAAGCAGTGCAAACGGAGTTTTGGAGGAAGTCACCATACTAAGGGCAAGCAACAACAGTATCACAGATGCCCTTGAGAAGCTGTCAAAAGAATGGGCTGACATACAGATGAGAGCTCAAACTGAATTTACCAAAGTTCAGAAAAGCATAGCCAACAACACAAACCAGGTGAGAGAAGTGCAACAAATGGTGAAGAAAATGCAATTTAACATTGCAAGTTTGGCCAAAGTGGATCCAAAAGAAATCATGAAAGAAATTCCTGTTGAAAGTTCACACCAAGAAGTTCCAAAATCAACCCCACAGCAATCATCAGCCACACCAATCACCAAAGCTGGAACCACAATGATGGGTCCACCTCCAAATGTCTCAAGAGATGAAATGGTGAAAAGGTTAGCAACTTTAAAACCTCAAGTTATTACGAAATTGAAACTTATAAAAACTATCCCAAAACCAACGTTGTCTGATGACTCTGCCATAAGTAAATTTATGAATCTGCAAACAATGAATGAATGGGAGCAAGAAGCTGATTCAAGAAAGCCACATATTGTTAGAAGAAAAATCTCTAAAACCAAGTCTATCTTGGTTAGAGAGATTGACAGGGATGTAATGATGTTCCCTGAATACAATCTGGTGAATTACTATTTGACAAAAGAAGATGCATCAGCAAGGCCACCAACTCCTGTTAGAATGGCTATAAGGGAAGAGAAGTTAAAGAGAGGTCCAGGAAGCATTCACTACACAAACAAGAATCCAGTAAAAAGAATCTTAAAAGTAGATGAAGTAAAAGTTGCAACTGATGGAGTTGGAGGAACTATTGTGCAGAACAGATACACACTTCTAAGAGAAAATGGGGAAGAAGAAAAAGTGACTGATGAAGAAATTGCTGATAAAATACATACTTTAGATATTCTGTTTATGAAGGATCTATATGAAAAGGAAAAGAGAAACAACAAAGAAGTCATAAGAGCATTAAAGGGCATATCAAAGGCTGGAATCCAGCTGTTTGAAAGAATGGCTTTTTAAGACTTTGATTTATGCATCAACTATGACTATGTGCACAACAAAAAGGTCTATACCAGTGCACCAAAGACAAAAGTTCCCTTAGAAATATTGGAAGATGCAAGATCTGGAGACATCATTGAACTGCCAAGTAAAACTGAAAGACATAACTATGGTGTAATCTTCAGAGATAATGAAAGGAACAAAGCCCTGTTCAGAAGTGTTGATATCTGCAAGTACTCAAATCAGACTATGAAGTTTATCATGAAAGGAATGAACAAGAGACAAGAACACCTTCAGAAGATAGGAAGGAACTTGGAGGGTCACATAAAAGAGATTGAACAAATGATTGAAGAATGGATCCAAGCAAGAACCTGGTATAAAGACATGTATGACATCTGCAACAAGTACATCTCTTACAAGAAACAATTAAAGAAGGGAGATGTGCACAAGAAATTGAAGCTGACTTGAAGAACATTTTCTTTTAATTCTCATTTCTATATGTAATTTGTTTTTCAGAACATCAGTAACTGGTTTATTTTGCAAATGTTAAGTTTCCACTGTTTGGAAATTTTTTGTGTTCATGAGATAGTTCATTTTCTTACAATACTTAGGGGGAAACTGTTAGGAAACTTTATTTGTAAGTATTGAAGAAAATCAGATTCAACTTGATCTATGAAGAAGACAACAGTCCTGAAGATCACAACAAGAAGAAGAAGATCGGATAGGACAACTGAAATGAATAGCATCTACTTCAAAGAACTACAAGTTGATCAAGAGCCAAAGAAGATTATCAGAGAAGGTCATTTCTGATGGATCTGATGATATTTCTGATGAAATATCATCAGTTTCTGACGATTCTGATCATCAGATTTTCTGATGATTTGTTCACCAGAATTTCTGATGAAGTGGTTTATCAGAAATTCTGATAAAGACCCCACTTGTCTAAAAATCAGCCCTATCCTACCACACTTACCGACGCAAGTTGACATTATTGGATCTCATGATGACAAAGGCAAATTGATTGTTGGATTCAATGAATATGTCAAGGCGCTACTTTTTGCAGGAATATATATGAATAAACAAATGTTTATTCATATATTCAGCCTTCTATAAATAGAAGGCTCACCAAGCAGAGAACATGAGTTGAGTTAAGCCTAGCATTCAATACATACTACTAAACTCCAAATTGTCCTCTCACCCTCAGAATTCAAGTATTACGTGAAATAGTTAATAATCTTACAATCACCTTGTAAACCATTTTGTTTCAAAGTGATATAAACTTGATAATTCTGTAGGTCTTGTTTCTTGAAAGTCTGATTTCCATATCCGCACATCTTTTTCACATCTACTGAAATCACTTGCCATATTACGTGAAAGAAGTTTTTAAGTCCAAACTGGGACCAACAGAAAATTTCGTTCATTTTTCTCAAGAACATTCTTTTTATTTTTCTCATCAACAGAAGTCTTTTGTTGCTTGACCACCGAGATTTTCCCTTTTGAAACATTCTTTGATAAAATCTTGATTCATTTTGAATGTTTTGCTGTGACAAATCAACTTTTGGTTTCCAAAATTGGTTTGGTTTTGTCATATCAACCGTTGTTTTCCAACTTTGTGTTGTTCGAAATCTGGGTGTCACTGGTTTCCAAGTTTGTTTTGAGTCAAACTTAGTTGGCTTCTGCTTCACAACATCAGACTTCTTTTTCTCAATACCAACAGGTTTAAGATTTGGACACTTGCGACCAATATGTCCAGTTTGATCACACTTAAAGCATGATCTCTTTGAAATATCTTTGACTTGTTGTTGTTGTTTCTTTTGAGCATAGAACTCTTCATTAGACTGTCGTCTAAATTGGAGTTCTTTCTCTTCCTCAGAAATTGTTCCGTGAACAAAGTTCATTTTTTTCTGGTAATTTTGTTTTTCAGCCCTTTTCTTTTGATATTGTTTCTTTTTATAACCCAACCCAGCCTTCATGTTTTTCTTTTGAGTAAATTACAACCGGTGTCCTTTATGTTTGTATCAAATTACAACCGGTGTCCTTTAATTAAAGAAATTACAGGCTCTGTCCTTTATGTTGCCGGTTTTTAACACGTTATGTCCTTTAGACCTAACCTAGTTAAGTTTTTTTTGGTTAAGTCTTACTATGTGCCTCTCGCATGAGGGCAACATGGTCTTTTCATCCCAATTTTATATTAAAAAACGAAATAAATAATCTATTTTATCCCCTTCATTTTTTCAAACCAATAAATAAACAATATTTTGGAATTATTCTTTGTTTTTTTATCAAACCAATCAAAAGAATGACTACGATGATGTTGGAAACTTACCATAAATTTCATCGATATTGTTTTGTTCTAGTGTTTGTCATATGTAGAAGGCACCCATGGCAAGGTTTGATTCACGTTCCTCTTTTCTATAGGGTTTTTTTTGTCAAACTTTTGAGAGACATAGACAATATCTATGGTTTTTGAGATGAATATGAAAAATCAGATGTTATCAGATGCAAGGGGGAAATCAAAATTCGTGTTAAATTGAGATGAAAAGACCATGTTGCCCTCATGTGAGAGGCACATGGTAAGACTTAACCAAAAAAATTAACTAGGTTAGGGCTAAAGGAAATAACATGCTAAAAACTAGTAACATAAAGGACAGAGCCTGTAATTTCTTTAGTTAAAGGATACCGGTTGTAATTTGATACAAACGTAAAGGACACCGGTTTTAATTTACTCTTTTCTTTTTGTAACTAGGTTTGTTATAAAATGTTTTCTTGCTCTTGCCAGCAAATTTTTCAATTTCAGACTTCTCGATTTCTACCAATTTAAAAACTTTGTCAATCTTGTCCAAAATCACATTCTGAATCAGAACTTCAATATCTAAGAATAATTTGTTCGATCCAGTCATAGTATAAGCCAATCCTATCGGATCATCATTCACATCTTACTCAGATTTTGAATTGTTAAGATAACTTTCATGAAAAGTTCCCTCATTTTCATCCTATGATTCGGACTTATCTGTTTTGGTAAACTCATCTTGCAAAACATTTTCAACGACCTAACCTACAACCTCTGAATCACTAGTATCATCAGATTGGAAAAGGTTACATCAATATTATCTGGCAATTAATCAACCATGTTGAAAGCTTTTTCCACCTTCTCATCATCATAGAATGTGAACTTTTTCTCAAACGGTGGTGGAACCTGATGATATTCTGAACCGATACCTTTCTTGTTTCTTTTAGAATCTTTATCATCCGATTTTATGTTGAAAATACGTTCAATAACATATAATGACGCGTGATAACTATGCAACTTGTTATTATCTTGTTCTAAATCAGCCATTTTTCGTTTAAGTTCAGCAGCTTCTTCAATATAAGAATTTACAACTTGTTGCTTTATTTCATACTGTCGCTTAAGCGTTTCTGACGTTTCAGAACATTGTTTCAATCTCGATTGAACAAGTTTTATTTGACTTTTCACAGCTTCATGTGACTCTTTTGTAATGTGATATGCAAGTTTTATTGAATCATATTCTTTTTTCATTTCTTGAACTGCATTTTCTTTTTGCAAACATTCTTCAGTCATTGCTGACCAGTTTTCTTTCAAATCTGATTTTCTTTTTCCAAAACTTTACATTTTTATGTCAGATTTTCATCGTTATCTATCAAAACCTTTTATTTTTCAAACATTTCTTTGCATTTATCTTTGAATACTTTTTCAGTTTTAGTAAATTCCATGTCTCTGATTCTGAATTTTTCATCTTTTTTTCAGTACAAGCACTGCACGTTTCCATGCATTTTTTGCACTGTTCACCAATTTTATTATCAGCTTTATTTAACATTTCAGGAGATTCAGTTAGAGTAATTACCTCGGTAGTTGGCACCTCGGCTTATTTTGTCGTCTGCTTCTGAACTTCTTCCATCACCTGCTGGTTTTTAGTAACATCTTCATCAACCGGCTTCTCCAGACTTTCATCAGCTGTTTTCTGATTTTCTTCATCAGCTGCTTCTTCTTTCTTCACCTCTTCATCTTTCTTTTCACCCTCACCATCTTCTTTACCTGCTGTCTCTTTCAACTCATCCACCATCTTCTCAACACTCTTTTGTAGCCTCTCTTCATCTCTCTTCTTCAAGCTAGCTGTCATCACTCCCTTGATTATCTTGTCTAACTTTTTGAGATAATCTTTATCTGCTTCTATCTTTGAATAATATTCTTCGGACAAAGGAATAACTGCAAGAACATCATTATACACCACTTTTCGTGAATCAACAACCGGATCTCCTTTGCGATTAATATAACATTCTCTTTTCTTGTCCCATCTCCCATAAATTCTAGCTTCTTTGTACTCTTTTTGCATTTATTCAATTCTACAATCTGCAAAAAATCTTTCTCTAAGTGTTTTCTCCTGAAGAATTTCTTTTTTCGTTTTCGTTTTCACTTCAGCAACCAACACCGTTTTCTCATCCTTTATGTATTTGCCCCAGTTAAATCCTTCGTCATCATGAAATGTCTTGGGTCCGGTAATATCATCATGAATCATCACTAAGGCTTGTGTTTTTTCTTTTGATAAACCTTTCGCAATCTGCTTTAGATTCGCTCTGGACGTATGCTCACTGTTTTTATGATAAATGGCCTTTTTGTAGTAGTCGTCATGGAATGGATGACCATGATCAGCTACTTCTCGGTTAACACACTCTATTTTGAAATGACCCTTCTGTTTACACCAGAAACATGTGGCTTCTGAGTTGTCAAACCCTAGCTTGGTGCTTATCAAACCTCCAAGATCATGTCTGCTTGTTAATACCATAAAACGCTAAGCTCTTCTAATGCCGCTTGCCAAACACCGTCTGATATCAATAAGTTCCAACTCCTCCGGGTCTATCTGGTCATAATCTTCTTTTGTCAATTCGGGATTTCCGATTCTCCATGCTACCAGACTCTCGTATGACTCCAGAATTGATGCTAAGAAACTCATATGTTGTTTAGCAACATTGATACTCAATGTAGGAGAATTTTTCAACTTCAAAGCAATGTTGCAGTGAATCTCTTGAGGTTCTTCTGTATTTGATGTTGTTGAAGAAGAATGATAACCTGGATTATAACTTGATGAGCTACCTTTCTGTGAGTCCTTTGACTTTTCAACACTGAAAGCAGTACCAATCTTTGATGATTAATTGGTTGAAGGTAAGCTTCCTCTGTAATAAAGACCCACATTTTGCTGATAAGTAGAACTGCTCATTTTATTATGTTTTTGCAATTCGAGTCCATGACTTTCAAGCTTCTCAATCAATGTATCCAGTGTTATCTCTTCGAACTGTAAATCATTTTTCAAAATTATGACAAATGTCTGCCAATGATTTGCACGTGGTAATGCTTCGATAATTTTGTCAATAATTTCTTTTCTGGTTTTTGTAATCCCAAACCTGTCAAGTTCAGTCTGAAGATGACAAAATCTCTTGATCATTTGTCTCACAGTTTCACCTTTTATATGATCAAACAAATCAAATTCTTTTTTAAGCAATGAAATTTTATTCTTTTTAATCTGTTTTCCTCCCTTAGCTTTCACTCTCAATGCTTCCCACACAGACTTTGACGATCCATCATGATTAAGTAATGCAAATATATCATCTCTGATCGATTGTTCAATTAATGTGATCATCCTTTGTTCATGAGAAAATGTCTTTCTGTCTTCATCTTGTAAGCTTGCAAGTGGAATTTCTTCATTTTTATCATTTCTTGGCCTATGATACCCAAATTCCATACAAAACCAACTTTCATGAGCATACGTTTTTGCCCAATTAAGAAATCTCTCTTTCTACCAAGTATAATCTTCAATACTATCAAGTTTCGGTGGTTTTGAGTGAGTTCCATAAAAGTTTTCATGTTTTATGTTATCGGTTATAGCTTTTGAAATACTTTTTGGTGCAACAGTTGTTGTTTCGGATGACTCGGAAGTGAACGCATTTTAAAACTTGTTGTAAAATTCCTCAGGCATGATTTAGATCTTTGAAAATCACCTACAAACACACAAATACTTGATCAGACTTGAAAAACAAACAACACAAAAACTTATTCGGACGGATGGGGTCAGTTTGTCCAAATAAGATCGATTCGTCGGGATGGGTTCGAGTCTAACGGATGAGCGATGAGTCTATCCGGATGGATGGACGATTAGTCTATCTGGACGGATGGGCTAAAACAAATTCGGATGTAAGAGAGATAAGTCTATCCGGACGGATGGACTATGTGGATTCGTTCGAACACACCTGAACACGAACAGCCATGTTTTTTAATGATTTGTGGTCGTTTTCGTTAGAATTTTGATCTGAAACTTTGTAGGATTGTTCAAAAACATTTTTCACACAACATATTCAAAATTCAGCCAATTTAAATCGTGAAAACGTTGTGAATTTGAGTTTAAAGCTCAAAAAGAATGAGTAGAAAATGAATAGAAGAAGATGTGAATAGAAAATGATGAATTCGGCTCTGATGTTGATGAATCAGCTTCAATCATTATGTCTTCAATCCTTGCAAACAATCACCCACTCTGATACCACTTGTGAATTCGCTCCTTGGATCAATTCCTTAACTATTGTATGCGATGAACACGTATCTTGTGCGGAATCCAAGTACGTATGTGGATGAGACACAAAGAAGTAATTAACTATTGATTTCTATTGATATTTGACAAATACAAAACCACGAAATCAAATTGACAGAGTTTCCCCTCTCAAGTCAGCAAAGTTCTCAAATGACAAGACCCAACACTCATATATATAGGCAATGCTCATCCGGACTAACAAACTAGCGGATGGGCTCCATCCGGACGGATGGACTACTAATGTAACAACCCTCCTAGGACCCTTAACGCGACCCTAAAACATTCCTTACGTACCCCGTACATGAAAAACGGACCCGAGATACCTTCGTACGTGTAAAAATTGAAGAAAACAAGATTTGTCCTTCGCTCGCGGGCCGCGATAGACGAAGACAAAGCTGTCGTGGGGAGCGACAGCCTGTTGCTTGGCGGACACTCTGAATGCCACGTGCCAGGACACGTATCGACATCAACCGGTGACTCAACAAACTTTACGCCACCTTTAAGGCTCTCGCGGGGCACGAAATATGAAGAAGAGTGTGTCGCGGGGCGCGACAGACTGGTCGACCAGCTATAAAAGGGGCATGAATCGGCATTTGCAAGTTGTTCATTTTCTCTGAATCTCTCTCAACTTCTAATAGGCTAAAACTATAGCCAAATACCCCCTAACAAGCAAAGCTCTGCCTCGTTGTAAGTATTATTACCCTGCTATTACCCTACACGATTGATCTAGGATTCCGTAATGCATGTCGGCTTCACCCGACTCGGTCATTGGAATTCTGTCTTGTGTGTACACCCGATTGATATAGGATTCCTGAATTCATGTCGGCTCTGCCCGACTCAGTTATTGGAATTATGTCTCGAGTTGTACGGTTAATGAAATCAGGGTTATTTTACTAGCACATGTGCATTGTTTAAATTAACAAGTAAATTATATTATTATCAGGAAGCTATAATATTACCAGGAAGCCTGTAGGAATACCTAAAACTACAAATGTGAGTACATTTTCTTTTTCCTCACTGTATGTGAGTACCAAAACCTCAATTGTTTTAATATACACTTAACAGTAATTGAGTATTTGTAAGTCTACAATTGATGCCAGTATGTTGAGGTTTTGTATACAAAATTTATAAGACGTTACCTTTGGACAAAGAGTTAGCCAATAAGTAATATGACCCACAAGTCGGGTTGACAGTACTGATTGAGTAATTGTTTAGATCAAGCAAATGTAATTGCGGGTTGCCCTCAATTCTGTTAAATGATAAAACTGTTTTGATTACACTGAGATGCACTCACCAGTATTTCTTGCTGATAAAATATTTTAAAACACGTGTTTCAGGTAACTTAGTAGGAAGCCAATAAAAGCCAGCTGGAGAGCACTGAAGGCTTAGAAAAGTGGCTATAAAAGTTACCTAAATAAAAAGGAGAATTGTTTTCAATAATTTGGGGGTTTATCCCTATAAATATGTTACAAATGAAAAATCGGGTTTTGTCCCATTTGTTTACTATAAATGTATTATCATCAAAACTTGGGTTTTATCCCATTTATCTATTTTAAACATTTTTGGTGTTTAACTCTGATAAAAATATTTCCTAACTACGGTCCTGATGAAACTTTTCGCTGCTAAATTAATAAACACCGATACCATCTGCTCTGAGAACTCGCGGCTCCTGCTCCCAGGGTGGGGTCGGGGGTTGTGACAGAAGGTGGTATCAGAGCTATGCCACTGGTTTAAGCCCTTTAGGTGTTCTTCCAGTACCTAAATCTTAAACATTTATGTTAGGAAATTAAATACCTTATGTGTTATCCTGTGAACATAAAATCTTAATATGTTTATTATGATTTTTATGTCATCTAATGAATTTTGAATTCACAATATATGTTACCCATATCTGTATCTTACTGTTATGCTATATTTAAATATATATATATATATATATATAGGTGATATATTAATAATGCTATGCCTTATCAATTATTATGCTATATTATATATATCATATATTTATATAAATATGATTTAACATGAATTTTATAACATTATAATAATATTACGATATTAACATTAATATCTCCATATTAATATAAGATAACACAATTCAGGTATGATAATTCGAAAAATATCATAATATAAATATTATGATAATATGTATTATACCTTAATAATTTTATGTCATTTAAATTCTCAGTATGTGTAACCCCTATTCGTATCTTACAGTATGTTATGCTATAAATATAAAAAGTGGATATATTCATAATATATTAACATTAATTTTGGGATATATATCATACCCATATATTTATGCGAATACAATTCAATATAAATTATAATAATATTATGATATTGACATTAATATCTTAATCAAAGATATAAGATAACACCCTTAGGTATGATGTCACTAAAATATTATAATATAAAATGTTATTTGATACAAGTAATATAATTTATTGTTTATGATATAAACCCTAAAATTTTACTCGACTTAAGTCTATATTTTGTCAAAGTTTTCACAAAACATATAATTATATTATCTTTGTTAAAATATAACATTTTAGCCTACTTAAAACATGTCTATTGTTTAGATATAATAATTAAGAACAGGATTTTCATGATAGCTCTATGAAAATATTATTCTATATGATATCCATATAAGCACATGTACATTTTCATTTATATGAAGAGTATGCAAATATATGTATAAAATATTTTATATTTTATAATCTATATTAATAAAACAAATGATACTTTATACAAATAAGTACAAAAATATTTGGTATTGTATAACTAGATAATTTAAAATATATGTACACAACACATATATATCAACAGGAAATAGTTTAAGGATTTTTATCTAATAGCTCAACGTATTCCTTAAATTATATATGTATATTATGATATAGGAATAATACTTCACTACTTAAATATTATGGATCAAAAAATTAAATACGCTAAACTTTGTACTATCTATTTCTTTAATAAATAAATATGTTAAATTAAGAAATCAAGTTCTAAATATATTATAATCGAAATAAGTCCACCTGTCAGTTAAAGGTTAAATTGTTCTAAAAGAATCCAGAAAATTTATATTCTTATTTAAATTCTTTTCGATAAATTAACCTTTTTATTCTAAAAATATTCTGTTTAATAAACATAATAGAAATTTATTTTTATTATAAAGAAATAAACAAAGTTATGAGAATAAACAGTATAATTAATACATTTAATCATGTAATTTGTGTAACAGCCCGCATTTTGAAAGTCAAAGTACAAGTCAAAGTCAAAGGAAGAAAAGATTGCTAATTGTGATCTGTCACTCCTTGCTTAATTATTGATTGTACTCTTTGACTTGTAACCGAATTCTATTATTGGTTTGTTTTAGTTGTATTATGTGGAGTATCTATAACAAATCGAGGTTTAATCGCTAATAGACGTATCGCTAATCGCATCACTATAACACCGCAACTCGAATTATGTGTTATGGATATTGTTTTACGTGTGTGTGCTATTATGTGTACTTATGCATGTTATGTTTATGTTGAGGTAATTAATCGCAAAACGCAATCGTAACTCTATCGCAACGCAATCGTAAACGCTAAACGCAAGTTATTTATGTTGATTGTATGTTAGATATAGTAGTTAGGTTATTTGTGTAACTAATGGATAATACTATCGCATCGCTCACTCGAAACGCATCACAACGCTCAACACGTAAAACGAAACGCCAAAATCAAACTCGCCGGACCATCCGATCGGATGATCATCCGATCGATGTGTCATTCGATCCGACACATGTGCTCCCCTTTCCTCTTTTGGAAACCTATAAATACCCCCTGTCACATCACCAACAATGATGTGACAGCTCTCTCGTTCGAACAGCACGCTCAAGCCCTCTTTTCTCTCGATTTCTCGTGATTCTTGTAAGTTTTCCACTCAAATCTTGTACTTCTATAATCTAAACACACTTCTTCATCTTTTTCACCTTTGGATCTTCACTTTTAACCGTGAAATCAATAGATTTGAGGTGTTCAAGGGTGATGTCATCATGGAGTTCCTATGAACTTCAAGCTTTGGCCTCATTCCACCAAGAACAACTCAGATCTACATGATTTCCACATGATTCAACACTATTTTCGCATAGATCTAAACATTTTCATGGTGAAGAAGAATTGAAAGATGGTTTCACAACTTTCTTTCAACTCTTTTACACTCAATGCCTTCAAAACCAATAGAATCAGAACTCGTTCGGGCCTTCTACTCGGTTACTAGTGAAGTGTCGGTCTGAGATCTGAATCCTATCAAAGAGACAACTGATTTCGGGTTGAACATGAACAAACCATCATGAACAGTTAACTGCTCGGACTGGGGTGATTCCCATCCGATCAGATAGGCTGGACTTGGCGGGGTTCCTGTTGTTCAATACGTTGTCATGTCGTCTCGATCAAACCGCAAAATTTTCAAAACTTAACAAAATATTCAAGTTTCAAGACGATCAGATTATGGGAGGGATTTCCGTCTAATCGGATTGCCATCCGATCGAACGACAATCCGATCGGATTGACTTATGGTTTCAACACTTAACTTTTTTACAATTTTCAAAGATCATTAGTTTTTAACGGATTGCCATCCGATCGAAAGACCATCCGATCGAATGACAATCCTGCCGTGAACTTGTTCTCTAAGAATATCTAACCGATGGATCGCCATCCGATCGAACGGCCAATCGATCGAGCGACCTAAAAGGTAGAGATACTTCACTGTTTTCAAAATGCTACAACGAAAACTTCAAAGTCACATCATACACAAACACATCCATCCCAAACGAATGTCAATCTGACCGAATGGCCATCCGAATGGATGACCATCCGAACGGATTGTCATTCGATCGAATGACCATCCGTTCGTATTGTCATACGATCAGATGATTATTCGTCACTTGGTTCACTTTTCACCGTCTAACACGTCGTTCATTCGCTTATGCTATCGTTAATTGTTTAGGCTAATCCCTCTGCGCTCCCTTCAATCCAAGAGAGTGTTTAGTTATTAAGCACTATCTGTGAGTATACTCGATCCCTTTTTGCTTTACGCACTTTTGGGTGTTACATACGTTACTTATATCAAATCACATCGATCACACAACGCAAACACTTTTATATGCTAACCGTTACTGCATGTTATACGTGTTACTCGATGAATGCTTGTATGTTATGTTTACACAGTGATTGTTGCCTGACACCTTAGCAACGATAGTACTATAGTTTGGACTCAGCACCTGTGGTGGAAAGGGGTTGTTAAGGGCTTTTCTCGCATATCATAGTGGTGATATGTGTTGCGCATTCTACAACTCGTAGTCACGTCTATGCATATTTCATTGTCGATAACCTACTTGCTTCACATTATACATGTTACATGCTGGTTATGCGTAAACGCTTTCGAATTCCATTATTACTATTAAACTTGTATGCTCACCTTTACACTATGTGTATTGACCTCTATTTTAACATATGTGACAGGTGCTTAAGATGCTAGGAATGTTGTGCTTTAGTGAATCAAGCTAGGGGTCTAGTTATGTCACGTTAAATCTGAGTTGTCGGAACAGTGTTTGTTTTTGAGACAATTATTTGTAATAACTATTTTATTTGGATATGTTATGGTATGGGACTTGACGTTTAAATATCTGGTAATTAATAGTTGTTATGGATACTCATGGACAATCTGTTTCGCTCAGTGTCGCGCCCCGATGTTTCCGCCATCGGTTGTGGTGTGACAGATTGGTATCAGAGCCATAACTATAGGGAATTAGGCAAGACTCGACCTAGTCCGGGTCGATGTCTTAGAAACAACCCAGTCTATAGTCTAAGTACCAATAGACTGACTTGTGCATACCCGGTATGGGTTTTGCACAAGCTTACTTGCTATTTCTCGCTCGAACTCGCTGTACACTACACTCTTGCGCGAACATCGCATACTACAGTTCCATGCAAGATCAGCCTTTCCTAAGGCTGAACACACACACAAACAGATGATCTGGTTGAGATTAGGTGTGAAAGCCGTAAACTCTTGGCCAAATCACTCGTTCGACATGATATTTTTACTATAAACAAGAGAATTTGCGTTGAATTAGGAGTGAAATCCATACTTCGACGCGGTTCTCCTTATCTAACTCGTGATTATGTCACACAAACAGGAATGCGGTCGTTAAGTCAGGGGTGAAACCCGAACCTTGATGACTCGTTCCGCTCTATATTTTTTGTTTTACAAAACTCTCGCCAAAGTCTCGATGAGTTCCAACGACTAGGGACACGTAATGGCCAAATGGATGTGTACCGATCGCCCGAATTGAGGCGAGAGCACAATCTGTTAAGCTAAAATGTGCACCTAGGGTCCTTGAGAGCAGTCGAATCACTTTGGGTAGTCGATGTCTCGCACCTAGACAATCTCTCTTCGATTTTATATGTTTCGATTCTGGATTTCACCGCCGCTGACTCTGTGATTTATCGATTTTATGTGAAATTTTACGTGCTTTTATGTGATTTTCATGTGTTTATGTGCTTCGATTTTTGGTGATTTACTCGCCTTTTACTGTTCGCTTTGATTAACACGCACAACTCACACTACACATTTATCTCAACATGCTAACAAATCGCTTGCGTTACTCGCAATCTCGCTACTCGCTATACTCGATCGCTCTACGCTGCTATGAAAGATAAGTGAATACATGCAAAATATGTAGGTCAATACGTGCAAAATATAATGTGTCCTCATGGTTGCTGTGCCCTATATGCTTACATGCTTTCGTGCCAATGTGATTTTTGTGAATTGATGTGTTACTGTGCATTATATAAAGTAACTTTAGGAGAGATAATAGACTATACCCGACTTAATCGAAAATGTGTTTGAGTCCTATGACGATGTCTGTTTGCAGACAATGTCGTCATTTGGATCACACACTGCTCGCTCAGCTCGCCACAATCATGAAGATAAACGAATCGCTGCTCTCGTCGCTAAACAAATGGCGAAAGTTATCCCTCAAATCGTCAGTGAGCTGAATGAGAATACTAGCAAGTCTTCGGAGAAGTCCAGGACTGATACTCCCAAGGCTACTTTTAGCTTCAAGCAGTTCAAAGCCTGCGGTCCGAAAGAATTTACCGGCAAAGATGGGCCTACGGCCATGTTTCAATGGTTTGATTCAATCGAAGTCACCCTGCGCCAGAGTGGCTGTCCGAAAGACCTTCGCACTATTAACACCACCGGCGTCTTCCAATCCCGAGCTCTAGATTGGTGGACGGCTGAGAGGAACAAACGAGGGAACGATGCCGCTTTTGGGCTGACGTGGGACGAGTTGAAGGACATCATGATGCAAGAGTTCTGCCCTCCCCATGAACTCCAAAAGCTAGAGGACGAATTCTGGCATATCAAGCAGGATGGCGAAGATAACGCTGGTTTAACTGCTCGCTTCAAGCAGCTGAGTATCATCTGCCCAGGTCATGTTACTACCCTCGAGATTACGATCAAGAAGTATATCCGCGCTCTGCCAGATTGTGTTGCAGACTTTGTTCAGGCTGCGAAAACGACAATAATCGAGGAAACCTACCTGCTCGTTGCTGAGATCAATGATAAGCGAGTCAGGGCTGGTTATTTTGATAAAGCCTCCAAGAATCTGCACCAAGTCACCGCTGAAACCGCCGCATCGCAATCTTCAAAGTCCTCCCGCCGCAAGAGAAAGAACAACAGCTCCAGCAACAAGAACTGTGCAGTTACTGTCGCTCCACTCCAATCCGTGCCTGCCCAATCGCAACCGCAACACCGCCAAGTAGCGGCGCCTGTGGTCAATGCACCGTCTGCCAAGCGTGCATACACTGGACTACACCCGCTCTGCCCTACTTGTACCGATCATCACCCGGTTGGAATCGCATACCGGTTTTGTGTTCACTGTAACATGTACGGCCATTTCACCGCTAACTGCCATACCGGTCCTCGCCAAGCACCAGTTCAAGCTCAAGCTCCTGCTCTACCAGCTCCACAAGGACAGCAAGCAGCTCCTGCACCCGCTGCTCATGCAGAGCTTGCTTTGCGTGTGGTGATCCCAACCACTTCGCAAACGTCTGCCCCAACAAAGTGGTTAAGCAAGAGCCGCAGCAGTAGCCAACACCGCAACAGCACCAACTGTAGCAGCAGCCAGCTCAGCAAGCAGCCCGCGGGCGCGTCTTCAACATCAACGCCCGCCAAGCTCAGGCAGACAACAATGTGGTTAATGGTACGTTTCTCGTAAATGGTATATATGCTTCGTGTTTATTTGATACTAGAGCCGATAACTGTTTTTGCATCGTTCGAATTCGAAAGGCTCCTAAATCGTAAGAGAGTTAACCTCCCATCAACATTCGACGTAGAAGTTGCCACCGGAAGAACCGTCACAGTTAGTTCCGTTCTGCGTGACTGTACTCTCGATCTCAACGGTCACGTTTTCCCGATCAATCTCATTCCGATGCAACTTGGTAGCTTTGATGTCATAGTAGGTATGGATTTCCTTCGGGAAATTCATGCTGAAATTATTTGCTTTGATAAAATGATTCGTTTCTCTCTCGCGAACGGTGATCAATTGTGAGTTTATGGCTAAGTCGCTTCGAAGAAGTTACAACTCATGTCGTGTTCCAAGCTGGCAAGTATCTCCGCAAGGAATACCAAGATTTCTTGGCACATATCATAGTAGCCGAGGAAAAGGAAGTTAAGGCAATAGACAAGGTGCCTGTGGTTCGTGAATTTCCTAGAGTCTTCCCGGACGATTTACCTGGTTTACCTCCCACTCATGATATCGATTTCCGAATCGACCTCATTCCTGGAGTAAATCATGTTGCTAGAGCACCGTACCGTCTCGCTCCTTCTGAAATGTGTGAACTCTCGAGTCAGCTCCAGGAACTTCTTGATAAAGGCTTTATTCGCCCTAGCACCTCTTCTTGGGGCGTGCCTGTCCTTTTTGTCAAAAAGAAGGATGGATCGTTCCGGATGTGCATCGACTACAGGGAATTGAATAAGCTGACTATCAAGAATCGCTATCCCTTGCCTCGAATTGATGATTTGTTTGATCAGTTACAAGGTGCTACGTGCTTCTCGAAGATCGATCTACGCTTAGGCTATCACCAGTTAAGAATACAGGAGGACGCTTTTCGAACCCGCTACGGTCATTACGAATTTGTTGTTATGCCTTTTGGTTTGACTAACGTTCCTGCAGTCTTTATGGATCTAATGAATCGCGTGTGTAAACCCTTTCTCGACCGCTTCGTCATCGTGATCATCGATAATATCCTGATCTATTCCAAGTCAAAAACCAAACACTCGCAACATCTACGTTTGGTTCTTGAGTTACTCCAGGGAAACCGTCTCAATGCCAAGTTCTCCAAGTGTGAATTCTGGCTTGAGGAGGTTCAATTCCTCGGTCACATCGTCAATAGTCAAGGAATTCATGTCGACCCTGCGAAGATCAAAGCAGTTAAGGGTTGGGTTACACCTAGGAGCCCGTCCGAAGTTCGCTCGTTTCTCGGATTGGCGGGTTACTATCGCCGATTCATCGCTGACTTTTCGAAAATCGCTGTACCGCTTACCTCGCTTATGCATAAGGACAGACCTTTTGTTTGGGGAACTGAATAAGAGGAGGCCTTTCAAACTCTCAAAGCTATGCTTTACAATGCCCTCGTGCTCTCACTGCCCGTTGGAAACGACAATTTTGTAGTCTATTGTGATGCCTCTAACCTTGGTCTTGGTTGTATCCTCATGCAACGAGACAAGGTTATCGCATATGCCTCTCGACAGCTCAAGATCCACAAGAAGAATTATACAACCCACAATCTCGAGCTAGGTGCAGTTATTTTTGCGTTAAAGATTTGGCGACACTACCTTTACGGTACCAAGTGTACGGTCTTCACCGACCACAGGAGCCTACAGCAGATCTTTGAGCAGAAAGAACTGAATATCCGCCAACGCCGATGGGTTGAACTCCTCAACGATTACGACTGTGAGATTCGTTACCATCCAGGCAAAGAAAACGTCGTCGCTGATGCTCTCAGTCGACGAAGCTATTTGCATAGCGTTCGTAATACTCAAGCCCAGCACAATCTCGAAGCTCTCATCCGCGACGCCCAACATGCTTGTTTTACCGAACGCACTTTGAAGAAGGAAAGGATCATCAATAATGGCAAAGAACTGGTGAATAAGTCGAATGGTATATTCCACTATCTAGACCGAATTTGGATTCCCAAGCGTACCAATTTGCGATAGATCCTGCTAGACGAAGCCCACAAATCTCGGTATTCCATTCATCCCGGTGCCGACAAAATGTACCAAGACATGCGCTACAAGTACTGGTGGTTGGGCATGAAGAAGGATATCGCTATCTATGTTTCAAAATGCCTGACTTGTTCCAAAGTTAAGGCTGAGCATCAAGGCCCCTCTGGCTTACTCGTACAACCCGAGATCCCTATGTGGAAGTGGGAGAGTATAGCTATGGACTTTATAACGAAACTTCTGCGCATGCCATCAGGTCACGATAGCATTTGGGTTGTCGTTGACCGTTTGACTAAATCTGCTCACTTTCTGCCGATACGAGAAGACTTTAAGGTAGAAAAACTAGCCCGAATCTACGCCGACAAGATCATCTGTCGACACGGGACGCCTCGTGACATCATCTCTGACCGTGATGGTCGGTTTACCTCGCGTATGTGGGAAACGTTTCAATCTTCTCTCGGTACTACTCTTAATCTAAGTACCGCTTTCCATCCCCAAATCGACTGTCAGACTGAAAGAATGATTCGTACCCTTGAAGACATGCTTCGCTCGTGTGTCATAGATTTCGGTGGTAATTGGGACGCGCACTTACCTTTAGTCGAATTCTCGTACAATAACAGTTATCACTCTAGCATCTAAATGGCATCATTTGAGGCATTACACAGAAGAAAATGTCGATCGCCGATTGTATGGAACGAGATCGGGGACGCACAAATTACCGATCCTGAGCTGTTGTAAGAAACGACTGACAAAATCCTCCAAATTTGAGATAATATGTTGAAAGCTTGGAGTCGTCCGAAAAGTTACGCCGATAGACGCCGCAAGCCCATTGAATTTGACGTTGGCGATCACGTACTCCGAAAGGTTGCACCTTGGAAGGGGGTGATCAGATTCGGCAAGAAAGGAAAGCTCGCGCCTCGATATGTTGGACCCTTAAAAATTCTGGAAAGGATTGGCTAAGTGGCCTACAGACTCGAACTACTGGAGGAACTTAGTAATGTCCACCCGACTTTCCATGTTTCGAACCTCGGAAAGTGTCTAGCCGACCAGGAATTTCATGTCCCTCTTGAACATTTACAAGTGGACGAAACATTACACTTCGTGGAGAAGCCTGTCGAGATCATGGGCCGAGAAACCAAGGTACTCCGACACTCACGCATTCCCATTGTGAAGGTTCGCTGGGAAGGAAAACGCGGCGCCGAGTTCACCTGGGAACTCGAAAGTGACATGAAGGCGAAGTATCCGCAACTGTTTGTTACACCTGCTTCTTAAATTTCGGGACGAAATTTCCTAAAGTAGGGGAGGCTGTAACAACCCGCGTTTTGAAAGTCAAAGTCAAAGGAAGAAAAGATTGCTAATTGTGATCTGTCACTCCTTGCTTAATTATTGATTGTACTCTTTGACTTGTAACCGAATTCTATTAATGGTTTGTTTTAGTTGTATTATGTGGAGTATCTATAAAAAATCGAGGTTTAATCACTAATCGAGGTATCGCTAATCGCACCGCTATCACACCGCAACTCGAATTATGTGTTCTGGATATTGTTTTACGTGTGTGTGCTATTATGTGTTCTTGTGCACGTTATGTTTTTGTTGAGGTAATTAATCGCAAAACGCAATCGCAACTCTATCGCAACGCAATCGCAAATGCTAAACACAAGTTATTTATGTTGATTGTATGTTAGATATAGTAGTTAGGTTATTTGTGTAAATAATGGGTAATACTATCGCATCGCTCACTCGAAACGCATCGCAACGCTCAACACTCAAAACGAAATGCCGAAATCTAACTCGCTGGACCACTCGATCGAATGACCATCCGATCGCATGGTCATCCGAACGGATGGCCATCCTTATCTAACTCGTGATTCTATCACACAAACAGGAATGCGGTCGTTAAGTCAGGGGTGAAACCCGAACCTTGATGACTCGTTCCGCTCTATATTTTTTGTTTTACAAAACTCTCGCCAAAGTCTCGATGAGTTCCAACGACTAGGGACACGTAATGGCCAAATGGATGTGTACCGATCGCCCGAATTGAGGCGAGAGCACAATCTGTTAAGCTAAAATGTGCACCTAGGGTCCTTGAGAGCAGTCGAATCACTTTGGGTAGTCGATGTCTCGCACCTAGACAATCTCTCTTCGATTTTATATGTTTCGATTCTGGATTTCACCGCCGCTGACTCTGTGATTTATCGATTTTATGTGAAATTTTACGTGCTTTTATGTGATTTTCATGTGTTTATGTGCTTCGATTTTTGGTGATTTACTCGCCTTTTACTGTTCGCTTTGATTAACACGCACAACTCACACTACACATTTATCTCAACATGCTAACAAATCGCTTGCGTTACTCGCAATCTCGCTACTCGCTATACTCGATCGCTCTACGCTGCTATGAAAGATAAGTGAATACATGCAAAATATGTAGGTCAATACGTGCAAAATATAATGTGTCCTCATGGTTGCTGTGCCCTATATGCTTACATGCTTTCGTGCCAATGTGATTTTTGTGAATTGATGTGTTCCTGTGCTTTATATAAAGTAACTTTAGGAGAGATAATAGACTATACCCGACTTAATCGAAAATGTGTTTGAGTCCTGTGACGATGTCTGTTTGCAGACATTGTTGTCATTTGGATCACACACTGCTCGCTCGGCTCGCCACAATCATGAAGATAAACGAATCGCTGCTCTCGTCGCTAAACAAATGGCGAAAGTTATCCCTCAAATCGTCAGTGAGCTGAATGAGAATACTAGCAAGTCTTCGGAGAAGTCCAGGACTGATACTCCCAAGGCTACTTTTAGCTTCAAGCAGTTCAAAGCCTGCGGTCCGAAAGAATTTACCGGCGAAGATGGGCCTATGGCCATGTTTCAATGGTTTGATTCAATCGAAGTCACCCTGCGCCAGAGTGGCTGTCCGAAAGACCTTCGCACTATTAACACCACCGGCGTCTTCCAATCCCGAGCTCTAGATTGGTGGATGGCTGAGAGGAACAAACGAGGGAACGATGCCGCTTTTGGGCTGACGTGGGACGAGTTGAAGGACATCATGATGCAAGAGTTCTGCCCTCCCCATGAACTCCAAAAGCTAGAGGACGAATTCTGGCATATCAAGCAGGATGGCGAAGATAACGCTGGTTTAACTGCTCGCTTCAAGCAGCTGAGTATCATCTGCCCAGGTCATGTTACTACCCCCGAGATTACGATCAAGAAGTATATCCGCGCTCTGCTAGATTGTGTTGCAGACTTTGTTCAGGCTGCGAAAACGACAATAATCGAGGAAACCTACCTGCTCGTTGCTGAGATCAATGATAAGCGAGTCAGGGCTGGTTATTTTGATAAAGCCTCCAAGAATCTGCACCAAGTCACCGCTGAAACCGCCGCATCGCAATCTTCAAAGTCCTCCCGCCGCAAGAGAAAGAACAACAGCTCCAGCAACAAGAACTGTGCAGTTACTGTCGCTCCACTCCAATCCGTGCCTGCCCAATCGCAACCGCAACACCGCCAAGTAGCGGCGCCTGTGGTCAATGCACCGCCTGCCAAGCGTGCATACACTGGACTACACCCGCTCTGCCCTACTTGTACCGACCATCACCCGGTTGGAATCGCATGCCGGTTTTGTGTTCACTGTAACATGTACGGCCATTTCACCGCTAACTGCCATACCGGTCCTCGCCAAGCACCAGTTCAAGCTCAAGCTCCTGCTCTACCAGCTCCACAAGGACAGCAAGCAGCTCCTGCACCCGCTGCTCATGCAGAGCTTGCTTTGCGTGTGGTGATCCCAACCACTTCGCAAACGTCTGCCCCAACAGAGTGGTTAAGCAAGAGCCGCAGCAGTAGCCAACACCGCAACAGCACCAACTGTGGCAGCAGCCAACTCAGCAAGTAGCCCGCGGGCGCGTCTTCAACATCAACGCCCGCCAAGCTCAGGCAGACAACAATGTGGTTAATGGTACGTTTCTGGTAAATGGTATATATGCTTCGTGTTTATTTGATACTAGAGCCGATAACTGTTTTGCATCGTTCGAATTCGAAAGGCTCCTAAATCGTAAGCGAGTTAACCTCCCATCAACATTCGACGTAGAAGTTGCCACCGGAAGAACCGTCACAGTTAGTTCCGTTATGCGTGACTGTACTCTCGATCTCAACGGTCACATTTTCCCGATCAATCTCATCCCGATGCAACTTGGTAGCTTTGATGTCATAGTAGGTATGGATTTCCTTCGGGAAATTCATGCTGAAATTATTTGCTTTGATAAAATGATTCGTTTCTCTCTCGCGAATGGTGATCAATTGTGAGTTTATGGCTAAGTCGCTTCGAAGAAGTTACAACTCATGTCGTGTTCCAAGCTGGCAAGTATCTCCGCAAGGAATACCAAGATTTCTTGGCACATATCATAGTAGCGGAGGAAAAGGAAGTTAAGGCAATAGACAAGGTGCCTGTGGTTCGTGAATTTCCTAGAGTCTTCCCTGACGATTTACCTGGTTTACCTCCCACTCATGATATCGATTTCCGAATCGACCTCATTCCTGGAGTAAATCATGTTGCTAGAGCGCCGTACCGTCTCGCTCCTTCTGAAATGTGTGAACTCTCGAGTCAGCTCTGGGAACTTCTTGATAAAGGCTTTATTCGCCCTAGCACCTCTTCTTGGGGCGTGCCTGTCCTTTTTGTCAAAAAGAAGGATGGATCGTTCCGGATGTGCATCGACTACAGGGAATTGAATAAGCTGACTATCAAGAATCGCTATCCCTTGCCTCGAATTGATGATTTGTTTGATCAGTTACAAGGTGCTACGTGCTTCTCGAAGATCGATCTACGCTCAGGCTATCACCAGTTAAGAATACAGGAGGACGCTTTTCGAACCCGCTACGGTCATTACGAATTTGTTGTTATGCCTTTTGGTTTGACTAACGTTCCTGCAGTCTTTATGGATCTAATGAATCGCGTGTGTAAACCCTTTCTCGACCGCTTCGTCATCGTGATCATCGATAATATCCTGATCTATTCCAAGTCAAAAACCAAACACTCGCAACATCTACGTTTGGTTCTTGAGTTACTCCAGGGAAACCGTCTCAATGCCAAGGTCTCCAAGTGTGAATTCTGGCTTGAGGAGGTTCAATTCCTCGGTCACATCGTCAATAGTCAAGGAATTCATGTCGACCCTGCGAAGATCAAAGCAGTTAAGGGTTGGGTTACACCTAGGAGCCCGTCCGAAGTTCGCTCGTTTCTCGGATTGGCGGGTTACTATCGCCGATTCATCGCTGACTTTTCGAAAATCGCTGTACCGCTTACCTCGCTTATGCATAAGGACAGACCTTTTGTTTGGGGAACTGAATAAGAGGAGGCCTTTCAAACTCTCAAAGCTATGCTTTACAACGCCCTCGTGCTCTCACTGCCCGATGGAAACGACAATTTTGTAGTCTATTGTGATGCCTCTAACATTGGTCTTGGTTGTATCCTCATACAACGAGACAAGGTTATCGCATACGCCTCTCGACAGCTCAAGATCCACAAGAAGAATTATACAACCCACAATCTCGAGCTAGGTGCAGTTATTTTTGCGTTAAAGATTTGGCGACACTACCTTTACGGTACCAAGTGTACAGTCTTCACCGACCACAGGAGCCTACAGCAGATCTTTGAGCAGAAAGAACTGAATATGCGCCAACGCCGATGGGTTGAACTCCTCAACGATTACGACTGTGAGATTCGTTACCATCCAGGCAAAGCAAACGTCGTCGCTGATGCTCTCAGTCGACGAAGCTATTTGCATAGCGTTCGTAATACTCAAGCCCAGCACAATCTCGAAGCTCTCATCCGCGACGCCCAACATGCTTGTTTTACCGAACGCACTTTGAAGAAGGAAAGGATCATCAATAATGGCAAAGAACTGGTGAATAAGTCGAATGGTATATTCCACTATCTAGACCGAATTTGGATTCCCAAGCGTACCAATTTGCGATAGATCCTGCTAGACGAAGCCCACAAATCTCGGTATTCCATTCATCCCGGTGCCGACAAAATGTACCAAGACATGCGCTACAAGTACTGGTGGTTGGGCATGAAGAAGGATATTGCTATCTATGTTTCGAAATGCCTGACTTGTTCCAAAGTCAAGGCTGAGCATCAAGGCCCCTCTGGCTTACTCGTACAACCCGAGATCCCTATGTGGAAGTGGGAGAGTATAGCTATGGACATTATAACGAAGCTTCTGCGCACGCCATCAGGTCACGATAGCATTTGGGTTGTCGTTGACTGTTTGACTAAATCTGCTCACTTTCTGCCGATACGAGAAGACTTTAAGGTAGAAAAATTAGCCCGAATCTACGCCGACAAGATCATCTGTCGACACGGGACGCCTCGTGACATCATCTCTGACCGTGATGGTCGGTTTACCTCGCGTATGTGGGAAACGTTTCAATCTGCTCTCGGTACTACTCTTAATCTAAGTACCACTTTCCATCCCCAAATCGACTGTCAGACTGAAAGAATGATTCGTACCCTTGAAGACATGCTTCGCTCGTGTGTCATAGATTTCGGTGGTAATTGGGACGCGCACTTACCTTTAGTCGAATTCTCGTACAATAACAGTTATCACTCTAGCATCTAAATGGCATCATTTGAGGCATTACACAGAAGAAAATGTCGATCGCCGATTGTATGGAACGAGATCGGGGACGCACAAATTACCGATCCTGAGCTGTTGTAAGAAACGACTGACAAAATCCTCCAAATTCGAGATAATCTGTTGAAAGCTTGGAGTCGTCCGAAAAGTTACGCCGATAGACGCCGCAAGCCCATTGAATTTGACGTTGGCGATCACGTACTCCGAAAGGTTGCACCTTGGAAGGGGGTGATCAGATTCGGAAAGAAAGGAAAGCTCGCGCCTCGATATGTTGGACCCTTAAAAATTCTGGAAAGGATTGGCTAAGTGGCCTACAGACTCGAACTACCGGATGAACTTAGTAATGTCCACCCGACTTTCCATGTTTCGAACCTCGAAAAGTGTCTAGCCGACCAGGAATTTCATGTCCTTCTTGAAGATTTACAAGTGGACGAAACATTACACTTCGTGGAGAAGCCTGTCGAGATCATGGGCCGAGAAACCAAGGTACTCCGACACTCACGCATTCCCATTGTGAAGGTTCGCTGGGAAGGCAAACGCGGCGCTGAGTTCACCTGGGAACTCGAAAGTGACATGAAGGCGAAGTATCCGCAACTGTTTGTTACACCTTCTTCTTAAATTTCGGGACGAAATTTCCTAAAGTAGGGGAGGCTGTAACAACCCGCGTTTTGAAAGTCAAAGTCAAAGGAAGAAAAGATTGCTAATTGTGATCTGTCACTCCTTGCTTAATTATTGATTGTACTCTTTGACTTGTAACCGAATTCTATTAATGGTTTGTTTTAGTTGTATTATGTGGAGTATCTATAAAAAATCGAGGTTTAATCACTAATCGACGTATCGCTAATCGCACCGCTATCACACCGCAACTCGAATTATGTGTTCTGGATATTGTTTTACGTGTGTGTGCTATTATGTGTACTTGTGCACGTTATGTTTTTGTTGAGGTAATTAATCGCAAAACGCAATCGCAACTCTATCGCAACGCAATCGCAAATGCTAAACGCAAGTTATTTATGTTGATTGTATGTTAGATATAGTAGTTAGGTTATTTATGTAAATAATGGGTAATACTATCGCATCGCTCACTCGAAACGCATCGCAACGCTCAACACTCAAAACGAAATGCCAAAATCTAACTCGCCGGACCACTCGATCGAATGACCATCCGATCGCATGGTCATCCGAACGGATGGCCATCCGATCGATGTGTCATCTGATCTGACACATGTGCTCCGCTTTCGTCTTTTGGAAACCTATAAATACCCCCTGTCACATCGATCTGTCACATGACCAACAGTGATGTGACAGCTCTCTCGTTCGAACAGCATGCTCAAGCCCTATTTTCTCTCGATTTCTCGTGATTCTTGTAAGTTTTCCACTCAAATCTTGTACTTCTATGATCTAAACACACTTCATCATCTTTTTCACCTTTGGATCTTCACTTTTAACCGTGAAATCAACGGATTTGAAGTGTTCAAGGGTGATGTCATCATGGAGTTCCTATGAACTTCAAGCTTTGGCCTCATTCCACCAAGAACAACTCAGATCTACATGATTTCCACATGATTCAACACTATTTTCGCATAGATCTAAACATTTTCATGGTGAAGAAGGATTGAAAGATGGTTTCACAACTTTCTTTCAACTCTTTTACACTCAATGCCTTCAAAACCGATATAATCAGAACTCGTTCGGGCCTTCAACTCGGTTACTAGACGAAGCCCACAAATCTCGGTATTCCATTCAT
The DNA here is from genome assembly GCA_030545235.1 of Helianthus tuberosus. Taxonomy (NCBI): domain Eukaryota; kingdom Viridiplantae; phylum Streptophyta; class Magnoliopsida; order Asterales; family Asteraceae; genus Helianthus; species Helianthus tuberosus. The sequence continues at coordinate 64,635,572 of CM060449.1, read as the reverse complement.
CACAGTGCCGACAAAATGTACCAGGACATGCGTTACAAGTACTGGAGGCCGGGCATGAAGAAGGATATCGCTATCTAGGTTTCGAAATGTCTGACTTGTTCCAAAGTCAAGGCTGAGCATCAATGCCCATCTGGCTTACTCATACAACCCGAGATCCCTATGTGGAAGTCGGAGAGTATAGCTATGGACTTTATAACGAAACTTTCACGAGTGCCATCAGGTCACGATAGCATTTGGGTTGTTGTTGACCGTTTGACTAAATCTGCTCACTTTCTGCCGATACGAGAAGACTTAAAGGTAGAAAAATTAGCCCGAATCTACACCGACGAGATCATCTGTCGACACGGGACGCCTCATGACATCATCTCTGACCGTGATGGTCGGTTTACCTAGCGTATGTGGGAAACATTTCAATCTGCTCTCGGTACTACTCTTAATCTAAGTACCGCTTTCCATCCCCAAACTGACGGTCAGACTGAAAGAACGATTCGTACCCTTGAAGACATGCTTCGCTCGTGTGTCATAGATTTCGGTGGTAATTGGGACGCGCACTTACCTTTAGTCAAATTCTCGTACAATAACAATTATCACTCTAGCATCCAAATGACACCATTTGAGGCATTACACAGAAGAAAATGTCGATCGTCGATTGTATGGCACGAGATCGGGGACGCACAAATTACCGGTCCTGAGCTGTTGCAAGAAACGACTGACAAAATCCTCCAAATTCGAGATAATCTTCTGAAAGCTCAGAGTTGTCAGAAAAGTTACGCCGATAGACGCTGCAAGCCCCTTGAATTTGACGTTGGCGATCACGTACTCCGAAAGGTTGCACCTTGGAAAAGGGTGATCAGATTCCGCAAGAAAGGAAAGCTCGCGCCTCGATATGTTGGACCCTTTAAAATTCTGGAAAGGATTGGCAAAGTGGCCTACAGACTCAAACTACCAGAGGAACTTAGTAATGTCCACCCGACTTTCCATGTTTCGAACCTCGGAAAGTGTCTAGCCGACCAGGAATTTCATGTCCCTCTTGAAGATTTACAAGTGGACGAAACATTACACTTCGTGGAGAAGCCTGTCGAGATCATGGGCCGAGAAACCAAGGTACTCCGACACTCACGCATTCCCATTGTGAAGGTTCACTGGGAAGGCAAACGTGGCGCCGAGTTCACCTGGGAACTCGAAAGTGACATGAAGGCGAAGTATCTACAACTGTTTGTTACACATGCTTCTTAAATTTCAGGACGAAATTTCCTAAAGTAGGGGAGGCTGTAACAAACCGCGTTTTGAAAGTCAAAGTACAAGTCAAAGTCAAAGGAAGAAAAGATTGCTAATTTCGATCTGTCACTCCTTGCTTAATTATTGATTATACTCTTTGACTTGTAACCGAATTCTATTATTGGTTTATTTTAGTTGTATTATGTGGAGTATCTATAATAAATCGAGGTTTAATCGCTAATCGACGTATCGCTAATCGCATCGCTATCACACCGCAACTCGAATTATATGTTCTGGATATTGTTTTACGTGTGTGTGCTATTATGTGTACTTGTGCATGTTATGTTTATGTTGAGGTAATTAATCGCAAAACGCAATCGCAACTCTATCGCAACGCAATCGCAAACGCTAAACGCAAGTTATTTATGTTGTTTATATGTTAGATATAGTAGTTAGGTTATTTGTGTAACTAATGGGTGATACTATCGCATCGCTCACTCGAAACGCATCGCAATGCTCAACACTCAAAACGAAATGCCGAAATCTAACTCGCCGGACCACTCGATCGAATGACCATTCGATCGAATGGTCATCCGAACGGATGACCATCCGATCGATGTGTCATCCGATCCGACACATGTGCTCCGCTTTCCTCCTTTGGAAACCTATAAATACCCCTTGTCACATCACCAACAGTGATGTGACAGCTCTCTCATTCGAACAACATGCTCAAGCCCTCTTTTCTCTCGATTTCTCACGATTCTTGTAAGTTTTCCACTCAAATCTTGCACTTCTATGATCTAAACACACTTCATCATCTTTTTCACCTTTGGATCTTCACTTTTAACCGTGAAATCAACGGATTTGAAGTGTTCAAGGGTGATGTCATCATGGAGTTCCTATGAACTTCAAGCTTTGGCCTCATTCCACCAAGAACAACTCAGATCTACATGATTTCCACATGATTCAACACTATTTTTGCATAGATCTAAACATTTTCATGGTGAAGAAGGATTGAAAGATGGTTTCACAACTTTCTTTCAACTCTTTTACACTCAATGCCTTCAAAACCGATAGAATCAGAACTCATTCGGGCCTTCTACTCAGTTACTAGTGAAGTGTCGGTCTGAGATCTGAATCCTATCGAAGAGACAACCGATTTCAGGTTGAACATGAACAAACCGTCATGAACAGTTAACTGCTCGGACTGGGGTGATTCCCATCCGATCAGATAGGCTGGACTTGGTGGGGTTCCTGTTGTTCAATATGTTGTCATGCCGTCTCGATCAAACCACAAACTTTTCAAAACTTAACAAAATATTCAAGTTTCAAGGCGTTTAGATTGTGGGACGGATTGTCATCCGATCGGATTACCATCTGATCGAACGACAATCCGATCGGATTGACTTATGGTTTCAACACTTAACTTTTTACAATTTTCAAAGATCATTAGTTTCTAACGGATTGCCATCCGATCGGAAGACCATCCGATCGAATGACAATCCTTCTGTGAACTTGTTCTCTATGAATGTCTAACCGACAGATCGCCATCCGATCGAATGGCCGTTCCATCGAGCGACCTGAAAGGTAGATATACTTCTCTGTTTTCAAAATGCTATAATGAAAACTTCAAAGTCACATCATACACAAACACAACCATCCCAAACGAACGTCAATCTGACCGGATGGCCATCCGAACGGATGACGATCCGAATGGATTGTCATTCGATAGAATAACCATCCGTTCGGATTGTCATCTGATCGGATGACCATTCGTCACTTGGTTCACTTTTCACTGTCTAACGCGCCGTTCATTCGCTTATGCTATCGTTAACTATTCAGGCTAGTCTCTCAGCGCTCCCTTCAATCCAAGTGAGTGTTTAGTTATTAAGCACTATCTGTGAGTATACTCGATCCCTTTTTGTTTTACACACTTTTGGGTGTTACATGCGTTACTTATATCAAATCACATCGATCACACAACGCAAACACTTTTATACGCTAACCGTTACTACATGTTATACGTGTTACTCGATGAATGCTTGTATGTTATGTTTACACAGTGATTGTTGCCTGACACCTTAGCAACGATAGTACTATAGTTTGGACTCAGCACCTGTCATGGACAGGGGTTGTTAAGGGCTTTTCTCGCATATCACAATGGTGATATGTGTTGCGCATTCTACAACTCGCAGTCACGTCTGTGCATATTTCATTGTCGATAACCTACTTGCTTCAGATTATACATGTTACATGCTGGTTATGCGTAAACGCTTTCGAATTCCATTATTACTATTAAACTTGTATGCTCACCTTTACACTATGTGTATTGACCTCTATTTTAACATATGTGATAGGTGCTTAAGATGCTAGGAATGTTGTGCTTTGGTGAATCAAGCTAGGGGTCTAGTTATGTCATGTTAAATCTGAGTTGTCGGAACAGTGTTTGTTTTTGAGACAATTATTTGTAATAACTGTTTTATTTGGATATGTTGTCGTATGGGACATGACGTTTAAATATCTGGTAATTAATAGTTGTTATGGATACTCATGGACAAACTGTTTCGCTCACTGCCGCGCTCCGATGTTTCCGCCATCAGTTGGTGTGTGACAATTGGATTCTTATAATTTGCTATTATATATAATTCAGGAAACTTTAGAACTTTATATTTATACATAGGTATATGCAAGTCACAAATTTCTTGATAAAATATACACTATGATAATCAAATATCTTCTATCGAAAAACAAGCTTTTATATAACAGAAGAAACAAACCCACATGTTTACTCAAAAATCTATTTTGATACCCATCTTTAATCCAAAAGATACCTTAAGAATATCTGTACTAGCACCACCTCATGAAGAACAATCGTTGGTCAATAACGGAAATTCTCAAAATCTCATATGAACCCTTACCTCTAGCCACAACTGTAATTTCTGAATACCTATCCGGCCATGAGCTCGGGAAGTATAATTGAATAGAGGCAGTATAGAGAAAAGCCATTACAACAAAGAAAGAAACAACACATAATATAATACTTTCCTTATATTTTGATAAAAACTATAGTGAAAGAAAATGTCAAAATATAATATGTATATATATATATATATATCAACGCATAAGGCTGATAGACATTACTATATTTTGTGCTAAACATAATAGGAGCAACAAAAGATGCCTATATATAATTATTTAGTTCTGTGATAATTATCTCTAACTATGTTTGTAATTCAGATGTCAAAGGAAATCACATGTAATCAGGAAATCCAGGCTAGTAATGAAAATTCCTTGGATAAAAGCACTATAGAAAATATAATAGCTCAAGGAATATCGAATGTCATACCTTCGATCATTGAAGCTATTAAGATTTATGTGCCTATGAACGAGAATCCTACTACCCACTGTTGGCATCCTCATCACTTCAAACCTAGTCCTAGTTCCAATGGTGGTCATGATATTCGTATCAAAACTCCATCTTCCAAAAGGAAGAAAACCACAACATATAGCTACTCCTATAAGGAATTCCACTCCGACAAATCATATAAGGACACAGGAATGGAACCAGCAATCGCACAGCCTACCTGCAACAACAAAAAGCGTTCGAGAAAACGCCATTTTAAGAAGACACTCCACTGTAACTTCTGCAAGAAAGCTGGACATGTCGTGGAAGAATGTAGAATGAAAACTAACATCTGTTTCCACTGCGGAGAACCAGGTCATATTCGTCCCTACTGTCCAAAAATATCTACAAGCACCCAACAACAAGACTAGAAACCCAGATGAAGCTAGGACAAACGCACAAACGACACAGGAAGCTATAGCAAATTCTAACATAAGCATCCATACGTTTTTCCTGTACAAAAGTATTAGTTGACTTTTGATTCCCATCAAAGTTTTATAAATAAAAAAGGTCTTTATTTTTCTTTCATAAAACCAACACTCATCTATCTCATCTCTTGACAAACTCTTATGTCGTACATACATTGCTTGTTACGCATATGATTTCATTTCAAAAGATCTTTTATTCACGAGTTCGAATCTTATTTTGTTATACTCTCTTTTGACAATCGCAATGATTGCAACAACATTTACTTTTGATATCAAGTCAACAGATTTTTGGAAAACTCCTTTCCTTTTCAAAGTTCTTACTGGATTTCTTCATTGTGACCATTTATTGTTAATACATATATCCATTGTTGGAATATGTCCAAACCAAGCTCAAATTTGTTTGAACTTGCTCACATAAATATTCAAATTCAAAATTTCATATGATGAATTAAGATCATCATATTCGAGGTAAACTCATTTGTTTGAGTCATAGTAGACCTGTTCCACATCTACATAAATCATTTGTTAAAACACGACACCTTGCGGTGGCGTTTCCCTTTGAAACTTGAACTCATTTCATTTTCACATCTAAGGTACAGATTTATTTATCTTCTGTTAATTTTTTATCCTAAATCAGTCTTAATACAAATTTTGTGTTAAGATAAAGGTACCTAAATCCCTATTCCAATGTACCTCTAACATTTCTTTAATCTCTGGGCAATCCTACAATATTCATTTATTCCTTCATTTGAACATCCTATCTTTTAAACGTTCAGATTCACTTCATTAAAACTTTCAGTTAATTTCAAGAACGGTGAATTCTTTCGGTCACCGTAATCATTGAATTCTTTCAATCATTACAACACCCTGAGGTGTCTGTATAAATTTGTAGCCGGAGCTAATCATAAATATCAATCAATATGTCTTTCCACTCATCATTCCAGTAGCCTTGATACAATTATGTATCAGGACAGTGATACACTAAATTCAATTGTATTTTCGGTGTATCTTTGCCATTCAAATCAATGTCACTGATTTTGGTTTGACAATTGATAAATCATTTTTCATACTTTCTATTGAGATTGTTGATTCAGAGTTCTTCTCAATTAACAATCAAGGTAAGGTTCTCTTCTGACATTGAATTCTATCATTTCTAAAGATCATTACACCTCTCTCTTTTGATTGTGAAACTCAGTCACCTTGATTGTATCATTTCATCTCGTTCAGTTAACATCGATTCATGAACAAATTTTTTGGATCATTGAATTATCCTATGATACTTTTATTTGTCGATACGATCTCAGACACCTTGATATACTGTTCTTACTAACTTAGAGACATACCAGAACACCGAGGGAATATCATAGCCCAAATCTCGAGGACGAGATTTAAAACAAGGTGGGGAGGATGTAACAACCCTCCTAGGACCCTTAACGTGACCCTAAAACGTTCCTTACGTACCCCGTACATGAAAAACGAACCCGAGATACCTTCGTACGTGTAAAAATCGAAGAAAACAATATTTTCCCTTCGCTCGCAGGCCGCGATAGACGAAGACAAAGCTGTCGCGGGGTGCGACAACCTGTTGCTTGGCGGACACTTCGAATACCACGTGTCAGGACACGTGTCGACATCAACCGGCGACTCAGAAAACTTTACGCCACCTGTAACGTTCTCACGGGGCGCGAAATATGAAGAAGAGTTTGTCGTGGGGCGCGACAGACTGGTCGACCAGCTATAAAAGGGGCATGAATCGGCATTTGCAAGTTGTTCATTTTCTCAGAATCTCTCTCAACTTCTAACAAGCAAAGCTCTGCCTCGTTGTAAGTATTATAACCCTGCTATTACCCTACACGATTGATCTAGGATTCCGTAATGCATGTCGGCTTCGCCCGACTCAGTCATTGGAATTCTGTCTTGTGTGTACACTCGATTGATAAAGGATTCCTTAATGCATGTCGGCTCTGCCCGACTCAGTCATTGGAATTCTGTCTCGAGTTGTACGGTTAATGCAATCTGGAAGCTATAATATTACCAGGAAGCCTGTAGGAATACCTAAATCTACAAATGTTAGTACATTCTCTTTTTCCTCACTATATGTGAGTACATCTTCTTTTTGTCACCTTTTTGAAAATATATTTTCATGAGTCAAAATGTTTACCAAAACCTCATATGTTTTAATATACACTTAACAGTAATTGAGTATTTGTAAGTCTACAATTGATGCCGGTATGTTGGGGTTTTGTATACAAAATTTATAAGACTTTACCTTTGGACAAAGAGTTAGCCAATGAGTAATATGACCCACAAGTCGGGTTGACAGTACTGATTGAGTAATTGTTTAGATCAAGCAAATGTAATTGCGGGTTGCCCATAATTATGTTAAATGATAAAACTGTTTTGATTAAACTGAGATGCACTCACCAGTATTTCTTGCTGATAAAATATTTTAAAACACGTGTTTCAGGTAACTTAGTAGGAGGCCAATAAAAGCCAGCTGGAGAGCACTGAAGGCTTAGAAAAGTGGCTATAAAAGTTACCTAAATAAAAAGGAGAATTGTTTTCAATAATTTGGGGGTTTATCCGTATAAATATGTTACAAATGAAAAATCGGGTTTTGTCTCATTTGTTTACTATAAATGTATTATCATCAAAACTTGGGTTTTATCCTATTTATCTATTTTAAACATTTTTGGTGTCTAACTCTGATAAAAATATTTCCTAACTACGGTCCTGATGAAACTTTCCGCTGCCAAATTAATAAACACCGATGTCATCTGCTCTGAGAACTCGCGGCTCCTGCTCTCAGGGTGGGATCGGAGGTTGTGACAGAAGGTGGTATCAGAGCTATGCCACTGGTTTAAGCCCTTTAGGAGTTCTTCCAGTACCTAAATCTTAAACATTTATGTTAGGAAATTAAATACCTTATGTGTTATCCTCTGAACATAAAATCTTAATATGTTTATTATGATTTTTATATCATCTAATGAATTTTGAATTCACAATATGTGTTACCCATATATGTATCTTACAGTTATGCTATATTCAAATATATATATATATATATAGGTGATACATTAATAATGCTATGCCTTATCAATTATTATGCTATATTATATATATCATATATTTGTATAAATATGATTTAACATGAATTTTATAACATTATAATAATATTACGATATTAACATTAATATCTCCATATTAATATAAGATAACACAATTCAGGTATGATAATTCGAAAAATATCATAATATAAATATTATGATAATATGTATTATACCTAAATAATTTTATGTCATTTAAATTCTCAGTATGTGTAACCCCTATTCGTATCTTACAGTATGTTATGCTATAAATATAAAAAGGGGATATATTCATAATATATTAACATTAAATTTTGGGATATATATCATACCTATATATTTATGTGGATACAACAAAAACCTCAGCAAGCCTAGTCATCCGTTCGGATGGGAACCACCTCGTTCGTTCGGTTACTGTTCTTGACGGGATTTCATATTCAACCCGCGAACCGGTCGTCTCGTCATTAGGAATCCATTCTCAGTCCGGGTCTACACTAGAGAATGAGTGGTGAACCCGAACTAGTCCAGATGTCACACCCCAACCGATGGCGAAAACATCAGGGTGCGAGCACTAAGCGTTCAGATTGGTCACAAGATTCCATAACACTAGTAATTTTAATATAGATTAAATAAGTTTCATACATAAGTTTGTCTAAAACAGCATCACCAACAAAAGATTCAAAATACAACCATTAATCATTTTTCAATGTCTAGATTTAAACTAGGCGGGTTTCTAAGCATCAACCCTAGCTTGATTTCCATGATTCAGCATCCTATCAGCCAGCAACATGTATTAAAATAAAGTCAGTACAAAAATGTATCGGCGAGTATACAAGTTTGAATAATAGCATATAGTTTAAAGCAACTCATATCCATCGTGTAAATGATAAAATAGTTTCAGCCATTCTAGTGTTCGCAGTCCAACAAGTGATAGCCCAAGTCTCCCGATGCTTTAGTGTTTTCCCAAGTCTCAAGGAAAACTAGTATCCTCCTAACAATACCCCCGAGAATAATAGGGAGATGCATCTCCTATAGCGCTACTATTGTTAATGCGGAACTACACACCCTGGATTAAACGTTCACATAGCACAAATAGAATACAAGAATCACAAGTTTCACATACACATAGGACAGAGTTTAGTTTGCAAAAGTCTTAAGTATCGTAGTTTAATAGAATACATGTTACATCCTAAAGTTTAAAACAAAAAAGGGATCGAGTATACTCACAGTGATTGCTTAACAGATTAACTGTTATTGTATCAAAGGGAGCTCTTTAGGTTTAGCCTGATTAGATTACAACGAATAAGTGTCGGACCAAACAACGAGATTGCACAAGTGTCGGATCAGTCAACTTGATCGGATGGTTGTTCAATCGGATGACTATCCGATCGGACTGCCATTCGATTGGGATGACAAATGTGTGGGGGAACGGATGGCTATTAGATCGGATGGCTATCCGATCGGATTGCCACCCGATTTAAGTTCTAAGTCTTCAAAGACTTCAATAGGTATGTCGTCTGATCGGATGGCAGTTCGATCGCATGGCTATCCGATCGAGTTTCCATTCGACGATCATGACTTCAAAGTTTAAAGTGTTTAAAGTTAAGGGGCAAGTGTTACTTGATTGGGTGGCTGTTTGATCGGATGGCTATCCGATCGGATTGCCACTCGATCGGGTTACCTTTGTCCCGTTCCTAAACTTTTAAAAACTCTAAGTTTCTGTTTAAACAACGACGACTTGGTACGCATTGAGAAAATGGTAAACACATTGATGTACAGCCGATCTGGTCGGATGGGAATCACCCCAGTCCATTCAGTCGTCTGTTCGTAATGATGCTTATGTCATAATTCATACTCCGGTCATCTTCCCCGGAAACAATCCTTCTCCAAACCGACTTTAGATTAATAATCAAGTCTACAGTCCGTTTAGATCCGGATCTCATCATTTTAGTAAAAGTTTTAAGAAAAACATGAAGATAAACATAGGTTTTAGCTTGAAAAGTTTAGATCTAGCATAGATTTAGTGTAAAACACATGAAATTCCTTAGATCTGAGCTGTATCTTGATTAGGATGACATCACACAACAGCTTGGTACAAACCGCCATGATGACATCACCTTCAAGAGCTCGAATCCTAGAGATTTCATGGTGAAAAGTGAGATTTCAAAAGAGAATCTTGTAGAGAATGACGTGTAGATTAAAGTTGTACAAGAATCTAGTGTAAAACATACCGAATTAGCCGAGAAATGGAAGAAAATAGGAGTGCGCATGTCTGGTCGAGTGAGGCTGTCACATCAGTGAAAATGGTGATGTGACAGGCCTATTTATAGTGTGAGAAGGAATGAAGGCGGTGTGCACTCGGATCAGATGGTGGTTCGATCGAGTGGCCATCCGATCGGATTGCCACTCGGTCGATCCCATCTTTTCTGAGTTCCCGTCTTTGATTCGATTTACGAGTTAGATTAAGCGTTGCGTATTATTGGGTAAAAGTATAACTATATCATAGCAATAACACGAAAGATTTCAAAGTTTCATAGTTTCCGCCAGTGACAAGACTCCAGTCCCTCGTTCAACCAAGTCTCAAGTTTCACAAGCCTCAAGAGTCAAGCACCAAAGTATCAAGTATCTAGATTTAGACATTCCAAGCATCTAGAATTAGACATTCCAAGTATCTAGAATTAGACATTCCAAGTATCTAGTATATAGCATAAAATTTACCAAGTACCAAAAAGTATCAATGACCACATAGTTTAGGGACTAAAATTGACAATATCTAAAAGTCTAGGGACGCAGGTGTTACACCAGATTCTAACGATTTTGAGTAAAAAGTTAAGAAAGTTAAAGAAAAGTTTGGAACATTAGAAAAATGTTTAGATTTAAGTGAAATCATTGTTTAAACATTGTAGAAATCTGTTAGATTCGAGTTGTTCGAGTCTGTAGGCCACCTTGCTAATTCTTTTCAGAATCTTAAAGGGTCCAACATATCGAGACGCGAGCTTTCCTTTCTTGTCGAATCTGATCACCCCCTTCCAAGGTGCAATCTTTAGGAGTACATGATCGCCAACGTCAAATTCAAGGGGCTTGCGGCATCTATCGGCGTAACTCTTTTGACGACTCTGAGCTTTTAGGAGGTTGTCTCGAATTTGGAAGATTTTGTCAGTCGTTTCTTGCAATAACTCAGGACCGGTAATTTGCGCATCCCCGATCTCGTTCCATACAATAGGCGATCGACATTTTCTTCCGTATAATGCCTCAAATGGTGCCGTTTGGAAGCTAGAGTGATAACTGTTATTGTACGAGAATTCGACTAAAGGTAAATGCGAATCCCAATTACCACCGGAATCTATCACACACGAGCGAAGCATATCTTCAAGGGTACGAATTGTGCGTTCAGTCTGACCGTCGGTCTGGGGATGGAATGCGAAACTTAGATTAAGAGTAGTACCGAGACTAGATTGGAAAGTTTCCCAGAGGCGTGAAGTGAATCGACCATCGCGGTTAGAGATGATATCACGAGGTGTCCCGTGTTGATAAATGACTTCGTCGTTGTAGATCCGTGTTAATCGTTCTACCTTATAGTCTTCCCGTATCGGTAGAAAGTGGGCGGATTTGGTGAGACGATCAACGATAACCCAAATGCTATCGTAACTTGATGGCGTGCGTGGAAGTTTTGTTATGAAGTCCATAGCTATACTCTCCCACTTCCACATTGGGATCTCAGGCTGCACGAGTAAGCCAGATGGGCGTTGATGCTCAGCCTTGACTTTCGAACAAGTCAGGCATTTTGAAACGTAGATGGCGATATCTTTCTTCATGCCCGGCCACCAGTACCTGTAGCGAAGGTCCTGGTACATCTTATCGGCACCGGGATGAATGGAGTATCGAGACTTGTGGGCTTCGTTTAGCAGAATCTCTCGTAAATTAGTGCGTTTGGGAATCCAAATTCGGTCAAGATAATGGAATATACCATTTGATTTATTCACCAGTTGTTCGCGGTTATTGATAATCCTTTCTTTCTTCAAAGTGTGTTCGGTAAAACAAGCATGTTGAGCGTCGCGTATGAGAGCTTCGAGATTGTGTTGGGCTTGGGTATTACGAATGCTATGCAAATAGCTTCATCGACTGAGAGCATCGGCGACGACGTTTGCCTTGCCTGGATGGTAACGAATCTCACAGTCGTAATCATTGAGGAGTTCAACCCATCGGCGTTGGCGCATATTCAGCTCTTTCTGGTTAAAGATGTGTTGTAGGCTCTTATGGTCGTTAAAGACCGTACACCTGGTACCGTAAAGGTAGTGTCGCCAAATCTTTAATGCAAAAACAACTGCACCAAGCTCGAGATCGTGGATTGTATAGTTCTTCTCGTGGATCTTGAGCTGACGAGAGGCGTACGCGATAACCTTGTCCCGTTGCATAAGAACATAACCGAGACCGAGGTTAGAGGCATCGCAATAGACTACGAAATCGTCGTTTCCGTCAGATAAAGAGAGCACAGAGGCGTTGCAAAGCATAATTTTGAGGGTTTGAAAGGCTTCCTCTTGTTCGGTTCCCCAAACAAAAAGTTTATCCTTGTGCGTAAGAGAGGTGAGAGGAACATCGATTTTCGAGAAATCAGCGATGAATCGGCGATAGTAACCTGCCAATCCGAGAAAAGAACGAACTTAGGACGGGTTCTTTGGTGTAACCCAACTCTTAACTGCTTCGATCTTCATAGGATCGACATGAATACCTTGACTATTGACAATGTGACCGAGGAATTGGACCTCCTCGAGCCAAAATTCGCACTTGGAGAACTTGGCGTAGAGGAGGTTTCACTGGAGTAGTTCAAGAACCAAATGGAGATGTTACGCGTGTTCGGCTTTTGACTCGGAATAGAACAGGATATCATCGATGAACACGATGACGAAGCGGTCGAAGAAAGGGTTTACACACGCGATTCATTAGATCCATGATAACTGTGAGGGCGTTGGTTAAACCAAAGGGCATAACAACAAATGCGTAGTGACCGTATCGGGTTCGAAAAGCGGTTTTGGGTATATCTTCCTCTTGGATCCGTAACTGGTGATAGCCCGAGCGTAGATCAATTTTCGAGAAACACGTAGCACCTTGTAACTGGTCAAACAAATCATTGATTCGAGGTAAGGGATAGCGATTCTTGTGGTAAGCTTATTGAATTCCCTGTAATCGATGCACATCTGGAACGATCCGTACTTTTTTTGACGAAAAGGACAGGTGCGCCCCATGGAGAGGTACTAGGGAGAATAAAGCCTTTATCAAGCAATTCCTGGAGCTAACTCGAGAGTTCGCGCATCTCAGATGGAGCAAGATGATAAGGCGCTCTAGCGACAGGATTTGCTCCAGGAATGAGGTCAATTCGAAGATCGATATCACGAGATGGCGGTAAGCCACGTAAATCATCAGAAAAGACGTTAGGAAAATCACGAACCACGGGCACCTTTTCCATTGCCTTCTCTTTCTTTTCCTTCTCCGCTACTATGATGTGTGCCAAGAAAGCTTGGTATTCCTTGCGAAGATACTTGCTAGCTTAGACACACGACATGAGTTGTAACTTCTTCGAAGCAACTTCGCCATAAACACGCAATTGATCGCCGTTTGCGAGAGAGAAACGAATCATTTTATCGAAAAAAAAATTCAGCATGATTCTCCCAAAGGAAATCCATGCCTAATATGACATCAAAGCTACCAAGCTGCATCGGAATAAAATTGATCGGGAAAACGTGACTGTTGAGCTCAAGAGTACAGTCAAGCAGAACGGAACTAACAGTGACGGTTCTTCCAGTGGCAACTTCTACGTCGAATGTTGACGGGAGGTTAACGCGTTTACGGTTTAGGAGCCTTTCGAATTCGAACGTTAGAAAATAGTTATCGGCTCCAGTATCAAACAAACACGAAGCATATATACCATTTACGAGAAACGTACCATTAACCATGTTGTTGTCTGCTTGGGCCTGACGGGCGTTGATGTTGAAGACTCGCCCACGGGCTGCTTGCTGAGCTAGCTGCTGCTGCTGTTGGTGCTGTTGTTGCGCTGGCTGCTGCTGTGGCTCTTGCTTTACCACTCTGTTTGGGTAGACATTTGCGAAGTGGTTGGGATCACCACACGCATAGTAGGCTCTTGCGTGAGCAGCGGAAGCAGGAGCTGCTTGTTGTCCCTGAGGATCTGGTAGAGCAGGAGCTTGAACTTGAGCTTGACGGGGACCAGTACGCCAGTTGGCAGTGAAGTGGCCGTAAAGGTTGCAATGAACACAAAATCGACACGCGATCCCAATGAGATGATGATAAGTACAGGTAGGGCATAGAGGGTGTAGACATGTATATGCACGCTTGGCCGGCGGTGCATTGGTCACTGGTGCTACTACCTGGCGGTTCTAGTTTTGAGGTGGAGCAGGTACTGCATTGAGTGGAGTGGCAGTGACAGCACAGTTCTTGTTGTTGTTGTTGTTGTTGTTGTTCTTACGCTTTCGGCTTGAAGACTTGGAAGCTTGCGGTGCGGCGGTTTCAGCGGTGGGAGCAGCGGTGACTTGATGAAGACTTTTGGTGGTTTTGTCAAAGTAACCAGCCCTAACTCGCTTGTCGTTAATCTCGGCGGCGAGCAGATAGGTCTCTTCGATGGTAGTTGTCTTGGCGGCTTGCACGAAATCAGCAACACAATCCGGTAAAGCACGGATGTATTTCTTGATGGTGATGTCCGGAGTAGAGACTTGACCGGGACATATGATGCTTAGCTGCTTAAAGCGGGTAGTTAAACCAGCATTATCGCCGCCCTCTTGCTTAATGTTCCAAAACTCATCCTCCAGCTTCTGAAGCTCATGGGGAGGGCAGAATTCCTTCATCATGATCTCCTTCAACTCCTTCCAAGTAAGCCCATAGGTTGCGTCATTCCCTCACCTGTTCCTTTTGGCGGTCCACCAGTCCAGTGCCCTGGACTGGAAAACGCCGGTTGCGTTGACAGTGCGTAGGTTTTCAGGACAACCGCTTTGGCGCAGAGTGACTTCAATTGCATCGAACCATTGAAACATGGCAGTAGGCCCATCTTCACCCGTGAAGTCCTTAGGGCCGCAGGCCTTAAACTGCTTGAAGCTAAAAGTTGTGTGGGGAGAGTCGGCCCTTGATTCCTCGAGGACTTGCTTGCGTTTTCATTAAGTTCACTGACAATTTGCGGAATGACCTTAGCCATCTGCTTTGCGACTAGAGAAGTGATACGCTTGTCAGCGTGATTTCGACGTGCGGCGCGGGAAGTGTGAGATCCAAACGACGACATTGTCTGCATCAGACATCGTCATAGGATTCAGACACTATTAAGTCGAGTATAGTCTATGTATTTACCCAAGTCTTCTTTATATAAAGTACAGAAACACGTCTAACATCTAGGCACATAGTCACATAGGCACATATCCCACATAAACACGTAAGCACGTAGATCACGTAAACACAGAAACACATAGTCCACGTAAGCACGTATTTCACTATATTTTGCACGTATTCACCTACACATATTGCACGCATTCACCTATCTTTCACAGCTGCGTAAGGCGATCGAGAGTTGCGAGTGCGAATAGCGAGTAGCAATTGCGAGTAACATAAGCGATTTGTTAGCGTTTTGAGGCAAGTGTATAAAGCGAGTTATGTGTGTTTATCGAAGGGAACAGCGAAAAGCGTATGAGTCTTCGGGACCAAAACACATAAACAGAAAACCACATAAAGCACATAAAATTTTCAGATAAAATCGAGGAATCAGCGGTTGCGAGTCGAGAATCAAAACACATAGAAGCAATAAAGCGTAAAAAAGCAGCGAAAAAAATTGGAATGTCTTGGGTGTGATAGACTTTGAGTACCCAAAGTAGTTCGACTGTTCTCAAGGACTTTGAGTACACGCGTTGGCTTAATAGACTGTGCTCTCGCCTCAATCCGGGAGATCGGCACGCATCCTTTCGGCCATTACGCGACTCCAGCCGTTGGAACCCATCGAGACTTTGGTGAGAGTTTTATAAAGCCAAAATATAGAGCGGAATAAATCAGATGCGGGTTTCACCCCTAACTTAACAACTCCATTCCTGTTTGTGTGATAGAATCACGTGATAGATAGGGAGAATCGCGTCGAAGTATGGATTTCACTCTTGATTCAACGCAAATCCTCGTGTTTTAGAGTAAAAGTTGTGTGTTGAACGAGTGATTTGATCGAGAGTTTGTGGCTTTCACACCTAATCTCAACCAGATCATTCGTTTATGTGTGTTGCCAGCCTTAGGAAAGGCTGACCTTGCGCGAAACGGTAGTATGCGATGTTCGCACAAGAGTGTAGTGTTCAGCGAGTTCGAGCGAGAGTCCTTACCTGATACTCTCCTGAGTTTGCAAGAAGCGGTCTGTTGGTGCTTAGACTATAGACTATGTCAATTCTAAGACATCGACCCGGACAAGGTCGAGTCTTGCCTAATTCCCTATAGTTATGGCTCTGATACCAATCTGTCACACCCCAACCGATGGCGGAATCATCGGGGCGCGGCACTGAGCGAAACAAATTGTCCAAGAGATTCCATAACAACTATGATTACTAAATATTTAAGCATTACGTCCCATACCGTAACATATAAAGTAGCACAGTTATTACAGACAAATTGTTCTCAAACACAAATAAAAACTGTTTCGACAACTCATAAATTAATTGGTTTGTTTCTAGACTCCCCTAGCTCGATTTCCACAAAGCAAGCATAGCACAGCATCCTAAACACCTGTCACATACGTTAAAATAAAAGTCAATACACATAGTGTAAAGGTGAGCATACAAGTTTGGTAGTATAATAGTAGCAAAAGCGATTTATGCATAACCAGCATGTAACATGTATAATGTGAAGCAGGTAGGTTATCGACAATGAAATATGCACAGACGTGACTGCGAGTTGTAGAATGCTCATCACATATCACCACCGTGACACGTGAAGAAAAGCCCTTAACAACCCCTGTCCACGACAGGTGCTGAGTCCAAACTATAGTACTATCTTGCTAAGGTGTCAGGCAACAATCACTGTGTAAACATAACATACTAGCATTCATCGAATAACATGTATAACATGCAGGGCGGTTAGCGTATAAAAGTATTTGCGTTGTGTGTCGATTGTGATTTTGATATAAGTAACGTATGTAACACCCAAAAATGCTTTAAGCAAAAAGGGATCGAGTATACTCACAGAGCGTGTTTAACAATAAACACAATCTTGGATTGAAGGGAGCGCTGAGGGATTAGCTTGAACACAGTACGGCAGTATAAGCGTTGAACGGTGCGTAAAAGGTGCGTCAGGGGAATGAGTGACGGATATTGATCCGATCGGATGACCGTCCGGACGGATAGTCATCCGGACGGATGACCATTCGGTCAGATGGTCACTCGTCTGGGATGGATGTGTTTGTGTATGATGGAACTTTGAAGTTTTCGTTGTAGCATTTTAAAAAACCATGAAGTATTCCTACTATTCAGGTCGTCCGGTCGGACGGTCATCCGGACGGATGGCCGTCCGCTCGGATGGTGATCCGAGTGGAGGTTGTATACTTCAAAAATTTGGAAATTAATTAAGTGTTTAAAGTCATTGGGCCAGATAGCCATTCGATCGGATGGCCGTTCGTGCAAACGACTTGTTTCGAGTTGAAAAGTGTGTAAAATCAGCTACGTTTAGAAAGCTATGCGACCAAACTGAGACGATATAACAGCGTGTTAAACAACGGAAACCTCAGCAAGCCTAGTCATCCGTTCGGATGGAAACCACCCCGTTCGTTCGGTGACTGTTCTTGACGGGATTTCATGATCAACCCGCGAACCAGTCGTCTCGTCGTTAGGAATCCATTCTCAGTCCGGGTCTACACTAGAGAATGAGTGGTGAACCCGAACTAGTCCAGATTCTAACGGTTTTGGGTAAAAAGTTAAGAAAGTTGAAGAAAAGTTTGGAACATTAGAAAAATGTTTAGATTTAGGTGAAATCTTTGTTTAAACATTGTAGAAATTTGTTAGATTCGAGTTGTTCTTGATGGAATGAAGTCATTCTCCGGAGTACATACTAACCTGTGATGACGTCACCCTTGAACAGCCCAGAACCAAGTGATTTCATGGTTAAAAGTTGAGATTTGTGGGTGAAATCGATGAGAAAGTGTGTGTAGATCAAAGAAGTACAATATTTGGAGAGAAAACTTACAAGAATCGCGAGGAATAGAGAGAAAATAGGCCAAAAGTGTGTTGGTCGAACGAGAGCTGTCACATCACATGAACAATGATGTGACATGTGATATTTATAGGTGGTGAGGAAGAAAGTTGGTGCAAGTGACGGATTGGAGGGCCTCCCGATCGGATGGCCATCCTATCTGATGGTCATCCGGACGGATGACCATTTGATCGAATGGTCCTTCGATTGGATGGCTTTTGCCAGTTGGTTTCTGAATTTTTGTTTCATGCGTTGAGCGTTGCGATGCATTTCAAGTAAGTGATGCGATAGTATTACACACTAGTTACACAAATAATATAACTACTATTAACCGCAAAAGTAAACCTTAGATTTCGAGTTCGCGATGAGATTGCGTTGTGATAAAGTTGCGATTGCGTTTTTGAATAATCACCTCAACATAAACATAACACGCACAAGTAACACATACTAGCACACACACGTAAAACAATATCCATAACCTGTAATTTGAGTCGCGATGCGATAGCGATGTGGTAGCGTTTAGTAGATTAGCGTTAGTTATCTTTATTGCATTGTTACTTCCACATAATACAACTAACAAGCATAAATTAAAGTATCGATTATCTAGGTTCGAGAGTACAAGCTATAATTAAGCAAGGAATGACATATTCCAATTAGCAATCTTTTCTTCCTTTGACTTGACTTTGACTTGTACTTTGACATTGACTTCGAAAGTCGGGTTGTTACACTAAATCTACAAATGTGAGTACATTCTCTTTTTCCTCACTGTATGTGAGTACATCTTCTTTTTGTCACCTTTTTGCAAACATATTTTCATGAGTCAAAATGTTTACCAAAACCTCAATTATTTTAATATACACTTAACAGTAACTGAGTATTTGTAAGTCTACAATTGTTGCCGGTATGTTGGGGTTTTGTATACAAAATTTGTAAGACGTTATCTTTGGACAAAGAGTTAGCCAATGAGTAATATGACCCACAAGTCAGGTTGACAGTACTGATTGAGTAATTGTTTAGATCAAGCAAATGTAATTGCGGGTTGCCCTCAATTCTGTTAAATGATAAAACTGTTTTGATTAAACTGATATGCACTCACCAGTATATCTTGCTGATAAAATATTTTAAAACACATGTTTCAGGTAACTTAGTAGGAAGCCAATAAAAGCCAGTTGGAGAGCACTGAAGGCTTAAAATAGTGGCTATAAAAGTTACCTAAATAAAAAGGAGAATTGTTTTCAATAATTTGGGGTTTATCCCTATAAATATGTTACAAATGAAAAATCGGGTTTTGTCCCATTTGTTTACTATAAATGTATTATCATTAAAACTTGGGTTTTATCCCATTTATCTATTTTAAACATTTTTTGTGTTTAACTTTGATAAAAATATTTTCTAACTTCGGTCCTGATGAAGCTTTCCAGTAACACTCCAAAAACGGGTTTGTTAATTATATTAGATTAACCAAAGTAAACCCGGTGAATATTAGGATTTAAATAAATAAATCTAATTTTCATTAAAAGGATGATAAATACTTTGAGAAAACAAAGTATATAAAAGGCCCGAGTTAACGGGACTTAAAATAAAACGGGTTGTGAACAAGATAAAATAACTAGGAAATAAATAACCTAGTTAATTATAAGTTTTGTAGTTATGTGGAACTTTGGTCAAAACATGTTATATGCAAGAAGGGTAAAGTGTAGGGGCCAAATGTAGAAAACTTGAAAAAAGATTATTAAATAAAATACTAAACACCAAAACACACACTTAAAGTGTGTGTTCTGGTCGAAAGTTCCAGAGGAGCCAGAGCTCTCATCTACAAAACCCTAGCAAGCTGAAATTCAAGAAATTGAAAGGGCAAATCGGTTCCAAATCGAAATCCGAGTTCATATTAGTGATCACCTAAGTAAAGGGATCATAAGGTATGTTAAATTTCATCTTTTGGTTACATCTTAGAATTTTGATGAACACGAGAAATCAAAATTTGAACCTGATTGATTGATATTTAGATGAAATTAGTAATGAAAACATGCCTAGGAGTAAACCCTAGTCAATAACTTGTTGGATTAGTGTGTAAATTATGAAATTCATGATCATCCATTATGTGTGGTTAATGGGTTTTGTAGAAACAGGATGAACATTAGAATCATGATTGTCAAACTAGTGTTAACAGAACTCTATGAAGTTAGTTTTGATATTGAAGTGTTAATTTGACACTAAATTGGAAAAAAGATTGTAAATGGGTGAAATAACTAGTCATGAAACTTGATTTTCAAAATCTATGAAAATCATGTTCATTAGGTGTTTGATATAATGCCTAAGAGAAAGTTAAAATGTTGAAGTTTCAAGTGAAACGCATATTTGGATAATATGGAAAACTAGGCGAAATAAGAAGCGACAAGGGTTCTAAATAGGATGTTGATTTAAAATTAATTCCACACATCATATGGTTAGAGGTAGTTAACTAGTAGAAAGTTAAACTAACCAATGACGAAGTCGAATAGTGATTTCGACATAAAAAAAATACGTAAGGTGGAATAGTTGTATTTGTTAATGACTAATCTAACCACCTTGTAAATGATGACGATAGTTTGACGCTTAACGAGCTAGGTGACGGCTTGGGAAAAGAAGCGGGTCAAACAGCTTGAATACGCCGAGAAAGAGCGAAATCGGATGAAAGGTAAGTTAAGCTTACGCCTTTTTTAAATTTTACTACAAAATGTTTAATTGCGAGTATTGAATATGATTTATACTAAGTAAAAGAAACATGATGTTCCGGCGTGATATAATGCGAGTCGAAACAAGTGAGAATGGTAGAAACCATGAATTATGGTAAAAAGAGTAAAAACGATAAAATGATAATCCGGACATGGATTAACGAATTGATAAAGGGATTTGAAAAAGGACACTATTTGGCATAAGTCAAAATGGGTCAAACAAGACAAGAAACGACTTTTTAAGTAAGATGAATTCAAAAGGTAAACCGGGATAGGTTAAAGGGGTGAATTGGTAATTAAATACCATCTCATAATGACAATTTGCCATTTCGACTAAACGGGTCAAATGGTGTTGTTAACACCATTTGACAATAATGTCTGATGATCGCTTGTTGAGTTTTGTGATCACGGGAATTATCACATGGTTCGTGTTGCTATTAACTAGAAATTAATAGCAAAAGGTATATAAACGGGTCAATGCTATGATCCGAGCCAGGTATGCATAATTAGATTTATAGTTAGAAGTGATATTTTGGTCAATAATTAGTGAAAGTCCTTCGTCGTAAAATGAGGGGCTAAAATTGACCAAAAAGCTTTTGGTGGGTAAATTGGGCAAACGACCCATATGGGTGGTTTAAGAACTTGCATTATGATTACGTGATATAGGTAGGGCTGTAAACGAACCGAACGAACACGAACAAGGCCTTGTTCGTGTTCGTTCGTAAAGGAAATAAATGTGTTCACGAACGGTTCATGAACACTTACCGAACGAGATTTTATGTTCATGTTCGTTCATTAAGGAAATTAGCATGTTCGCGAACGGTTCATGAACACAAACGAACACAAATAAATTTGGCGAACGTGACGAAGGATAAAGATAGATGGCCCAGAGAGTAGCACTCGAGCTTGAATCCCTTATTCTGGAACGGAGGTCGATTGTATTCGTAGATGTAAATAATGAGAAATGAAAGGGAAATGATGCATAAACAAGGTGAAAGTAGGTTTCCTAGTTTAATTGTTAGGGAAATAAAATAAATAAAAGTTTAATAATATAAAAAGTAAAAATAAAATATAAGAAAGTACAAAGATCTTCAATTAAAACACAAACATACGAACATAAACGAACGCAAATCAACGAATGTTCACGAACACCTTACCGAACGTTCACGAACACAATCGAACGAACGAGACCTCTGTTCATGTTCGTTCATTTAACTAATCGAACGGAATTTCTTGTTCATGTCCGTTCGTTTATTAAACGAACGAACATAAACGAACTTCCCGCCGAACGGTTCACGAACTGTTCGCTGAACGTTCGGTTCGTTTACAGCCCTAGATATAGGTAGATACTTTGAATGTGGAAATGTAAAGTGCGAAAAGAGAAGGGTGAGGTTAATGCATAAATGCATAAGTCCATCTAAACGGTTCAAAACTGATTACGCACATAACCTAGGCATTGGCCATGTAATTCACAAATGTTATGAATCCGGGAAAAGAATTTGAGTTAAGTACATGGGCGTATGCCCCATGACTATTTTGAAACAAGTTTGTGGTTTTAAATATAAACAGGTCAAAATGTTGAAATTGAATAATAAGTCGAAGGCTTAAAAATTTAGAATTTTTATTAGTTTGAATGTTGAATTTTAACTCCACAAGATGGAGAATTAAATTACGAGCGCGTAGGAAAAAGAATCGCATAAAACGGACATCTAGATTGAAAGTTATGACACTTTGAAGTTCGTTTTCCGATTAAAACTATAGCTGGGCATCTGCAGCTCAAAAATAAGAACATTCTGTCGAAATGGAGGCGTGGCGTCGCGCGACGCCCAAAGGGGTTTCCCGCCACGCGCGGCGACGGCGTAAAAACTTGAAATTTTTGTTTATTTTGATTATTTGACCCATTTACCTTGCTGTACTTGTTATTTAACCATCAAAACTAACTTTTAAGTTGGTTTTGATCATAGGTGAATGTCGAGAGTCCCGGATGGAAATCAACCGACGAGCAAGAATCGAACACACATTAAATGAAGCTTCCGCGTTAAACCTTGTTTTGTTTTGTTATAAGTGAATTATGTAAACACTTACAACTATGTCTTGAAATGTTTTTAAAACATATGGGAATATTGGCATGACAAGTTTTTGTAAAGTCGCATTTTTAGAATTAAAATGCGTATTTTAAAGTTGTAATCGTGTAAATTTCCAATGTGGGTCTTACATTTCCGCTGTCAAATTAATAAACACCGATACCATCTGCTCTGAGAACACCTGGCTCCTGCTCCCATGGAGGGGTCGGGGGTTGTGACACCTAAGCCTAAGATGAAGTTAAGGATGGACAGATGGCGCATTCGTCCGAATGGACTTCGTGTCCATTCGTCCGAATGGACTTCGTGTCCATTCGTCCGAATGGACTGTAACTTTTATCTGTTGGGATTTTAACATGTTTATCAAAGTATTTCATCCATATGAAATTAAAACGCAGCGGAAAATTATTATTTAAAAGCATGTTACTTACATGATATAAAACCATTTTTATATGTAAAACCCAATCCCGGATCCATATACGAATATGCATGCTATCAAAATCAAAACACAACCATAGAGTGTTTAGAATACTACCTTCCAAGGAGTAATGGATATGAAGAAGGTGATGCTTCTTGAACGGTTGCCTTCAAGTGTAGAAGACCTCAAGCTTGTATACCCCAAGCCTTCCAACAAACACCTTATGTTTAGCTAGGATTTCTACACTTATAAACTCACTAAAAACCTCTCTTGAAACCAACTCTTGGAAACCTTCTTATGGCCGATTTTGAGAGAGAACAAAGGTGATTTTACACTTGAAATAACTTGTAAAATCAAAACCCTTGAAGCCCTACCCTTGGCCGAAATTATGAGAGTGTTTCTTGGAGTTTTGCACTTGATTTGTTTCAACATAAGACCCATTCAAATCAGCCACATATGACCTATTTTATGAGAGCTTCTTCTAGTCCTCTTTGTTAATCTTTGCAACAAAAATAGTTATAATACTTGAGAGAATCTTGCCACGATTTTCACCCAATCACCAAACCTCTAGCACATGCAAATGCATGTATTCTCATTGGACAAAAAGGCTTGGGAAGACCACCCAATCAAATGGTCTCTTACACATGCAAAAATGCATGAAACCACATTGGACCAAAGATTTTGGGAAGACCCCATGGGGGGGGGGGGTGGCGGCCTAGAGTTTTATTAAAAAAATTCAATTTTCTTTTAAATAATATAAGTCTTATATATATATATATGTATTTTATAAATTTTATAAAATATAACAACATATGTTATAAGACTTGTACAACTTTTATTATGTTATTTAACCCATTAAATAACAAAATAAAATATTCTCTCAAAATAAATTATCCATATAATTTATTAGTTTGTCAAGTGCAATTATTTAGAAAACCAATTTCTAAATATTGTAAGTGTTAATATTTATTTGTTTGATCATATCACAAATAAATAATATTGTAAGTGTTTCTCTAGCTTGTATTTGGGTATGACTCGACTTGGATCATAACGTACTAGCCACATCAATTTAATATGTGTCTTGGGCATACAGAGTCCAACAATCTCCCACTTGCACAAGATACATAGAAGATTGATGCAAGTAGTAAATGACGCCTAACTACAGTTTACTACCCCTAATACGTATGACTTTATGTGCCATTCAATAACAGCATCTCCTTCAAGTCCCTTACTTGAACATGATTTAGGTGAATCTATCATTTATCCTTTCATTACAGATGTCATGTTAAATCCAGAGACATAGAGTGATCACTCTCTGTTGATTTAACTTTAGCAAGCCTTAGACATCTTACTCTCAACGAATAAGAGGAACAAATCCCATCTTGACTACATACGTCTCTCACAATCACCTTGTACCACACCTGAGCTTAGCCTTATGTACTGTCATATTACTAATAGCGAAGAAAAAGTCAAGGTATAATATTTGGTGAATATCAAGACCCAATATGTATCTCGGGTCTGAGGATACTATGATATTCTCCTTTACTCAAATTTACTTATGATCAATCACAAATGATTCCATGCAGTAATATTTGAGAGCGAGTCAGTCCAATATTTGTATCCCACAAATATCTATGAACTTTGGCAGCAACACTTTGCTCTATATTCATATCTAATGAATATCCACCAATCCGAATTCATAATAGTCTTATATTCATATTTGTTCCCACAACTATGATCGACTATGGACATTTAGAATAATCAACTTATTCACGGATTTAAACATGCTAAAATGGAACATAACTCAACATACCATAAAGAGTTATAATAACAATTGTTCCAATATCCAAATACAAAATAGATCAAATCCAATCACTAGAATATCGAAGTCCTAAGGCACAAGTATGACCCTTTCATGTTTTGCCCGTTCAAGGAGCTTCGTGAGTGGATCCGCAATATTTTGATCAGTGTGAACTTTGCGAATACGTATCTTTCCCCTTTTCAACTTCATCCCTTATGTAGTTGAAACTCCGCTCAATGTGTCTAGTCTTTTGATGTACACGAGGTTCCTTGATTTAAACAATCACACCATCGTTATCACAAAGATCTCTAGGGTCCTGAATGGTAGGAACTACCCTTAGATCGGCAATAATTCAAGTGGCATATCCATATGAATTATCTCAATCAATGAAGCGGCGATGTATTCTGATTATGTAGTGGACAATGCTACCCTGATTGTGATCGAGAACCATCTCGATTAGTTTGGAAACTCGTATCCATGTAACCATTTACAACGAATTCCGAAACTCGCATCCCTGTAACCTTTTACAACGAGTTCTTTTCTACCAGATCCATATATTAGAAATATATCCTTAGTCCTTCTAAGGTATTTCAATATATTTTTTAACAGTCACCCAATGACCGTTACTCGCTGGTATTTTCTCGTCATGCTTAATGCGCATGACATGTCCGATCTAGTGCATATCATTACGTACATAATGAATCCTATAGCTGACGCATATGGGATTCCTTTCATTCTTTCCTGCTCATCCTTTGAGCTTGGACATTGAAACGCTTTCAATATTGTTCCCTTTTGAACAGGCACCAAACCTTTCATAGAGTTCTCCATCTTGAACCTTTTCAAGACTTTGTCAATGTATGCACTTTGGTTTAAACCTATCAAGCGCCTTGATCTATCCCTATAGATCTTTATTCCCAAAATATAGGCGACTTTACCAAAATCCTTAATGGAAAAACAACTTCCAAGCCAGGTTTTTACACCTTCCATGGTTGGAATGTTATTTCCAAAAATGTAGAATGTCATCGACATACAATACTAAGAAAGTGATGATGCTCCCACTAGCTTTCTTATACACACAAGCTTCATCGAAGTTCTTGATGAATCCATATTCCCTAATCTCTTCATCAAAACGGTTATTCCAACTTCTAGATGCTTGTTTCAATCTATAGATTGATTTCTTTAACTTGCATACTTTGTCAGGATGTTTTGGATCGACAAAACCTTCAGGCTTAACTATATAGACATCTTTCTCAAGATATCTATTAAGGAAAGCCGTTTTGACATCCATTTGCCAAATCTCATATTCATAATATGCAGGTATGGCAAATAATATCCTTATTGACTTTAGCATCGCTATAGGCGAGAAGGTCTCATTATAATCAACCCCTTGAGTTTGATTGAAACCTTTTGCTATAAGTCTCCCTTTATAAGTATCCAAGTTACCATGCATATCGGTTTCCTTCCTGAAAACCCACTTACTTCCAACTACTTTGGAGTTAAGAGGTGCTACAACCAATTCCCATACTTGGTTGTTATACATGGACTGCATCTTTACGTTCATGGCTTCAAGCCATTTGTCACAATCGAATTTTGACATTGCTTCATGGTATGTGGTTGATTCACCTGAATCTACCACGTAGCATCCATCTATGAAAAATCCATATCTTTCAGGTGGACTACTAATTCTACCAGATCTGCGAACGTTTTGTGTGTTTTGATCAACCACTTGATCATTTTCAACAACCTCTTGTTGAGTGCTAGTATTAACCAAATGTGTATCGGCTTGTGGTTCTCGATCCTTATCAAGTTCTACTGTTCTAATAATTCCTTCCATAAGGAAATTAGCTTCCAAGAATTCAGCCTTTCGAGCAACAAATACCTTTTGCTCTGTTGGATCGTAGAACTAACCATCTTTAGGATATCCTACAAAGATACACTAAGTGGATCGTACTTCTAATTTGTTAGAGGTGTGTAGCTTAACATAAACTTCATAACCCCTTAATTTTAAATATGATAATGATGGAACCCTTCCATGCCATATTTCAAAAGGTGTCTTATCCACTTTCTTGGTTGGGGCCATACGGGCCGTGGAGAGCAAAGCGTAACCCCAAAGTGATAGAGATAATGCGCTCCTAGCCATCATAGATCGAACCATATCTAATAGAGTTCGACTCCTCCTCTATCAAAACGAAGAACTTTAAAAGAGTTGATTTTGTACTTCACTTTTTGAAGATTCTGAACGTTTCAAAACTTCTTCTTTGTGTCAAGTACTCATAACCATAACTACTATAGTTGTCGGTAAAAGTAATGAAGTATCTTTCACCATTCCTAGTCATTGGCTTAAAAGGATCACATACATC
Source organism: Helianthus tuberosus (assembly GCA_030545235.1). Lineage (NCBI taxonomy): Eukaryota > Viridiplantae > Streptophyta > Magnoliopsida > Asterales > Asteraceae > Helianthus > Helianthus tuberosus. Next base: position 64,607,857 of record CM060449.1, on the reverse strand, counting down.
TAAATGTATGATACCTAATAAATCTTTTACCCTTTCCCACTAAGGGATTACTTGGTCATTTTACCTTGTAAATAAGATTCGCATGTATCGAATGAACCAATTTCATTTGTTTCCAAAAGACAATTCTTTCGAAGTGTTTACATGCGACATTTGTTTATATGACCAAGGCGATAATGCCAAGGATAGGTCTTACTCAAATCCATTTTGAGCTTCTTGGTGATTGATTGGTACATTAAACTATCAAATGATGTATTATTATGAACCGATTCATAAATACCATTTGAAGGCATAGGTTTAAAGTAAAACATGTCATTCATCGATATAAATGTCAATGTTTGCAAACTTTAAATCAAAACCGTATTGTCTTATAAAGGAAACTTGAATAATGTTCCTAGTCAAACTAGGAGCATTCAAGACATTTTAAAACAATTTCCAAACCATTTGGAAGTTTTAAAACATAGTCTCCTTTCTTGTAATGTTTATTTCTTTTGAACCCTTTTTCAACATATTGCAAACATGAGTTCCACATCCGGTATCTAATACCCGTGTGTTTGAAGAAATAACATTAAGGCCAATATGTTTCATAAAGAATGTACCTGAGGTTTGCCTAGCATCCCTCTTGTTTTTCAACTCTTTGAGATAGGTTGGACAATTCCTATTTAAATGTCCTATCTCACCATACTCAAGGCATGGATCGTTCGTGGCAACCTTTGCCTTCTTTTCTATTGGTTTCGTTGGTTCCGCTTTAGTCTTTCTTTTTCTTTCCCTTTGATGTGCCCCTTTCTTTTGGCAACATTTGCTTTGGTCTCGGGGTGATGCCCTTTCTTGTTGCCATCCTTATTGATCGTTAGAATGGATAAAGCCATTTTACCCATATTGAGCCTTTCGAGGCGATCAATGTGGCTTTTCATCTTAAAGACATAAGATGAGACCGATTGGGTTTTCTCTATTCGACATGCATGAAGCGCCCGAAGCGTTCTACCCTTGCATATTGTAGGAACATTTCCTACAATTGGGTAATCATGTCGTATGCTCATGATGTTCAAAAACCTTTTGAATCTCGGGAATCATAATTTCTAACATGAGGCAAGGGGCTTGCATAGTATCCTTGATATACTTAATGCAATCGTTATAGGCATCCTCATCTTCCATAAGAGGTTCATCGGGATTAGGATCGTTTTTAGTGATAGGTTACGGACGGTTTGGGTAATATTGTTAGCGGCAATCAACAAAATTTTACAAGGTTCAATTTAGTATTTTCGATATCATTATATTTTAATCATTAATACCCTTTTATGTCTCATAGACAATTAATAATTAAAATCTAGAATCCAACGTTACATTTAAATATTGGTTAGGTGACATTTATCCCTCTATTTAAATTAACAAGGTAGTCAACGTTTGACAATTGCAACTCTTTGCAACTTCTAGCCATATGGGATCGGTTAAACATCTTTATGTTTAGTTGGCATGTTTAATCCCATCAACACCTTTTGTTCGCCATGCTTCGGTGACCCTAAGTTCATGGTTTCCAAATCAAGTCGTCCAACTTACACACACGTGTGAGTTTATTCACATAAGTGGTTAGGTGACCTTTATCCCACAAACATGGTAAACCCACCTCGAACATACAAGTTCCCTCAAATGTGGTTAGGTAACCTTTATCCCACAATAAGAGTTCCCAAGTGATTCGAGTGTTGTATAAAAGGATGGTGTTTGACTTGTTTTTATAAAAGGGATTTTGAGTTTTCAAAAATTCTAGTTTAGAAAACATTATGTACCATACAATTGCATGCATTAAAATTAATGGTACTTTAATGAAAACAAATTTTCAAGGTTCTTTTTAATAAAACCCGTTTTATTATAAAATCATTAATTTTTAATAACCTTTTATTAACGATTTTTAATGATCTTTTAAAGAACCAATTTTAAGCTTGTTGTTGATTATTAGTTTGTTAAGCATGCATATCAACATATCATCCAAACAACATAAATAAACAACCATACAAGCAGAACATACATATCAATAGGTGCATAACCATAGCCAACTATTTTGACTAAACTTGTTAGCCGAAACAAATGTGCCAAAAGGTCCTTCCTAAAGGGTGAATATTGACACAAGCGATGTGTCGTTGAACTCCCACTTGATCCCGCATCCAAATGCTTCAAGTCTCCCTTTTGTGTTGTGATTTCTCCACTTTCTTTGAGCTTCCAAAATGTACTTTAATTCAGCTCCAAACTCCTTTGGACTTCAAAAATGTGTTTTGGTTATCGGGCTAAAATCCCGTTAAGAACTATGAAGTCCTTTAGGCCCGAAATTAGCTAAAACCAAAACCGCATTTTTGTGTGCATCTTCTTTTACAAAATATATCCTAATACATTTTTTCTAGTAAAATAAAATGCACCTAATCTATTTATTTTACATACCAAATGAAAATAAATAAATTACATATTTCACAAATGGAAGAACAAAGATAATTAATTATTACAACCCATTGAAATAATCAAATATAAATCACAAACACAAATATTCAACATATTCACACAAGGTCATGGCTAGGTTATGAACACCAAAATATATATATCCACATATATAAAATTCAAGAAGCAAAATGGTTTCCTTTTTACAACCTACTTTTCGGTCAAGAATGAAAAAACCGAAAAAGTGGGTTTTTGTCCAAACAAACAAATCAACAAAATGACATAATTTTTCAAGATACTTTTATGCATGTATTAAAATAATCTTGAAAAACAAAAGGATAACCATATATAAAATTTCGGCCATAGGGTTTTAACCAAACCCGAAAATTTCATATCCTATGAAGCATGCATTCATATAAGTGGCTCTGATACCACTGTTGGGATTTTAACATGTTTATCAAAGTATTTCATCCATATGAAATTAAAACGCAGCGGAAAATTATTATTTAAAAGCATGTTACTTACATGATATAAAACCATTTTTATATGTAAAACCCAATCCCGGATCCATATACGAATATGCATGCTATCAAAAATCAAAACACAACCATAGAGTGTTTAGAATACTACCTTCCAAGGAGTAATGGATATGAAGAAGGGGATGCTTCTTGAACGGTTGCCTTCAAGTGTAGAAGACCTCAAGCTTGTATACCCCAAGCCTTCCAACAAACACCTTATGTTTAGCTAGGATTTCTACACTTATAAACTCACTAAAAACCTCTCTTGAAACCAACTCTTGGAAACCTTCTTATGGCCGATTTTGAGAGAGAACAAAGGTGATTTTACACTTGAAATAACTTGTAAAATCAAAACCCTTCCTACCCTTGGCCGAAATTATGAGAGTGTTTCTTGGAGTTTTGCACTTGATTTGTTTCAACATAAAACCCCTTCAAATCAGCCACATATGACAGATTTTATGAGAGCTTCTTCTAGTCCTCTTTGTTAATCTTTGCAACAAAAATAGTTATAATACTTGAGAGAATCTTGCCACGATTTTCACCCAATCACCAAACCTCTAGCACATGCAAATGCATGTATTCTCATTGGACAAAAAGGCTTGGGAAGACCACCCAATCAAATGGTCTCTTACACATGCAAAAATGCATGAAACCACATTGGACCAAAGATTTTGGGAAGACCCCATGGGGGGGGGGGGTGGCGGCCTAGAGTTTTATTAAAAAAAATCAATTTTCTTTTAAATAATATAAGTCTTATATATATATATGTATTTTATAACTTTTATAAAATATAACAACATATGTTATAAGACTTGTACAACTTTTATTATGTTATTTAACCCATTAAATAACAAAATAAAATATTCTCTCAAAATAAATTATCCATATAATTTATTAGTTTGTCAAGTGCAATTATTTAGAAAACCAATTTCTAAATATTGTAAGTGTTAATATTTATTTGTTTGATCATATCACAAATAAATAATATTGTAAGTGTTTGTCTAGCTTGTATTTGGGTATGACTCGACTTGGATCATAACGTACTAGCCACATCAATTTAATATGTGTCTTGGGCATACAGAGTCCAACATTATCATCTTGTTGTTTAACTCAGTTCAGCACCGGTCTTGTTTCATCTGATTAAGCTACGATACGCGATTGACGGAAGTGATAGACATACTACACTCACAAAAGTTGCCAAAGATTGGATATCATAAAAGGAAATACATAAAAGATATGTCTTCCCCAAGTGATGTAAGATTTTAGCCAAGCATGGCCTTTATTTGACAAATACACTTACTATCAATCTTGGATCCCGAGACTACTACACATACTCTAAAAGATGGAAACTGGATGGTGGTGGTGGATGATGGTGTTGTAGTGGTGGTGGAGTGGTGGCAAGTGAGAGAGAAGTGGTTTGGTGGGTTTGGTGCTGGCTCTAGGTCTAACTGGGGGAAGTTCAGCCAAGTTTTCTATGCTCATTGGTGGGTTTGGTGCAGGCTCTGGGTCAAACTGGGGGAAAAAGGTATTAGGGTTATTCAAGAGATTCTGAAATTGCCAGTCAGTTGTCCACCATTCTTCCAGCTCTCCTTGTAGGGGTCGGGGGTTGATAATAGGATCTGGGATAGCAGGTTCCAAATTAACTGGAAGTTGTACTTCAGCTGGGTAATTGAATAGGTTTTCATCGGCAGGTCCGATGAGGTCGCTATTTGCAAGTTTATGGTCCAGCTCCTCCCACGGTGGCATCTCCTGGGCTTGCCCTGAACTTTCCCCGATCTCCTTTCCTTTGCCTTTATCCTTTGGATCCTCAGTCTTTTTAACGTTCTGTGCAGCTGGCTTCTTCCTCCGTCCGCGTCTCCAGCCTATGATTCTCCTTCTCTTTTTCGACTTTGGTTTCTCCTGCGGCTGGGCCTGGAATACTCTTGGCTCAACAGTATCAGCCTGATAGCCAGATGGATTTCCTGTGATATCCATATCTGTGTTATGGATAGTAAAGTTTCGGAGTGCCTCCGACAGTTCATGCATGTTGTTAGCACACATGAAGAAATACACAAATTTTAAGTTAAAATTTTATTTATTGTAAATTAAATTTTTACAAAATCACAGAACGGCAACCAGAATATTAAGTATTTCTAAATACTTAATTGGCTTAAATCAGTGGCTCTGATACTACCTTTTTTTGTCACGGCCCCCGGCCCGGTGTGACCCGGTCCAGAAGCCGCGGGACATAAAACCCGTGGTATTTGAATTTAGTTTGGCAGCGGAAGTATTAACAGGATCGTTTAAACTTTAAAATACCCAATTTATTTTATTTCACACATTTGGGACAAACCCCATAATTTACAATAAAGGAAATTTCACAAGGAAATTCCCGGTTTTACAAAACATATTTATTTATTTTATTGAGCCACTTCTTCAAGTTTGTAGTGCTACACGGCACTTTTTCCTGGATCACAGTAGATCACCTGAAACATGTTTAAAAAGATTTTTATCAACGGGGAAATACTGGCAAGTCATTCAATTTGCACAAAAGACACATTGTTATAAATTTACAGCATTAAGGGTTTTTATATTTGCCCCTATCATATAATTATCTGGTTCAGCTGTCACTCAACCGAATCTATGACTGTGGACATATCACTAATTAGGCTCGCCTACCTAATGTGATAAATCGTTAGTAGTAATGTGCACAAAACCCCCACATACTGCCAGTAATTAAAGATTAGCAAAGACTTAATCACTGCAAAGTATAACTGGAAAACAATTAGGGTTTTGTAAAGCAATTTGATAAAAAGAGAATGGCTCACCTTGCAAGTTTAGTTGGACAGAACCTTGCCTACTGATTTAGTCTTGTAACCTAGGTAAATAACAATGCACGCGAAAATAGGTTAGTAACTTAATACAACATTTACGATAAGCTCACGAAATCAAAACCCTCACGACGAATGACAAAGTATAGCCCGTATTCAGGCAGCACTTAAACATCCATCGGATTGGTTTCAATCGATTGGACATTGTATCGTAGCAGTGATCGAGTTATTACCCTGTTGTCGCAGCAGAGTGTCGGGATTTTGATTGTTTTGAACTAAACAGTGTATAACTAAACGCACAAAATGAGTTTTTCCGTCATAACAACTCCCCCATGCAAGTGCCAAACCCCTGATATATATACTGAAAAATGGTCTCTGTCGCGTGGCGCGCCAGACCCACCTGGTCCTAGCGCGTGGCGCGACGGGTACACTTTTAGGCTAGGGTAGCCTCGTGTCCCACATAGCCCAGATGAGTCAAGGTTCGATGAAATTCGAATTTTAGAGCAAACTGTGAAGATAATATCAATTAGGGAATCCCCCCCCCCCCCGAGTTTTAGGGGGCCCTGATCCTAATTCCAACTTTTCTGAAAATTTTAGGGGTCCTGCAATATTACTTGGGGGTCTCAATTAGGGTTTCCTATTGGACATAATAAAATAAGAAATAATAATTTTGGCGAGAGTTGTTACATCCTCCCCACCTTATTAAAATCTCGTCCTCGAGATTTACTGGAACAAATAGGGATATTTTCGCTTCATTTCTGATTCCAGTTCCCAAGTGTACTCCGGTCCTCTCTTTGAATCCCACTTGACTTTGACCAGCACTATTCGTTTGTGCTTGAGAAACCTGACCTTTTTATCTTGGAGAGGTACTACCAGGGATTCGTCGGACAAACACTTCTTGAGGTTAGATACATGAAACACGTCATGTACTCCAGCTAGTTCTTCTGGTAGTTGTAAGCGATAAGCAACTGGTCCTATTCGCTGGATTACTGGGAATGGTCCTACGTACCTTGGACTTAGCTTTCCCTTCTTACCGAACCGAACCACCCCTTTCCGAGGAGAAACTTTTAAGAGTACCTTCTCTCCAACTTGAAATTCTAGCAGCTTGCGTCTATTGTCTGCATAACTCTTCTGACGATCTCGAGCTGTCTTTAATCTTTCCTTGATTTGAGTTATCTTGTCGGTGGTTTCTTGTACGATTTCGGGACTTGATAATTGGCTTTCTCCTATTTCTGCCCAACAAACTGGAGTTCTGCACTTTCGTCCATACAGTGCTTCGAATGGGGCAGCTTCAATGCTTGAATGGTAACTATTGTTATAAGGGAATTCAATTAAGGGTAGGTGGTCATCCCAGTTTCCACCAAAATCTATTACACATGCCCTGAGCATGTCTTCCAGGGTTTGAATCGTCCTTTCACTTTGTCCGTCTGTTTGGGGATGGTATGCAGTGCTCAAATTCAGTCTGGTCCCCATTGCTTCTTGAAAACTTGTCCAGAAATACGAAGTGAAACGACTATCTCTATCCGATATAATAGAGAGTGGGACTCCATGTAAGGATACTACCTCGTCGACGTATAACTTGGCTAATCTTTCCATACTGAAAGTTTCCTTCATGGGCAGGAAATGCGCTGATTTGGTTAATCGATCCACAATTACCCAAATTGCGTCGTTACCTTTTCTGGTTTTGGGTAACTTAGTAACAAAATCCATGGTTATTAGTTCCCACTTCCAAACAGGCATTTCTAATTGTTGGAGTAACCCTGAAGGTTTCTAGTGTTCTGCCTTAACTTGTGAACAAGTTAGACACTTAGATACATATCTAGCTATGTCCTTTTTCATTCCTATCCACCAGTAGTTATTTCTTAAATCTTGGTACATCTTATTATTACCAGGATGCATGGTATACCTAGATTTATGGGCTTCCTCTAAAATTTTATTTCTTAAGTCTCCTTGCTTAGGTACCCAAATCCTTTTCTTGTGGAATCTCCAAATTCCATCAATCCCTTGTTCTAATTCTTTTATTCTTCCTTTCATTCCTTCATTATCATCCTCAATTGCTGTTACTTGAACCTTCTTCAATTGTTCCATTAAATCTAACTGTAGATTTAATCTAAGAGCACGAACTCGCTTTTGCTTTTCATGATACTTACGACTTAGGGCATCTGCAACTACATTTGCTTTTCCTTCGTGATATTTAATATCACAATCTTAGTCACTTAGAATTTCCATCCATCTTCTTTGCCTCATGTTTAATTCTTTTTGCCCAAATATGTACCTTAAGCTCTTGTGATCCGTATAGACTGTAAACTTACTTCCATACAGATAGTGCCTCCAAATCTTAAGGGCAAAAATTATTGCTCCTAATTCTAAGTCATGAGTCGTATAATTTTCTTCGTACTTTTTCAATTGCCTTGAGGCATACGCAATTACCTTTTTGCGTTGCATTAGGACACATCCTAATCCTAGCTTAGAAGTGTCACAATAAACTTCAAAATCTTCTGTCCCTTCGGGTAAGGCAAGAATTGGGGTGTTGGTTAACCTTTGTTTTAAAATCCTAAAGGCCTCTTCCTGCCTGGGTCCCCATTTAAATTTAACTGATCTACAGGTTAGATTAGTTAATGGTACCGCTATCTTAGAGAAATCCTTAATGAAGCGCCTATAGTACCCAGCTAATCCTAGAAAACTTCTAACTTCCGTAGCTGATTGCGGGACCTTCCATTTGGTGATCGCTTCTATTTTGGAGGGATCTACGTGAATACCTTCATGATTCACCATGTGTCCTAAGAATTGCACTTCCTGTAGCCAAAATTCACACTTTGAGAATTTGGCATAAAGCTTTTCCTTTCTTAACAAAGTTAAGAGTGCTAGTAAATGTTCACAATGCTCGTCCTGACTTTTGGAATAAATAAGTATATCGTCGATGAAGACAATTACAAATTTATCCAAGTATGGTTTACAGATCCTATTCATCATGTCCATAAATGTTGCAGGAGCATTTGTTAGTCCAAAAGGCATAACTGTAAACTTGTAGTGACCATACCTAGTTCTGAAAGCGGTTTTAGGTATGTCTTCTTCTTTTACCTTCAACTGATGATATCCTGAACGCAAGTCTATCTTGGAAAAGTATCTAGCTCCTTGCAATTGATCAAAAAGATCATCAATCCTAGGTAATGGGTATCGGTTCTTAATTGTAACCTTATTCAATTCCCTATAATCGATACACATTCGCATCGAACCATCTTTCTTCTTTACGAACAAAACCGGTGCCCCCCAAGGGGATGAACTAGGTTGTATGAATCCTTTACTGAGCAAATCATCTAATTGCTTTTTCAGTTCTAACATTTCAGTGGGTGCTAACCGGTAGGGTGCTTTAGCTACGGGTGTAGTTCCAGGAATTAGATGAATTCTAAATTCTACCTCCCTATCTGGTGGTAATCCTGGTAGTTCTTCTGGAAACACATCCGAGTATTCTGATACTACAGGAATTTCCTTAAGTTCCTTATCCTTAGTGTTAATGATTACCGAAATCATATACACTATTCCTTGCTTTCGCTCATAACTAGCAACTTTCATTACAGAAATGAACTTCATTGATTTACGTGGCTTATCTCCTGTAACCATGATTATTTCGCCTGATGGTGTAAGAATTTCTATGGAATTCTTATCACAGAGGATTCGAGCATGGTTGGCTACTAACCAATCCATTCCTAATACGACATCGAATCCAGCTAAATTCATAGGTAATAGGTTTGCAGAAAATTTATGACCTGAAAGTTCTATATTTTCTTTTTGAAAAACCATATCTATGTTAACAGAGTTCCCGTCTGCCGTTTCTACTGTATAAATCTGCCTAAGTTTTGTTAAGGGTAGCTTAAGAGCTTGGCAGAGAGAAGTATTTATAAAACTTTGGTTTGCACCAGAGTCGAATAATACTTTCGCATAAACGTTGTGTACCAGAAACGTATCAGCTATTACGTCGGGAATCAGTTCGGCTTCCTGCGTGGTCAATTGGAAGGCTCTTGCGTTCTTCTTATTAGTTCCTTCAGCAGGTTTGGTCTTGTTATCCGCTGGCTTGACCAATTTAGGGCATTCTGGTCTGAAATGCCCAGCTTCCCCACAGTTGTAGCAGACCTTTAATTTCTTCTTGCATTCCTCCTCCCGATGGCCCGGAATTTTGCAGAAATTGCAATTTTCTCTACATTTTCCAAAAATGTTTCTTTTTGCAATTCCCGCAAAATGGCGGGGTGGAAGAGGACCCAGTCCCCTTTCTCTTGAAGTTGCTATTATTACCCACTCGAAATCCTTGGGTAATCTTTTGGGCTAACTCCTTTTTCCTGTTTTCTTCTCATGTACGCACCAGCCCGTCAGTCAGAGTGTTGGCCAATTCCACTGCATCCTCAATTGTACGGGGCCTTGCAGCTTTGACGATATCCCGAATCTCGCTAATTAAACCCCAAATATAGCGAGAGATAAGTACCAGTTCTGGCGAGGCCAGGGTTGGTACAATTCTGGCATATTCGAAGAATTTTGAGGTATACCCTCGACAATCAACATCTACCATTCGATGGCTCAGGAACTTATTCGCCATTTGTTCCTTTTCATATTCGGGGCAGAATTTCCTTTCCACCAGACACTTAAATTCTTCCCAACTCATGGCATAAGCCATGTCACTTCCCTTGGCTTGCAGTACCGTGTTCCACCATTCTAATGGCTCTTCCTTAAAAAGGTGAGAAGCATACATGACCTTATCCTCCTCGGCACATTTACTTATTTTAATCACTGCCTCGGTTTTCTCCAACCAACGCAGTGCAGCAGTTGCCCCTTCATTGCCTGCAAATTCAACAGGTTTACAGGCAAGAAATTCTTTATAAGTGCAACCAGGTGTTGCAACTTTCATTTTCTTAAGTATTGGGGCCTGAATCAAGTTGTTGTTATTGCCGCCTCTGTTAACACTATTACTGAAATTATCATCGCATGTGCGTTTACTGGGGTGAGCTTGTGAAGGCTCAACAGGGCTTTTGACCGCAGCGACGATTGCTGGGATAGCATTTGCTATTCCTTGAGCAACGATGTTTTCTATATCTTGCCTATTAAGAAAGTGATCTTCATTGTTTTGCTCGGATTGGTTAACCTCGTTAACTGGTTCATTACCAGCGTGTTCCATCTGGTAATTAATATATATAAGTTATTAGCACAAAATAAATAACAACCAAACACAATAAAACAATCGCACATAATCATGTCAACACGTATAGCCAAAATTGTCGACTTTGCGACGTTGATATTTTTTTATATATTAGTAGGCATCCGTACACACCAGTTATATCACAAAAGTTTTATTTTAGGTTATTTTACATGATTATATTTTTATTATTATTAAACACATAACCACACCATCATGCAACCACAACCAACTGGCGTCACAGAAACGACGCTCCTTCTCGTCGTATATCCATGAGATCTGTTCCCCCACTTCTCGGATTCGATTTCCTACGTCCACCAGCTCCTCGCCATAGTGGCGAAGTTCAGCCAAGTTTTCTGTGCTCATTGGTGGGTTTGGTGCAGGCTCTGGGTCAAACTGGGGGAAAAAGGTATTAGGGTTATTCAAGAGATTCTGAAATTGCCAGTCAGTTGTCCACCATTCTTCCAGCTCTCCTTGTAGGGGTTGGGGGTTGATAATAGGATCTGGGATAGCAGGTTCCAAATTAACTGGAAGTTGTACTTTAGCTGGGTAATTGAAGAAGTTTTCATCGGCAGGTCCGATGAGGTCGCTATTTGCCAGTTTATGGTCCAGCTCCTGCCACGGTGGTATCTCCTGGGCTTGCCCTGAACTTTCCCCGATCTCCTTTCCTTTGCCTTTATCCTTTGAATCCTCCGTCTTTTTAACCTTCTATACAGCTGGCTTCTTCCTCCGTCCGCGTCTCCAGCCTATGATTCTCCTTCTCTTTTTCGACTTTGGTTTCTCCTGCGGTTGGGCCTGGAATACTATTGGCTCTTTAGTATCAGCCTGATAGCCAGATGGATTTCCTGTGATATCCATATCTGTGCTATGGATAGTAAAGTTTCGGAGTGCCTCCGACAGTTCATTCATGCTGTTAGCACACATGAAGAAATACACAAATTTTAAGTTAAAATTTTATTTATTGTAAATTAAATTTTTACAAAATCACAGAACGGCAACCAGAATATTAAGTATTTCTAAATACTTAATTGGCTTAAATCAGTGGCTCTGATACCACCTTTTTCTGTCACGGCCCCCGGCCCGGTGTGACTCGGTCCAGAAGCCGCGGGACAGAAAACCCGTGGTATTTGAATTTAGTTTGGCAGCGGAAGTATTAATAGGATCGTTTAAACTTGAAAATACCCAATTTATTTTATTTCACACATTTGGGACAAACCCCATAATTTACAATAAAGGAAATTTCACAAGGAAATTCCCGGTTTTACAAAACATATTTATTTATTTTATTGAGCCACTTCTTCAAGTTTGTAGTGCTACACGGCACTTTTTCCTGGATCACAGCAGATCACCTAAAACATGTTTAAAAAGATTTTTATCAGCGGGGAAATACTGGCGAGTCATTCAATTTGCACAAAAGACATATTGTTATAAATTTACAGCATTAAGGGTTTTTATATTTGCCCCTATCATATAATTATCTGGTTCAGCTGTCACTCGACCGAATCTATGACTATGGACATATCAGTAATTAGGCTCGCCCACCTAATGTGATAAATCGTTAGTAGTAATGTGCACAAAACCCCCACATACTGCCAGTAATTAAAGATTAGCAAAGACTTAATCACTGCAAAGTATAACTGGAAAACAATTAGGGTTTTGTAAAGCAATTTGATAAAAAGAGAATGACTCACCTTGCAAGTTTAGTTGGACAGAACCTTGCCTACTGATTTAGTCTTGTAACCTAGGTAAATAACAATGCACGCGAAACTAGGTCAGTAACTTAATACAACATTTACGATAAGCTCACGAAATCAAAACCCTCACGATTAATGACAAAGTATAGCCCGTATTCGGGCAGCACTTAAACATCCATCGGATTGGTTTCAATCGATCGGACAATGTATTGTAGCAGTGATCAAGTTATTACCCTGTTGTCGCAGCAGAGTGTCGGGATTTTGATTGTTTTGAACTAAACAGTGTATAACTAAACGCACGAAATGAGTTTTTTTCGTCGTAACAACTCCCCCATGCAAGTGCCAAACCCCTGATATATATACTGAAAATGGTCTCTGTCGCGTGGCGCGCCAAACCCACCTGGTCCTGGCGCGTGGCGCGACGGGTACACTTTTAGGCTAGGGTAGCCTCGTGTCCCACATAGCCCAGGTGAGTCAAGGTTCGATGAAATTCGAATTTTACAGCAAACTGTGAAGATAATATCAATTAGGGAATGCCCCCCCTGAGTTTTAGGGGGCCCTGATCCTAATTCCAACTGTTCTGAAAATTTTAGGGGTCCTGCAATATTATTTGGGGGTCTCAATTAGGGTTTCCAATTGGACATAATAAAATAAGAAATAATAATTTTGGCGAGAGTTGTTACATGGAACCAAGCACATCTATTTATAGCTGAAATCAGAAGCTTCACCATGGCCCGTGCCCACCTGGCACGGCCCTGTGGTCATCTCTCTCTCTCTCTTCCTCATTAACTGCTTGTCAGGTCATGTACTAACACGGCCCCGTGTGTCAACGGCATGGCCCGTGGCCAATGTACTTGTTGTACTATCATAGATTCTCAAAATCTTTGAGTTGACCACGCCCCGTGTTGGCTGCCAGATTTATCCTTTGTTGTTGTCTTTTCTTCTGCACAGCATCCACCCTTGGACACGGCCGCGTGTCAAGTCTTCTGATCTTGCTATTCTTGTAGTTTGGATGTGAATTGGGGCTTGGCGAGTTGTATCAATTCATCTTTCTTTGTATTTATGTTGGTTTTTGTTGTATTTTTGCTCATTTTGCACATTTAAGCTCTTTTGACCCTGTAAATTAAAAAGGAATAGAAAAACAAGCTTTTTCCAACATTAGTACTGAAAAATGGTTGATTTTACGCCGTATTTGATATAATTTATATGTTGTATTTTAAGCACATCATGAATGTCACCTTATTGCTAAAGATAAATGTTAAAGTTTAAAGTACACCTATGTAAGGTATGTTATGATGAAATGATATGCATTACTAAGGTTATATAAACTAGAACTCACTGAACGTAGTTGACTTTTAGTATGCACATCATATTGAAGTTAGATTGTTCATGGACTCGTGAGGATGGTTGTAGCATTGGAGTAAAGGTTGCCCAACTTTCTGTGACTGGCATGTCGTTTTACTGTTATTATGTTTATGGATAGTTTTGTTATGTTGCAAGACTTGTACCTGCTTACAGACATGCCGGTACTTATGTTATGAAAGGTTACGTTGCGTATGAATGAATATATAATTTACAAACTATGTGCCAAGGGGTAAATCCAACGAACGAGGTCCCCAGGTTTGGGGAGTTTGACATCACCGGTGCAAGGTACTGAATGCACATCCAGCTAATTATCACATCATATTTCCACCAATACATTAAAAACACTCATTATCTCTCCAGCCCTACAACCATTCTTACCGATACCTACATTTTCACTTCATCACCACTTTTTACATTTTATTTAAATACTCAAAATCTTTTAATTATTTATCCATTTTCAGTTTTTGCCTTCGCTTTATACTTTGTTGTTTTCCTCCCATTCGATGGATTGACGATTGAACATCATCATGAAGAGGGATTCTGTAATCCTCTATCGAAACAGAACTATCGTTGTTATTAAGATCGAAATGAGTAGCGTGTTCGTTGGAATAACTTGTGGTGTAGTCCCCCATACTAGTTGTCTTTGTTCGTTTTGATTCTTGTGTCCCATTTATCTGGACTGGTGTCGCCTACTTTTTGTGGTCTTTCATAATGTACCACACGTTTTCACAGGCAAAAATTTGCTTACTTAAGTTGTGCACACCCCTATCACCAACATACCACTTTTTTAGTTTGAGCTTATGTGTATAAAGGGCTCATTAAATCTGTTGACCTTAGTCTTAATCATATGTCAATGTGTCCTTAAGTTGTGCGCGTCCCTATTCCCAACATTATCTCCTTGTATAAAATACTCTTCTACTTGCGTCTTGAAACCATTGGACTTATGGTTGTTACCATCAGCTGGATTCTCATATATACGTACATTTCGCAACCACTTTACCCTACTTCTTTTTAGCCATTCTGAGTTGCGGGAAAGGAGATTCGTCAACACTAAAGTTTCGTGACGTTATTGGTGATGTATCAGTAGTGGTCGACATGGCTTGAAATTGTTCGAGTTGTTGAAATGCATGATTTTGAAACCCGAAGAACCTCACATTTTAACTAGTGAGAAACAGGCATTTGAAAAAAAAAAAAAGTGGGTTTGGGTTCTGATTATCTTTTGGGTTGTTGCCTTTAAAAATTAAGTAAATAGATGAAGGTTGGTAAGGGCTTGGGTTTATATTTTTTTAGCATGAATATGTAGAATGTTTTGATTTAAGTTGGATTGTAGGTGTGATAAAATATGATGATGTATTTTATAGTGGTTTTGAAAATATTATTATTTTATTTTTTAAAACATTTGTTTTAGTTTGGAAGTGATTTTTTTTACTGTCTACCGTTGAGAAGTAACAAGAAAACATTTTTTTAATCCGACTGAATAAAGAAATGTCAAGTTATTCTATAAAAACTTCTAATTATAAGAAGTGTAAGATCATGCGTAGTGGGCAAAATCCACCCTTGGGCGTTTTACGTCATGTGGCAGCCCAGTCAGCAAGGGGCATTATTGAGCGTTTTTCTAAAATGGGTGTAGTGAGGATGTGGGCATTATGTTAAAAGGGTGTAGAGAATTAAATATAAATAAAAAAACCTACCAAAAAAGCTATTGGCCATAAAAAATGAAGCTTTAATGTGATTGGTCAAAATTTTGCCCCAAGAGCGTGATTATAAACACGCCTAAACCAAAAACACACCAAACACGCCCATGCGTAATGGTTACGCGGCGTGATTGGGGGTGATTAGGCAAAGAAAACGCCCATTTTTTGAATCACTACGGTTGGTCTAAGGAGGATTTATAGAGTGACAAGTGTCTAATAACCTAAAATTAAACCCACTACATCACCACCAGTTTGTATGCGAAATGTGTTTTGTATTTGATCCTACTCCTCACCATTAAATCAACTTTAATGGTGATTATAACTGATTCTTGATAACTAATTATGATCATAACACAATTTTGTATAAAACGTTACTCTTAAGTCAAATTTGGTCAAACCCATAAAGAATACATATAGTCAAATTCTTGATTTAGCTACATGATCAAAGTTAGATTTAGTTTAACAAACTCTATAAATCGTATATGATATCTCTAAGCTTATGAGTTATGGGTGCCTTGTATATATTAACTTTTAGAAATTTAATTGAGTTCATAAACCCGTTTAAATCATGACTATCGTTTTAATTTTTTGTCTTTTATATTGTACTTATTAAATAATAACTAGAATTAAAACCCCTCGCGTTTCGGTGAGGGCGTGCCAAATAGCACCAATACCACATCACCGCCCGCGACCACCAACAACGAAAAATCTCGTAAAAACAAAATAAATAAAAAAGGAAAAAACAACACCGAATGAAAAGCAGAAGTAAAATCGTTGAACCATGCACGTCTGTTGCGACGTGTTAATGCAAAGAAATTAAACCGAAACGTAAAACATATAAAGAATAACGAAGTCGATCTAGGACTGACGCGTTGCGACGAACCTGTCAAACATGGAAAAATAGACGTGTTGCTATGAGTCTTCAAACGGGAAAAAATAGACCAAAAAACGTTGAATCCCACATACATGTTGCGGCGTGTTAACTCGCAAAACTTAGAACGAAATGTAAAACGAAAAACTTGCAAAAGGTGAAAAGTATGGAGGACCAAAGTTGAAAATAGAAAAATGTAAAGGTTAAATTGAAAAGGATAAAAAACTTTGGGTTAAAAGTGAAGAAATCAAAAGGGTTTAAATGTAAAAGATGAAAACCTTTAGCTTTAAAGTGGAAAATCAATATTTTTTTTTTTTTTGAAATACACTCTATGCTTAGAGTACAACTCCATAAAACACCATAATGTTGCTTATAAATATTTATAGTATTAAAATAAAATTGTGACATGGAATCGTGCTATCCAAAACTCTTAACCTTTAATTATTGAGTTGATTTTGTTGCTTTTCATCAAATAAAATTGAATATTAATTTTAGTTGTTGGTGTATGAGAAGAGGCTTGCGTGGAATTTAGCATTTGAATGTTGGTGTATGAGAAGAGGCTTGCGTGGCATTTAGCATGTCGTTTTCATCTAATAATTGGTTTTCAAAGTTGCGATATGCATGTGTTTTATTTGTTGCAATTATACTCTATAGAAAGGATTATAAATCTTCTTTTCTAACCAGATGCAACTAAAAGAAGAATGCTAAAAGCAAGATCAAGTAGTGATCATGATCATTTAAGAACTAATATAATCATCATCTAAAGATCAATGAGTTTACTTTCGATTGAAAAATATCTTAGTCAGTGGCGGATCTAGGATTCCGACCAAGCGGTAACGTTTTATAAATAAGCGGTAACGAAATCGAAAAAACGTCAAATTTTTCCAAAATTTACACTAAAAACGTCAAAAATTTTCCGACCTAGCGGTAGCGGAGGCTACCCCGCACTCCTTAGTATGTCCGCCCCTGATCTTAGTGATACCCTAAATCATCCGATATTATGTATAGCGGTTTAGATGTATATATTTATTCGATCTTTAACTAAAAGTTAATCTTTCTTATCAACTTCAATTAGATAAAGATCATTGTCAAGTATAATAACTTAATAACCTAGGGATTATTTCTGGCTACTCGTCTCACTAATTTCAGTCATCATCTAAGCTTCTCGCTATAATGGCATTATAACCTATTTTTATAGGTGTTCAATAATCTTTGTGTTAAAGCTCATACAACCTCATTTTTTTATTTCATTTAGTTCTGTCTTGGATTTTCAGTCTTGAATTTTTTATGATGATAACCCGTCGAAAATTGTTTATTATTATTAATTTATTTATTTAATATATATGCGTTTACCAACCTTGATTTGACATTATAAATCTACAAATTTAAGGGTCTTAATTTTAACACATGGCAAAAATTTATTTACACATGGTGTATACGGGCCGTATAATGTTATACGGGTCGTATAATGTTATACGGCCCGTATAGAATTTTAAAAACTAACAAAGTCTGTGCCAGCAGACTTTGTCAGTTTTTTTAATTACATACGGGTCGTATAACAGTATACGGCCCGTATACACCATGAGTAAATAATTTGCCTGGTCGTGTACATTGTATACGAACTTGTATACGGGCCGTATATTGTTATACGGCCCGTATTCTTCGAAAATTAGATTTTTCTCAAAGTATTTAAGGTGTCAATTACACGAGACATTTTACAGTCGTTAGGTGCTCAACCCTTTCTAAAAGTAGAAAAAAACAAAACAAACACTTGCTTCATAAGACACTTGCTTCATAGGACTCATTTGAATCGTCTCGAAAGTACTGAACAACCGAAATAACAGCTTCGGTTTCATCAGCCTGTACCGAAGAAACCAAATTCGCAACAATGAGTCTGAGTCCATTGTTGTTCGTGAATGTTTCGAATCATCATAGAAGATGTGTCGGGTTCTTCTGCTAGTTATTCGGAATTTTCGAATCATCATTAAAATTAACAATGCGGTCTTGATTGAAGACGTAATTGCAAGACTGTTTGTCGGGCTTCCAATGCTCACACAGGGTGAAAAACAACCCTTGATGTTGAAACCGGTTTTACCTTATGAAAAGGAAAGAAACAATTTTTTTTAGAGAAGCGTTGGGATTCAAGGGTTTATGAGTCAAAGTTAACATTCAGATTCAGATTCAGAAAGCAGATGATTAGTACTTGGTTTATTCTCTTTAATTTATTAGAACGATCCTTGTTTTGTCACGTACATGCGTTTAATTCCCAACATACTCGTTTTGTCACGTACATTTCGTAAGAAACTTTTCATGCACTGAACCTTCAGTTGTGTACGCAAATTCACCACCGGTTTCTACAGCACAAGCACATACACAGGGAGAATGTTCTCGAAATTGAAGGAAATGAAAAAATTGTTGCTGATGTTTTTCACTATTAGGATTTTGTTGGTTTGTTTCCAGGTAGGGTTTAGAATGTTTGAAGTATTCTTGGTTCAATACCAACTCTTCTGAAAGACAAGAATACAATGTTCATGTATCACAAGGAATGACCGATCTAAGGCAGAGATCTACATCTATATCTTTTGTTCACTGACAAACTATGTGACATGTGTCTGGTCCATAGCTACACGTAAACACCGCATTCGAAGATCCTTGCATTGGATACAATTAGTTGGAATTTGTGGATCAACAGAAATAACTGAAATAACTCGCCATTCTCTTGCACCTTCAACTATGTTGGTTCGGTTTAGTAGTGTTTATTTGAGAAACTGATTAAGATAAACAACGGTTCTCCAATTCCATAGTAAGCAAATACACATTCTGAATAACTTCACAAAGATTTGTTGAAAACCCAACATCAACAAATGATTGGTTTAATACCAACTGCTCGAAATCCCTTTCGTTTTTTGGATCGTTCTAATAGATTAAAGAGAATAAACCAATTTTTACCATTTTTTACCATAAGAATACGGGCCGTATACAATTATACAACCCGTATACACAAAGTTAAAAAAAATTACCGAATCGTATACAATGTATACGATCAGTGTATACGGGCCGTACACTATTATACAGATCGTATACTATGGGTAAAAAAATGATTGTATCACACTCTCCCCCCCCCCCCCCTCCTTTTCTCTCTCTGACAACCCTAGACCCAAACCATCACAATCCACCACGGTTCTGCGAAAAAAAAAACATCATCTGTTCATCATTGTTCTTGAAGATGAAGATGAAGAAACGAGGGTTTATTCTCTTTAATCTATTAGAACGATCCTTGTCTTGAGAACCTGATTCTGATTTATACAATGCACGAAGATCCTTGCATTAGACACAATTTGATGGAATTTGTGGATCAACAGAAATAACTGAAATAACTCGCCATTATCTTGCACCTGTATACGTTGATTGTGGAACTGGGTCCGTCGCATTATAGATTAAAGAGAATAAACCCTTTTTTACCATTTTTTACCTTATGAATACGGGCCGCATAACAGTATACGGCCCGTATACAAGCATCATATACATTGTATACGATCGGGTAAATTTTTTTTCACTTGGTGTATACGGCCGTATAACAGTATATGGCCCGTATTCATAGGGTAAAAAATGGTAAAAATCTCTTTAATCTATTAGAACGATCCAAAAAACGAAGAACAAAGCCTATTTTCAAAACACAGGTAGATGAAGTCAAATGTGATCAAACTTAGACATTAGACGTAATCTTGAATGACAGTATACCACTACAGCACAAGCACATACACATTCTGAATAACTTCACAAAGATTTGTTGGAATTTGTGGATCAACAGAAATAACTGAATACAACCGGTCAAATCACACACTATAAAGTGTAAACTTATCGTGTGTTGTAGTTTGGAAAGATGACCGAATAGAGATCTGAATCAGGCGTTGTTCTTGGTTCAATACCATGTGAAAAAAATATTCTTGCCAGTAGATTTTTGTTGGTTTGTTTTCAGGTATGGTTCTCGTTGTGGTCGACGTATACCAACGATTCTGCGAAAAAGTTCACAGCAGAATGAAATTTTATTGAAAACTTGTAATTTCTCCACTCACCGTGAATTTGAACAGTTTCTGTGTCGAACAGTGTTCTCAAAACAAGGATCGTTCTAATAGATTAAAGAGAACAAACCATTTTTTACCATTTTTTACCCATAGTATACGAGCCGTATAATATTATACAGTCGTATACAATCATCGTATACACAGTATACGATCTGGTAAAAAAATTTCACTTTGTGTATACGGGTCGTATAATTGTATACAGCCCGAATTCATATGGTAAAAAATGGTTTATTCTCTT
Source organism: Helianthus tuberosus (assembly GCA_030545235.1). Classification (NCBI taxonomy): domain Eukaryota; kingdom Viridiplantae; phylum Streptophyta; class Magnoliopsida; order Asterales; family Asteraceae; genus Helianthus; species Helianthus tuberosus. The sequence continues at coordinate 64,586,979 of CM060449.1, read as the reverse complement.
TAATCTATTAGAACGATCCAAAAAACGAAAGGGATTTCGAGCAGTTGGTATTAAACCAATCATTTGCTGATGTATATAACAGAGTAACCCTCACTCTCAGTCATATCTATAGAGAGAGTTGGGTTTTCAACAAATCTTTGTGAAGTTATTCGGAATGTGTATTTTCAGTTGTTCCTGTTGATCCACAAATTCCAACAAATTTTGTCTAATGCAAGTTTTCTTTTTGAGCTTGATGGATGTCTGTTATCTCAGTTGAGGCGTGCATTGTTTAAATCTGAATATAACTAGATGTTACGTGTAACTTCATTAATCCAAGAACAAAGCCTATTTCAAAACACATGTGTTCGTATCAGCGTTGTTTATCACCCTGTGTGAGCATTGGAAACCCGACAAACAGTCTTGAAAACAGTGACAGCTTATCTATATGTGTGTGTCACATCCATCCTATTATAGCAATCGATATGATTAATTTTACAGATTTTTTTCTAATTAGCGTTGTTAACTACCAAAAGAATGCATACACAAATAGTTCTAGTGGACGAAGCAAAGAGACCGTTGTGTATCTGAATCAGGTTCTCAAACAAACACTACCAAAGATGAGTTGGTGATAAATACTGGAGCTGTGGATTCTCAGCGTTATTTGAATGTAAGTGGATCGAGTGATACGCTTATCTATTCTGGTCAAGGTGGGCATGGTTTGTTCGGGAGTAAACAAATTTTGTTGCTGCGCCAGGGTCCAATACACGAGCTTACCCTTGTTATGGATGATTACTGGGAAGATTACAATTGTTTTGAGTTTTGTCAGATAATACTTCATTTGTCGAGAAACCATACTGTCAAGAAACTAACACTTTTTGGACCTTATGAATCAAAGAACATTTGGAATAAATTACCCAAATCTGTTTTCGCATTGCATCACTTAACGGACCTCTGTCTTTCTACTTTTCATATTGACCTTCCGTCAATATTTAATGGCTTTGGTTGCCTTGGAAGCTTATGCTTGATTTATGTAAAGATCTTTACACAAACTCTTCTACATCTTTTAACCAATTGTCCATCACTTAAGACCTTGAAAGATTTGTTGAAATCGAAGAAAAGAGTAACTAGCAGAAGACGTGTAGCGTTCTTCTGCTAGTTATTCGGAATGTTTCGAATCATCACAGAAGACGTGTCGGGTTTGTATTTCCCATAGCCACTGTTTCCGTATACAAAAACAGATGCGGTTTGCATATTCAATCTTCCTTGCTTCATTAAAATTACAACACACAATAAAATGCTTTCCGTCGCATGATAGAAGATACATATCGTCCGTTCAAGTTGAGCTACCTCAACAGTGAAATTAGCGAATCTGGAAGTGATAATCATAACGTTAATGATAATTTCAGCTATTTCTGTTGATCCACAAATTCCAACAAATCGTGCTTGATAGTGAAAAACATCAGCAACCATTTTTTCTTTTCCTTCAATTTCGAGAACATTCTCCCTGTGTATGTGCTTGTGCTGTAGAAACCGGTGATGAATTTGTGTACACAACTGAACGTTCATTACTAATTGCGGTTTGTATTTCGCATAGCCACCGTTTCCGTAGTAAAAAACGGTTGCGGTTTGTATTTCGCATAGCCACCGTTTCCGTAGTAAAAAAACGGTTGCGGTTTGTATTTCGTATAACCACCGTTTCCGTAGTAAAAAAAACGGTTGCGGTTTGCACATTCAATCTTCAATACTTCATTAAAATACCACTAGTAGAAGAACCCGACACGTCTTCATGTTACGGAGAATGTTCTAGAAATTGAAGGAAAAGGAAAAGATTTGTTGAAATCGAATTTGACAACTATGACAGCTTATTAAAAGTAGCAATCACCTCCAATCATTTCCTGGTCAAATCACACAATATAAAGTTTAAAGTTATCGTGTGTTGTAGTTTGAAAAGATGACCGAATAGAGATCTGAATAACAAACTGTGGAGAACTTGTTTGTGTCGGGTTCTTCTGCTAGTTATTCGGAATCGATAAATAACCAACACGAAGATCTCTGCGATCGCTAAGGTTTCCATCAACGGACTGATCGGTAACGTTACTCTACTTGTGCTCCGATTTAAGCGGCGTGTACCGATCAACATTTATCGACATTGTTAAAGTTGATGAAGAGTTTAGAAACCCTAGATTGATTGTGTTTTTACTGGAAAAAACGTGATACTTGAAAAAACACCATTATATACGGCCCGTATACAGTTATACGGCCCGTATAAATGTCGTAACATCAAAAACCTCCCAAAATAAATCCATTGAGCCGTATACGTTTTACAAATCGTATACCGATGTATAAGGCTCGTATAACTATATACGGACCGTATATAATAAAATAAAAAAAAACATTCTCTGCGCGTTTTCCTATTCAAAAACTTTCTATACGGGCCGTATAATTGTATACGGCCCGGCCCGTATACACTATGGAATGTGAAAATAAGATATAAGGGGTGTGGGAACAAGGGAACCTTATTTAATTTTTAAAGTTGACCACAAAATTTTGTGTCATGAAATTTGACAAAAGGTTTTTTTAAATGGAATTTTGATTAGTAAAGCTTTCGTTTTCTAAAATGACTATAAAATTTTTGTACTCGAAAGCTTGGCCACAAAATTTTTTATTTTAAAGTTATGAAATAAGTACCATATAGCCCCCCTCCTCTCAACTATGGCCACAAAGTTTCTGTTTTCTTTTTTGAATAATTACCAAATAGCCCCCTCAACTCTAATAAAGTTTTGGAATAATTACCCCCTCCTCTCAAATATGGCCACAGTTTTTATTTTGAGTTAATTATTGTTTTCGTTCATGTGGTTTGTCAAAAATTACTCTTTCAGTCCATTAGTTTAAAAATTATGATTTCAGTCCCTGTGGTTTCACTTTCGTAACCATTTCAACCCATTGATTATGTAAGTACAGGGACTGAAATGGTTACGAAAGTTAAACCACAAGGACTGAAATCGCAATTTTTAAACTAATGGACTAAAATAGTGATTTTTGACAAACCACATGAACGAAAACAGTAATTAACTCTTTTATTTTCAATTTTTGAATAATTACCAAATAGCTCCCTCAACTCTAAATAGGCTTATTAACTATCCCACTCACTTTTTTGCTAAAGTGGTTGTGACGTACATTAATTTATGTTTTGATGTAAACTTTAATCAAAATCGAGTTTGGTGTGGTAATGTACAAGCCATCAAAGTACAAATGTACATGTCGTTAAAGCTGCTTCAAGGGGTTTTTTTTTTTTTTTCTCCTATATCTTTTAAAATATAATGTTTAAAAATTCAGAATTGGCCATTGTTATATGTTTACTTTTATCAAAGTTTCAACATGAACTTTTAATCACATTTTTATTTTTTATATAAAGTTTCGAATATAATCAACGCCCTCGCCGCAAATTCCTTTGGGCATATCACGACTTTACTTTTTGGGTTACATGAGACAACTTTTGTATAACTAAACCATTGTAAATAATCTCTTTTACTTTGTTATACACATAATTTTGTAGTAAACCAATACCGCTCTAGCAACATCGGTGCCAATATCAGTTTTAGGGTTTTTGGTTTCGGTACGATTCGGTTTCAGTCTTTTTTTTTTCACTTCACGTACTGAAGCAGTACTGATGCGGGCCCAAGTGTGGAGGAACAGGCTATTTTGTATTTGGAGGCCCAAGACCGCGTAACAAAAGGGGCTTCACTAAAATGGCTCTAACTTGGGCTACGGAGGTCCGTTTTGGGCGTGCGACCAGGCGAAACGAACGTGAGAAAAAGCTCCATCTTGCTGCAAACGCCTTTGGCGGTTTGGGTCATCGTCCGGGCCAAAAAACGCTTATTTCTATTACTTATTTGCATTTTTATGTTTTTTGAACTATTTTGGGCTTTTTGTTTTAGGCCGTGTGTTTGGCCCGTTATCTTTTTTAGGCCCGTTTCGAATTTCAGTCTCTATTTATATGTTGCTAAAGCTAATGAGAAGGGCAGAAATGAATTTTGAGAAAACTGAATTTTCACTTCAAATTCCGTGGCCTTTGGGTTGCAATTTGGGGGTTGGGGAAGAACACACGGGTATTCTTAGAATCAACGTGTTTGATCTTCGTTTCCGTATCACGCTCTACATCAGTTGGTATCAGAGCCGAATTCCTGGCTCAAAATTCGGCATTTTGATGACATTCTCATTTTTAGTGCTTCTTAGAATCAACTTGTTTGATCTTCAAATTCGGCATTTTGAGACAGGGTGACGAGTGGAAGACTGCCTTCAAGACTCGTGAAGGGTTGTATGAGTGGTTGGTGATGCCATTTGGTTTATCAAACGCTCCTAGTACTTTTATGCGTGTGATGAATCAGTTGCTTAGGCCTTTTATTGGGAAGTTTGTGGTTGTGTATTTTGATGACATTCTCATTTTTAGTGCTTCTTTCAGCGACCATGTTGTGCATGTGAGGCAGGTTTTGGCCTTACTTCGTAGGGACCGTTTTTATGCAGCCACCAAGAAGTGTGTGTTCATGACCCCTAAAGTGTTATTTCTGGGGTATGTTATTTCTGGTGATGGGATACAGGTTGATGAATCCAAAGTGGCGGCTGTTCAAAATTGGCCAACTCCTACTACCATTACTGAAGTTCGTAGTTTCCATGGGCTTGCTTCTTTTTACAGACGGTTTATTCCACACTTCAGTTCTATTATGGCTCCAGTGACAGATTGTATGAAGGGGAAGACGTTTGTATGGACAGATGAGGCAGAGTTGGCTTTTCAAGTTGTGAAAGAGAAGCTCACTACAGCACCAATTCTGGTATTGCCTAATTTTTCTCAAGTTTTTGAAGTTCATACTGATGCCTCAAAGGTTGGAATTGGTGGGGTTCTTAGTCAAGGTGGTCGACCTGTTGCTTATTTTAGTGAGAAGCTCACTGGGCCTAAGTTGAGGTACAGTACTTATGACCTAGAGTTTTATGCAGTGGTCCAAGCTGTAAAGCATTGGCGTCATTACTTGTTTCAAAAGGAGTTTGTTTTATTCACTGATCATGATTCCCTAAGGCATATTCGTACTCAAGACAAGGTATCTCACAAGCATGGGCGATGGTTGGCCTTTCTTGAGAAGTTTACTTTTGTGGTCAAACACAAGACTGGTGTTTCAAATAGGGTTGCTGATGCCTTAAGCAGGAGGAGTAATATGCTTGTATCTATGAGGGTTGATGTGCCGGGTTTGGAGGTCATTCGTGAGCAGTTAGCCATTGACCCTTATTTCTCAGTTATTTTGCAGGATGTGGAAACTGGGAAAAAGTCAGACTTTCTTTTGCATGATGGTTTTCTGTTCAGGGGAAATCAGCTATGTATTCCCGATTCTAGTCTTCGTTTAAAGATTATTAAGGAGCTGCATGGTGAAGGGCATATTGGTCGTGATCGTACTTTACAGTTGGTTCAAGCTTCTTATTATTGGCCTACTATGAGGAAAGAGGTGGATCGTTATGTGAAGAGGTGCCGTATTTGTCAGGTTTCCAAGGGCACGGCCACCAATGCGGGTCTCTATATGCCTTTGCCAGTCCCTTCGCAGCCATGGGTTGATATTAGTATGGATTTCGTGTTGGGGTTACCTCGTACTCAGAGAGGTAATGATTCCATCTTTGTTGTGGTGGATCGGTTTTCTAAGATGGTCCATTTTATTCCTTGCAAGAAGACGACTGATGCTGTTAATGTAGCCCAACTCTTTTTTCGTGATGTGTACCGTCTGCATGGGCTACCTTCTTCTATTGTGTCTGATCGGGATACCCGATTTCTGAGTCATTTTTGGCGTAGCTTGTGGAAGATGGTAAATACTCAACTCAACTTCAGTAGTGCTTATCACCCGCAAACTGATGGACAAACTGAAGTTGTTAATCGGTCACTTGGGAATTTGTTGAGGTGTTTGGTTGGTGATCATGTGAAGGCATGGGATCAAAAATTGTGTCAAGCTGAGTTTGCTCATAATCATGCTGTTAATCGGAGCACTGGATATAGCCCATTTCAGATAGTTTATTCTTCTCAGCCTCGAGGACCACTTGATTTGATGTCTCTTCCTGTTTCTGGATCTGTTCCAAAGAAAGTTCAGGATTTTGTGGAGGGTTTACATGAAGTTCATAATGCTGTGTATGATCATTTGACCAGTGCTAATCTGAAGTATAAGCAAGCTGCTGATCAGAAGCGTAGGCATGTTGAGTTCGAGGAAGGTGATTTTGTTTGGGCTGTTTTGACTAAAGATCGTTTTACAGTTGGGGACTACAACAAGTTATCAGCAAGGAAGATTGGCCCAATTGAAATCGTGGAGAAGATCAATCCGAATGCATATCGTCTAAAGCTGCCTAGTCACATCCGTTGTTCTGATGTGTTTAACGTGAAGCATCTGTTGCCTTATTATGGAGAATCTTCTGATGATGAACCTGTTGGTAATTCGAGGGCGAATTTTGTCTATCCAGGGGGGAATGATGCGGGCCCAAGTGTGGAGGAACAGGCTATTTTGTATTTGGAGGCCCAACACCGCGTAACAAAAGGGGCTTCACTAAAATGGCTCTAACTTGGGCTACGGAGGTCCGTTTTGGGCGTGCGACCAGGCGAAACGAACGTGAGAAAAAGCTCCATCTTGCTGCAAACGCCTTTGGCGGTTTGGGTCATCGTCCGGGCCAAAAAACGCTTATTTCTATTACTTATTTGCATTTTTATGTTTTTTGAACTATTTTGGGCTTTTTGTTTTAGGCCGTGTGTTTGGCCCGTTATCTTTTTTAGGCCCGTTTCGAATTTCAGTCTCTATTTATATGTTGCTAAAGCTAATGAGAAGGGCAGAATTGAATTTTGAGAAAACTGAATTTTCACTTCAAATTCCGTGGCCTTTGGGTTGCAATTTGGGGGTTGGGGAAGAACACACGGGTATTCTTAGAATCAACGTGTTTGATCTTCGTTTCCGTATCACGCTCTACATCAAGTACCTTACCTTACGACAAAGTTACTTTGTAACTTGAAACATTATGTTTGTAAATTTTATTTGATTAGATCTAATACTATCGTAAACATTACTTTATGTTTTGTATATATACAGAATTCTCACCGCATCATGCGAGAGAATTTCACTAGCTTACATATAGAAACACATCTCTTTAACCATTAACTCTGGATTTTAATCAGTCAAAACCATTTGGTAGATGGTATGTGACACTAGAGGTGCACAAAACCAGGTTTTATTTAATACCCGGGTTCGAGTATATACTCGGGTGCGAGTATGGCCGGGTTTTAACTTTTCAGGTATTGGCCATACCCGGTTCGGGTCCGGGTATTGGCCAGAAAATCTATACATGTGTACCGGGGTTCGGGTTTTCAATACCTGGGTATTAGAATACCTTATTCCTGGGTCCGGGTAGGATTCGGGTATTGGTCGGGTAAGGTTCGGGTATTGGTCGGGTTTGGGTATAGATCGGTTTTTCGATTCATTTTTTTGGCATAAAACATAGAAATACAATGAAAACCTTTATTTATACGTATTATATGCCTTGAAATCTGCCCAAAAAAGCCTCACACAAGCTCTAAACGTTCAAAAAAAGTTGTTGTACACAACGGGTCCGGGTATTACGAAAACCCGGGTCCGCGTATTAAGAGTTACGAGTATTACGAAAACCCGGGTACGAGTTTTATGGAAAACCGGGTACGCTGAAAACCCGGGTACGAAAAAACTCAGGTTCGGGTATTGAACAGAATATGCATACCTGATCCCTACCCTACGGGTAGGGGTAGGGTTGGGTTCAGGTCCAGGTTTAAAAAACCCGGTTTTTCTAATACCCGGGTTCGTATTTTTTCCGGATTCGGGTTTTTTTGCACCACTGTGTGACGTTTAAGATATTATGTAAGGAATAACTTAGAAAGACTTACTTTGTATAATGGACATGTTAAAGGCCAAAGAGTTAATGATAAATTTAGTAAACAACCCTAAAGTGGGAGGATACCTCTAAGCCACCCCCGCCTTGCATCTCACTATTTTCCATTTTTATCAAAGTAGGGGGGACTGGTTTTAGCAAAAGTCACTATTTTGGTGTGATTTACGTTAAAGAATGAGTTATCGGTTTAAGAACTATGATGCAGTGAGTAAGTATAACACATTTCGTAATAGCTTACTTTTATCCATAAAAAAATAAAATCTAAATTCGAATTTGCGATCTTACTTTCCTAAATTTTTTAGAGTATACGAATGTTTCTTTTCATTCCATCTTCTCATCTTATCTACTTTTTTTTTCTTTAACAAAAAAGTTCATGAAAAGATATCTATTTTTTAAAGCTTTAGTAACTATAGACGGAAGCACGGTTAAAATTTTCTTCCAATCGAATTTGCAATTCTTACTTTCCTATGAGATTGTCCTTTGGTTATATAGCAAATTACATAGTATGTCCTTTAACTTTAATAATTATACTCATGTCCATCTTATATCCTTTAAGCTAAAACAGATAATAGTTTTTAAGTTAACTATAAGATAAAGTAACCATTATGCTCAAATGGCATAATCTGTAATATTTTATAAAAAAAAACATAATTTATAATTACTCAAGTTCTTTTCTGTTTTTTTTTTTTTACTTTTTTCTTTTCTTTTTTTATTATTTTATTATTTTTATCATTACTTTTTTACAAAGTTCTTTTAAAACTTTCTTGATTAATTAATTGCCATATTTTTATATGAAAATATGTGTTTTAGTATAGTTTATTTATTTTCATTTATTTTATTAAGTTATTTCCTTTCTTATTTTGCAATTATTGTAAGTTTTATATTACGTTTTTGCATAAGCCGTTGGTGTGGTGGAGTTATATTATCCCTTTTGCAATTTTTATAAGTTATTCGAACGAAAGTTACATTGTAATGTGGATAAAAATTAAGCATGTCGGTCGCACCTTGCAGTTGGTCAGTTTAAACGTAGATACAAAAGCACGTCACAATGTTGTATTTTGATAAGAGTGTTGGACAATTTGAAACATGTTTAAAACAACTAGCGCTTTAAAAATGACGTTACAAAAATTCACAATTTTATTAAATGTCATAATTTAAATAGCCGCAACCAAAGGGTTTGTAGGTGCAAAAACAAGAGAGTTTTCCGCTACATCTTTCTGGGGGAGATTTTGGAGTTAACACAAACGATGTAGACAATGGAATAATATTTTATAGTCGTTAGAAACACGTTATTTAGAGATGTGCTAAGCGCTGATACTGGATTCTTTTTTTTAAATATCAAATTTAAATATTTTGATGGATTAATATATTTATAAATGATTTTGTGTAGTTTTATAGACCACACGACATGTAAAAAAAAACCTCGATTACGCCATTTGTTTGTGTAAAAAAATTATATTAACTGTAAAATGGGAAATATAAATTATTAAACCAAACAAATGAAAATAATTAAATTGTGTAAAATATATATATTTTTATATAAAAAATTTAATTAATTAATTAAGAAAATTTTTAAAAACCAATAAACCAATAGTGATAAAATAATATAAAAAGTAAAGAAGTGGAGTACGTTACAGATTATGTCCTTTATAAATAAATTACCGATTATGGTCTTTAAGCAAAATGGTCATTTTATCTTAAAGTTAATTGAAACGTTAACACCGGTTAGATTAAATGACATAAAACGTGCATTTTTTTCAAAAATGGACATACAATGTAATTATTGAAGTTAAAGAACATGCTATGCAATTTGGTATATAGCTAAAGGACAATCTTGATAATTTACTCATGAATGTTTCTTTTCATTCTATGTTCTTTCATATGCTCTTATAAGTACTTTCGGAGACACAAATGTAATGTGGTGAAATAGCGCATGTGATATGTCGATAAAAAGGTCATTGCTATCTTTCGTTGAACTCGTTGATCCTTCAATGATGTGACCATTGGGAATATACGTCAGTACCCCTTTGGTGAATAATATGCCGGTGATCCGTTAGTAAAGTGTAAAGCGGCAATCAGTGATTAGTTAGTAAAATCAGTTGGTGATATGCTGGTGAAATTTTTGCTCACGTATAGATTTTCCACATAAATTTACCAACGAATTACCGGTTGTTGGTATAACTACCAAAGGATAAGTTGTGGATATCGTCGTTAGTAAAAGTCCTCTGATTTATAATTCATGGGTCATCAAATGCCAAAAATTGATTCCTTTAGTTTACTAACTTTTTCCTAGTGTTATATGAACTAACCCTTTTGAAACTAATGATATATATAATATTGGTTGGTCTTGGTTTATTAGTTTGTTGTCCAATTACTAAACAATACCTAAATGATAAACCTATGGATGAGACATAAAACCATTAGAAATAGGCACCAATCTTAATGATTTAAGATACACTTTTGAATGACGTTGTTGGTTTGTGGTGGAATTCAGTTTCTTCATCCATTAGCAAATGGACACTCAAGGATCACACCATCCACCCATGATGTGATTTCATTTCATTACTTTAATCTTCTGATTAATAATACTAGTTGCGTGCTTTCTTTTCTTGTTGTGCTGAAATAATACAAACAAACTGCCTTTTCTCAGGTCGTAAAAAAGCGATCATGTGTGGCATGTTGAAAGTAAATCACGCGTGGCATCTTGAGAGTAATACGCGCTATCCATAATAGCTGATATGTCTCTCCAAATATAACCTACTTTTTTCATAAACAGGAAAAGAGTTCTAGTTTCTCATTACAAATCAAGTAAAGGCAGTGGCGGATCTTGCCCGTTGAACGTCCCAGGGCCAAAAGCCACGGGCACTAAAAACATGCCCGTGCCGAACATAGTAGGTATAAAAAATTTCGACCGAACCGCGAAAATTAGCACTTCTGGCCGAAAAACGTGCCAGGGCCGTGGCCCTGGCACAACCCTTCTAAGATCTGCCAATGAGTAAAGCAATAGAGGGTCAGGATATAATAGGAAATTTATTTGGGTAGGAAGGTTAGGAAGTAATTTTGATCATTTATTTATTTAACTAAGGGCTAAGACCATGCGTAGTGATGTAAGTTTTGGCGTTTTTCATCCCCAAACACGCCTACCCCCCACCCACCTAGGCGTTGTTGGGCGTTGTTGGGCGTTATTGTTCAAAAAAAAGGCCACGGCGTTGTTTAAACCACGCTTCAACTTCAATTTGTTGGCAAATCACATTTACTCTTCCTTTTTTAGTCCAATAGCTTTTTTTGTTGGTTTTTTTATTTTTATTTAATTCTTTACACCCTTTTAACATAATGTCCACATCCCCACTACACCCATTTTAGAAAACCGCCCAATAATGCCCTTGCTGACTGCACTGTCACATGGCGGAAAACTCCAAAGCGTGGGCCTAGGGACACTATTCACCCTTACCACTACGCATGGTCTAAGATTATATGAGTGAAATTGGAGAAAAAAAAAATGTGCGTGAGTTTGACTAGAGGCATTCTAGTCAATCCAAGACGATAGTTTCTCTCTCCTTCAATTCCCCTCCATTTTTTATAAAAATTACACCAAAAAAATGAGCGTTTTTTTTTATCTTTAAAACGAGTATACTATTGCTATATTTTCAAAAAAAAATCGAAAACCCAGTTGCGTAAAACGCATTGGACAAAAAGCGTTAAAAATAATTTTTTTTCTAAAACGCAATGGACAAAAAACACAAAGAAATGTCTTATTTCTAAAACGCAATTGCTAGAAAACACAAAGAAATGTCTGATTTCTAAAACGCAATGGCCTAAAAACACAAAAGAAAAGTGTTATTTCTAAAACGCAATGGATTGAAAACACATAAAAATATAGTTTATCTAAAACGCAATGGACTAAAAACACTTAAAAATGTGTTTTTTTAAAACGCAATGGACCAAAAAACACATAAAAATGCATTTTTCCTAAAACGCAATAGACAAAAAACATAAAAGAAAGTGTTTTTTTCTAAAACGCAATTGACAAAAAACACATAAAAATGTGTTTTACCTAAAACGCAATGGACTAAAAACACTTCGAAATGTGTTTTTTCTAAAACGCATTGGACCAAAAAACACATAAAAACGTGTTTTCCTAAAACGCAATAGATAAAAACACAAAAGAAATTTTTTTTCTAAAACGCAATGGACTAAAAACACATAAAATGAACGCAATAGACTAAAACACAATAAAATGTGTTATTTCTAAAACACAATAAAATGTGTTATTTCTGAAACACAATGGACTGAAAATAAAAAAAAAATTGTTTTATCATTTCTTTGTAAAACGCAATAACTCAATTCAAAAAATCCAGATCGTAAAAATACAATTCAAAATTTTCTTACATAGATCGAAGCCGATTTCTTCAGATTTCTTCAATGATCGGCGAAATTTGAATGCGAGAAACACTTATCAATGATCGAATGGAACGAATCGAGTGATTCGCTTCAAAATCAGGGAAAAAAATGAGATATTGTATAAAATTAAACTGTGTTTCTTCAAAAAAGTTGAAGAACACGTTGATTGGGTGTTTGAATCATTGATTGGTGACGAAAATCGCACTATAATGTAGTGATTATTGAGATAGGAAGTGAAGAAAAGGTTGAAGATTGTGGGTTTTGAAAATGATGGGTTTTGAAATTACAGAGAGGAGGAAGAAAATTGGATAAAATTGATTAAATTTGTCACATATTCTTTCTAGACAAAATAAACTTCCTATTTGATCCTCTACCAAGGAATAGAACATGGTTTTTTCTTTTAAGTAACTTGGCTATATTGTCAAACCAACTTTCATCTCACAATTCTCAAGTCAAGATCAAGTATGATATCAAGTTAAGTGTTTTTAATGATCACGCAAAAATTAATTCTAGTATTTAATGACATAAATCAACATCTTTTATATACAGTCTATACTTTTATAAAAAAAAATCAAGGTTTATAAAAAGTGTGGCCCGTGAAAATGGATGGAAAAAGGCTTCCTCAAATGGAAATATAATTGTATCTTAAAAAGAAAATCAACCCATATAAGGAAAGCATATGTATAGTCAAAATCACAAACTTTCCTATATGCTTAAAACCGGGTTTTTGAAGTAGTAAAGACGCGCGTTTTGAGTGTATCGAAAGGGTGCAATGACCCTAACCTTGTATAACCAAAAATACTTTGTCTGATCCACAGTTGGGACCATGTATCCACCGTGTTTGGTTTAACAATTTTTTTCATGAATGTAGTTTTACTTGATGCTTGCATATTATAACCTCAATTTTTTTAATCATCTTGAGTGCCAAATATGTACCAGTCTTGATAAAAATAAGAGTAAACTGTCAAAATGTTCCCTGAGGTTTGATCACTTTTGCCATATTAGTCCAAAACTCAAACCTTTTGAATCTGGGTTCCTATGGTTTCAGTTTTATTGCTATTTTCATCCAAAATCAAAATCTGATCAGATTTTTCAGTTAACATCCACCTTTTCTGTCTTTTCCTTCCTTTTAATGAAGGGCAAAATGATCTTTTAAGGTTTTATTATAACAAATTAAAAAAATGTAACCATTTTGCCCTTCATTAAAATGGAGAAAAAGACAAAAAAAAAATTGGATTTTTACTGAAAAATCTGACAAGATTTTGCTTTTAAAACCACAGAGACCCAGATTCAAAAGGTTTGAGTTTTGGACTAAAGTGGCAAAAGTGACCAAACCTCATGGACCAATTTTGGCATTTTACTCTAAAAATAATATATTCACCCTTCAAGATCTTACATGCTTATATAAAATAGGAATATCAGTGCAGCATTTTTATGTCTTGGTCCATGATGATTACAATAGACATAAAAACTTCATCGCAAAATAACCCAAATATGGCAATGGTCTTTTAAGTTGTTAGTCACAAAGTTAGATAACCAGATACATTTACTCAAATGCAAATTTTGAATAACTAAAGACAAGCACGCGCTCAGATCGCAACATGATAGAACTATATTGGTCATTTTACGCACCTAGAATTAGCTAAACAACCGAACCGAACACTTCTTAGAGCCTAGGAGACTGGGTAGCGCTGTAGCTAGAGCAGCTGCTTACCTTAGAAGACAACCTTTGATGCTTCACCAGAGGGACTAAAGATTGAACAACATCTGCCATTAATGGCCTGTAATCTGCTTCTGACTGAACACACATTGCTGCTATTGCTGCCACCTGGACAATTTCCTTCATTGTATATTGACCTTCTAGTGTGGGATCCATAATCTCAATAACTTTATCTCTATCTGTCAGACGGGGCAGAGCCTGGTTCACAAATCAACATGTCTTAGAGCTCCATACGGGAACAGGTCCGATGGAATCGAACTAACACGCATGTTCGTGTTCGTTCATTTAACTTTAATTTAACTTCAACCGAACACGAACATATAATTGAACACATTTGTTTGTTCATGTTCGTTTATTAAGAATATGAGCATGTTCATGTTCGTTTATGTTCGTTTTTTTAATCCTAGACGAACAGTTCACGAACATAAACAAACAAACTTATACAAACATAACGAACACAAACGAACATAATTGACCAACATAAACGAACATAAAGTAGCTCTTATATATAAATTAGTGATTAATTACGATAAAGTCAATTCAAAGCCTGTTTTCTATTATTAGGAAGCTCAATTACTAAGAAGTTATTTTTATGTTAGTTAGAAATCCCGTATAATGTTTATACTTATATAAATATAACTACTTATGTATTTATTAAAATTTAAATGAACATAAATGAACGGTAAATGAACGAACATTAACGGACGTTTACAAACATAAATGAACGAACAAAACGTTTGTTCATGTTTGTTCGTTTAATTAAATAAGCGAACATTGATGAGCTTTCCGCCGAACAGTTCATGAACAACGTTCGGTTCGTTTACAGGCCTAGATGGGTCGAACGGGTTGAAAGTCGCCATAGTCTACTTTTAATGTATACAACCTCCTACATAACTTTTTGTTCAAATATTTTAATAACCACAGGTATATTGTTTTAGTAATGATAATTAATGTGTTAAGTATCCAGAAAGAAAAAATAAAATGTGTGCGGGTCAACCCGACTCTGACTCGTCTAACAACGTAGTAAAAATGACATGTTTGTATGCAGAAATGTAATGAAGTTCTCACCCAAGATACAAGAACAGCTTCTCCAGGGGGCCTTTTCATATCAACAGGAACTCGACCAGTGAGCAACTCGAGAAGAACAACCCCATAACTATACACGTCTGATTTTGTAGTCAGGTGGCCAGTGAGAGCATACCTTTAACAATAAGTAACCACAGTCTTTAAAATTAGAATCAAGGATTATGATGATTTGAAGATAATCGTTATGAAGGATTAGATGTGTTAGTTCTTACTCAGGTGCAACGTATCCTTGGGTGCCCAATACTCGAGTGGAAACATGACCACCGGCTCTGTATGACCCGAGCTTAGCCAACCCGATATCAGAAACTTTGGCATGAAAACTGTTGTCGAGAAGGATGTTGCTGCTCTTGAAATCTCGGTGAATCACTGGAGGCGTAACGTGTTCATGCAGGTACTCCAAACCTTTTGCTGCTTCTAAAGCTATTCTCAACCTTATTTCCCACTCCAGTTTTGAAGGAAGAGCAGTAGAACCTGAGTTTATCAAGTAAAAAACCATCATCATCATCATCCAAAAGAATAAGCAAAGGATAATATGTTAGGGTTGTTTAATATAGAAACTCAAACAATAATAAATCCTGTATCACGTCAGATGATCAGGATTCGCAATACTTTGCCTGATATAGTGATTCAATTTAAACATGAAAATTTTAATGCATCAAAGGTCTATGTGTTTATCAATTATAAATACATGTTCAAGTTTAAGACGGATCACGGGTATACAACCATCGTTTCTAGGCCTATTCAACTCTACACTTGTATTCTCTATTGCAAAACTAAACCAGCAAAATACTACTACCTTCACCTTTCAAAGTGCAAAATTTTCATTTATACAGTAGTCGTAAGCATTTACATTGGTATCACGATGCACTTCTTAAAGGGATGTGTGATTTACTTGAAAGAAGCACATGAGGAGGTGAAATACTTGATAGATTAGAGATTTAAGTGAAACTTTAACCAAGGCATCTAAAACACTTTGTAAAAACATCGAGCAGGTCATTAGAGTTGACAAACTCAGTCACAATGATAATATCAAGAAGCTTTTCTCTGCCGAAGTGAACCAATTTTAATGTGCTTTGCACTTCCATTAAAAACTGGGTTAGAAGCAATGTGTAGTGCAGCTTCGACACATACAAGCTTCATCAAAGAAATCCTGTGAAACTTTAATTCTTTAAGAAGTTGTCTGACCTAAGACCTATACAAGCTCACAATGAATTAGTGCCTTAAGTCCTTTTCTGTTTGCGGTTATCCTATATGAGTTGACAAAGTTAATTCAGGAGGTTGTTCCGTGGTGCTTGCTTTTTGCGGATGATATTGTGTTAGTTGCGGATAGTAAACAAAGTCTGAATGCCAGGCTAGAAGAGTGGTGATCAGCGTTAGAGGGTAGAGGTTTAAGGATTAGTCGATCTAAGACCGAGTACTTGTATTGTGACTTCAGTGGCGTAGGCAACGACGAGGACATTCAGATCACAATTGATGGTCAAGTGGTTCTGCAAGTGGCTAAGTTCAAGTATTTAGGATCTTTTCTTCAAAGGGATGGGGAGATAGATAATGATGTTGCCCACCGCATCCAGGTTGGATGGTGTAGGTGGAGAGCCGCCACTGGGGTTTTGTGCGATAGGAGGTTTCCAATTAAATTGAAAGGGAAATTCTATAGGGTGGAAACTAGACCTGCTATGTTATATGGGGCCGATTGTTAGGCAATTAAGAAAGTACAAACACGCAAGATGGAGGTAGCAGAAATGAGCATGCTACGGTGGATGTGTGGCAAAACAAGGTTAGACCGGATAAGAAATGAAGTTTTAGGGAGAGGTTAGGAGTAGCTAGTATAGCAGATAAGATAAAGGAGGGAAGATTGAGATGGTTTGAGCATGTGAAGAGACAAACGATAGAGCCAGTTAGGGTGGTTGAAGCACTTGAAGTGGAGGGGAAGAGGAGTAGAGGCAGACCCAAGATTACTTGGGATGAGCGAATTAGGCCGGATTTACTAGGATTGCACCTCTCTGAGAACATGGTCCATGATAGGATTGCGTGGAGACGTCGGATTCAGGTTAAGGATTTCTAAAGGAAGGTACAATTGTGTTTTAGGTGTGGTGTATGGTCGTAGACATGCTTACATGTTAGGTGGAACTTGCATGCGCTTCTCATCTTTTATCTATGTGTATAGGTTGTTGGTGATGTGATATTTGTCGTGTTTTACCATGTACTCTTTCACCACTCATGCTATATTGGTAGCTTCATACGCATACACACACACCGCATGTGCTATTTATATATTTGTTAGATGTTTTGGAGCCGAGAGTCTCACTGGAAGCGGTCTCTCTATCCCCAGGGGTAGAGGTAAAGTGTGCCTACATCCCACCCTCCCCAGACCCTACCAATAGCTACGCTATTGGTGGGAATTTACTGGGCTTGGTTGTTGTTGTTGTTAAAGAGAAAAACAGAAGAACAAGAAGGAAGAGAGAACTTTTCCATCTGAACTAATCTCCTTTGTACCCCATCTGCTCATCTCTTGAACTTGGAACTAATATACTTGATATTCTAACTGTAAGGGTCTTGGTCAGCTTGTTTGTGTCTAGTTTCAACGAGTTCAGGCTGGTTTTGGCGCTGATCAGACCAACGTGCTCGCCTTGCGTGTGTTCGAGACTTCGAGGGCACCTAGGCCTTGCCACGTGCTCACCTTTGTCTAGTTCCAACGAATTCAGGCTGGTTTTTGCTTGTTCTTATATTAACCATAGTACCATAATACCATACCAATGAAAACTTGTTGATGTGAGTTTAGCCAGAAAAGTAATAAAATGGGAAACCATAAGACTACATTAGGTTAGCATGTATCATGCCATTGAAAGCCTTTCAAAACTATAGCTAGTCATATCTTTTAACCAGCTTAAAAGTTCACTTTCTGGTATATTTTTCGACTTAGGTTATTTCGATTTACTCAGTTCTCTCTTATGAAACAAAAATAATCAGAAAAAGGTTACAGATGTTCAGATAAATAATAACTAAACTGCACGATTTTCAGATTGCAAATCAACACCAAATTTAATGATCAATTTTATGCAAGAGATCCTTATGGTAAATCTAACTCACACCACTAACTATCCATCACATCATCATCACTAGATGACTGTCAGCAACTTCATTACTTTACTCAACCAAAAAGTTCCCATAACATGACCAAAAAAAAAAAAAGTTAAGATGGAATCTGAAAAACTGGCATGAAAGGAAAATAACAATGCTTACTTGCTTAGCCTTACAAATAAGTCCTCTATCAAAGGGTGAAGAATGTTAAATCATAAGACGATTAATAGGATAGCAACTACATACCTTTGATTGGGTACAAATGTTCTTGGAGACCACCATTAGCCATAAAATCATATACCAACACCCTGTGGTGACTCTCAGAGCAGTAACCAATCAAAGCAAGTAAATACGGTGAACGCAACCTACTCAGCATTTCCACCTGGACAATTAACAAAAGAACACTTCCTTTCAAGTTCTCATTTTGAAATTTGAATAACTGAACTTATTTGATTATCGTATAGCTAAGATAGGATACTTGTTACTATCATCTCATATCACCTAAATAAAAGGCCCATTCGAATATAAAAACTGCAGATTTCACCATACTAACCTCCACTCTGAATTCCTCTTCTCCCTGTTTTCCAGCCTGATCCATCAGCTTCACAGCTATCTTTCTTCCATCTTGAAGCACACCTCGGTAAACCGACCCAAACCCACCCTGCCCAATCACATTGGATTTTCCAAACCCACCAGTTGCTGAAAGTAGCTGCTTAAAGGTGAAGATTTGAAGTCCTTTCTCTATAACAACTTGAGTTTTTGATTGATTATTGCCTTTACCATCAGAGCCAGTCCCTTCTAAACAATAACAATAAACAAATGATTTTGTAGGTAAAGACTAAAGAACAAGCTTTAATTATAGTGTTGACCAATATCATATCATTATGTCAAGAATCCGTAAATAATCCTGAACAGTCCAAACAAAAAACACTCACAGGCTATCCAGACACCATTAACGCATCACAAGAGCCATACATATGAGAGCGAAAATGGTCATACGGTCGTATAGCATATAGACTGATGATACATCGTACGGGCCATAATGTTTTGTGCAGGGCATATGATTTCCTGTCACCAAATCTCTACGGCCCATATGATGTGTCCACCGACCAAAAAAAGTGACCAATGTGACCACCGATAAAGCCATACAGCCCGCCCGTATGACCATTCTAGCCCTATCATACTGCCTCTATGATGATGTCACCTGAAGAACGCTAATAACATCCTGCCAAATTAGGGTACCAAACTGGTACAGTACCACAGTACAGAACCACCATAATCTGTACGGCATTCGGTTTTCTGTTTCTACTCATTTTCGGTATCGGTACCGTATGCGGTTTGTGTTTATTTTATTTTCGGTTTCGGTATTTTCAGCACACCTAGTGTAAAACTATTGAAAAAAAATACCAAAATCGACCTGTACCAAAACCGAAAACCACAAAAATGAATACCGCGACGGTACCAATGTTATTGGATCAGTATCGGTTTGGTTTGGTTTGGTTTGGTTTGGTTCGGTTTGTGTTTATACTCATTTTCGGTTTCAGTATTTTAAGTATCAGTAGAGTATTCAGTGTTTTTACTCATTTTCGGTTTCCGTATTTTCAGCAGAGATGGTGCAAAATTACTGAAAAATACCGAAATCGACCCCCTACCAAAACCTAAAATCACAAAAATGAATGTTATTCGGTGGGGTAAGTTTTGAGTAAAAAAATGTTGATAGCTATACCAAATAGAGACACAAATGCAGATCTAGAAAAAAATAGTAAAGAAAAATACCTTTGGGTTTGGGGGTTTTCAAGAAATTGGAAAGCTTGTTGCGTATATAGCAGTAGTAACTGAAAGCAAGGAGCAATAAAGCGAGGGTGAAAGAGGCAAACGCCATTATTATAAAGAGAGCTGTTCTGTCGCGGTTCTTGTAGTAGTCATCGGGTGATGATGGATCATCCATGGAGCCCTAACTAACTAAAAGAGTGAAGTCAGGTAATGAAAATGGGGGAGGGGAGGGGGTGGAAAAGGACAACAAGGCATGAATGAATGTCTACCGGTAGCTCTGACGGAAGTGCGTCAGGTTGTGGTGGCGCGGGAAACAGAAAAGATTCTCCTTGTATTGACTGAAAAAAAAGTTTGATTTGAAAGAAAAGACACTAATAATATTATAATACTGGATAATTTTGTATACTTTTTTTAATATTTAAGGGTAGGCGGTATGGTCACCGATTTGCCTTCGGTGACTCCTTTCACCGATCGGTGAACCACACCGTGGTGATTGAGTTAGGGTGTTTGAGTAGGAGAGAGGGAGAGAAATCGGTGAATAGTCACCGAAGAGTGATGGAGGTGAGAGACAGAGAGAGGAGAGAAGAACCAATCAAATTTTTTTATTTTTTAATTGAGTGGGTGTTTGAACCATACCTAGTGTTTGAGTAGAAAATGGGGAGTAAATGGGGGAGTTGACATGGCTTTATATCATTGGGTAGAAAAAACTCAAACACCCTAACTCAATCACCACCATACCGCCTACCCTAACTAACATGGAACTAGGAGATGTGCCGGAAACTTTGTGTGTTACGTTAAATCGTAGAAAGCAACCTTTATGTTATATACAAGGTATACTTCGTATCTTTTAATATGAAATCGGTAAAAACAAACATTTATGTTCATGTTTTGCTACAAAGTATAACATTTAACACAAACGATATTAGTTTTCTTGGTTAACTGCCCTCACATGCATTGCATGTGAGAGTATTACTGTCATTTCTCATTTCCCATATGTATTTTATATAAATTATTAATGTTTATATACCTCACCTTACCTACCCCCATCCCACCTCACTCCCGTCTCTCTCTAGACTCTGCAACCACCGCCACCACCACCATGGCTTCCGGCCTGCCATGGCGCCACAAATAAAGCAGCTTGGTTTCGAAAATACACCACTCCATTATGACAACTTAGCACTTAGCAGCCAAGTGTAGTGTGGCCTGAAGACTTTATTGGAGAAAATTTGTATTGATTGTTGTGTTTACAAAGAAAAACAAGAGGCATATTTATACACCAAACAATAAACTATACACGGAAACATATTGAATGGTTGGTGCTGGAAACAGGCTGGCGAATAGCTAGCAAATCTTTGATTGGAAATGATGACCAGATCTGATCCTATAATTTTGCCTTTGACAATCCTTTCCGTTTAACACTCCCCCTCAACTTGAGTAGTGGGATCTCCAATACTTAACTTGTTTAGGCATTTGCTGAATATTCTCTCATTAACCGCTTTTGTTAGGATATCTGCTAATTGATCTTCAGACCGCATAAAAGGTAGTTCAAGTATCCCTGATTCTAGCTTTTCTTTAATGAAGTGTCTATCTACTTCTACATGCTTTGTACGATCATGCTGAACCAGATTTTCTGAGATTTGAATAGCTGCTTTGTTGTCACACATGATTCTAGTTGGTTCTGTCGGAGGAATACCGACTTCAGTTAGAAGCTTCCGTATCCATAGTATTTCTGTCAAGCCTCGTGCTATTCCTCGAAATTCAGCTTCTGCACTGGATAGAGCAACCACCTTTTGCTTCTTGCTTCTCCAGGTAACTAGATTTCCTCCGAATAGGGTGAAGTACCCTGATGTTGATCTTCGATCCCCTTTATCTTCAGCCCAGTCTGCATCAGTGTACCCTTGAATTTTCAGATGTTCGTTTGATTTAAAGAGGATTCCATGGCCAATTGTACCTTTGAGATATCTCATGATTCTACATACTGCTTCCATGTGTGTTATTTGAGGCTGGTGCATAAACTGGCTAGCAACACTTACTGCATAAGCTATGTCAGGTCGTGTGTGTGACAGATATATCAGCTTTCCTACTAGCCGTTGATACCTCTCTTTTTCGACTAGTTTTGCTCCTTCCTCCATTTGAAGTTTATGATTCACCATCATTGGTGTATCTGCTGATTTGCAATCGATCATTCTCGTTTCGGCTAACATATCTAGGATGTATTTTTTCTGGTAAATAAAGATTCCTCGTTTAGACCTTAGTACTTCAATTCCAAGAAAATACTTAAGTCTTCCCAAATCTTTCATTTCGAATTCTCGGAACAGACTCTCTTTTAATTTTGTCATCTCTTCCTTGTCATTCCCCGTAATAATCATATCATCAACATATACAATTAGACATGTTACAAGTCTTCCTCTTTGTTTGATGAACAAAGTGTGGTCCGAGTTGCTTTGTTTGAATCTATATCCTTTCATTGCGAGTGTAAATCTACCAAACCACGCTCGAGGAGATTGCTTTAGACCATAAAGGGATTTTTTTTAACCGATATACTTCACCTGTCTTGAAATCTGTTGCAAAACCAGGTGGAGCTTCCATTTAAACTTCTTCTGTTAATTCTCCATGCAGAAAAATGTTCTTTACGTCAAATTGATGAAGTTGCCAATTTTCGTTTGCAGCTATTGAGAAGAGGACTCTGATAGTGTTAATTTTGGCCACTGGTGAGAAGGTTTCCAAGTAGTCGATCCCGTATGTTTGAGTATATCCTTTAGCTACCAGTCGGGCTTTGTACCTCTCAATGGTTCCATCTGACTTGTACTTCACAGTAAAAACCCAGCGACACCCCACGGGTTTCTTTCCTGGTGGAAGAGTACACTTTTCCCATGTATCATTTTTCTTCAGGGCCTCCATCTCTGTTCTCATTGCTTTTTTTCAGTTCTCAGATTCTAAGGCTTGTTTTACATTGGTTGGAGTATGTTCAGAATATAACGAGGAAACAAACGCTTTAGCTTCATGAGACAGGCTCCCCCTGGCTATGTTGGCTACCGGATAATTTGAGTTTCGAGATTCCTTCTCTGGGGAATATCGCTTGGGAGGAACTCCCCTATTTGCCCTTGGTGGTAACACATATCGTTCTTGTGCTTCCATTGGTTCAATGTGCTCTGCTGTTGTCACCGGTTCTATGTGTTCACCATCACTAGGATTAGGGGAAGCAGGAGAACTTCGTTCAGCTTGCTCCTGTTCTGTGTGCTCACATTCATAATGATTAGGGGAAACATCAGCATTTTCAGGGATCTCATTATTACTTACCTCGGGCATCAGGTTGGAGGGATTTTCTTCAATGACACTGTGCTCAGTTGGTTGTGTGTTTGTGTCAGGCGGTGATTCTCCTTTGGTACTGTGATCTCCTCTGGTTATGACTTCCTCAGACGATGGGAATCGAGTCAGCCAACCCAGTGTGTCTATCTGTTCGTTCTCCCCCTGACCATTGGGTTGGGTGTTATAGAAGTATTCTGTTTCAAGAAAGTCAAGGTTCATAGTAGTGTATGTGTGACGTGTTTTTGGGTTATAACAACGATAACCTTTTTGATTAACACCATAGCCCACAAACACACATTTCTCGGCACACGGGTCAAGTTTTGTTCGATTGGATTTGGGTATGTGAACAAAGGTTGAGCAGCCAAAAATTTGTGGTTCAAGAGTAAGAGGATGAGGGATATTGGCAAATTTTTCTAGGGCATGTATGAGGGTTTTTAGTTCAAGAAATTTTGTAGGAAGTTGATTTATGAGGTATACAGAAGAAGCAACTGCTTCGGGCCAAAAAAATTTAGGGACTTTGGATTCGATTAGGAAGGCCCGAGTCATCTCAAGAATTATACGGTTTTTGCGTTCGGCGACTCCATTTTGTTCAGGAGTATGTGGACAGGTGGTTTGGTGAATTATCCCTTTGGTTGGGCAAAACTGTTTTATGGATGTATTAACAAATTCCCCCCCCCCCCATTGTCGGATCGAAGAATTTGAATTTCTTTTTGAAATTGAGTGTGAATCATAGTATGGAATATAGTAAATTTTTCAAAAACTTCAGACTTGTGTTTCAAGAAATAAACCCACGTCATACGGGTACAATCATCTATAAATAGCAAGAAATAACGAAAGCCTCCCCCCCCCCCCCCCCGGTAATAGGGAACGGACCCCATACATCAGAATGAATTAATGAGAAAGGCACATTAACTCTTGTATTATTTGGCTTGAAAGGTTGTCGGTGGCTTTTAGCAAGAAAACAAGTTTCACAATTTATTTTATCACGAGGAGAAAAAAGTTTAGGGAATAAAAGATGTAGATACCCAGAAGATGGATGTCCGAGACGCCTATCCCATAACCATGCTTCCCGGTTTGTAGTTCCATGAGCCAACATCACAATACCTTGTTGAGCCACCTCATCCACATAGTACAACCCCTGACACTCAGTGCCACGTCCAATAATCATCCCCATCCTGATGTCCTGTAAGATACAAAAGGTGGGATGCATTAGCACTATACAATTTAGTTCTTTTGTCACATGACTGATTGATAGTAATTTATGTGACAATGATGGAACATAAAGGCAATTTGAGAGTTTTAACGTTGGGGAGATTTCAATTGTTCCCCCTCCTTCTGCACGCATAACCTCTCCGTTCGCAGTTTGAATATGAGTTTTTCCCGGTTTGGATGTTGACACCAAATCAGAAATTTCATATGTCATGGTGTCGGTTGCCCCACAATCGAAAATCCAAGATTTATTTTTTTTGTAACAGTTCTGTACCGCATTTGCCTTTCCCATTTCCCTTTTTCTTTTCTCTGTTTCTACCCGTGCTCCCCACTTTTTCATTTCTCTATCTTCACTTTTTCCAAGACAACAAGATATCTCTCTCTCTCTATTCGAATATACTTCAACAAAAAAGCAGGGTTTTACAACTCGTTTATCAAAAAGCTGCTACCAATTTTCATCGTTGCAGGCGACAATGATTTACGATGTCATATCTCCGTTGTTCCGTTCCTTCCTTAGCCAGAAAGGAGGCTCCTCTGATAAGAGGAAAACCGAGGAGCAAAGGCCAAAGGAGCATAAGCCGAAAGCTAAAGAAAACAAACCGGATGAAAGCGTTGAATAACCCAGAAAGAAGATATCCTGTTTGATTTACTTGGCATCACGGCGGTGAGTGATGCACACGACAGCGAGAATAGGCGGAGCTGGTCGTGACTGTGAGGTGTGACGGAGGCTGTTGGCGGCGGCGACAGGCGGTCGGAGGCGGAGGACGGAGGCGGAGGTGGTGGTGAGGGCTGATTGTTCCGATGCGATTTCACCAGGGATTGAAGGGCAAACAGGTTTGATTTTTTTTAGTTTGATTTTGGTTTTTTTTTTTTTTTTGGGGGGGGGGGGGTTTCTGGTTTGAGGTTGGATTTGATGGGATAGATTGTAGATGATGAGCAAAGTGTTTTCAAGGATCAGAAACACTGCTTTGATACCATGAAGACTTTATTGGAGAAAATTTGTATTGATTGTTGTGTTTACAAAGAAAAACAAGAGGCCTATTTATACACCAAACAATAAACTATACACGGAAACATATTGAATGGTTGGTGCTGGAAACAGGCTGGCGAATAGCTAGCAAATATTTGATTGGAAATGATGACCAAATCTGATCCTATAATTTTGCCTTTGACAATCCTTTCCGTTTAACATGGGCGACTTCCAACTGACTATCCGAACAAAATAAAGTCTTCCTGGCAACTTAGCATACATGTTACTCTTGCTTGGCTGGAAAGAAAAAATAAATTGAAGAATATTATAGTGGTCGGATATGATGAGATGATGACCGGTGAAGATGCGGCGATGATAGGCGGAGGTTACTGGTGGCGGTATCACCAGTAACGGAAACGGGAACAGGAACGGCGGCGGTGTTAGATGATGACGGTGGTGAGTCGTTGGTGGTGATTGTTGATGAAGACGGCGGCGTTAAAGGAAGGGAGTGATTCTAGATATATACCATACTCAGTTTAAAATCAGGCACATGGTTACGCCTGCCCGCCGTATCATTTTTCATCTTCATTTATAAACATATTTGTTTCTTCTGTAAGTCAATATAATAACATTCTGTGTGGTCGGTATTCTATATTTCTAATGCAAATACATGTATGTATGGAAAATATAATAATTAATAATTGAAGTTTACCATTTATTGCTCCAATAGAATACAGTTGTAGTTGTTGAGGATTTGGATTTTGTGGGTTTTTTTTAAATGAAAATATATATTAAATAAGGATTTAAAAAGACCAAAAAGCTCTCACATGTTTTGCATATGAGGTGATTTAACCAAGAAATTTAATGGTGTTAGTGTTAAAGGTTGACCCCGGTATCAAAACATGAACATAAAGGTTAGGTTTGGCCGATTTCATAGTGAAAGGTTAAAGTGCAGTTTAGGTATAACATAAAGGTTGATTTGTGCAATTTGGTCTATGAATTATTACCAACAGAACTATAGAAGGTTTGCCTTGCATTGGTAGCTTGTTTTCTTAACTAGTGTAATGCTCTGCTCGTGTTATAGGGAGCTAAGTCGAATATTTCTTAGTTTCATAACATGCACGTCTGTATTTTCGTTGTTTGTACATACTACTTATAACAACATCTCAATAAAAAATATATCGAGTCAACCAATTAAACTAAAACCTACCATAGTTTTGCTAAAGAAAACAAAAACGATGGCAAGCTTGTAATTTAGAGTTGTGGGCAAAACAGTAATTTGTCAGGACCAATGAGTGAGTGCTAGGCAGCTGCATGGCATGAATAAAAACTACATTGAGTCAACCAAGTAAAATAAAACACTATCATAGTTTTGCAACAAAAAAAAACTAAAACGATGGCAAGACTGCAATTTTGAACTGGGGGCAAAATCATATATTTATTTTGAATTGGAGGCAAAACCATAATTTTATTTTGAGCTGGTGACAAAATCATAATTTTGAACTGAGTGCAAAATCATAATTTTGAGCTACGGGCAAAACCATATTTTTTAACTGGATGCAAAATCGTAATTTTAAACCGGGGGCGAAATCATAATTTTAAACTGAGGATAAAATTGTAAATTGGCAGGACCAATGGGGAACTATTCCCCCATCTTCCTTTTATATATGGTCAGGACCAATGAACAAGTGTTTAGGCAGCTGCTTGACACGGATAAAAAGTATATTGAGTCAACCAAGTAAAATAAAGCACTACCATAGTGTTGCAAGAAAAAAATTAAAACGATGGAAAGACTGCGATTTTGAACTGGGGGAAAAAGCATAATTTTATTTTGAACTAAGAACAAAATCGTAATTTAAACTGAAGGCAAAATCGTAATTATGAACTAGGGGCAAAAACCATATTCTTTGAACTCGAAGCAAAATTGTAATTTTGAACTAGGGGCGAAATCATAATTTTTAACTTGAGGATAAAATTGTAAATTGACAGGACTAATGAGCCATGTCTTCCTTTTGTATATATAGTAACAATGTCACACCCCAACCGATGGCGGAAATATCAGAGTGAGACGAACGAGATTGCTCGAGACTTTATAACACTATGGTGACAATATTTAATTCAAAACCGATTTCATTTCATAAAATTAATTGTCAATTACAACATAGGAATCAAAGTACAACAATGAAAGATAAAGTACGACAAAATTCAATAACAAGTACAACATCAAAAATCTAGTATTTCTAAGTGTGTTTCTAAGTCGTCTATAACAACCCTCCAAAATTATTGTCGACACCCCTAATATATTTAGAATGTCCCTATACGTCCTAAAATACGCTACGAATCTGAGAAATGGCCATAAATACCTTTAATTTTATAAAAACAAAATTTTGGTTGCGCTCGCGGGCCGCGACAGCTAGCCACCAGAGCTCACCCGGTGCCGCCACGTGTCGGGTGTTGTGTCGAGCCTATAGTGCTGACTGGTCATAGCTAGGCCCTACTCCCCCTATGTCGCATGCCGCGAAGGCTAAGCCTTCGGCTTACGCGGGCCGTAAGGAAGTCATGATCAGCTCCTATAAATTGGGAGCATCGGCCTCTGTCCCTGTGACACCTCGAAAATTCGTGTGCATTAAAATAACGACACGTGTCATACAAGACAAATGTTAGAAACCCGGATCTAGTCAAAGATGTATGGTAGGATTTAAAGCGTCGACATGTTAATTAAAATACCTCTGATCGACCAAAATTATAAATCCTAAGACCCTGACTTATGTTAAACATCTGACAATACCCAAGACCGAGTATTTTGATAATGAATTATTGCACAAGACAGGATCCTATGAAATTCTACGATAAACCCTTCCTTTACGACTTTTTGATAATGTCCAAGACATTGTACATCACAAAAGTGATTTAAACTGTTCAAATGCACGTTCTTGAGGTCCCTTACTGTAAATTTGAAGCCCACAATTCGTTTATACCCACTAGCCCTTTCAAAACTTCAACGAACAACAAGTTTTTACCTTCTGCCAAGGGCTTACGCACCGCAAGGGTCAACCCTTACGGTGCGCAAGCGTAGCCCAGCGACAATAAAACCGGCAGTAGCCTGTTTTCTGCATTTTAACTGACTTAGTTGATGTTTCTTCATTCATGGGCGACCCCTAAAAAGTTCCTAGACCCTAGGGACACATGTGGGAGAGTTGTGGTCATTTGTAGCCTTACATGTCAACAATTCATGGTGTTTAAAACACTATATAAGGCCTCCAAGTTTGCAAACATTCTTGCACTCATATCTGATCATTTCTGGAACTCCAAAGCTGACTCCAAGCCTTCCTAATCATCCATTAGACACTTGTAAGTATGCTTAACCTTCTCTAATTAAGTTTTGCTTAGTATTTAGCTTAAAAGTCAAACTGTCGTAATTAACGGTTGACTTCGAGATTAATTAATAATGGCTCAGTCATATCTCGAATTAAAAGTACCTTTAAGTAGGTAATTATATGGGTAATAAACCCCTAAGAGGGCACTCACTGATTCCCATCCTAACTAGGTCGTTTGTCGAGTCAAAAATGGTTAGAAAAAGTCAACTGAATTGTGATCTTTCGTTTAAACGCATAATTAACAATGTAAAAGGCGTGTAACCTATTTTGTCATTCATATAACCTGATGATAAATATAAGAACTTGTCTAAGCCTGTTTGATTCGACAACTTTCTGTTTAAAGATCGATTCGGAACCGAAAGGCGCATAGTTTGACTTTCTGCTTTGACTTCAGTTCTGACCCGGTTTTGATAGGTTTAGACATGCCTTAAAGTTCCATTAGGACCTAGTTACATCTTGGTATAACCCTCTGCGTTTATACCACTTGAACCCTCGATTGTCCGACGTTTCCGTTAAGTGCTTAAATATTGACCATAATGCCCTTATGACCATAAAACGAGAATTTTGGGAAATATGAAAGTACAATAATCTTAGTTACTGATTATTAAACATGTCCCTAAATTTTCACATAAGTTGGAGGTCTAGATTAGGAGTTATGCTTAATGACGTAATTAGAACGCTTCTTAGTAATTAAACGGCGTCATTAGCGTAAAGCCTATCTAAACCCAATTTTTGACACCAAATCTTTTACCCACTGATGTAATATAATATTTTAGGATTTTTGAAGATTTTTAATTATTTTTAAACTGATCATAAGCTAGGGTTAGTGCCTTGATTCGGTAAATACCGATTATACCCTTTTCGGCCATAAAATGAGTTTTACAAGTCCTTTTGCTACCAATCCAATTGCTACTGATTTTAAATAATAAACGAAGTGTTTTGAACCTTATGAACTGACCTGGAAACTCAGATTCCTATTTTTAACCTGTAAATCGCTTAAAACGACTTTATAAGCGTATTAAACGCATAATAAGGGTTTAAAACCATTTTGTCACGAAGGACTTAACACCAACTGAGATGAACTGTTAAGATAAGTCATTTTACTGATTAATTCAGACCCGAATCACAGAAGCATAATTAATTCCTTTTATAATCTTTAAAATGACCAAAATACCCCCTACGGGGCTTAATCATAGGTTAAACTCGTTTTGGGCATAATGAAAGGTATCCTACTGATATCACAACATATTTAAGGCATATTAACTTAGGAAACCTGTTTAGGACTCTTATGGTTACCCGTTACGCTTCGTGCGCGTTCGGTTCGGTTTATGTAACTAGTTAACATAAATTAGCCGAAACGGGTCAAACTTTATCGGTTTTATCTCAAAATACAGAATGTGTATAATATACCCATATTAAGCAAGTCTTCAAACTTGTAGGGTCTAAATCATATTCTATCCGGTCTTCGCTTAATCGTGCGTACGAACCGTATCTTTAAAACTAACCGGTCTAAGCTTAAGCTTAACTAAAGACCCGTTAGGATTCTAATAGGTTGTTATAAACCTTCGTTCCAGAATAGGAGACCCGGTAAAAGATACTTGCACTTGCTGATTGTGATTTATACTTGCTCAGGTAAATACTTTTAACTTATTTTCCCTATACGGGCTTGGGGTACGGTATATAAAATACCGCTTGGTCGGGCATTGAATCTTTAATTGTATGATGGTTAAAGTATTGAGATGTCTCGTTTAAATTGTTTTGTTTGCTTAAAGCCTTTGGGGGGTTAATGACCATGTCCCGGATATCCCTGGCATCATTTTACGAAATGGCCACGACCTAAGCACGGGGCGTAGGCGTACGCCCGTCGGTGTTTCATATACTTAATGTGGTGTGTCTATTGATCTTTAACCCGGCACGAACCGGGCCACTGAACGCATAAGAAACATGTAAATCCTTTACAAGCATTATATTCAAATAATTATCCCAAGTTATAAAATATTATTTGTGCCTTGTGCCTTAAATTCATTTTCTTAAACTCTTTTCAAAATGAGTCGGTTGATTGTATTTACCAGTGTAAACTGATGTATTTTCTCAAAAAGGTTAAGTGCAGGTACTACGCGTAATAGGCTGGCTTTCTCCTAGCATCCACAATAAGTCTCGCAAGCTCGGATGTCATAGACTGTTGAACACTGTTTCCTTTTATTTTGATCTACCTGTGGATTTATATTCAACTACTTGTGATACTTAATATTACAATATCGTTTGGTTGAAATGAATCTATACTTTGCTTCCGCTGTGCATTTAAATATTGTGTTGTTTGACTATTGTGTTACCAACCACGTCGCGATACTCCCCTACCGGGCCCACCGGTAATACGTGGAAATTCGGGGTGTGACAGGTTGGTATCAGAGCCAACATTGAGTGAATTAAACACTAGCCTTTTGTGTTTAATCTCAATGACACAATTGCACATTCCTAAATCTTCGAGTCTAGACAAAGAACTTAGGAATAATCCAAAATGTTTTTATTTTAAATTTTAACTTGTCCTTTATTTTCCCTTGTTGTTACCTTTGTTTATACTGACAGGTTTATCAATGCCGCCAAGATTCAGGCGAGGAGAACGAGGAAAAGGGCCAATGAGCGCCCCTAACGACCACGAGGCCGGGCCTTCGCACCGGCGAACTCCTTCTTCTACAAGGAGTGCAGATCCGCGAGAACCTTGGAGGATTTATGAGGAGCCTGCCAGACGATCTACGTCGTATAGCTCAACGCCTCCATATCATCACTCCTATGGGCCTCAGTCAAAGAATGAGCCCAACAACCCGCAACCTTCATACATACCCCTACAGCGATCCTTATCGCACCGTTCCTTCGACGACCCTACTCCTGTCTTTCGGGGCCAGTTTAACCCGGCGGAATACCTACCAGAAAAGGGGGGCTTTAACCCACTAGGACCGGAGGATCATTTTTCCGGTGATCAAGCGATGGACATGGACGAGGACACAGATCCCGTCGAGCCTGCAACCGGAACCCCGAACCATCCTGTTGAGATCTCTGATGGTTCGTCTTTTCACGGAACACCATACCAAGGTCCGGATAGTTACCAGGCACGGTTCAACCTGTATGAGTGGTACTTTACACCATCTCACCATTCATCGCCTCACCAGCAGCAGCAACAGCAGCAAGATCCCTCTGGGGATCCACGTTTCGTGGCAGTCACGCCACCACCTCCACCGCCGCCAGTTAATCTAGCGCCTCCAGAACCACCAAGACGTAGGAGGACTGGCGCACGGATGTCAGCACGAGGAGGG
The DNA here is from genome assembly GCA_030545235.1 of Helianthus tuberosus. NCBI lineage: Eukaryota > Viridiplantae > Streptophyta > Magnoliopsida > Asterales > Asteraceae > Helianthus > Helianthus tuberosus. The sequence goes on along the minus strand of CM060449.1, from coordinate 64,554,834 downwards.
GAATTTCATTTCAGCTCCCCTCAACACTCTAGTGGCAGCCACTACCCGCCACTATATGAAGACCCACAAATGGGTGGACCTTCAGTTCCAGTATCAGAGGTGAATTCGGCACCTATTGCGCCGTCACCATCGGGTTTTGGCAACCCTATCCCTGCTTATACTGCTCCAGCAGCTTACAATCCATACGGACCGCCGGCATACACTAACTATAACTATGCTGAGGATCCTTACCAAGTGGCATCAAACTACCTTGCCCAAAATCCTGAGGGACCATATGGAACCCCTTGGGGAATGGGATACCCAACTCGTGGGTATCAAGCACCTGCTCAACCACCACTACAGCACCAGCCACCACGGTTTTCCCCACCAGAGCAGGAGGATCTCCGTCAAAGGCTGGAAAGGGTTGAACGAGACTTCCAGAGATCAAGGATTCATGAGTGGATTAGCAAGTTTGCTAAAAGGAAAGAAGAAACGGGATCGTTAAATCCCAATATGTATTATTGTATTTCCTAGTTTAAATCAAGTCCCTGCGTGGACACTTATTTATGTGTGTATGTGGTGTGTCTATTGATCTTTAACCCGTCACGAACCGGGCCACTGAACGCATAAGAAACATGTAAATCCTTTACAAGCATTATATTCAAATAATTATCCCAAGTTATAAAATATTATTTGTGCCTTGTGCCTTAAATTCATTTTCTTAAACTCTTTTCAAAATGAGTCGGTTGATTGTATTTACCAGTGTAAACTGACGTATTTTCTCAAAAAGGTTAAGTGCAGGTACTACGCGTAATAGGCTGGCTTTCTCCTAGCATCCATAATAAGTCTCGCAAGCTCGGATGTCATAGACTGTTGAACACTGTTTCCTATTATTTTGATCTACCTGTGGATTTATATTCAACTACTTGTACTTGTGATACTTAATATTACAATATCGTTTGGTTGAAATGAATCTATATTTTGCTTCCACTGTGCATTTAAATATTGTGTTGTTTGACAATTGTGTTACCAACCACGTCGCGATACTCCCCTACCGGGCCCACCGGTAATACGTGGAAATTCGGGGTGTGACTGTCCCAACTCGCTCAAACTTTTCGAATTCTCTCTCAATATTCTGCATAGCAATTATAATCTCGGGCATAATACCCCTCTAAAATAACGAAGTTCTACCTCGTTGTAAGTATCATAACCCCCGGTTACGTATTAGACACGCTGCCCGATTGATCTAGGGTTCCGTAACGGCTGTCGAGGTTCTGCCCGACGTAGTCGTTGGAATTCTGTCTCCGGGAGGATATTTGTTAGTGCATTTATGTCTATCGCATCCGTCAATCCAGTTAGTAGCTGAAACTTAAGAAAACAAGCCTTTTATTGTAATAATTAGAAAGAAAAGGCAAGGTGACATTTATGTAATTAATGAGAAATCTCATTAACCCCCTTGGCCTATAAATAGAACCCTTAGGGTTAGCTGTAGGAACTTTTGCCACATTTGAGATTTGGAGTTCTAGAGCTAGAGAGAGAAAGTCTAGAGAGAGAAAGTGACGTCGTGATTCAGATGCTTGTACGTTTTCAAATTTATCAATAGAATCACAGATTATATTGCGTCGTGTGTGTTCGGTCACGTTCGTGTACGGATTCTGCACGTTACATGAGTCGGTTCGCAATCGTTTCGGAGTCGAAAATCGATCCTACAAGTGGTATCAGAGCAGGAGCTCGATTGCACGGATCATACACACTAAATCGCACAAGAATTTCATTAGATTCAGATAAAAAATCGCATCAGATTTGTTCAATTTCTTCATCTTTTCATCTCTTTTACTTCTTGACTGAAAAACGCAAAATTAAACGGGTTTTTACGGTTAAAAATCGCTGAAATTTTAATATGTTGTGCGAAAATCATTGATCTATAAGCCTACAAATTTTCAGATCGTAATTCCAAACGGTTTTTGAGAAATCTTATTTTTGTGGTTCGAAAGTGTTCAAAATGTTAACTGTTGCTGCTGTTGTTATTCATGATGGTCACCGATCGGATGGCAATCCGATCGGATGACCATCCGATCCAAAGTTCATTAGTTCAAATTTCATTCAACACTTTGCATTACACTTTGACTCACATGATTATTACTGTCCAAGTTGTGCAACCCATTTTTTAGTCAAAGAATCAGCAAAATTCGGTCCAATAACAAAGTGTTTGTTTCAGATTATCACGTGAAAAGGATTAGATAACCATTTGAATTTGTGATTGTTTGTCTTGAAGTGCCATCTATCGAGTGGTTACTCGATCGGATCACCATCCGATTGTCTAACATAAAGTGTTTATCTTGTAGTGTCAACTATCGAGTGGTGACTTGATCGGATCACCATCCGATACTTTGTCAAGTCTGTTCAATATTACAATTGCATCTCACTCGATCGAGTCACATGGGTTTAAGTGTTTAGTGTCAGGCCTATTAAAGTCTATCAAGTTGATTCATTCAGTTGGGCGGCCCAATCAAGTTGATTTAGATTCTGTATATCACGTGGCCATTAATCTTGTAGACTTGCATGGATTGTCAGTAGTGTGTATTTTGATAACATCAGCCCATGTGAAACAATAAATTGCATCTGTCCATATTGATCATTAAATACTCTCGGCCCAATAGAGGAATAGTGTTGTCAGAATTATTCACGTGAATTTACATAAACAGCTTGTTGATAACTCATGCAACCCATGTGATCTGATCAGCCTAATTTGAGGTCCAATTAAAGATTAGTCTTCACCAGAATTGTAACGCCAGTCTCAATTAACCAAGAATTTAATAATAAAATACACATTTTATTCCTAAAATGTGACTTTACAAAAACTTGTCATACCAACATTCCCATATGTTTACAACATTTCGAAAACATATTTATAAGTGTTTACATAATTCACTTATAACAAAACAAATCAAGATTTGACGCGGAAGCTTCATTTAACGTGTGTTCGGTTCTTGCTCGTCGCTTGGTCTTCATCCGGGACTCTCGACATTCACCTATGATCAAAACTAACTTAGAAGTCAGTTTTGATAGTTAAATAACAAGTACAACAAGGTAATTGGGTCAAATAATCAAAATAAACAAAATAATCAAAAATTTCAAGAATTTAGCCCGTCGCCGCGCACCATGGCAAACCCTTTTGGTCGTGGCGCGACGCCACGGCTTCATTTTGACAGAATGCTTGCATCAGTTGCTGCATATTCCCAGCCAAGCATGATTTTACGAAAACGAGCATAACTCTTTCGTTATTGATCCGATTTACACGATTCTTTTTCCTACGTGATCGTAATTTAATTCTCCATCACATGGAGTTAAAATCCGACATCCGAATTAAATAAATTTGAGATTTTTAAGCTTTCGACTTATCATCTTTTTACTAAATTTTGACCCGTCTATGTGTTTATCAAACAAACATGTTTGTTTGACCCCCATTTTTCACGAACCCTTTATCTCCAACATTGTCTATCATATTAGGTTCCAGTCACGGGTTCGTACGCATTATTTACCCATTTTACTTATAATCTTACTTTGACCCATTAAGGGCATTAATGTCCTTTTAAGCATGAATCACGCCCATTTCTCGTATGCCTCATAATTTCAACCATTCATATTAATTGGTCTTCCACCACAACTATGATTGTGGTGGATTTAATGTAATAGACTATTTATTCCGAGTTTTTATCCCTCGGATATGCCATTCTACGGCAAGACGCATTTAAGGCATTCAACCCTTGAAAGTTTATGCCTTCAAATCTTATACGCATCTAAAGGTTACAAAATCATAATATAAGTTTCTAAACAACCTCTAAGGGTTATACCCGGTTTACCCATCAAGGGCTTTATGGTCATTTTTTAATCCTTCATTTTTACGATGAAAGACTTCACTAATTATTCGACCTTACTTGCACTTTTAACTACAATTTCATATAAGCGTACCTGGCTCGGATCAACACACTGACCCGTTTTAATACTTTGTCTCGATATTTTGGTTAATTCATAGCAACGCTAAATCATAAGCCACTTTATCCTGTAAGCATAAGACTCGGCAAGTGCTTATTAGTCATTATTTGTCAAACGGTATCTCATTACCATTCGACCCGTTTGGTCTAGACGACCAAACATTTTGCGCTTATCATTAAATGAACTTATTTAACATTCAGATTTCTTACCATTTAGTCACGTCTACTACTCCGTCTCTTACACGTTTAACCCAATGTAGCTTAAGCCACTTGGGTATCGTTTTTAAGCCCCGACTTTTATCCATTTATACGTGACTAAATCACCCCTTTTTACCCATTTTTATTCGTTTAGGCTTACTTATAAAGTAGCCATTCGAAAACGCCTTTTATATATGTCACTTCATGACCAAATTACCATTTTGCCTCTTTTATCATTAAATATGGTTTTTCATCATTAGATGTGCTCCGACCCGTATCGTTTCGGATCGGAACCATGTCTTGAATATCATCTTAATTGTATAAGAAACTTTTAGAATAAACACGTATTCTACAAAAAGTGTAAGTTCCACTTACCTCGCATCCGGTTTACGCTTCCCTTCTCGTACTTGATTTATTTGACCGCTTCTTTCCCAAGCCTCCACCTAGCTCGTTTAAGCGTCAAACTATTATCAATCATTTACAAGGCGGTTAAATTAGTCATTAACAATCACGACTATTCCACCTCACTTATTTTCTATGTCGAAGCTACTATTCGACTTCATGATTGGTTAACTTAGTTTATCAAAGTTAACTATTTTCAATCACATGGTTTACAACATTAAGTCTAAATAAACATAATATTTAGAACCCTTATCACTTCATATTACGCGTAATTGACATATCATTTAAATACGCGTTTTCACTCTAAATTTCAACACTTTAGTTCTCATTTAGGCATTTTAACAAACACCTAATGTGCATGATTTGTATTATTCTATTATCAAGTTCATGGTTATTGTTTTAACCAAGTTTTAACATCAATTAACATGTTCATATCAATTTTTCGCATCTACTACATCAGAATTTACTTACGAAAATTCAAATTACACTAGAACAACTATCAATTTCTAGTGTTTAACATGTTCATACAAAAACCCCACTTATCACCTTCAATGGTAATCATGAATTCACAAGAATTAGGCCTTACTTCATTATATACTTGTCTAGGATTTACTCCTAGACACTACAATGTTCCTATTTCATCATATAACAAGCATGCAACCATCTAATTCGGATTCTCTAAGTTTGCTCAGAAATTCCACTAGAGATTTCTCATGAAATTTACATACCTCGTGACTCCTTTTTCAGTGGAGATCACTAATTCGTACTCGGATTTTGATTTAGGCTTGATTTGGACCTTCAATTTGAGAGATTTAGGAGAGTTTAGGGTTTAGCTCCTGGTGTCGCCGTTGTTCAATCGCAGAACACACACTTCAAGTGTGTGTTTTGTTTTTTATTTTTCTTTTATTAAATAACTTCATTAAGTTATCCAAATTTAACCCCTCATGTTTGGTTCGTTATTAAGTAGGCCACGTCCTCCTTATTTTTAACAATATTCTCAATTATTAACTAGGTTCAATATTCCTAGTTAACTTGGTGGGTTCCGGGGGTTATAACCCGTTCCATTCTAAATCCCGTTAACTCGGGCCTCTCATAATTTTATTTTCTCGTAAACATTCCTTCTCCCCTTTTTATTTAACATTTGATCTATTTATTTAAAAAAAAACTTAATATGCACCAGGTAAATTTTACCTCTAACGGTACTTTACCCGTCTTTTAGTATTAACGTGGTTTGATTACCAAACCCGTTTTCGGGGTGTTACAAGAATAATTGTTTGGCATTTGTGATCATTGTTGTCAGGCTCAATTAATAATAGAAAGTTGTATATCATTTCATTGTTATTTGAAAAAGTCACTCGATCGGGTCACAAAGTCACTCGATTGGATCACATTGTTGTTTGAAAAAGTCACTCGATCGGGTCACAAAGCTACTCGATCGGATCACCATCCGATCCGTTACATTTTGTTTGGTTTATTAAAGTCCAAGTGTCGATTGGTGACTCGATCGGATCACCATCCGATACCTTGCATATTCACTCACTAATTGTTGCATGTGAGAAAGAATCGAGTGGCACAATCATCGAGTGGTGACTCGATCTGATCACCATCTGATCCTTTTCACATTTTCATATTTCACTTGTTGTGCATAGTGTCGAACGGCAATCCGTACAGATTGCCATCAGATCCTAATCACTCTATTTGTTTGTGTCACAGGTTCAAGTGTCGGATCATCACTCGATCGGATCACCATCCGATCCTCAACACATATTGTTCAAGTGTCGGATCTCCACTCGATCGGATCACCATCCGACACCTAACAGTCAATTGATTAGGGAGCTAATCGTCAGATAGTCACTCGATCGGATCACCATCCGATCCGTTGTCATCCGATCATTGTTATTCTGTTGACCCTCGTTGACCACACTCGATCGGACACCCATCCGATCCAGCTGTTTTATAGTTTTTAAACTGATCGTTTTTGTTTGATCGTTTTCAGGTGATTCAAAGTAAAAAAAAGGAAGGGACCATGGCTGAAGAATTTTATAACACGTTCTACAAGGCGTTTACATCCGAATCGTCTGAAACGTCGACTGTCACACCGAAAAGCATCTCAAAAGCAATAACAGAAAATATCAATCATGATAATTTTTATGGGACGCACTCAAAACCACCAAAGCTGGATAGTATTGAAGACTATACTTGGTGGAAGGAGCGTTTCATCAACTGGGCCAAAGCTTATGCACACGAGAGCTGGTTTTGTTTAGAGTTTGGATATGATAGACCTGTCAATGACAAAGGCGAAGAAATCCCACTCAAGAGCTTAACCACTGATGACAAGAAAAACTTCTCATATGAACAGAGAATGATTGCTCTAATCCAATCATCGATTAGAGATGACATTTTTGCATTACTTGAACATGACGGGTCATCAAAATCTGTTTGGGAAGCTTTAAGGATTAAGGTTGAGGGGGGGTAAACAAATAAAGAAAAATAAAATTGCTTTGTTAAAGAAAGAGTTTGATTTGTTTGATAGTCTAAAAGGAGAGTTGGTGAGGCAAATGATTGAGAGATTTTGCCATTTAAAAATTGAGCTTGATAGGTTTGGAATAGTAAAAACACGAGAGGAAATTATAGATAAAATCATTGAAGCGTTACCACGAGCTGATCAGTGGCAAACGTTTGTGTTTATTTTGAAAAACGATGTGTTATATGATACAATTACTCTTGATGTGCTGATTGAAAAGATTAAAACTCATGAGCTTGAATTGCATAAACAGAGCAAGATGAACAATTCTTCACATCAACAGAATGTTGGTCTTTATTACAAAGGTAGCATACCTTCGGTGACAGTTGGTGAATCACCAAAGACAGCATTTAGTGTTGAAAAGACAAAAGAACCACAGAAAGGCTCATCAAGTTATAATCAAGGGTATCATTCTTCTTCTGCAAAAGCAAATCTTGAAGAATCAGAAGAAATTCTTTGCAACATCACTTTAAAGTTGAAAAATTCTCCAGCAACGAGCATCAACTCTGCTAAACAGCAAATGAGTTTTCTCGCATCTGTCCTGGAGTCGTATGAAGGTCTTGTAGATGGTAAAAGTTGGAAATTTTGAGTTAACCAAAGAAGACTACGACTAGATCAATCAAGAGGAAATGGAACTCATTGATATTCGATGGTGTTTGGCAAGTTGCATTCGCAGAGCTGAAAGATACATGGAGATAACTGGTAAGCAGTCAATAGGTGGTCCATCAACGAAACTGGGGTTCGATAAGTCTAAAATGACATGCTTCAAGTGTAAGCAGAAAGGTCATTTCAAGAGAGAATGCAATAATTCTGCAGTTGATGGAAACGAAAATCGTTTCAATGAAGATTATTATCGAAAAGTAATTTATCACAGAAGCAAAGAAGAGCCACCGAGTGTGAAACAAATTGTCACGGCCCCCGGCCCGGTTTGACCTGGTTCAGGAGCCGCGAGACAGAAAATCCCGTGGTATTTATTTAATTGAGTTGACAGCGGAAGATTTTAGCAGGATCTTTTTAAAACTGAAATTGCCTGATTATTTTATTTCATAATTCGGGATAAAACCCCGGTAGTTTACAATAAGGTGATTTCACTGGGAAATCTTTATTTTACAAAACATGTTTCTTTATTTATATTGAGCCACTTCCTTAAGCTTGTAGTGCTTCGCGGCACTTTTCCTGGATCACAACAGATCACCTGAAACATGTTTTAAAAAGATTTTGTCAGCGGGAAATACTGGGGAATCATTCTTTTTACTAAAAACGACGTGTTGTTATAATTTACAGTATTAAGAGCGATTACAATGTTTATACATATCAACCATCTACCCACGGTATTTATCACTCGACCACCTATTGGCTATCTCGTTGTCCAATGGTGTCTGTGATTATGGTCATATCACCCCTTGGCTAACCCGTTGTCCAATGGTGACGATTATCAAGTATTGTATACAAAACCCCACATACCGGCTGTAATTGAAGACTACAAAGACTTAATCCCTGTAATTATAACCTTGAAAATATTTAGGGTTTTGGAAAGCAATTTGATAAAAAGAGAATGACTCACATTGCAGATTTATTCGGACAGAGCTTAGCCTACTGATTAGCCTTGTAACATAATTTAATGCACACGAACTAGGTTAGTAACTAATACAGCATTTACGATAACTCACGAGATTAAACCCTCACGACAAATGACAAAGTGCAATACTTAAACATCCATCGAATTCACGACGAATGACAAAGTATAAACCCAATTTGAGCAGCACTTAAACATTCATCGGATAGTTTTAATCGATCGGACATTGAATCGTAGCAGCGATCGAGTTATTACCCTGTTGTCTAGGCAGCGTTTCGTGTTTGTGTGTGTTTATAGTAAACATAAGATATCTTGGTGCACAAATTGAGTTTTAACGTCGAACCAATGCAGGAAATCAAGTCCCACACCCCTCTATTTATATCTGAAAAACAGCCCCCCTCGCGTGGCACGAGGGGATGTCGCGTGGCGCGAGGGGTACTACCCTACCATAGGGTAGCCCCGTGTCTTGGTAGGTTTGCTGAGTTGACAGATCATTCAAATTCTTTTTACATGTAAAACTGTTTAGATAATACTAACGGGAATTTACCCCCCCTGAGTTTTAGGGGCCCTGATCCTGATTCCGATTGTTCTGAAAATTTTAGGGTTTAATGCAGAATTACTTGGGGGTCTTAATTAGGGTTTCCTATTGGACAAAATAAAATAATAAATAGGACTTTTAATGAGAGTTGTTACATCCTCCCCACCTTAATAAAAATCTCGTCCTCGAGATTTACAGGAATAATTGAGGATATTTCCGTTTCATTTCTGATTCTAGCTCCCAAGTATATTCAGGTCCTCTCCGTGAATCCCATTTGACTTTGACCAGCACTAATCGTTTGTGCTTGAGAAACTTGATCTTTCGGTCTTCTAATTGAAGTGGTTTTTCTACGAATTTTAACTTATCATTTACCTCTATGTCTTGAAGAGGTACCACCAGGGATTCGTCTGATAGACATTTCTTGAGATTGGATACATGAAATACATCATGTACTCCTGCTAGTTCTTCTGGTAGTTGTAATCGATAGGCAACTGGTCCTATACGTTGGATTACTGGAAATGGTCCTACGTATCGTGGACTTAGCTTTCCTTTCTTACCGAACCGAACTACTCATTTCCAAGGAGAAACTTTCAAAAGTACCTTATCTCCGACTTGAAATTCTAGTGGCTTACGTCGGTTATCGGCATAACTCTTTTGACGATCTCGAGCAGTCTTTAGTCTTTCCTTGATTTGAGTAATCTTGTCGGTGGTTTCTTGTACTATTTCAGGACCTGATAATTGGCTTTCTCCTATTTCTGTCCAACAGACTGGAGTTCTGCATTTTCATCCATACAGTGCTTCGAACGGGGCAGCTTCGATACTCGTATGATAACTATTATTATAGGAGAATTCAATTAAAGGTAGGTGATTGTCCCAGTTTCCACCAAAATCTATTACACATGCCCGGAGCATGTCTTCTAGGGTTTGTATCGTCCTTTCACTTTGTCCGTCTGTTTGTGGATGATATGCAGTACTTAAATTTAGTCGGGTTCCCATTGCTTCCTGGAAACTTGTCCAGAAATGGGAAGTGAAACGACTATCCCTATCCGATACAATGGAGAGTGGAACTCCATGTAAGGATACTACTTCATCTACATACAACTTTGCTAACCTTTCCATGCTAAAGGTTTCTTTCATGGGTAGAAAGTGAGCTGATTTGGTTAATCGATCCACAATTACCCAAATTGCATCATTACCTTTTCTGGTTTTAGGCAACTTAGTAACAAAATCCATTGTTATGAGTTCCCATTTCCATACAGGCATTTCTAATTGTTGAAGTAGACCCGAAGGTTTCTGGTGTTCTGCCTTAACTTGTGAACAAGTAAGACACTTGGAAACATATCTTGCTATATCCTTTTTCAGTCCTATCCACCAGATATTATTCCTTAAATCTTGGTACATTTTATTGTTACCAGGATGCATGGTATACCTAGATTTATGGGCTTCTTCTAAAATCTTATTCCTTAATTCTCCCTGCTTAGGTACCCAAATTCTTTTCTGGTGGAATCTCCAAATTCCATCACTTCCTTGTTCTAATTCTTTTATTCTTCCTTTCATTCCTTCAACATCGTCCTTGATTGCTGTTTCTTGAATGTTCTTCAGTTGCTCCATTAAATCTAACGGAAGATTTAATCTGAGAGCATGAATTCGTCTTTGCTTTTCATGATACTTACGACTTAAGGCATCTGCAACTACGTTTGCCTTTCCTTCGTGATATTGGATATCATAGTCGTAGTCACTTAGAATCTCCATCCATCTCCTTTGCCTCATGTTTAATTCTTTTTGCCCAAAGATGTATCTTAAGCTTTTATGATCCGTATAGACAGTAAACTTACTTCCATACAGATAATGTCTCCAAATCTTAAGGGCAAAAATTATGGCTCCTAACTCTAAGTCATGAGTCGTATAGTTTTCCTCGTGCTTTTTCAATTGTCTTGATGCATGCGCGATTACCTTCTTGCGTTGCATTAGCACACATCCTAATCCTAGTTTAGAAGCATCACAATATACTTCAAAGTCTTCATTTCCTTCTGGTAAGGCTAGAATTGGGGTGTTTGTTAACCTTTGCTTTAAAATCCTAAAGGCCTCTTCTTGCCTAGGTCCCCATTCAAACTTAGCTGCTTTACAGGTTAGCTTAGTTAATAGTACAGCTATCTTGGAAAAATCCTTAATAAACCGTCTATAATATCCAGCTAATCCTAGAAAACTTCTAATTTCCATAGCTGATTGCGGGACCTTCCATTTGGTGATTGCTTCTATCTTAGCAGGATCTACGTGAATACCTTCGTGATGGAGAAAGAGTATGAAGAAGCTAGGAGCAATGGAAGATATGACAAGAAGCGAGAGTGCTTTGTCAACAAAGAAGGTGAACCAGTTGTCCACCGAAAGGAGATAGTGTATGAAGATGTTCTTGCAGTAATCCCTTTGTCTGGCGAATTTTATGCAAATATTGAAAAAGATAGAAATTATGAGAAAAAGCTGAAGAAAATTGTCAGAGACGTCATGACAGTGAGTCTACGACGAAGAGATGAAGAGAGGATGAAGAAGAATGTTGAGAATCTGGTGGATGAACTGAAGAAAGTTGCTGAGGAAAAGAAGGTTGATGAAGAAAAGAAGGCAGAAGAAGAGATTGTGAAAGAAGAAGATGTTGAAGAAAAAGAAGTTGTTACTGAAGAACAGCAGGTGGGTGAAGAAGAAATGAAGAAGAAAGAGGTAGAAGAAGTGAAGATGGAAAGATCGATTAAAGTGGGTGATATTGATGCTGTTGGTGTTGCTGAGGATCAGAAGAAAGAAGAAGCCGATCAGATAGAGACAGCAGAAAAAGCTGAGGTGCCAATCACTGAGGTAAAAACTGATTCTGAAATCTTAAACAGAAATGTTGAACAATGCAAGAAATGCATGAAAACATGCAGTGCTTGTACTAAAAAAGATGAAAAATTCAGAACAAGAGATCTTGAATTCACTAAAATCGAAAATGTTTTTAAAGAAAAATGCACAGAAATGCTAGAAACCGAAAAAGTTTTAAAAGAAAATGATGAAAAACTTTCACAAAAATGCAAAAGGTTAGAAAAAGAAAATGAAAGTTTGAAAGAAAATGTTTTGAAAATGACAAAATAATGTAAGCAAAAAGAAAATGAATTTCAAGAAATGAAAAAGGAATACGATTCAATAAAACTTGCATACCATATTACAAAAAAGTCATATGAAGATGTGAAGAGTCAAATGAAACTTGTTCAATCCAGATTGAAATATTGTTCTGAAACAACTGATACGCTTAAGCGACGGTATGAAATAAAGCAACAAGTTGTAAACTCTTATATTGAGGATGTTGCTAAGCTAAAGCATCAAATAACTGATTTAGAATAAGATAACAACAAGTTACATAGTTATCACGCTTCATCATATGTTCTTGAACGCATTTTCAATCTAAAATCGGATGGTAAAGATTCTGAGCAAAACAAGAAAGGTATTGGCTCAGAGTTTCATCAAGTTCCACCACCGGAAAAGTTCGCATTTTATGACGATGAGAAGGTCGAAAAAGCTTTCAACATGGTTGATCAATTGCCAGATAACATTGACGTAACCTATTCCAAATCTGATGATTCTAGTGATTCAGATGTGGTAGGTAAGGTCGTTGAAAGTGTTTTGAAAGAAGAGTCGGTTGATACAGGTAAATCTGAATCACAGGATGAAAAAGAAGGTAGTTTTCATGAAGGATATCTGAAAAACTCAAAATCTGAGAAAAAGGTGAATGATGATTCAAAAGGATTGGTATATACCATGATTGGATCGGACAAATTATTCTCAGATCTTGAAGTCCCGATTCAGAATGTGATTTCAGAAAAGATTGACAAAGTTTTCAAGATGGTTGAAATTGAAAAGTCTGAGATTCCAAAGTTTGCTGGAAAGAGTCACAGAACTTTTTATAACAAACCTGGTTACAAAAAGAAAAACATTAAGGCTGGTTTGGGTTATAAAAACAAACAGAATTGGAAAAGAAATGAAACTCCAAATTATCAGAAAAAGATGAATTTTGTTCACAGAACAAGTTCCGAAGAAGAGAAAGAACTCCAATTTAGACGACAGTCTAATGCAGAGTTCTATGCTCAGAAAAAACAACAACAACAGGTCAAAGATGTGTCAAAGAGAACATGTTTCAAATGTGATCAAACTGGACATCTTGCTCGCAAGTGTCCAAATCTAAAACCTGTTGGTGTTGAAACGAAAAAGAAGTCTGATGTTGTGAATCAGAAATCAACCAAGTTTGATTCAAAACAAACTTGGAAGCCGAAAATGTCAAAGGCAGACTCACAACAAACATGGAAATCAGAGACACCCAGACTTAGAACAACACAAAGTTGGAAAATAACCGTTGATGCAACAAAACCGAACCAGTTTTGGAAACCAAAAGTTGTTGTTCAAAATGAAAATGTTCAAAATGAATCACGTTTTTACAAGAGAAGTGCTTCAAAAGGACAAGGTTGGGTGGTTAAGACACAACCTGTTTCTGAACAGAAAACTGATGAAGTAAAAGATGAAAAAGTTGTTTGTTCAAAACGATGATAACTTTCTGAAGTTGAATGAATCATACTGTGTCGAAATGCCTAAGGTCAAACAGACCTGGGTTAACCTGTTCAAGTAATTGAGTAATTTGAATGTGCAGGTGCTTCAGAAAGAGGATGAAAGTCAAATCAACGAAAGAAGTAGCCTGGCAAGAGAGAAGGAGGCTGCTGGTCCCTACGACTGTTGAACAGGGAGTTTGTTTGATTTCTGTACATAAATAAAACATATTTCAAAACCATAAAAATTAAAAAAAAATTTAAAAACCAAAAAATATGTTTTTATTTTGTCAAAAAATTTGAAAAATAAAAAATATATTTGTTTTTAAATTTTGTCAAAAATCCAAAAATAAAAAAAAAATATGTTAAGTGAATATGCCGAAATCCTCACGGCTGAACAAACATGATTAGTTTCACAAGATTGAAAAACGGTTTTCAAACTGTAAAATATCAATGTGTTGTAAATCATGGGGGTACGTTATATTTTCAGCAAAACAGAGCATGAGATGCAGAAAATGGATGGCGAGACAAAACTATCAGTATCAGGTTGTCAAATTTTCTTTAAGTGTTTTGAATTTTAGGGGGAGTAAGAAATTTTCAGAAAATCCAAAAACATTAGAAAATTTGAAAAAGCCAAAAACATGATAAAATTAAAAAATGAGTTTTTGTGTAAAAAGAGGAAACGATAGTACATCAGTAGACAGTCACAGTACGCTAAAGAATTGGAAAGTTAAAATGTGATAAACGGTCTCACTAATGATATGCCAGTAGGTTTTTACACGCTTAGTAGATTGTTTTCGAGATATAAACCTAAATATCAATAATTACTTATCTCGTGGGGAACATTTCTCGGATATATGGGTAACCCCCGAAATCTTGTTTGAGATATTGCTTGATTCTGAGATACTAGGTCTTTATACTATTTGATATCTAGGGTATTATACCTGGTCTTCTGATATTGCGGAAGCAATGGCCTAGACCTCGTATAATACTTTACGCGCTTTTTAAAGCTTACCCTCTGCATAAAAATTTGAAAAATATCGAAAGATATGAATCAATTACAGTTGAAGAAAAGATTCCCTAAAGGGAACACACCTAAAGTCGAGCCTTCATCTCTTTGACTGAACGGAAGTTCATACCTGAGCTCTCAAGGTCTCGCACTAACCCAGATACAGATATCAGATTGGTATACTCACCTGTAAGACTGAATCTAGGGAATTTTGATACGGGAGTATATTCTGAGTTAGGACACGCGAATAAGTTTAAGTACTTAAAACACTAAATCCGTATCTCGAATCGATTAAACTTTGTGTGAAAATTTAAGTGGATCAGTATACTGACAATCTAAGTGAATCGTTTAGAACTTAAAGTGTCTAAAAGCTCAACGGTGCTAGTGATTTGTCATAAACTGATATGATCCTCTGACGCGAACTCAAACAAAAATATTGTCTGTAAATATTTCTTTACTGCTTTATGTTTCAGAAAAATACAAAAAGATTTTAATTTCTGCTTTATTTTCGACAACCGATGTCCGAGAGCTGAGTTTTAAAATCTAAGTATGTTGATCGTGTTTCTGAAAATAAACAAGTTCATTAGTTTGAAACTTGAATTTTTTTTAAAATCAAAAATCAAAAACAGTTTGTGAAATCTCCAAGGTCATTAAATTGGACTTGGATGATTAACTGTGAGGGATTTGGATGCTCAAATTGTTAAAATCTATTGAAAAGAGCTAGATTTTGATTTTGGTTGCTTAAATCGTCAAATCTATAAAGTATTTTGATAGGGGGAGAGAATTAAGTAATCCTGGATATATTCATATTATTATATTTTAGAGCCAGGATCTTGATTAAAAAGTTTTAAAGAGCCAGGTCATGATTCCTGGACAACCAAAAATGCTTTCAACCGTCGTATATTTGAAATGTTTTAGCTTATACTGAGAGAGCCAGGTTTTTCAGTCCTGGATATTCAAAACGTTTTTACTTATAAATGTTTGAGAGTTGCAGATGTTGTTCCAAACTACGATCCCGATAGCCGAGTCTAAGGGGGAGTCTGAAGACGAGCTCGACACAAGGGGGAGCTTATAACCGGAAAGCCAAGTGTCGATCCCAAAAGCACGGAAGCTTGATGAAAGGGGGAGCCTGATGAAGAAAGAGTCTACTGAAAGGGGGAGTTGAAGCTGAAGACAGATCCACAGGGACTCTGTTCAAGAAAGAGGGAGTCTATGTTGCTGAATATGTGATAAAGCTTCAAGAAGACTAAGAGAGAGAGAGAAAGATAAGACGCTACGATATTGACGGTGGCAATATCTAAGGGGGAGTCTGTTAGTGCATTTATGTCTATCGCCTCCGTCAATCCAGTTAGTAGCTGAAACTTAAGAAAACAAGCCTTTTATTGTAATAATTAGAAAGAAAAGGCAAGGTGGCATTTATGTAATTAATGAGAAATCTCATTAAGCCCCTTGGCATATAAATAGAACCCTTAGGGTTAGCTTTAGGAACTTTTGCCACATTTGAGATTTGGAGATCTGGAGCTAGAGAGAGAAAATCTAGAGAGAGAAAGTGACGTCGTGATTCAGGTGCTTGTACGTTTTCAAATTTATCAATAGAATCACAGATTATATTACGTCGTGTGTGTTCGGTCACGTTCGTGTACAGATTCCGCACGTTACACGAGTCGGTTCGCAATCGTTTCGGAGTCGAAAACCGATCCTACAGTATTACTAATGTAAATATTGGGTTATTATACTAACGCGTGTGCATTGTCTAATTAATAGACAATCACCAGGAAGTCCCAAAGGAAAACCCTAAGATAGCAATGTGAGTAATCCTCCTTTTGCAAACTGTTTTTACAAAACCTCAATTGTTTTACATTATATTAAACAGTGATTGAGTATTTGTATTCTACAATTATCGTCGGTATGTTGGGGTTTTGTATACAAAATTTGTTACTACACTGTGAGTAGTAACATGACCACAAGTCGGGTTGACAGTACCGTGGGTGGTAATTAAAGTAGATGGAAACAAATGTAATTGCGAGATCGCCCTCAATACTGTAAAATGGTTTTACCTGTCTTGATTAAACTGGGATTCACTCACCAGTATTTCCCACTGACAAAATGTTTTTAAACGCGTTTCAGGTAACAAAATGTGAAAGCCAAATAGAAGCCAGCTGGACAGCACTGGAGGCTTGAAACAGTGGCTATAAAAGTTACCTAAATAAATAGATGTTTTTATTTAAATAAAATAGGGTTTATCCCTATGAAAATGTGGGGGTTTATCCCTATGAAAATGTGTGTAATGAAAACTTGGGATTTTCCCATGTGTTTAATATTATAAAAGTGTGGTATTTTACTCTGATAAAATATTTCCTAACTACGGTCCTGATGTAAATTCCGCTGCCAAACTGATAAACACCGATACCACTAATGCTGGCCGCGGCCACCCATTCCTGGGTAGATAGGGGACGAGGGTTGCGACAGAAGGTGGTATCAGAGCTAAGCCACTGATTCAGCCACATAAGTGTTCTGCTGACACCAAAATGTTATTCAATATGTTAGGAAATTATTTACGGAACTACGTGCATATATGTATATTATTGTTGTGTGTTATTTGATTATTTGTTAGTTTACAGTATGAGCGACCAAGGACCTTCAGACGCTTAACGTCAGTTATCCAGCTCACCTAGGGACGAAGGCACCTC
The DNA here is from genome assembly GCA_030545235.1 of Helianthus tuberosus. Taxonomy (NCBI): domain Eukaryota; kingdom Viridiplantae; phylum Streptophyta; class Magnoliopsida; order Asterales; family Asteraceae; genus Helianthus; species Helianthus tuberosus. The sequence continues at coordinate 64,537,364 of CM060449.1, read as the reverse complement.
TTCACAGCCTACCCTCTCAGGGTATTCGGCTGATACTGAAGATGGGATATTCGTGTTCAAGGCCCAATCTGAAGAGCCATTCCCTCCCAAGAAGAGAGGATGGTTCAGCAGAGGAGTGCGTGAACGTAGAAAAAGGATGAAAAAGTTACAACAACAGCGAGCTTTAGCAGCCACTAATAGAGAAACGAATGCTCACACTCAGGATATGCTCAATAGGAGTCTAGCAAATTTTCATATCCTAGCAACTACAACTGCAGACCCTAATCTGGAACAACTCATAGCACCCCAACCATTACCACTATTTCCCACACAAGCAATGGAAATTGAAGCCAACCCAGAAAACCAAATCCCAGCACCAGCTTTTGACCCAGCTGAGATCCCTGGAGTACCAGCACCCCATCCCTCTGACCCAGACTATGACCCATGGTTTGACGACCATAGGGATTACCAACAACGCTACCCAATACCAGACGAACCCATGCCAAACCTAGTAGCCTACCCAAACCTGGACCCTCTAGACCCCTATTATGATAATGACCAATACATCAGGGAGATTCTAGAAAACCCTTACCCTTACGAAGAACCCATGCCCCAGTTCCTAAACCCAATACCAGCCCCTGCACCACCCATGAGCACTGAGAATGTGCAAGAACTCCGAACCTTTGGTGAGGAGATTTTAGAAGGAAGTGAGAGAATGAGGCAGATAGGTGAAAGGCTCGTCTGGAAATATAACGAACGTAACATGGAATTTTGGATGAACCCGTACCATTAATAATAATATATATATATATACACATATAATATGTGTGTATGTTTAAAAAATATATATGTATATATATAGATAAATAGCTACGGATGCATACTAGTATTGTCATTTTATATTTCAGTTCCAGTTTGTACTAGACGCATAATATATAAACTAGAGTAAAAAGTCGCAATGTTCGACGATTTTGATCAATATGCCTGTTGTGTGATTGTTTGCATCAAATATTATTTTGTAATATTAATATGTGACAAATGTTTAAAATTCAGATGGACAACGAAGTGAACCAGGAAAACCAGAATAACGATAACCAGAATAACAATAATAATGGAAACCAAGTGGATAATAGTGCCATCCAACACATAGTGGCACAAGGGATTATAGACGCAATGCCATATATTATTAAAACGGTTAAGGAAGCGGATAATAAAAGTAATAATGGCAGTAAACGACCTACTGAACCTGAACACAGCGCAAACAATGGACCCATACTTCAAGTGCCCATTCCCAAAAGAAGAAGAACCATGTCTTATGGTTGTTCTTATAAAGAATTCTGGTCCTGTAAACCCATAGAATTCTCGGGCAATGAAGGACCCATTGCAACTCTACGCTGGATAGAAAAGACTGGGGCAGTCTTGAAAATAAGCAAGTGCGCAGAAGAAGATAAGATAATGTTTGCCTCCAATTTGTTTAAGAACTCAGTCTTAGAATGGTGGAACACTATCCTCCAGTCTAGGGGAAGTGACATGGTTTACAATATGGAATGGGAGGAATTTAAGAACATGGTTGAAAGGAAATTTTGTCCCCCTAATGAAAAAGCACAGATAGCAAATAAGTTCTTAAACCTTAGAATGACTGGAATGGATAGTAAGGGTTACACTACTATTTTCTTTGAATATGCTAGAATAGTGTCAGCCCTTGCATCCCAGAACCAGTATTAATCTCCCGTTACATATGGGGATTAATCAGTGAGATTAGGCATGTAGTCAAGGCGGCTAGACCCCAAACCATAGAAGAAGCTGTAGAACTAGCAAACACCTTGACTGATGAATTAGTGCGTACACGAGAAGAGGACCAGAGGAGGAACCTAGCTCAAAGGCTTACCCAAGAATTTCGCTATGGAAATTCCAACCGTGGAAAAAACGTAGGTTCTACCTCTGCACCTTACTGCAAGGCTTGTAAGAAAAAACATTCAGGAAGATGCTCCACTTACTGCAATTTCTGCAAGATACCAGGACACAAATTAGAGGATTGTAGGAAGAAACCTAGTAATGGAGTGTGCTTCAACTGTGGAGAAAAAGGGCTTATCAAGCCACACTGTCCGAAACTAGCTCCAGCCATGAACAACAAGAACACTAAAAATGCTAGAGCATTTGTTCTGACTGCAGAAGAAGCAAAGATGATTCCGGACGTGATTGCCGGTACGTTTTTAGTTAATGATGTTTTTGCTAAAGTATTATTTGACTCTGGTGCGAACCAAAGTTTTATTAATGCTTCATTTTGCAAACTTCTCAATCAACCATTAACTAAACTCCCACAAGAATGTCTAGTAGAAACAGCAAATGGGGAAACCATTAAGATTTCTGAAATCTTGCAGGGAGCAAGAATAGAATTTTTAAATCAAAAGTTTATTGCAAACCTTTACCCAATGAATCTGGCAGGATTTGATGTTGTATTAGGAATGGATTGGTTAATAGCTAATAAAGCCAGTATTCTATGTGATCAAAAGTCAATCCAAGTAAATTCACCAAAGGGTGAAAAGATCACAATCAAAGGGGAAAAACCGTCTAGATCTACAAAATTCATCTCTGTGATGAAAACAGCCAGTTGTGTAAGAAAAGGATCCCTAGTGTATTTGATTTCTATAATCATTAACACTAAAGGAAAAGAACTGAAAGATATCCTAGTAGTATCTCAGTTTCCAGATGTGTTTCCAGAAGAGTTACCAGGACTACCGCCAGACAGGGAAGTTGAATTTAGAATCCATCTGCTACGAGGGACAGCACCAATCGCCAAAGCCCCTTACCGCTTGGCTCCAGCAGAAATGCAAGAGTTAAAGAAACAATTGGACGAATTGTTGGATAAAGGATTCATACAGCCAAGTTCATCACCATGGGGAGCACCAATATTGTTTGTTAAAAAGAAAGACAGATCGATGCATATGTACATTGATTACTGTGAATTGAACAAAGTCACGATTAAAAACCGGTATCCCTTACCAAGAATCGATGATTTGTTTGATCAATTGCAAGGAGCTCGATTTTTCTCTAAAATCGATTTGCGCTCAGGATATCATCAATTAAAGGTACAAGAAGAGGACATTCCTAAGACCGCTTTCAGAACAAGGTATGGCCATTATGAATTTACTGTCATGCCATTTGGTCTAACCAATGCCCCAACCGCATTTATGGACATGATGAACCGAATATGTAAGCCATATTTGGATAAATTCATAACTGTCTTTATAGATGATATTCTCATTTACTCTAAGAGCAAAGAGGAACATGCAAAGCATTTGCACGCACTTCTAAGTTTATTGAGAGAAGAAAAGCTTTATGCTAAGTTTTCAAAGTGTGAATTCTGGTTAGAAGAAGTATAGTTTCTTGGGGATTTAGTCAATCATGAAGGAATTCATGTGGATCCTACAAAGATTGAGGCAATTACCAAATGGAAAACCCCTGAATCACCAACCGATGTTAGAAGTTTCTTAGGATTGGCCGGTTATTATAGAAGATTTATCCGAGATTTTTCTAGAATAGCCATTCCCTTAACTAAGCTAACCTGTAAATCTATTAAGTTTGAAAGGGGACCAAAACAAGAAGAAGCCTTTAGAATCCTTAAGCAAAGATTAATCAACGCACCCGTACTAGCGTTACCAGAAAGAACCGAAGATTTTGTGGTCTATTGTGACGCTTCTAAGTTAGGTTATGGATGTGTGTTGATGCAACGTCAAAAGGTTATAGCCTACGCCTCTAGACAACTTAAGAATCATGAAGAGAATTATTCAACCCATGATTTGGAATTAGGAGCTATAATTTTAGCCCTTAAGATTTGGAGACATTACCTTTACGGCAGTAAGTTTACTATTTTCACTGATCATAAGATTTTAAGGTATGTTTTCGGGCAAAAGGAGTTAAACATGAGATAGAGACGCTGGATGGAAATTCTTAGTGATTATGATTGTAATATCCAGTATCAGCAGGAAAGGCAAATGTAGTAGCTGATGCTTTAAGTCGAAAGTATCACGAAAAGCCAAAAAGAGTACGTTCTCTTAAATTAATTCTACAAGTAGATTTAAATGAACAGATTAGAGAAGCACAAGAATCAGTAATCAAGGATGATACTGAGAAAATGAAAGGAATGATTAAGGAATTAGAACAAGGAACAGATGGAATTTGGGGATTCCATAAGAAAAGAATGTGGATACCTAAATTAGGAAACCTACGCCACCGTATATTAGAAGAAGCCCATAAGTCTAAGTATACGATGCATCCTGGAAGTGATAAGATGTATCAGGACTTAAGAAAGAATTTTTGGTGGATAGGAATGAAGAAGGATATAGCAGCTTATGTTTCTAAGTGTCTAACTTGTTCGCAAGTTAAAGCTGAACATCAGAAACCCTCAGGTTTATTGTAGCAGTTAGAAATGCCGGTGTGGAAGTGGGAATTGATAACAATGGATTTTGTTACCAAATTACCCAAAACAAGAAAATGTAATGATACAATTTGGGTGATTGTAGACAGGCTAACTAAATCAGCTCATTTCCTACCAATGAAGGAAACTTACAGTATGGAACAATTAGCTAAGTTGTATGTAAATGAAATAGTTTCATTACATGGAATTCCTTTATCAATTGTTTCTGATAGAGATAGCTATTTTACTTCTCATTTTTTGACAAGTTTCCAAAAAGCAATGGGAACCAAGTTGAATCTAAGCACAGCTTATCATCCTCAAACGGACGGACAAAGCGAAAGGACAATTCATACAATGGAAGATATGCTTAGAGCTTGTGTAATTGATTTTGGAGGTAATTGGGACGATCACTTACCATTAATCGAATTTTCTTACAATAACAGCTATCATACCAGTATCAATGCTGCACCATTCGAAGCACTTTATGGACGAAAGTACCGAACTCCAGTCTGTTGGGCATAAATTGGAGAAAAGCAACTATCTAGACCAGAACTAGTACAAGAAACATCCGACAAGATTGTTCAAGTCAAGGAAAGACTAAAAGCAGCACGTGATCGACAAAAGAGTTATGCTGATAACAGGCGAAATCCGTTGGAATTTCAGGTAGGAGACAAGGTGTTATTGAAAGTCTCTCCTTGGAAAGGAGTGGTAAGATTCACCAAAAGAGGAAAACTAAGCCCCAGGTATGTTGGACCTTTTGAGATTATTAGAAGAATAGGACCTGTAGCCTATCAGCTACAACTGCCAGAGGAAATGGCAAGAATACATGATGTATTTCATGTATCTAATCTCAAGAAGTGCTTAGCTGATGAATCACTAGTAGTGCCTCTTAAGGATATAGAGGTAAATGAAAAGCTAAAATTTGTAGAAAGGCCTCTACAAATTGAAGACAAGAAAGTCAAGAATCTCAAACACAAGAGAATGGTTCTAGTCAAAGTGAAATGGGATTCCAAGAGAGGACCAGAATACACTTGGGACCTTGAATCAGAGATGCAAAGAAAATATCCACACCTTGTCACACCCTGGCTTTGCGGAAGCGTGGTTAATTTTGGTGTGACTTCTTAATACCATAGCTTAACCATAACAAGCTATATGAATTTAAAAACCATGCAAGTCATCAATTAAGTTTGAAAATAACATACAATACCATTGTTTGACGAGAACATACTCCAACAACGATAACCTTGTTCAAAAGACATAACAACTAAAACATATCATAAACGTGGTTTAAGGACTGTGTCTTGTCCAGGAAAGAGACACATCCCCTAAACCCTGATGACTCCATGACAAATGCAGCGGAAAACGTTCCATACCGTGCCAGATCCGTTTAATTTCCTGAAATACATGTGAGTTGAAAAATCAACAATAATGTTGAGCGAGTTCATGTGTAAGTGAGTAAGTAAAACACTTGTGAGTATAAAATAGTTGTGGTATGTAGCAGTTGTAAGAGGACTTGTGATCACCAATGGTTTGCAAGGCCACTGACATATGTGAAGTGCAAATAGGGAGACTCAAACCTAGCAGATTTCGCCACGGCAAAGTATGTGGACAAAGTCACCCCACGGTCCGTTTCTAGTTTGGCCGGGGGCTAGGCTCGCTACACCCAGATAGATCTACCGCTCCTGTCCCTCGGTCCCTCCATGAGGACTAATGGCCCCATGTTGTTCCTATCCACTCACATGATCGTATAACACCTCCTTACGTTAAACATACCGTTGTAAAGTACTCGTAAATCATAGTAACATGTATTTCACCCCCGCAGTTAAGTAAACTGAAAACAGTTAGAGAAAAGGGGGACATGAACTCACAGTGAATGCGCGTCTCTACCAAATGTCTCCAATATAGTAAGCTGTGCAACGACCTACAAGTGCTAATTCTATTAGACGGACGGCCGTGCCTTAGCTTTATAGTTTATGTCATTGGGAAATAGTTAGACAACTATTTCGTGTTTATGTTCCGTATACATTTGGTAGTTATTCTTCCCAAGGATGGGGGATACAATACATGTGCGTAATATTTTCCATCATTAAGTCTCACTTAACCTTTATATATATTCAACTCCAAAATGTACGTATTTATCCAAAATACGTTGTTAAAGTACGCGTTCATAAATATTTCCGTAATTGTGTAAGTTACGTTTTGACATGCAAGTGGTAATATAATTACCGGTGTAACTTATATATTTATGGCGAAAGCGTTCGTAATAATTTGGAGTCGTTAACGTTTGTAAACATTATTTTCACTCTAAAATAATATTTATGTATTTCACAAAATAATCATAAACAGTGTTGTGACAAATATATTTATCACGTTAATCTTTGTGAAAATCCCACCTCCGAATTTTTAGTAAAATATAGTGCTGGCGAAATTTATGTTTCAAAAGTATGTCCAAAATAATTCTAACACTTGTTGTGCAAAAAGTCTAAGTGTTAGGTTTTTAGAAAATTTCGCCAGAGTTTCCTCTGTAACTGGAGGTGGCCACGCTTTCAAGCGTATCATTTTCTTTTAATAATCAAATCAATCAACTTCTTTATTCAATCAAACAATTTCCGACACATCAAACTAGTCAATAAATATGTAAATTTGCATAAACGCATGAACTTGTAGTTTTTCCGAATCTATATTATAAATCCCATTTATATACGTAGATCTTTATATAAAGTACTTTCAATCTTGTAAAAACCTCGTTTTTAGAGAAGTCCGACTTTACAACTTCTAGTTATTTTTCCCAAAAATAGTCATTTTGTCGAAATATGCGTCACACAAGTGTTTACACACTTGTGTGTTCTAAATATCATTCTTAACATTGTAAGATCCGTTTCTTTAAAAATACATGGTTCTTAAATGTGTGGTCCTTTGAAGATACCACTTGCGGATACGTAGATCCGCTAGTTTTAAACACCCTTTTACCGGTTAAAACACTTTTACACAAGTAAAATATTTCTTTACAAGTTCATGTCTCTAAAATGTGGTAGTGTTTCACCTTTAACCCTTGTATCTTTCAAAAACAAGCTTATGTGATGATACGTGATTTTACAAAGTCGGGTTAAACGAAGATTCGAGCTACCACATTATAGATCGGGTCTAGATAAACACAAATTTCAAGTCCTACGACTTTTACACAAGACATGTGCTATTAACCTCCATTTTTGTGATTTTAGTAGACTTTAAAGTTCCAAAACGCGTGTTAACGATATTTCACCGATAAAATTCCTTTTAACCATATTAAACAAGCTTAAATATGAGTTTTACGTGATATACCTCTAGCTCGGGGCTAGGGATGATTCTTGACGAAAACGGGGTGGATAAAAGCTAACGAGAGTGGTCCTTCGCGTTCCGCTTGCACCAAAGCTTCTTAATACGCGACTTGTGAGGCTTGTATAATGTTGGAATGCAAGATCAACACTTGAAAGTATGAAGGTGGGTGGGTTGATGTTCGGCCGTGAGTGGGAGGGCAAAAGAGAAGAGAATTGTTGTTGGCTTGCTAAGTGGTAAAATCTCTAATAGGTTAGTGTTATTTATAGGAAAAAAAAAAAAAAGTGTATTATCCAAGGGTATTAGTGTATGTTAGATACCCAACATAACTCAATATTATAATCAAATTTGGTACTTGTTTGTTCCCCTAATTGGGGCCGGTTTCAATAGGGGGTTTGGGTTAGTTCGATTAGAAGTGGGTGGTTAGGGGTTAGTTTAGGTTAAGTAAGTTAACTAGGTATTTAACTTAGTTAGTAGTGTGTTACACGTTATGGCGGGTGTTAGGGTAATCAGGGACCCTAACTAGCTTAGAAAATAATAAATAGTGAAAATATCAATATTTCCGTGTCCCGGGTAAAGTCCGGGTGTTCGGTTGGATAGTAATTCGTTAAAGTGCTAAATAAGTATTTAAGGCGTCGTTAATATTATTTTTAGTGACATAATTTATTCCCGACATTTAGGAAAGTGTCTAGTAATATTTTCTCATGTTCTGGCACTTTACTAGTCAGCTAGAAGCTGGTTAAATTGTTAAAGTGCTGTGTTTGGTACTTAAAGTACGTTCTGGCACATCCGAATCAGTGTATCTTATCCCTAGAGACGCGGTAACACAACCCTTATATCCTACACTCACTACCAGTGTAGCCAAAATATATGAGGCTCTTAACAGGCCTTAGAGGCAGTATCTGCCTGATGCTGGTTATATCAGCATGTTCACTGTGTATCCGTTTAGTGCCACTGTGCTTTTTGTGCATCATGTTTGTCACTAGGGTTCAGTATGTAATCAATGTAGTGACAGCAAATAAAGTATGATGCAAGTAAGTGCATGTATCAGTATGCAGGTAGCAGTTTATCAGCTAGTTCATTCAAGCACAGTAATCAAGTAGTAATTAATCATTAATTAAGTTGTACGGATACCTGGTTTAGTGCGGGTTGTCACATTCTCCCCCCGTTAAATAAATTTCGTCCCGAAATTTAAGTTCTGCTTGTAGAAGCAGGGTTCTTAGGAAATAAGTGGGGGTATTTCTCTTTCATCCGGTCCTCACGTTCCCAGGTAAATTCAGGACCATGTCTGGCATTCCAACGTACTTTGACGAGTTTGACACTGCTCCGGCGGGTCTTGTTAACTTTCCAATCCGTGACCTCAACAGGTTCTTCAACGAAGTGGAGCGTGTCGTCAATGTGAATCTCGTCGATAGGAATGGCAACGTCAATTTGAGTTGGACTTTTCTTTAAATTGGATACATGAAATGTATCGTGAACGCCATTTAGTTCAGCCGGTAGGTCCAACTTGTATGCTACCGTCCCGATTCTTTCCAGAATTCTAAAGGGACCAATGTAGCGCGGATTTAACTTTCCTCGCTTTCCAAAGCGTGCTACCCCTTTCCAGGGTGAAACCTTCAATAATACCATCTCTCCGACTTGGAAGTCCACATGCTTCCGGTTTGGATCCGCGTAGGCCTTTTGCCTGTGGCGAGCGGCTTCGATGCGTTTAAGTATTTGCGAGATCTTGTCTGTCGTCTCTTGGACGATCTCGGGACCAGCAAGCTGCCTATCGCCTGCGTCAGACCAACATAGTGGTGATCGGCACTTGCGTCCGTATAGGGCCTCAAAAGGCGCAACACCAATACTGGTGTGGTAGCTGTTGTTATATGAGAATTCGACCAAGGGTAAGTGTTTATCCCAGCTACCGCCTAAATCCATAACACATGCCCTCAGCATGTCTTCCAAAGTTTGTATCGTTCGCTTGCTCTGGCCGTCAGTTTGCGGATGGAACGCAGTGCTCAGATTTAATTGGGAGCCAAAAGATTCTTGGAAAGATTGCCATATTCTTGACACAAATCTTCCGTCTCTATCAGAGATGATCGAGAGAGGTACTCCATGACGTGCTACGATCTCCCTTATGTAAATTTCCGCAAGTTTACTAGTACTGTCTTTCTCCTTGATTGGCAGAAAGTGTGCGGACTTTGTTAGGCGATCAACAATCACCCAAATCATATCATGGCCTCTTGGCGTTCTTGGCAGTTTCGTAACAAAATCCATTGAGATTCGTTCCCATTTCCACTTGGGAATCTCAGGTTGTTGCAGCAGCCCCGAAGGCTTCTGGTATTCTGCCTTGACCTTAGCGCACGTTAAACATTTGCTCACGTAAACAGCAACGTCGCCTTTCATCCTAGGCCACCAATAATAATTCTTGAGGTCCTGGTACATCTTGTCCGATCCAGGGTGGATAGAGTACCGTGACTTGTGCGCTTCGTTGAAAATAACTTCCCTTAATCCACCAAACAGAGGAACCCAATTCCTTTTCTCAAAACATAATGTTCCTTCCTCGTTTGGTACCAGTAACTTCTCCATCCCACGGAGATATTCTTCCTCAAGGTTTCCCTCCTTGAGAGCTTCCTTTTGTGCAGCGCGAATGCGCGAGGAGAGATCGGTTCGTATGATCATTTCCAAAGCTCTAACCCTTATGGGCTTGATCCTTTCTTTACGACTTAGGGCATCGGCAACTGCATTCGCCTTCCCTGGGTGATACTTTATCTCGCAGTCGTAATCGTTCAATAATTCGACCCATCGTCTTTGCCTCATATTCAACTCCTTCTGGTTGAATATGTGTTGTAGGCTTTTGTGATCTGTGAAGATTGTGCATTTCGTACCATACAGGTAGTGTCTCCAGATCTTTAAAGCGAAAACCACTGCGCCAAGCTCTAAATCGTGTGTGGTATAGTTCTTCTCGTGCACTTTCAGTTGGCGTGATGCGTAAGCAATGACCTTTTGGCGTTGCATCAACACACAACCCAATCCCTGACGCGATGCGTCGCAGTATACCACAAAATCGTCGATACCTTCCGGTAGAGCTAAGATTGGCGCGTCGCAGAGCTTATCTTTCAATGTCTGAAACGCTTCGTCTTGTTTGATTCCCCAATCAAACGTCTTATCCTTCTGGGTCAGTAGTGTCAACGGTTGAGCGATTTTCGAGAAGTCCTCGATGAACCTTCGATAGTAGCCAGCCAAACCCAAGAATTGTCGAATCTCGGTTGGCGTTGTAGGCGTCTCCCAATTCTTGATTGCCTCGATCTTTGTGGGGTCAACATGAATTCCATCCCCATTAACCACATGTCCAAGAAACTGGACTTCGCGTAGCCAAAACTCGCACTTGGAGAATTTGGCGTACAGTTGTTCCTTCTTTAGCAGCTCTAGTATGGTTCTAAGATGTTGTTCGTGTTCAGCCTTCGTCTTAGAGTAGATCAGGATGTCGTCGATGAATACAATCACGAACTTGTCTAAGTATGGCTTGCAAACTCTATTCATCAGATCCATGAACACTGCAGGTGCGTTTGTCAAACCAAACGGCATAACAAGGAACTCGTAGTGTCCATAACGAGTTCGGAAGGCTGTTTTCGGGATACTTTCCTCCTGTATCCTTAGTTGATGGTATCCAGATCGAAGATCGATCTTAGAGTAACAGCTTGAACCTTGAAGTTGGTCGAACAGATCATCAATCCTTGGTAGTGGATACCTATTCTTGATCGTCAGCTTGTTCTACTCTCTGTAGTCAATGCACATCCGAAAACTACCGTCCTTCTTTTTAACAAACAGGACTGGAGCTCCCCAAGGTGAGAAGCTTGGTCGAATAAAACCCTTATCTAACAACTCTTGAAGTTGTGCTGACAGTTCCTGCATCTCAGATGGAGCAAGTCTGTAAGGTGCCTTAGCTACAGGCGCGGCGCCTGGAACTAAGTCGATGTGAAACTCGACTTGCCTCTGAGGTGGCAGTCCGGGTAAGTCTTCTGGAAAGACTTCTGGATACTCCCTCACGACAGGGATGTCTTCGATTCTTGGCTCAGCAGCCTTCTTATCTACGATGTGTGCCAGAAAAGCAACACATCCTTTCTGTAAACACTTCCTTGCCTTCAAACAGCTGATAATTCTTAATGGCGTCTCACGCTTCTCTCCATGTACAACAATGGTCTCACCATCATCAGTTGGGATACGAATCACTTTTTCGTGGCAAACTATCTCAGCTTTGTTGCCAGATAACCAATCCATTCCTACTACCACGTCGAAACTTCCCAATTGGACTGGTAGTAGATCCAAAGTAAACTCACGTTCTCCCAATTCTATCACACAACCTCTGATAACTTCATTTGCTTCTACTAATTTTCCATTGGCCAATTCAATTGCGTAAGGAATATCTAACTTATTAGTGGCTAACCCAAGCATATTCTTAAATTCTAGCGATACGAAGCTATAATCGGCACCAGTATCAAATAAAACAGATGCATAGCGTTGATTTACAGGGAACGTACCAGTGACAACGTTGGGATCCTGGTGCGCTTCCTGTGCACCAATTTGGAACACTCTTCCCCGGGCTTGGTTCAATCCCGGGCAGTCCCTCTTGAAGTGCCCAACGTCACCGCAATGAAAACATCCTAATCTTTTTCCACTTCCCGCACCATCCCCAACTGGCGGGTTGTTTTGATTGGCAGTTCCGGCTTGATTTGCATTGTAGCCTTGATTATTCCCTTGTGGGCGATTTCCCAAACCACCACGATTATCGTTTCTATTCATATATCTTCCCTGGCCTCCCCGGCCCGCACTAGCCCAACATGATTCCTTTGAGTGACCCGGTTTTCCACAAGATTCACAAACTCTCACGTTACAATGGCCAGTATGGTGGCGTTGGCAGTTGTTGCATTTGGGCTGGGTGCCCTGGTACCCTTTTCCTCTCTTGGTACTGCCTGCTGATTTTCCTTTCTTTACTGCCATACTGACGCCTTGTTTGAAGTTTGAAAACTTCCTTTTGTTATCTCCTGAGGACTCAACGTGAGTCTCTGTCTTCCTTGCCTTGACTTCATCAAACTTGTTTAGACGAATCGCCTCCTCGGTGAGAGCCACGCTTAAATCGATGGCTTCAGTGATAGTCGCTGGTTTGGAGGAGGTTACCATGCTTATTATTTGGGGAGCCAAACCCCAAATGAAGCGCTCGATTCGCTTGTATTCTGGCGTGACCATATAAGGAACCACTTGAGATAGGTCATGAAACCTCTGAACGTACTCTGCTACTTTCGGACCATCCATTTTTAAGTGCCAAAATTCAGTCTCCAACCCTTGAATTTCTGCGCGGGAACAGTACTTCTTGCGCATAAGCTCTTTCAGCTCTGCCCAGGTCAGTGCGTAGGCGGCAGCTTCGCCTAGCGTCTGGACTTGTAAGTTCCACCAGGATAGGGCTCCGTCTAGAAACAGCCCTGAGATGTAAGTGACCTGCTGGTCGAGCGCACATTTGCTCATGCGGATGGTGGAATCAGTCTTCTCGGCCCAACGAGTAAAAGCGATAGCGCCTCCGGTGCCATCGAAGTTGGTGGGCTTGCAGTCTAAGAACTGCTTGTACGTGCACCCGTGCGGTGGATTATTGTTGCCCTGGTTAATACTTCCGCTCGTTCCGGGCTGAGATGCTGCATATTGTGCTATGGCAGCGGCAATGATTTGTTGCAGTTCTGCCTCGTTAGTGGGCATGCGCGTTTCGCGTCTTGGCGGCATCTTCTAAAAGACGTTACACATAGGTTAGTGAAGTGTGCGTATGCATTCAACAATACCAACACATAACATTTCATGTTATCAACAAGTCAATCACATAACCTCTTATGTTATAGGACATAAACAATTGATTGAACATCGCATGTGATGAGAATACTGCGATTGTATTGCCCCAATTTGAGACCACAATGTAAAGCTCACAATTACACTACTATATCATACTACATCAATGACTTAGTGGGGGACGACCCTAGACAAGTCGTGCGATCGCTGGTTATGTTCAGGAGTCTCTGGTTCGTCCTTTCTCAAATTTCAGGACTCCACGTCAAGTTCCTGAATTTCTGTCCTAAAACAACATTCCTTCTCAATCGTTTCCTTGAGCTCGTCCCAGCTCAGTGTATAAGCAGCGTCTGTGCCAAGGGTTTGAACCTAGAAGTTCCATAAGAGAGTGTGCCATCTAGCAACATCCCCGAGATATAGGTAACACTCTGTTGGGGCGAACAGTTACTCGTTCTTAGAATGGAGTTGGTCTCTTCGGACCAACGAACAAATGCAACGGTGCCTCCTCTTTTATCAAAGTTCAAAGGCTTGCAGTTCAGGAACTGTTTTATAGGTGCAGCCAGTTGGATGGTTACTCCCAGTAATGCCATCGTTATACTCAGAGCGGAGGGCTTCATGTCGTGCATTTATTGGTGAGATGCGTTCTTGCAGCTCGGCTTCTGTCCTTGGCAACGTACTGGTGTTTGTGTCACGTCTGGGTGACATTCCCTTTTGTCGAAGTGGTGTGAAGCGGGTTAGACAACGTCTCAATTGTCTATGGTGTATATAGCAACGTATGCCATCATGTAATCACCCAATTTCACACGCAAATATACTCACTGTATGAGTGGGGAAGTAAATTCCGAGCCTTCACATAGGCTTGCCTATTTGGCTTGTTGCTTGTAATAGAATGAACTCGAGGCTACATCGCCTAGGTCATTTGTGTTTAGGTTATCATTAGCTTGACCTGCAGAGTCCACCAGGATTCTTGTGCACTACAAATCGTTATTACGTGGGCCCCCGTAATAATAAATTGTCTTGCACAGTTACCCCAAATTTTCTCTCATCCAAGCAGATGATCAGTCAAGGAGCAACAGCCGGTGCACTGGCATGAACAGGGTCATACTCCAATGCGGGGTCAGGAGCAACGCCTGGCTCAGGGGCCACGGCTAGCTTCGAATCAAAACTCCATCTCAAAATCAGCTGGATCAACAATCACAGGGGTTACAGGATTCCCCCCAAGGGCTGGTCTAAGTGCATGAACTCCATGTCATGGTCTGGATCAACACCAGGCGGAAAAACAGAATTGTCCTAAATATCGCGATCATACTCAAAATTGTGTGCGGGATCCGGTGCAGCTAGTGATGCCCTATCAGGGTCGGCGTCGTGTAAGTGGTGCTGCATTCCCTGTATGTGCGAAGATGCGGATGTTAGAAACTCAAATGAGTCTGGGATAGGGGAATGGACATGAGTTTCCCCTACGGAGCGTCCACATGCAGTAGTCTAATACCAGCAGCAATAGGGCCTCGCCCTCAAGTGGGTCCTCCTCTTAGTAGTTCGACATCGTCTTCAGAGACAACGTCGAGGGCATATCAACAACGAGATAAGCGGCAGGGGGGCAAATTCCCAACAAGATAGCCATTAGTAGGCTCTGCTACGACTTTAGGCAGCGCACAGAGGGCTGAGAGTCGTCGTTGTCTGTGCCGGTAGTATCAGAAATGTACACCTCGTGTTTCGATGAAACTATGTCGTCTGATACTATGGTTATGGGATTTGTAGTGTCCGTCTTTCTAGTACTTGATGAAAGCATGACGTTGTAACACAAACACATATACGTATAATTTTCAATCATATAGTCATATAAACATGTAGTCACCACGTAAACATTCAAATTATCCTTCTAGTCCCACTAGCCAACACTTCTAGTCCCACTAGCCAACACTTCTAGTCCCACTAGCCAACACTTCTAGTCCCACTAGTCAACACTTCTAGTCCCACTAGCCAACACTTCTAGTCCCACTAGTCAACACTTCTAGTCCCACTAGTCAACACTTCTAGTCCCACTAGCCAACACTTCTAGTCCCACTAGTCAACACTTCTAGTCCCACTAGCCTCCTATCTCAGCCTCCCAGACTGAGCCTAAAATAATAAATAAAATGTGCTCAACATTTGTTTGTAAAAAGTGTGGATCTGGACTTAAGTGGTATGCAGAAAAATGTTTTCGTGAGAGCCCTAGTGATCATAGTCTAGACTCGAGACAGAATCCTAGTTCGCTATGATCAGAGCTCTGATACCAAGCTGTCACACCCTGGCTTTGCGGAAGCGTGGTTAATTTTGGTGTGACTTCTTAATACCATAGCTTAACCATAACAAGCTATATGAATTTAAAAACCATGCAAGTCATCAATTAAGTTTGAAAATAACATACAATACCATTGTTTGACGAGAACATACTCCAACAACGATAACCTTGTTCAAAAGACATAACAACTAAAACATATCATAAACGTGGTTTAAGGACTGTGTCTTGTCCAGGAAAGAGACACATCCCCTAAACCCTGATGACTCCATGACAAATGCAGCGGAAAACGTTCCATACCGTGCCAGATCCGTTTAATTTCCTGAAATACATGTGAGTTGAAAAATCAACAATAATGTTGAGCGAGTTCATGTGTAAGTGAGTAAGTAAAACACTTGTGAGTATAAAATAGTTGTGGTATGTAGCAGTTGTAAGAGGACTTGTGATCACCAATGGTTTGCAAGGCCACTGACATATGTGAAGTGCAAATAGGGAGACTCAAACCTAGCAGATTTCGCCACGGCAAAGTATGTGGACAAAGTCACCCCACGGTCCGTTTCTAGTTTGGCCGGGGGCTGGGCTCGCTACACCCAGATAGATCTACCGCTCCTGTCCCTCGGTCCCTCCATGAGGACTAATGGCCCCATGTTGTTCCTATCCACTCACATGATCGTATAACACCTCCTTACGTTAAACATACCGTTGTAAAGTACTCGTAAATCATAGTAACATGTATTTCACCCCCGCAGTTAAGTAAACTGAAAACAGTTAGAGAAAAGGGGGACATGAACTCACAGTGAATGCGCGTCTCTACCAAATGTCTCCAATATAGTAAGCTGTGCAACGACCTACAAGTGCTAATTCTATTAGACGGACGGCCGTGCCTTAGCTTTATAGTTTATGTCATTGGGAAATAGTTAGACAACTATTTCGTGTTTATGTTCCGTATACATTTGGTAGTTATTCTTCCCAAGGATGGGGGATACAATACATGTGCGTAATATTTTCCATCATTAAGTCTCACTTAACCTTTATATATATTCAACTCCAAAATGTACGTATTTATCCAAAATACGTTGTTAAAGTACGCGTTCATAAATATTTCCGTAATTGTGTAAGTTACGTTTTGACATGCAAGTGGTAATATAATTACCGGTGTAACTTATATATTTATGGCGAAAGCGTTCGTAATAATTTGGAGTCGTTAACGTTTGTAAACATTATTTTCACTCTAAAATAATATTTATGTATTTCACAAAATAATCATAAACAGTGTTGTGACAAATATATTTATCACGTTAATCTTTGTGAAAATCCCACCTCCGAATTTTTAGTAAAATATAGTGCTGGCGAAATTTATGTTTCAAAAGTATGTCCAAAATAATTCTAACACTTGTTGTGCAAAAAGTCTAAGTGTTAGGTTTTTAGAAAATTTCGCCAGAGTTTCCTCTGTAACTGGAGGTGGCCACGCTTTCAAGCGTATCATTTTCTTTTAATAATCAAATCAATCAACTTCTTTATTCAATCAAACAATTTCCGACACATCAAACTAGTCAATAAATATGTAAATTTGCATAAACGCATGAACTTGTAGTTTTTCCGAATCTATATTATAAATCCCATTTATATACGTAGATCTTTATATAAAGTACTTTCAATCTTGTAAAAACCTCGTTTTTAGAGAAGTCCGACTTTACAACTTCTAGTTATTTTTCCCAAAAATAGTCATTTTGTCGAAATATGCGTCACACAAGTGTTTACACACTTGTGTGTTCTAAATATCATTCTTAACATTGTAAGATCCGTTTCTTTAAAAATACATGGTTCTTAAATGTGTGGTCCTTTGAAGATACCACTTGCGGATACGTAGATCCGCTAGTTTTAAACACCCTTTTACCGGTTAAAACACTTTTACACAAGTAAAATATTTCTTTACAAGTTCATGTCTCTAAAATGTGGTAGTGTTTCACCTTTAACCCTTGTATCTTTCAAAAACAAGCTTATGTGATGATACGTGATTTTACAAAGTCGGGTTAAACGAAGATTCGAGCTACCACATTATAGATCGGGTCTAGATAAACACAAATTTCAAGTCCTACGACTTTTACACAAGACATGTGCTATTAACCTCCATTTTTGTGATTTTAGTAGACTTTAAAGTTCCAAAACGCGTGTTAACGATATTTCACCGATAAAATTCCTTTTAACCATATTAAACAAGCTTAAATATGAGTTTTACGTGATATACCTCTAGCTCGGGGCTAGGGATGATTCTTGACGAAAACGGGGTGGATAAAAGCTAACGAGAGTGGTCCTTCGCGTTCCGCTTGCACCAAAGCTTCTTAATACGCGACTTGTGAGGCTTGTATAATGTTGGAATGCAAGATCAACACTTGAAAGTATGAAGGTGGGTGGGTTGATGTTCGGCCGTGAGTGGGAGGGCAAAAGAGAAGAGAATTGTTGTTGGCTTGCTAAGTGGTAAAATCTCTAATAGGTTAGTGTTATTTATAGGAAAAAAAAAAAGAAAGTGTATTATCCAAGGGTATTAGTGTATGTTAGATACCCAACATAACTCAATATTATAATCAAATTTGGTACTTGTTTGTTCCCCTAATTGGGGCCGGTTTCAATAGGGGGTTTGGGTTAGTTCGATTAGAAGTGGGTGGTTAGGGGTTAGTTTAGGTTAAGTAAGTTAACTAGGTATTTAACTTAGTTAGTAGTGTGTTACACGTTATGGCGGGTGTTAGGGTAATCAGGGACCCTAACTAGCTTAGAAAATAATAAATAGTGAAAATATCAATATTTCCGTGTCCCGGGTAAAGTCCGGGTGTTCGGTTGGATAGTAATTCGTTAAAGTGCTAAATAAGTATTTAAGGCGTCGTTAATATTATTTTTAGTGACATAATTTATTCCCGACATTTAGGAAAGTGTCTAGTAATATTTTCTCATGTTCTGGCACTTTACTAGTCAGCTAGAAGCTGGTTAAATTGTTAAAGTGCTGTGTTTGGTACTTAAAGTACGTTCTGGCACATCCGAATCAGTGTATCTTATCCCTAGAGACGCGGTAACACAACCCTTATATCCTACACTCACTACCAGTGTAGCCAAAATATATGAGGCTCTTAACAGGCCTTAGAGGCAGTATCTGCCTGATGCTGGTTATATCAGCATGTTCACTGTGTATCCGTTTAGTGCCACTGTGCTTTTTGTGCATCATGTTTGTCACTAGGGTTCAGTATGTAATCAATGTAGTGACAGCAAATAAAGTATGATGCAAGTAAGTGCATGTATCAGTATGCAGGTAGCAGTTTATCAGCTAGTTCATTCAAGCACAGTAATCAAGTAGTAATTAATCATTAATTAAGTTGTACAGATACCTGGTTTAGTGCGGGTTGTCACACACCTGTTCCAGTAGACCTCGAGGACGAGTTCTAAAACAAGGTGGGGAGGATATAACAACCCTCCAAAATTATTGTCGACACCCCTAATATATTTAGAATGTCCCTATACGTCCTAAAATACGCCACGAATACGAGAAATGGCCCTAAATACCTTTAAGTTTATAAAAATAAAATAGAAACAAAATTTTGGTTGCGCTCGCGGGCCGCGAAGACCCCTTAAGGATCTTACGCGGGGCGCGACAGCTAGCCACCAGAGCTCACCCGGTGCCGCCACGTGTCGGGTGTTGTGTCGAGCCTATAGTGCTGACTGGTCATAGCTAGGCCCTACTCCCCCTATGTCACGGGCCGCGAAGGCTAAGCCTTCGGCTTACGCGGGCTGCGAGGAAGTCATGACCAGCTCCTATAAATTGGGAGCATCGGCCTCTGTCCCAACTCGCTCAAACTTTTCGAATTCTCTCTCAATATTCTGCATAGCTATTATAATCTCGGGCATAATACCCCTTTAAAGTAACGAAGTTCTACCTCGTTGTAAGTATCATAACTCCCGGTTACGTATTAGATACGCTGCCCGATTGATCTAGGGTTCCGTAACGGCTGTCGAGGTTCGGCCCGACGTACTCGTTGGAATTCTGTCTCGGGGAGGGTATTACTAATGTACATATTGGGTTATTATACTAACGCGTGTGCATTGTGTAATTAATAGATAATCACCAGGAAATCCCAAAGGAAAACCCTAAGATAGCAATGTGAGTAATCCTCCTTTTGCAAACTGTTTTTACAAAACCTCAATTGTTTTACATTATATTAAACAGTGATTGAGTATTTGTATTCTACAATTATCGTTGGTATGTTGGGGTTTTGTATACAAAATTTGTTACTACACTGTGAGTAGTAACATGACCACAAGTCGGGTTGACAGTACCGTGGGTGGTAATTAAAGTAGATGGAAACAAATGTAATTGCGAGATCGCCCTCAATACTGTAAAATGGTTTTACCTGTCTTGATTAAACTGGGATTCACTCACCAGTATTTCCCACTGACAAATGTTTTTAAACGCGTTTCAGGTAATAAAATGTGAAAGCCAAATAGAAGCCAGATGGACAGCACTGGAGGCTTGAAAAAGTGGCTATAAAAGTTACATAAATAAAGAGATGTTTTTATTTAAATAAAATAGGGTTTATCCCTATGAAAATGTGTGTAATGAAAACTTGGGATTTTCCCATGTGTTTAATATTATAAAAGTGTGGTATTTTACTCTGATAAAATATTTCCTAACTACGGTCCTGATGTAAATTCCGCTGCCAAACTGATAAACACCGATACCACTAATGCTGGTCGCGGCTGCCCGTTCCTGGGTAGATAAGGGACGGGGGTTGCGACATCGTCCCTACTAGATTTCGTCATATCATCGTCATCAGCCTGCAACATGTTTAAAAGTATAGTTCAACACACAAGGTATTGCCGAGTACACAAGTTTAATATAGCATAAGTATGTAAAAACGGTTTAACAAATCCACATGGCAAATATTAGTTTACTAGATTAATGTATCATGGCATGCAATTTAACATCATTGTATGATTCACCGATACACAAATCATCACAAGTAGGGGTGTTCAAAACCAGATATCCGAAAAATTCGGATACCCGAAAATTTCGGATATCGATTTCACTATCCGAATCCGTATCCGAATTTTCGGATATCCGAAATTCGGATATCTGAATTTTCGGATACGGATTCGGATAGTGAAACGGTTATCTGAATTTCTGAAAAAAAAACAAAAAAAAACAGTTTCCAATTGAAAGTCCTAACATGACCACTTGTAACATAGCAAACCAAATACAAGAAGTTAAAAAAGGCAAATAAACACAATTTGTAGCTTCAAAATTAGAGCATAATAATAAACATAATTCATTCTTCCAAACTAAAGATATAATCTTCCAAATGCGATTAACCCAAATTCCAATCCATCTTCGATTCTTCCCAACTTCCAAGGTCAACAAAAACCTGAATGCAAATAAAAGGAAAAATGATAAGCACAAGTAACCAAGTGCACATCATGTATGTATTTAAAATAAAATATAAATTGAAATATTAACAATAAAAGGAATTAATTTACTAACTTGTGAATCATAAGCACAAGTAACAATAAACCACTTCATAATTTGATCCTAGCCACTGTCATCATATTCATATCAAACCACACACAACCAGAAAAGCTACCAAAAACCTCCAAAACAAATGCATAGACACTTACAAGATCAAAAAGTCCATCAAATGGCAGTTCGGTCAGATCTCTATAGTCTATATACTTGATAAAGTCAATGGAACGATTCTGTTTCTATACATGGAAGTGTTTGCCAACCGTTTGGGTAGTTGACAATGGGCAATGGATCATGTGACAATTCACCAATGGTGGGCCTGTTGCGAATCTTTTAACTACTAAAGCTGGTGTAACTAACAATTAAAAACAATCTAATAAGCAAATCTTTTAACTACCAAAGCTGGTGTAATCTATAAATTTACAAACATATATAAGTAAAAAAGTAACAAAAATATAACAAAGCTGGTGTAATCAACTACCTGTAGGTTGTGGCCTGTGGGTTGTAACTTGTAACTCAGTAACTGTGTAGCTGCAGACAAACAATTAAACGGCTAATGACTTGATGTACGGCTGTAATTGAAAAAAAAACAAGATTGTAAGTTTGTAACAAACTAACAATGTAACAAATCATGTGGAGAAATCGAGAAATGAATCGTCTTCCAACATGTAAACTCAACCAGATTCTATGGAGCGATTAGCCGATTATCATGTAAACAAATCGTGTAAACAAGAGTAAAGAGGGCAGCCGTCATACCTGATTCTATGGACCAAAATTCGCGAAGTTTGAACGATTGAAGACTAGATTGATGAAGTCATGGTGTCATGGAGACTAATCGATGAAATTTGAACGAGTGAAGTGAGGATTCAGATTGATGGAGCCATGGCGAGTTGGAGAGGTGGCGTCGTGTGAGGAATCAGATCTAGGGTTTGCAAGGAAATAAGGAAACATGGGTATTTATATTTTATATACAAAATAATAAAAAATAGAATTATTTAGTATTTCGGATATCCGAAATATCCAAAAATTTTCAAAATCAATATCCGAATCCGAGTTTTCAGATATCCGAAATTCGGATATCCGAAATTTCAGATAATTCGGATTCCGAATTTCAGATATTTCGGATTCGGATTTTTTTGAACACCCCTAATCACACGGATGATTCGGATGGTCATGAATGAAGGAAATAAACAACTAACTAATATGTAACATCAAGTAGACAAGTAAGATCTAACCCGGGTGAGCCAACACAACATGGAAAAAGTTAACTAAGTGTTGGAGGCTAGACAGGGTTATGTTATTTTAAGACTAGCAAGCCACTTGAGTGTTCATACACAAGGTACACAAGTGAGGTAGTGGAACTAGTTTGGAAAGCCAAAACTCCCATGGTTCACACTTCTATCAAAACACAAGTTCATCCATATGGAAAATGGTGAACCTTGGATTGTTTCAACACTTGGAACATGTATGAACTTAAAGTAAAAGAGTTTTTGAACTCACTTCTTGGTGGAAATCAACCTCAACACAAACCCACAACTATGGACCTAGTTGTGAGCTTGGTGGGTACAAGATTTCACCAAGCTTAGCCAAAGAAATATAAGAAACATGAACTTGAATAAAAACAGAATTTTAATCTTACTTTGGACCTCAAATGTGGTGAGGTTTCACCTTAGTTTGTCATGGCAAACTTGTGAAAACCTTCCTAGAGGTTGTCCAAGTAAGATGTTAGAAGAAAATGGGAAGAAATAAGTATAGAAGTGAGCTAGAACTCACTTAAAGGACTTGCAACTTTCTGCACAAAATTAGAATTTTTTGAGAGTTTTTAGAGGATTTGAGAGTGGATTTGATATTTGGAAAGTGAAAATGAGGGTTAGGAGGTTGTATTTATAGTGTGTGTGTGTGTTAGGTTAAGTGTTACTTGTGCTTTAAATGTGATTAGGTGGGAGTTTAGATGCAAAAATCAGCCAATCCCATGCACAAAACGACCAGACTTCGGATCGAGGGTCTCCGCGGTACGCGGAGGGTGAAGGGGTGAGGGTCCGCGTGTCGCGACGAATGGAGACCGGGCAAACTTTGTTTATTTGATGAGAACAGTCCCTGTAGTTTGGTTCTTAGTATATTTTAAGGTATAGTTCGTATGTTAATCATAATATTAAGTATAAAACACGTATAAAATCAGAGATTGGGTATCTTAAATGTATGATTATGTATTTATACATATAAGAAGTATCAAACAAGCGTATCTACGACCGATTGTAAGTAAAGCAAGTACTGTAAGATTAAATATATTATGTTTTAATATTTAATCTATAGCCATCATAATCATTTACATAATATAGATCAAAATATATAATAACCTATTAAATAATTAGTTGGTAATTGTTGATGGACCATATTACCCTTATTAACTAATTAGGTTTCCTCCTGGGTGCTTATATAAGGAGAATTATGTGGAGGTTAAGGGGTTAGACAGTTACACATTAGAAACACCCCATTAGTCATAACATCACATTCGACCTCCATCTCCATAACTGAATCCCCTATTCGGTTCTCATCATCACCATCATCAGTTAGCACCCTAAGGAGGAACCAGACCAAGATGACAATCATGTCAAACCTTATTGCTGCGACTCCATCTGGATTCTCTGCTGGTTTATGCTGATGCAATCAAAGGTATGTTCTTTATGTTTTCCTATATGTTTAAACAGAACTGAACCAACATGTGGTATCAGAGCATATGTTGATTAGTCGGTTCTGTTTTCGTATCCATTAATTCTGGGATTGAAACTTGGAAAACGGAATTTTTTTTTTGAAGATCTTATGAACAGCCAATTTTCGAGTCATAAAGGACGACTCGAGACCACTGTTTTCGTAAAAGGTTAATTATATATTCATTCGAAATTAACTGGATTATGTTTTAACCAAAATCTGTTTAGAAAAGCTATTAAAATTCAGGTTTCGGGTTCCAGAATTTATGTTTTATTTTTTTTTAGGGTTCATCATGTTCTTAGGAAAATTCGAAAATTCTATTATGTTTTGGAATATAATTTGGATTTTTGAGTGTTATTTCCTGTTTTGATCTGTTTTGCATTCTAAAGATTTTCGAAATCTGTTAATAGATAAACATATTATAATTTCGAAATATTTGATAAAATCAGATCAGCATTAGAATAGGAAACCATATCTCATAATCCCTTAGATTTCGAATTTTCAGTTATGTTATCACAATAAACAGCTATCAACAGAAGGCT
Source organism: Helianthus tuberosus (assembly GCA_030545235.1). Lineage (NCBI taxonomy): Eukaryota > Viridiplantae > Streptophyta > Magnoliopsida > Asterales > Asteraceae > Helianthus > Helianthus tuberosus. The sequence goes on along the minus strand of CM060449.1, from coordinate 64,512,810 downwards.
CGAGACCATCAGATTACGACTAGAGACCATCAGTCTCGACTCGAGACCATAAGGTCTCGACTCGAAATCATCAGGCCATTAAACCTTCACAACTCGAGACAGAGGTCTCGACTCGAGACCATTAGATCTCGACTCGAGACCATTAGATCATGAATCGAGACCATTAGATCATGACTCGAGACAAAGGTCTCGACTCGAGACCATAAGGTCTAAACTCGAGACAAAGGTCTCGACTCGAGACAACAAGGTTATGACTCGAAACCTCATTATTTTAAGCTGTTTAATGTGAACTAAAAATATTTAGTTCGATCCGCGCTAACGGGTGGTTGGTTTTGTAAATATTTAGTTAATTAATAAGGATCAAATAATGTTTTACATAACCAAAATGGCTTAACTTGAATGAGCTTCTGATGTATCATTTCTGGCCAAAGCTGACTTGATACATCTACTTATCGTTCAAGTATTACGAAAGCTATGTTAAGTGTGCATCATAAGCATGAATGTCTTAATTTCTGGCCAAAGCTGATTTAATTCATTCATAGATGGCATACTTAACGAGTGCATAACTAAAGTGATTGTCTCAATTTCTGGCCAAAGCTGATTTGTTACAACCACTTTGCACATATGCTTAAATGATTACACTTCTGGCCAAAGTTGTTTTGTCTTCGTTTAAGTAGAATTTTAGCTAAGTCTATTATTTTGATGTTAGTAATAGACATATCACAACATCTTCACATAATGATCCTTAGATTTATGATCCTTTATTTTTATTTTATGATCATTTCGTCTGCCTTATTTCTTAGTACCCATAATTTTACTCACTATAATTTTCTTCTATAAGTCTATATCTCATCCACTCTAATTCCTAAATCTAATATGTTTTGCTTAAAGTTTCTATTAGAATTAGCTCTTAAATTAAATCCTTGATTATCTCTTAAGACACGATACTCCTATTGCTCTCTTCTGATAAAGCACTACAGAAGAAAAGTAGAGCATGATGATTAGGATAAATCGAACATGATGTCTCTTATGATAATCAAGAATAAGTGCTATCACTAAAGTTATTCCAGATTAAGTCTTTCCTAAGACTAATCTATAATTGTGGAATAATCACCAGAACTCCTAAGATGCATGCCTTCATTTAAAAATTATAAATTATAAAGCTAAGTGGTATATGTGAATACATAATAATGTACAATACCATGACCCATAAAGTTAAGGGCTTACACATGGAAATAAGTACATTTTTTTCAGTACATTACATACTAAGATTTTCACTTGTACAATTTGATGCATTATGAATCAACTATAACACTCAAAAGTACCAAAGTATAATGAGTGTGTTGATAAGCAACATATGTACAAAGAAATAAATATTAGAAACTGGAAAATAAGTTGGTACTCACCTTACAACCACTTAAAACTTTAAAAGAGGATTGTTCTAAGGTCCATAGACAAAATGCAAGTACAAAATCCCAACTCTAAGGTTCTTCAAGGGAAAATCTCACTGCATAATTATGCCATTAGACTAGGCATAAGCAACGAGACTATCTATTATTTAGAAGAACAGTTGGATAAGTTAATTAGGTAGTCACTTACTAATGATATTTAAGTCTGATAATTTTAATATTCCAATTAACACATGATTAGTTGACTCTAGTTCCATGCGTTTCCTTACCAGAACTCGACAAATAACTAACATGAGAGTTAGTGACAAAATTAGATGTTAACGCTATAAGAACCATAATAACCAATCTTTTAACAAAGCTTTTCGATACCTTACATATTCTGAAGATTAATCAGAATACAGTATCATTACTTAGGTTATGTCATGAAGGTTGTGAGGTTTGCATAGTCAACATAAAGTCACACTTATCTTAAACTCTCATCTTATTTGTTCTAAATATCTGGATTGAAACATTACTATGATGAAACTAGATGATACCTTACTTTTTCACAACTTTTGTCATCATGCAAATGAGAATTTTTGACAAAAGGAAAATGAGACTTATAAATTTCATCCATTATAACTGAAATTCATAAGAAATCATGACATGGTTAATGAGGATGACCTTTTATCTAATCTCATTCTAAGTGATTTTAAATCATAACGTTAAAGCCCTAAAATATTACTTGGCTTAAGGAATAAGTATGGGTCCATCATAAGTCATTCATTGACATTCGTGGAACTTATTCAAAATGGAATATTCAGACATTATTCATTTATCATTTAAAAGACTATCAACTTGTATCTAAATTTTGTCGCATATGGACCACGTTCTTAGAAGAAATCTATTCATGTATGTACTTATTAAGATTTCTATTAAATATGTCCTTCAGTTTTTTATGACATCTGGACATTGAAGAAATCAAATAAAGTCTAAAGTATATGTGATAGGTTCCCACATCACGTAGCTCACTGAAACTTCTCTTGTAGCATTTCTAGAGATATTAAAGATCAGTAGGAGCATTAAGCGTCTTAATAATAACTTGCAATAGTTGCAAGAGGTGGGGGAGTGAAAATTTTACATTACCTCAATTTGCACCTCTTGTACAAGACACCGCTCCATCACGACACTGTTCTATCAAAACTTATCTCCTTAAATCTAATGCTACTCTTACAAAAGTTTCATTGTTGCCTAATTGTGGGCACACTTAGATTTCTTATATAAACTAACATAATCCTCAACAAGAGAAACTACAACGACTGACGTCATTAACTTGTTTCTCTATTAGAATTAGTTAGTCGTTAAGTATTGACCCTAAGCATGCTGAGTTCCTAAAGATTTCTAAGGTTAGTGGAAGCAGTCAAAGTCCTTATCATGATTTGCAAGGAATACAAGAGGCGGGGGGAAGAGTTTCATTAAATTTCACTCCGAATTTAACTCCGATTACACCTCTTGTACACCATACTGCACCAACTCTTACAAACTTAGAATCCTGAAAATGATAGCAACACAGCATTACATAAGTTAAACCCCCATACAAGCCAAATCAAAATCACACCAAGCTTCCCAAGTTAAATCGTTAGATTTCGCCCTATTTTTAACCCACAAAAAACCATACGTTCTAATCTCTTCCTTAATCCTCGCCATGTTCGCATGCTTCTTGTTGAACGTGACATCGTTTCGCTTCTTCCACATAACCCAAAGTGCAATCTGAATTAACGACAGCATCGCCTTTTTCCAACGAACCGAACCATGACATCAATCTTGCATCACCACCAAGTCTTTTAAATTTATTAGAGTAAACTCTCATTTTGGTCCCTGAGGTTAGGTCACTTTTGTCACTTTAGTCCAAAACTCAAACCTTTTAAATCTGAGTCCCTGTGGTTTCATTTTTATTGCCATTTTGGTCCAAAAAATGAAATCAGCTGATATTTGTTTAATAAAATCATGTTGTTTTGTCATTTTCCTCAGAGGCAAAATGGTCAATTTTGGTCACTTTTACCACTTTATGAGGTCAAGGATCAAAGGGATATTTAATTTAATTAATAATGTATTATAATAAAATTATATTGACCATTTTGCCTATGAGAAAAAGGACAAAATAGCAAGATTTTATTAGACAAATATCAGATGATTTCATTTTTTGACTAAAATGGCAATAAAAGTGAAACCACAATGAGCCAGACTTAAAATGTTTGAATTTTGGAATAAAGTGACAAAAGTGACCAAATCTCCGGGACAAAAATGGCAGTTTGCTCAATTTATTATTAATCAATCTCATTAATTTTTTTAAATAATTAACATTAACTAGTTTAAGCACTTATTAAAAAACAAAAATGTTAATATTAATTTTAATTTCTTAAGCATTACATTAAAAAAACGCACCAAACGACATCATAAAAATACTAAAAACCGTATTTTTTCCTAATCTCGTGTATCATCCTCTCGGCGAATTTAAGATACCATCCCGTCAAATGATCGATGAAGATTAAAAATTTTTAGTAAGAAAGTGTAGGAGAGTTTTTGGTTTAAAAAAAGTATAGAATTCATCAACTATTTATAGGGTTTTTTTAACTAAGTTTCTTTTTTATAAATGCCACAACGGCTTAATTTTCTCATAATATGGCGTCAACGATCTTCTCACCTCCCCCCTCTCACGTTCATGACCCAAACCCCTATCACGACACCATGGCGCATAGTTCCATGACCGTGGGTCTGATTTGTCGTCCAGCTCTTTCACGTTCACGTAACACTACATATGGTCTTGATTAAAGTTTCAGGATTCGAACGATGTTGCTTAGGCCATGTGTAGTCATAACGCCCCTTTGTGGGCGTTATGCGACACGTGGCGCGCCACGTCAGCGTGGGGCGTTATGGGGCCTTATGCATTTTAAGCCCGTAGTCATAAAGCCCCCGTCTAATCATTACTCAATTATTAATTTCTAATTTTTTATAATTATTTTCTAACTTTATAAACTTAAAATTCATTTCATTAAATTAAAAAACATTACACTAAAATAAAAAAAATAAAAAACATTACACATAAAAAAAAATACAGTAACATAAAAAAAAACGGTTCAAAAAAAAAAAGTTGGACTAAAAAAATAAAAAAAACAACACTTCAAAGATTAATCTTCTTCGTCTTCGTTCTCTCCTTCTTCCTCTTCGTTTTCTCCAGCATCCAAACCTACGTCTTCAAAGTTCCCGTCTTCGAATTCCTCAACCTCTTCTTCCTCGGAATCTTCTACGTCTTCATTGTTGTATCGAATTGGGCGAATCGCCCAAGCATGCTCAACCAAATCTGCCTTCAACGTGTTATGTATGTCCCTAGATCGCAATAGTTGAGCATTTGCGAGTCTCTCTTCCATTGTTGCTTGGGTTCCTTCGACTAAATCTTCCGGAATGTAGTTTTGGCATATCGCTTTTCCATCATCCTCAATGATCATATTATGCAAAATGATGCAAGCATACATGGTCATTCGTATTTTATCCTTATGCCACATGCGACAAGGATTTCTGATAAAATGCCATCGTTGCTGTAGAACCCCAAAACACCTCTCGATATCCTTTCTTGAAGACTCTTGTAATTTTTTAAAATACTTTCTTTTCTCATCGGGTCCGTGAACCGGCGTGGGATCAAAATAGTCTAAAAACATTGGGTCCGTGAACCGGCGTGGGATCAAAATAGTCTTTCATCAAACGCTCGTTCGCGCCTTCACGATCTCGCAAGATAAAGGTGCGCTTCAAAATGGGGCGTGGAGGAGGAGTAGGCCGAACGTGCTCCATTGCTTGTATCACGAGAGTACACGCACTCGTAACCGCCTCTTCTTCCTCCGCGTCTTCTTCGGGTGAAAAAAACCGTCGGTAAATATCGGTGAACGAATCTCCCGATGGGGAACCCATTTTTTTTTAAAGTATGGTGAGAGTAGTTTCTACACTTTTATAAAAAAAATAGAGAGAAGAAAGGAGTAGATGTGATGAATGGTATAAAAAATGAGAGATGTGGAGGTATTTAATAGATTGGAAAATGAAAAATTAATTTTTTTTTTTTAAATTATTCGACCGTTCAACGGTCATATCGAAAACAAAACAATTCATCGCGCCGCTATGCCTATCGCGCCACTCATCTTTTCCGGGCAATAGCGCCCCTCGTCGCGGTGTTCATGGCGCCATCCGGGCGCTATGTTTGGCTTTGGGCGGTACATGGAGCCCCACTACAGGGGGTCTTATTGACTCACGTTTTTTGTATCTTCTAAGTAGAAGTCTCTTAGTTTACTCAACATTTCTAATTGTTATACTGGACTTTCTTTTTACATAGAAGCCAATTTTAATTAAAATAAATATGTCATCACATACCCAGTCTTCATTTAATAATCATACCAGTTTCCATAATAAACTCCAACAGAGAGTTCTTGTAAAACAGCTCATGACTTTAGCTACATACGAAAGCGTTCAATTCACTTATGTAACGTCACAAAACTTGGCAACACGTTTATATATTTCTGTATCGATGTTTGATTTTACAGAAACAGAAGGGGAAAAGTGGTGTTATATAGATCAAATGTAACTAGAGTCACCTAAAAGTAAATCAAGCATATCGGCAGGAGTTAAAAAGGTCGTTCCACCAAGAACAACTTCTACATCCGCTCTTCCGCTTTCAGATAATGCCTCCTGAGCTTCAAGTACCTTCAATACAGAACAGGGTTACATGATCAGACAAAAAAAAAATTTAAATAAATAAATAAAAAGCAGCAATATCCGCAAAAACGGCCGGGTTAGGTAAGTTGATAGGTCAAAGTGGGTTCAACTTGTGATGTGTGTGGTGGCACATGTAGTGACGGCAACTTGGCAAGGGCGGTAGCGGAGGTTACGGTGAAGGCTGTCATGTCAGTTGCCGCCGGTAGGTGGTGGCAAGATACATTGACGATGGGTGGTGTTGGCCCATTTCGACACATTCTAAGTTAGCCAGTTTTTATAGTAGTGACCCATCTAGCTAGCTTTATAGGAGTGACCCATTTTGACCCGTTGTATAATTTGGGTGGCTCAAGTAAACCCGTCTAGCTATAAAATATTATACAAATCAACCCTAGGTCATAATTGCGAGGTGCAAATGTGTAATTCTGTAAATATCTGCATTTAACTATTAACAGAGACAGAAGACACAAGTGGATAAATAAGTACCTCAATGCCATTCATGCCTCCCACAACAAACACCAGTATAACATTTTGATCAGAGAGACTTGGTTTTGCCTGCCCAATTTAAAATAAATATTCAGTATCTAAATAATTGATATACGGCAATTCATATAATTAAGATGCATAAAGTATGATCATTTGCGTACCTGACCCAAGCCAAACCTTCCAAACCCGCTTTTAAAAAGGCGACCAACGGTAGACGAATGATATTCCAAACCAGGAACATCGTATTTACTCAGTATTCTTGTTAAAAGCTTATAAAGTAATCCCTTTCTGGAATATGGGTCATCATCACCGATGCTATTTTCCAAGCTCGATGCCATTTCTCTAATTCCTTTATTGCCCTTTAAATTAGTTAATTTATGAAAGAACTTAAATAGATTATCGACTCGATCCCTTAACTCTAGTTTCAACTGCATGTCACTGTAGACATTCTCTTTACTTGTATCCTTGTCAGCATCTTCTTCTTCTTCACCCCACGTTCCCCACTGATCGTCATCGCTTTCTAACGCCTTCGAGGGCTCTTCTATAATTTCCCCATCTTTTTTCTTTTTCAAGTTAGCTTCAAGATCATGTAACAAACCGTTGAGAAACTTATACTTCGCTAGCTTTGGATTTTCGAGAATTGCATCCACAATAGCTTCTTTAAGAAAATGTTCCTCTTGCCAAGAGAAAGGACCAGCTGAACCTGACGTCGGGAAATTCTCTCCAGCCAATATATATCCCGTTACCGTTAACAGAAACGCGTCTTCAACTGAAAATAGCCCCTGTGAAGACGATTCAGACTCTCCAAAACAACTTTTGTTGATGATGTCACACATTTGTCTAGAAAGGTCTTGGCTTGTGTCTCCAGCGCTTATATTGAGTATTTTCTCAGCACTTATAAATGAATCCCATTTGGCGCGATATTTTTCACTCATAGCGTATGAGGTGGCAGCTGCCAGCTGTATAATTCCTTTGTTTCGCATGAAACACGATTGACTTTTAGCAAGAGCTCTAATCATAAGCTGTAAATCTGTTTTTGGATTCATGGATATTTTTTCTTTACGTAGTGTTTCTTGAAGCAACTTCTTGATTAATATGGTACCGTCTTTTGTTCTTCTATCTAAACTAGATTCCAAATACGGTGTCCCGTTAAAGCTTTCGGTGGCTACTAATGACCCATCAAGCAGCTCACTTTCGGAAAAATCGTCACTGAGACTCACTAACGTGTTTATTTGTGTAGCCGAATCATAAGAATTCCACCCGCGTAAAAAAGCTTCAAAAAGTTGAACGTTTGTCTTCGGTGGGACTTCTCTAAGAACATCTGCTAGAGGTATCTGAACATCAAGAGGAGCACGCGGTAGGTTTGGTTGGGTCTGTGAACCCTTTGCCACTGCGCGGGTCCTACGCGGAACAGATGAAAAGATTCGGTCAACAAGAGAATCTCCATGGCAACAAGGGGTAAGAAGGTCAACCGTGCGGTCAATAAGCAATAGCCCGGCAGATCGTTTACGCCGACCAACGTCGTAAAGACTAGACATGTCTGTCATAAGCTTCCCAATGGTTCTTGATGTATCACCAAGCGAAAATATTTCAAGTTTTAATTCCATCTACAAGTATTAGAAACAAACAAACATCAAGAAAGACAAATGCATGTAAAGGTATAAACGAGTTAAGCCGTTTGTGAGCTACTCGGATTGACTTGCGGAATGCTCAAAACGAGCCGAGCTTAAACGAGCTCAAGCCCGAGACTGAATATAAATTGTAGCTCATTTTATGAACGAGCTCGAGCCCAAGCTTCACATACCGAGCTTGATTAGGCCTGTGAACCTAAAGAGCCTATAATTTATATAAATATAACACCTATTATATTATATAGGGAAAGGTTTAGATACAAAAGGCTTTTAACATGCGACGGTACGCGACCACCAATATAACGTGCGTAAGTATGCAAAGTTAATTGCTATTGTGCCACAACGTTCAATTGAAGGCCTAGATTAGATCAGATGTGCAGTTGAGATGCTCACGTACGCATCACACGATAAGGTGCTATTGTACGTTAACCAGCCTCAGAGCCTCTATATAATACATATTACTATGTACATAAATTGTAGTAATAATAACTAAATAATAAATACTTAAAATAAAAACTGTACATGTACATAAATAATTCATCATCATCATACTCAGTAAATCCCACCAATAGCAAAGCTAAGGTAGGGTCTGAGGAGGGTAAGATGTAGACAGCCTTACCTCTACCCCGTAGGAATAGAGAGGCTGCTTCCAGTGAGACCCCCGGCTCGATAGTAGTTTTGCATCAAGCCTTGGACATAAGGCACATAACACTCAGCAATTGAGACAACTGCCGATTAGTGCATGTACCCCCTTGTCTTTCGGCTATCAACGCCACCACATGATGCATGATTAACCATCCCCCTCTTTTAACGTTATTTTCAGGAAATTAGTAAAATAACGTTAAAATTAGTGCACTTTAACTTTTGCCCCCTGAGCGCCCACACATATATACATTATATGCGCATACCACAAGTGGGGCATAACATAAATAAAATAATTAAATATTTAAAAATAATAAACAGGTCGAGCTCGAGCTGAGCTCCATATTGAAAAGTTATTAACAAACCGAGCTCAAGCTTTGGACTGAGAACCCGAAATGGGCCAAGCTCAAGCTATCGCAATTTGAACAAGCGAGCTAGAGCTTAGACAAGCTCAGGTTCGGCTCGTTTACACCCCTGCATGCATGGATGGAATTCAGGACAACATATAACCGAATGAATGAATGAATACCTTTGTTGTGAGATTATAAAGAAACTGTGCTGTAAGAGCAACACCTGGCGGTACATCCTCACCATCTTGAAATGTGCCAGTACTTAAGGGAGGTAAACCGGAGCTAATAGCATTCTCTTGGTCAGCCGATAAATACGCCTCGGAAATAGAACCCTCTGATGGTAACACAAAGAACTTCGGAGAAAAAGGGCAGAGAATTAAAGGGAAGTGATGAACATAAGCAATCAGTTTCTGTCCTACATGGCCTATTGAAAAAGACGGTGATTTAGGGGTATCATCCTCTGCACGAGGGGTAAGCTGCAACCAACCCTCCTCGTCTTCGGAAATAAGATTCCCCTTCTTATGTGTGTGTGTAGTAGTGGCGTTTGGATCGTTTTTCTTCATGAGTTCCTCGTAATCTTGCACAAGTAAGGATTGATATTCATGATAAGCGTCTGGCCCCAAAGGTGAATCGGGATACGCTGACTGACCAACCTGCAAAAGCAAAATGATAGATATTGTTCAAAGAGAAAATACTTTAAAAATAAAAGCCAATCAGATTTGCCCAATAATACAAATAAATAGAACAAAGTACTGAAGTAGTACCTCTGAAATAGATGTATATATGGTGCACTGGATAACTCGTTTATGAGTGCTTAAACGCCGTAAAATGTATCTATGTGAATCACTTAGAAGGCGGCAAGTGAAGAATACAACTTTTGTCTGGACATCACTCTTTTGATTCCAACCAATCGCCTATAATCAGTAAGCAAAGAAAGTCACGGAATTATTCTTCAAGTCCCAAAGTATTAGGTATTACCATAACAAAATAAAAAAGATAGCATGTTAAGAGTAAAACTAAGTATGTTCGCTCTTAAAAAAAGGTATACACTTGCATCACTTGCCATAACAACTTCTCTGGAAACAGAAGAAGGTTATTTATGCACTTTCATACTATGATCTAAGCGAAAGGCAATGTAAAAGCAATGAAATATCATGTAAATATGATTCATGAGCCAACACATCTAAAACCACATTTTATCAGAAAAAAAAAGGCATAAAGTCCCCCACCGAGTCAAGAGTAGACATGCTCTCCAAGCTGCAAACAGCAAGCGCACCCATCTCCAACAAAACCGCGAATGCCCCAAGAAACTTAAAACTTTCTGTACATCCCGCATCCACATAAACTACAGCATCTTTAAGTTCCTCAAATATCTGAACAACAAAAGAAAGAAATCAAATCACTAAAAAGATATTGACAGCGGATGGAAACTTTAAACCGATAAACGGAGATAACAGTAGCTGCAATCATACTATTACTCTCCCATACATACATCTAAAGTTACATTCTAAATTTTGAAATTAAACTTTTTCATTGTTGAACCAACAAAATTACTTACATTTAATCTACAAGATTCATGCTCTACCAAATCACCCACCATTTTAAGAGCATAAATTCAAACAAAAATAGAATTTGTCTTAATTAAACTTACTGAATAGTGATTCTAAAACAATAAAATTACAAACATAAAGCAAGAAACAATATATATGCACATATCAAGGTTGGAGAACTCGCTAGTCGCTAGTCGGCCAGTGAGGTGGGGACTGGCGACTACTCGGGATTAATCGGATCGGAACTTTATATATATTTTTTATTATTTTTATAAATATGTATATATACACTCAAACATCCATATCAATATAATACTTAAAAAGGTAAAAATAGTTCAAAATACAAACTAAACTTACATATAAGTCATAACATAACAAGTCTGTCTCAGTACTTAAAATTCAAACATTAACAAATAGCTCAAATGTAATCGTCATCCCCGTAGTGTTCAATTATTTCGACACCATCCGACTCGTATTCAATCTCCTCGTCTACTTCATCCTCTTTTTCCGACTCAAATTCTTCGTCATATTAGGGTAAGGGATAAGGAAAATGGGCTAAAGTTAAGGATTTCAAATGGGCTGACAAGGGCGACTTGGGCCGACTAGGGCGGCTTGGACCGACTAGCGATTTTTTGACTGATTAGTGAAAAATTACTCGGTAGGAGTAGGAGGGCGATTAATCGCGATTTTTGCAACACTGGCACATATAAAAAAAAAACTTACTTCTCTTATGGAATCAAGGCAACAATTGATGACATTAACTAAAGCCATATCAAAAGCAGATAATCTTCAGAATACAGTAGAATTTCAAATCTGTAGAAGAAAACAAGTGGATCACTTTAATGTAATCGGTAGTAGCTGAAAAATGAACCAACTTACAGCACTTACGTGTCTTGATTGAGATGGAGGGGGGTTTCAATCCTAAGCCCTAATCGGAAAAAAATTTAAAAAAAATGATTGTTTTATTTGTTCTTTCTTCACTGTGCGTCGCCTAATATGCCATTGCTCTGCACGATTACTTCGTTCTTCGATGCTAAACTGCGATTAAGAAGATGATGAGACTTGCTCGTTCCGGCAAGCGTTTGATGATACAACATAGTCCCAATTCCCAAATCCAGTTTTTACAAGTTTTGTCCTTTATCTTAATACCATTTATCAGGCAGTGTCGTTTTTAACGAATTTTAACAAGTTTTACCCTTTACGAGGAATTTTGTTGCACTTTTTGTCCTTTAGTCTTAACCCAGTTAGATTTTCTTGTTGAATCTTATCACCCAATGGTATTTTAGTTTTTTACCCATTTATTTAATATTATTTAAAAGAATAAAACAAAATATTTTAGGGTCGACTCTTGAAATAAATGGGTAAAAAGACTAAAATACCCTTGGGTGACAAGATTTAACAACAAAATCTAACTGGGTTAAGCCTAAAAGACAAAACGTGTAACAAAATTCCTTGTAAAGGGTAAAACTTGGCAAAATTTGTTAAAAAGGACACTGCCTGATAAGTAGCATTAAGATAAAGGACAAAACCTGTAATTTTTCCTTTTTTTTTCTTCTTTGTGTCAAATAAATGGGAGTTAATTGCATACTTAATCCCTGTGGTTTGCACAAAATAACATACTTAGGTACTATAATAGTTTAAAATCGCATTCTAGGGTATTAACTTTTCATTTTGTAACGTTTGGAGGTATTAACGTTATTTGTAGGTTTAAAATCACATTCTATTAGTACATAAGTATGTTATTTTGTGCAAACCACAGGGACTAACTATGTTAATACCTAAGAAGTTAATACCTCCAAACGTTACAAAATGAAAAGTTAATATCCTAGAAGGTGATTTTAAACTATTAGTACCTAAGTATGTTATTTTGTACAAACCACAGGGACTAACTATGTAATTAACTCAATAAATGGTAAAGTGAGGTAATAAAAAATGTTCTTTTTAATTTCTTTATCGTAATAAAATATAATATAACAAGTACTAGTTTCTTTCCGACAATGTTTTTAAAACCGGTTCAAACCAGTCGGTTGTACTGGTTGAACCATCCGGTAAAACCAGTTAAACCGCCCGGTACACCCGGTGGAACCGCCCGATACACCCGGTTAAACCGTTTTTGAGCCAAATCCGGTACGGTATAAAAACCGGATTTTAAAACATTGTTTTCCCATGTGATTCGGTAGGAGTTTTATCGTTTTCCCTGTGTTTCGTGGTGTGACTTTGGTCATTATTGACTCGATTTGTCGGAAATCATGAAAGTGAATATCTATATTGATAATAGTTCCGATAATACCGATACAGGAAACTATGATGTTTGCTCATAATAAGTTTGGTTCATCATGGTACCGCAACAATAACTACAATCACTATAGCCTACGATACCAAAAATCTATCTACTATAATAAAAGAAACTCATTTTAGAAAAGGTGTCATTCAATGAGGACTCCTAGACTTTTCCCCCCACTTAATCTTCACCGGGTTGGGTTATGAAACTCGGTCAGTACGGTAGGTGATCCATAACCCACATCTCATTCAAACCCTAATTTCTCCACCTCTACCACCAATCTTTCCAAATCACCTAAACACCTTTCCCTCAATTTTTCCTCATCCTCCAGCCACCAACTCTGCAATTTCAATATTTACCTTCTTTATCCCCCATCAACATACTCACTTCATATCTAGGGTTTCTGCGAGAGAATGAAGCGACATAAGGTAACGATAACGTTGGATATATTCGATTTGGATCTGTACTTGAGGAGGTTCTTACGTTTTCTCTCTTTCAGTTAGTCTATTATTTCTTTCTTTCTTTTTTCTTAAATGATCCTCTAAATTATGCTCTCTGTCTCTCTCTCTCTATAAAGAATGTGCAGATTATGTGTGTGTGTGTGTACGAGGATGATACAAGAACAGAGGGTTTTATGAGTGTGGGTGAGGAAGGGGGTGTCGTTGAGGCTGTGGTGTGTCCGGGAATTGTCGCCGGCCGGAGTGCATTCTCCGGTGATCGGGGTTAGAGAAGAAAGGGGATTGTGCGGCTGATGTATTCTATTTAGGGTTTTTAAGGAGATGAATTGAGGGTTGATTTGGATCTGTACTCCTCGAGGAGGTTCTTTGTTTTCTCTCTTTTAGTTGTTCTATTCTTTCTTTCTTTTTTCTTAAAGTCCACTAACTTACACACCGATGATCCTCTAAATTATGCTAGATTACAAAGAATGAAGAACGAAGTTGTACAATGAAAAGGAAAGAGGAAAAAAACGCATGAAGATGAGTGATTCAGATGATAAGGTATTGAAATTGTTTTTGTTTTGAATTTGTTTGTGATTAATTTGATTTTGTATGTGTATAGTGTACAAGTTTGTTAACCTAAATGAATGCCCTTCATGTTTGTTATGAGATTTGAATTCTTAGCCTATAAAAAACACTATTTTAATTATGCTATTGGTTTGTACATAGTTTTATTTAATTGCAACATTAAATCGCTTTAGGCTTTCAAAAATATGATTGTTGCAACTCAAGTTTGTAGAAATGGGGCTCATGTTGTGTATTATATATTACCATTTGTAATATAAATTTTGTGATTATGGCCATTTATAATATAATTTTTTTGATTATGGGCATAACTGTATGATTGTGTAGGACACCTAAAATATATATTTAGGTTTGATTTTATGTCTTGAGTTTATTTATTAGCATTAATCCCCTTCGTGAGAGTTTCTTTATTTACATTAACATCACTTAAAACTGTAGTTTTTGGTTTTCGAAAAAAAAAGAAAAAATACTATACCGTCGGTTATTAGTTTGGACCGGTTGTATCGGTGCGCTATCATTGGTTATTTCAGTTTCGGTGAATTGGTGTTTGCTCATGCTTCTCATAACTGTCGTTTCTTTGATTGCAGATTGGTTATAACATAGGCAAGACCAAGAAACACGCTTGGAGTAATAAACAATAAATAAAAGCCAATCGAAGAAACTCAAGTTTTGCTATGCGATTAAAGACAGCATGATTTCAAACTCAAGTTTAGCAGTTTTTGACGGGTTTTTTTGTGCGTTACGCAATTTTTGTTTGGGATTTCTAGCAACAACTCTTCATTCATTTATACTTTGTATGTAGACTAACATGTGTTGCTTTATATGTGTAGTTAATGTTTCAGATCTAGAATGTCACCTGCCTATGATTTGCTAATTTAGCCGAACAGGAGAGCCAGGGTTGACTCGAGGTAAAGTAAACAAGTTTCTTTTATACTTTTATTTAGTATTAGTTTGTTCAATAGTCTATAAAATCTATTAGGGGAAAAACAGGTTGGTTTCTTAGTATGTTTTTCTTTTTGGCTTATATGGAAAATTTGTGAACATTTTTATAGGATTTGGTATTGGCTGGTGTTACTTTTCGCTTGGGAATATTATTTGTTTTAGGATTTTCCACATCAAATTTATAGTTTTTTTAGAGACGTGGAGAGATAGATGTCGATAGGATCGTGTTGGTGTTACCGCTTAGGCTTAGAGCATTTTTGATGTGTTGTTAGAAACACATGCGCCCCTTTTATCTCCTCTCTTTGTTGCTTTTTAACTTGATGAATGACTGCCAAAGTGTCTTTTTAACTTGAATCTTGCAGTAATAAAGCACACACCATATATGTTGAACTCTTATGAAGAATGTTGCAACATGTAAATTGGATAACTAATATAAATCTCGAGCATTAATATTTCTGAACAAATTTCTCTTCAATCTTTAATTTGGTTACTGTTTTCTAAAGCAAGGAACTAAATGATTGTTAATATGCATATGCCAAAATTGTGATACATTTTTTTCATTCCATACACATTGTAACCTTTTTGTCGAGTCATTCACCTATATATTAAAAATAGTATTAAATGAACAGTAAACAATATTTATTTAATGAATATATAGTAAGAGAATTAAATGAATACTAATATCACTAAAGAATAAGCTGGTATCGGGTATCGGTATCAAATTTATCAAACCGGGTATGTTTTCAGTACCGGTATTCATCAGTTTTTACCCTCAAATGCCGGTGCCGTACCAGTACCGGTACCGGTAACGAGCCGCCGTACCGTACCAGGTATATTCGGTATCGGTACCCACTTTTGGGGATTTGGGTAACGGTATTTTCCGTACCAGTTGGTACCGAGCTCATCAAATCATGTAGCAACGTAGCAATGCAAGTAATTGCACCGTTTAGATTACTTTTCATACACACAGTAAGTAAACTGTATTTCGTTTGGATGAAGTTTTATATACACAACAACTTATTTTGCTTTATTTTTTGTCTTTTTCTGTAATGAATGAATTGTAGCATGTAAAATTAACTTGGATATTTAGATTATTGATGAGCAAATCGTATCAAATCCTGTAATCAAACCGGTATCGTATCGGTACCAAATTTACTATACCAAATCATTTTCGGTACCAATTTGGTACCCACCTTTTGGCATTTTCAGAATCGTTACTTTCGGTTCGACACCAGTCTAACACCATACCTGTATTTATTGATTTTTACCTTCAAATACCATACCGTATTGTACTGAGCATTTTCGGTGCCGGTACCTAATTTCGATGATTTTCCGGATCGGTACTTTCGGTACCGTTACCGGTACCAAGCTCATCCATATTTTAACGTGTTAGCACTGTAATAACTGAACTGAAAACAACCGAATTTCCAATGTGTAGGACATGTGGGTTCTATTATTATATATTAGGTTATTTAAAATCGTTTTTTTAGAACGGAGTGACTATCCTTTTCACGACATTTTTATTTATGTTTTGATATTCGGTATCTGCTTGCCGTTACTGAAGCGCGTTTTGCAGTCATTGTGTCACCGCCGCAATGTAGGATGTGTGGGCCCTATTATTATATATTAGGTTATTTAAAATCGCTTTTTTAGGACGGAGTGACTATCCTTTTCACTACATTTTTATTTATGTTTTGATATTCGGTATCTGATTGCCGTTACTGACACGCGTTTTGCAGTCATTGGGTCCCCACCGCAACGCGCGGGCGGAAAATCAACTAGTTTCTTTTAAGACTAATGAACTACAAAATTTTACTTTTTGTATGAATTTCTAGAGTGTGAAACTTTGCTATATGATCATTCTACACTAATACGCATTTCTAGAGTATGAAACTTCACATTTTTCTTTTGTTGTTTGCAGGTGGATCCTAATACAATGAGGTTAACTTTACAAGTTGTAAGTGTTGAAGTTGACAATATACGAGCACTAAAGGTTCGTTTAATATACCATTATTTTTGTCTAATTTTTTATGATGTTTGGAATGTGAATAACCCATGCACAAATACGAGCTAAATTTGATAAACGCTATGACGGGGAGCCTAAAGTTGGTAGGCGTACTCCCCATGGGATTGTTTTGTTTAGAACATGTCTTAATTTTATTATTATTATTATTATTATTATTATTATTATTATTGTTATTATTATTATTATTATTATAAATTAATCGTTTTTAATTGGATGTTTTTATTTAGGTGAGATTGTATACTTTCATATGGGAAGGGGATGCAGCAGCAACTGAGCGACAAACGAGCTGAGATAAGACTCTCAAATCATAGACCCGTTATATGTTAGAAGTTGCAGCGTTTTCATTAAAAAAGTTACAACGGGCCATTTCCAGATGCAGAAATGGAAACTATTGCTCGACGTGTTTAAGATCCAAACAAGTCAGCGTTTTTTATATGTATTTGTATTAGAATTGTAGTTTCACTTTGTCATTAGACTTATGTAATATGTATATATTCAACTTGCTATTATGCACATTTAATTTTAGTTTCAATAAAGACAAACATTCAAAGTATTGTTATGTGTTAAACCGTGTGTTATTTATATTAGATAAGGATGTGAATGTTATTTTTTACCTATCATACGTGTTTTTAAGTTATTTTATTTATATTAAATTTAGTTTTATTTAAGTTTAATCAAAACTGAACAAATGCAAAGCATTTTCATTTGTGAAACCGCGTGTATACGCGGGCTCTAACCTAGTATAATATAATATATATGTATATGAAATTTAAGAAAAATAATAAAGAAAAACTAGAATTATTTACGTTTGTAGCAAAATTATAAAATCGGAAAAATGGAAAGCCTTGAAGTTTACTATGGATTTAAAGAATCACAAACGGAAAAATAGAGGCACTATTCCAAACTTAGCAGCTTCAAAAGATCGGTGGCGGTTAATCTTATTGATGTCGCCAATTGAAGAAATGAATTCAGTTCAGTTTGTTCTCGTGTGGTGTGATCAAGAACAAGTAGAAACGCAATTTAGATCTTGTTGGTGATTTGCAAAGATTTGGACTAGCCTTTGGATCGTGTTACCTCAATGTCCCAGCCATTTAGTGGTGATATTTTTCCAACCAATCAATGTAAAGTTTTATGAACATCTTACGTTGTGATCAGGTTTCTTTATGTTTTGAAAATGGATAATTGAAAAGGGTTTCTCGTTTTGCAAATGGATAGTCCTTTTTGCATGACTTAATAAATAAAGATTCTAACTTTTTTCTATTAATATAGGATTAACATAGCATTTGAAACTTTATTAATATTGATTGTGTTTAGCAACACGTTTTTACCATTCATCCCATCTCGTGTGTTGTTGTTTGATAGTTTATTTAGTTATTGCATTTTTTTATTTTTTTTGTTTAAAAGGCCTATTGTAAAGATGGAGTTTGAATACATTGTATTATCTAGTTATTATTAACATACCAAAATCAAGATTTTAGGAAACCAACAACAAAGGGTGGACAACACAGAGATGAAATAGTTGTAGAGACTGGGTGCGATTAAATGAGAAAGATTTTGAAATTTGAGAATCTCTAACACCTTTGATATGATTTTGATGACATGACAACTAACAAGTCACCGAAACCCTAGTTTTATCATAACACATTATGTTATAAATTTGTTACTGTTTAGTTGTTTGGAATATCGTGACAACTAAGGATTCCTGATACAAAGAAACTTAGTTGTGTTATCTATGAGGATAAAAAAAAGAAGATGCATTCCCGAGTTTTGTATTACTAAATCACCTTGAAACAATAAAGGTGATACAGCTGGAAGTGAGATCATTGTTGTTAAATAAGCACATTAGTTTCTCTACCACCTTGAAAAAACTTACTTTCTCAGGATGTTGTTTTCCCTCGTTTGATATGTCAAAATTCAGTTGTTGCCTAACCTCGAAGTTCTCAAGTTGCTAAACTATGCTTTAGAAGGACCATCGTGTGACATATAAGAGGGATAGTTTTGCCGGTTAAAGTTCTTGAAATCTCATAATGATATTCAACAATGGAATGATAACAGTACTAATTTTCCATGCCTTAAATGATTGATGTTGCCATGATGCTACTATCTTAAGGGTGTTCCAGATGAAGTAGGGGACATCCCCACTCTTGACACGATTGACGTTGATAAACGAAACCACTCTCTTGTCAGTTCTACTAAGAAAAATCAAGGAAAGCGACAAGCTATGGGAAATTATGAATTAAAGATTAATGTTATATGGGTTTTCACCTCAATAAGATGATTTATGGGTTTCCCGACATCACAAAACCATGTGAATATTCGGTATTATTTTTTGGAGTTTTTTTTTTGTCTTGAATGATGCACTCTATAGATGTTTGATTGATTATCTTCACTCGATATACCAGAAAGATATCTTAGAGCTTTCTTCTTTGGCTAACTAGGGAAAATAGAAGTCATCGTTATCAAATACATTTGATGGATTAATTTGGTATTTTATTTAACATCAAGCTATATATTTGAATACACGCTTTTGGGCCCTAAAATCATAAACGACCTATGTTTATTGAACCTACACCCTAATATAATTATCTTCACTCGATATACCAGAAAGATATCTTAAAGCTTTCTTCTTTGGCTAACTAGGGAAAATAGAAGTCATCGTTATCAAATACTTTTGATGGATTAATTTGGTATTTTATTTAACATCAAGCTATATATTTGAATACACGCTTTTGGGCCCTAAAATCATAAACGGCCTATGTTTATTGAACCTACACCCTAATATAATGTAAATACCCTCTTCGGTTTCCATTGATGGACGACCGGATGTGAGGGGCGGCCCTCCCTCAATCTTCTAGGCCCATGTTTCTAATTAAAAAAAGAGTTTTAGCTTATCTTAGATTTTTTTTTCAAGTTTGGGCCGAATGATGGAGCTTGATGGGAATATGGGATAGACTCAAGTGATGAATCACTACTAAACAAATGAGTATTATTGACACAAAATTAACGTATCTATCTATAATACTATATAAAGCAAATCTGATGGACAAGATTGTAATTTTACCATGCTTACTAGTTACGAAGCACCATGTACAAGGACGTGTAAGCTGTTTTAGAGGGGTTAAATCTGTATGTCACCTAAAGTTTTAAGACGCCAAAGGGGTATAATCGATAATTTGGAATCCATAAGCTTAATTCCCGGAGAGAGAAATGGCGGTTCTATTCCCTTAACTTAACTTCCACCGTCATTTGGAAACTTAAAAGCAACAAACCTATTGATTCCCTTTCTTCCTTCAGTTTCAGCATAAATCGAAGGGTGTAAATCAAGGAGTCTCGCATTCCCCATTATCTTTTGGCTTATCTGACTCTTGCTTCACCATCATCTTCAATCGTTGGTTTACACGGCTGATGGATTTTAGGCGACGACGATGAACACCAGGCGGCTATGGTGGGTCGATTTAGTTTACGCCAAACCTCGGTCATGCCTTTTTGTTGGTTCCATACGACGGTGTTAAGGTAATGCGATTTTGTATATTAGATACGCAATAATTATTTAAGGAAACTAGTTTTTTTACGTCGCGCATTGCGGCGAAACCGAGTAAATAATAATGTAAAACAAACATGATTTAAAAATAAAGCATGTTGTTTAGAAAGCTAAACCATTAGTACAAATAAATACTTTATTTTGAGTACAACTTTGTTTTTAATAAAACTTATAACAGAATGTCAGGGGAAAAATAAGCACAACTACGTACTTAAGTTATTAGAAAAAAGTAATAATGTAAATTATTAAAGAAGTATCAAATTAATCGACAAATTAATATATGTTTTAGAAAAAGAAAAAAAACAATTATTAAAAATGGTAAAGGAAATATATATTTTTTTAAAAAGGGAAAAATTAAAAATATTTTACTAAAAGTAAATATACTAATAAACTAATATAATGTATTAAATAATAAAATAATAAAAAACTATATATTATTATAAAAATAAAGTTACTATTCATCAACCCTCAACCATCCTCAATAATATATAATATGTGATTTGATTATATAAAATACCTCACAAAATTTTGTCCCTTCACATATACTTATAAATGCATCAAAGCCCACACATTAGACCATGGGTATGGTATGGTGGGGCGGGGGTTTGGGGTTTGGGGTATGGGTTGACACGTGGATTATGGGGCACTCAATACACAAACTCAAGTTCATAGGGGTATGGTGGGCTTGGCTGGGGTGGCGTGGCCAAGCCACATCATTTTTTTTAATATATATATAAACCATTAAAAACTACATAAACATACATAATAATTAAAAAAACCATAGTATCAAAATAAAAAACAATCATTCTTCGTCGTCTTCGTCGGTTTCGAACCCATGAATCGTTGAAACATGATCCACAAAATCAGATCGAAGGTTGTGATGTATATCCTTGACTTGATCAAAAATTCATTTGTTGATTTATCTTCGTCTGTAACTGTTACGTTATCTGGTTGGGGGTCATCGTCGTCATAGTATGTAACGACCGCTCTACCTTCATCCTGTCGCAACCCCTGTCCCTTAATTACCCGGGAACGGGCGGCCGCGAGACCAGATTTAGTGGTATCGGTGTTTAATACTTTGGCAGCGGAAATTACATCAGGACCGTAGTTAGGAAATATTTTATTAGAGTAAAACACCACATTTTATATAAATAAACACATTGGGATAAAACCCAAGTTTTTATTACAAACGGATTTGTAGGGGTAAACCCTAATTTATTGAAATAAAACATCTTCTTTATTTAGGTAACTTTTATAGCCACTTTTCCAAGCCTCCAGTGCTGTCCAGTTGGCTTTCATATTTTGTTACCTGAAACACGTTTAAAAACATTTTGTCAGTGGGAAATACTGGTGAGTGAATCCAAGTTTAAGCAAGAAGAGTTTTATCCTTTAACAGTATTGAGAGCGATTACAATGTTTATTTCTACACAATTCCTCATTCAGTACTGTCAATCCTGACTAGTAGGTCATATTACACATTGGCTAACTCTTTGTCCAATGGTAACGTGTTCCACATTTTGTATACAAAACCCCAACATACCGGCAGTAATTGAAGAACTACAAAGACTCAATCACTGCTAATCACATTTGTAAATTATTTAAGGTTTTATAAAAACAATTTACAAAAAGGAGATTACTCACATTGTTGTCTTAGGGTTTTCCTTTAAGATTTCCTGGTGATTATCTATTAATACACAAATGCACACGCGTTAGTATAATAACCCAATATTTACATTAGTAATACCCTCCCCGAGACGGCATTCCAACGACTACGTCGGGTAGAACCACGACAGCCGTTACGGAACTTTGGATCAATCGGACAGCGTATCTAATACGTAACTGGGGGTTATGATACTTACAACGAGGCAGAACTTCGTTATTTAGGGGGTATAATGCCCGAAAATTATTATTGCTATGCAGAATTTCGAGAGAGAAAAGAGTTGTGAGTAGTTTGGGACTGAAGCCGATTGCATCTATTTATAGTGCTGAATTCGGACTTCCTCGCGGCCCGCGTAAGCCGAAGGATGATCCTTCGCGGCCCGCGACGTAGGGTTGTAGGGCCTAGCTTTGCTTATTCGGACAACTAGGTTCGACACGGTTGACGGCACGTGGCAGACTGGGGGCTCGCCCTGGTGACTGGCTGTCACGCCCCGCGTGCGACCCCAAATCTTTGTTTTTATTTTATTTTTAAATATATATATATGGCATTTTGGGCTCGGTTTTCGCATATGGGGTATATTTTAAGACATATAGGGGCATTTTAAATATATTAGGGGTGTCAAAAATATTTTGGAGGGTTGTTATATCCTCCCCACCTTGTTTTAGAACTCGTCCTCGAGGTCTACTGGAACAGGTGCGGGTATTTCCTTTGCATCTCTGATTCAAGCTCCCAAGTGTATTATGGTCCTCTTTTGGAGTCCCATTTTACTTTGACCAGAACTAGTCTCTTGTGTTTGAGATTCTTGACTTTCCTGTCTTCAATTTGTAGAGGTCGTTCCACAAATTTTAACTGTTCATTTACCTCTATATCCTTAAGAGGCACTACGAGTGATTCATCAGCTAAGCATTTCTTGAGATTAGATACATGAAATACATCATGTATTCCTGCCATTTCCTCTGGCAGTTGCAGCTGATAGGCTACAGGTCCTATTCTTCTAATAATTTCAAAAGGTCCAACATACCTGGGGCTTAGCTTTCCCCTTTTGATGAATCTTACCATTCCTTTCCAAGGAGAAACTCTCAATAACACTTTGTCACCTACTTGAAATTCCAATGGCTTTCATCTGTTATCTGCATAACTCTTCTGTCGATCACGTGCTGCTTTCAGTCGTTCCTTGACTTGAATGATTTTGTTAGTTGTTTCTTGCACTATCTCAGGTCCGGATAGTTGCTTTTCTCCAATTTCTGCCTAACTGACTGGAGTTCGGCACTTTCGTCCGTAAAGTGCTTCGAATGGTGCAGCATTGATACTTTTATGATAACTGTTATTATAAGAAAATTCTATCAATGGTAAGTGATCGTCCCAATTACCTCCGAAATCAATTACGCAAGCTCTAAGCATGTCTTCCATTGTTTGAATTGTTCTTTCGCTTTGTCCGTCCGTTTGAGGATGATAAGTTGTGCTTTAGATTTAGCTTGGTTCCCATTGCTTTTTGGAAACTTGTCCAAAAATGAGAGGTAAAACGGCTATCCCTATCAGAAATAATTGATAAAGGAATTCCATGTAATGAAACTATTTCATTTACATACAACTTAGCTAATTGTTCCGTACTGAAAGTTTCCTTCATAGGTAAGAAATGAGCTGACTTAGTTAGCCTGTCTACAATCACCCAGATTGTATCATTTCATTTTCTTGTTTTGGGTAACTTAGTAACAAAATCCATTGTTATCAATTCCCATTTCCAAACTAGCATTTCTAATTGTTGCAATAAACCTGAGGGTTTCTGATGTTCAGCTTTAACTTGTGAACAGGTTAGACATTTTGCAACATATGCTGCTATATCCTTTTTCATTTCTATCCACCAGAAATTCTTTCTTAAGTCTTGATACATCTTATCACTTCCAGGATGCATCGTATACTTAGATTTATGGGCTTCTTCTAATATACGGTGGCGTAGGTTTCCTAATTTGGGTATCCACATTCTTTCTTTTTGGAATCTCTAAATTCCATCCGTTCCTTGTTCTAGTTCCTTAATCATCCCTTTCAACTTTTCAGTATCATCCTTGATTACTGATTCTTGTGCGTTTCTAATCTGTTCATTTAAATCTACTTGCAGGTTTAACTTAAGTGAACGCACTCTTTTTGTTTTTTCGTGATATTTTCGACTTAAAGCATCGGCTACTACGTTTGCCTTTCCTGCATGGTACTGGATATTACAATCATAATCACTAAGTATCTCCATCCAGCGTCTTTGTCTCATATTCAGCTCCTTTTGTCCGAAGACATACCTTAAACTCTTATGATCAGTGAAAATGGTAAACTTACTACCATAAAGGTAATGTCTCCAAATTTTAAGGGAAAAATTATAGCTCCAAATTCTAAATCATGGGTTGAATAATTCTCTTCATGATTCTTAAGTTGTCTAGATGCATAAGCTATAACCTTTTAACGTTGCATCAACACACATCCATAACCTAACTTAGAAGCATCACAATAAATTACAAAATCTTCAGTTCCTTCTGGTAATGCTAGTATGGGTGCATTGGTCAATCTTTGCTTAAGAATTCTAAAAGCTTCTTCTTGTTTTGGTCCCCATTCAAACTTGACAGATTTACAGGTTAGCTTAGTTAAGGGTATGACTTTTCTAGAAAAATCTCGAATAAATCTCCTATAATAACCGGCCAATCCTAAGAAACTTCTAACCTCGGTTGGTGACTCAGGGGTTTTCCATTTGGTAATCGCCTCAATCTTGGTGGGATCCACATGAATTCCTTCATGATTGACTAAATGCCCAAGAAAATGTAAATGTTCTAACCAAAACTCACACTTCGAAAACTTAGCATAAAGCTTCTCTTTCCTTAATAGACTTAGAAGTGCGTGCAGATGCGTTGCATGTTCCTCTTTATTCTTAGAGTAGATGAGAATATCATCTATAAAGACAATTATGAATTTATCCAAATATGGTTTACATATTTGGTTCATCATGTCCATAAATGCAGCTGGGGCATGTAACATCCCAAAAATATAAAACTTTATATTTTCATTATAAAGCATTAATCAAACCAGAATCAACTAACTAGGAATTTATAACCCAGTTAGTTACGAGTCTTGAAGTGACATATAATAAGGTTAAAACACCTAAACTTTAAGTTAAACAAAAGTTGAGGGACCAAATTAGCAAAAACTGAAACATGAAAGTTTAATTAGTAAATAAAACACCAAACACACACATGAGTGTGTGTTTGGATCGTACAGAAGAAAGGGGCGACCAGGGGGTTTCTTTCAAACCCTAATTTTCACAAAAAAACTCACAAATTGGAGGCCTAAATCAAGTCTAATCAAAATCTGAATACATATTATTGATCACCTCGATGAAGGGATCGTAAGGTATGTGAAATTTTGATATTTGCTTCCACTTCAAACTTTAGATGAACTCATGAGTTTTGAATTTGAACCTGCATGATGGTTGTATTGTTGAAATTAGAAGTGATATGATGTCTAGGGATAAACCCTAGATGATATCTTGTAAAAACCTTGCATCATACTTGTAGGGTTTATAATCACCATTGTAGGTGATCAATGGGTATGTAGAAATTAGATGAACACTAGGATCATAATGCTTGTTCTAGTGAAATCTGAATTTATGAAGTAATTTCTGGAATATTGATGTTAAAATTATGTGTTGATGTGCCTAATTGAAGTTGATAGCAATGGAAATAACAAGACATGAACTTAGTATTGATTATGTAAAATCTGAACCGTTAGGTGTTTGATAAAACGCCTAAATGAGGATTAAAATATTAAAGATTGGACAAAAACGCAGATTCGAATATCATAATGGATTATGCGTTAACGATTATAAAAGAGTTCTAAAATTAGTTGTGAATGGAACTCTTTAGGTAAAGAATCCGGATAGTCAAGCGGACAAGCCGGAGGTGATACTCGTTTGAAGGGAGTGCTCTAAAGGTACGCGACCTATGGTTTCGTTACATTACATTTATTTACTTATTTTAGCTTCTCATATTGAAATTTGGCGAAAGAGGTAACCCGTTAAGTCACGGAACTGACGAAGCTCACTAGGCAAACAAAACGGGTCAAAACAGTTGTTAAAATAGAGTTTGGTATGTCTTGAAATGGTGGTCTCCATTCGACATCCAAACGGGTCAAATAAAGTAGAGTTGTAAATTTTGAAGTGAATGACCATCACTTGTGATTGGTTATGAACAAAGCGTAAGTCGTGAAGCGAACACGCTAAACTTGTTGCATAAATAAACCCTTGTAAAGGGATTAAAGATTTGAAATTTATGCTTATCAAAGGGTTATAAAGAGCATGTTTAAATCCTTGAAAACAAGCATGATGATTACTGCGTAAGTAACCCTCAGGAGGGGAGCGAAACGCCATAGTCGGTAAACCCGGGAATGGGTAAAAATGGCCTAAAACATGTGATGACAACAATACAAGTTGTAGAACTTGTAAACAAACGGGTCGAATAAACAAAGAGCCGAATTATAAGCCAATTGTTCATAAACCGAATTTTTATGTGATTTGTGTTGACAAACGCGTCGGTAATTTTATTACGGACGCATAGGAAAAAGAATCGGTTAAAACGGACGCTCGAGTCAAAAGTTATGATAGTTTAAAAAATTTAGATATGAAAATGGTGATGCTGGGCTGATATACAGCACCAGCTAACGAACCTACTGTCCAAAAAGTGGCCTCGCGCCACGCCACGACGAAACACCAACATCGTCGCGCGACGCGACGGCGGTGGCGGGCCGCGACGGCTTGGCCAGCCTCCATCGCGCGGCGCGACCGCCCCAATTCGTTGGAATTTTTGTTCGTTTCTCATTTGTTTAATCATGGAACTTGTTTATACTTGATTTTAAGGTGTCAAAACTAATTGTTTTTACATGGTTTTAACCATAGGTGACGATGGACTTAATCCAGACGGCGATCAAGCATGATTACCAGAACCGAACACAATCTTTTGAAGCTTCTGCGATTACTTAAATATGTTTAAAACAATGTCTATGTAGTTAACACTTAAATACTTGTTTTGGGGTAGTTAAACTAGTAGTACTTATCTAAATGTTAACTTGATGAAAATTTCCTTATGTTTGATATGTAAATCAAAGTTTTGGTTTACAAATGCTTAGTTTATGTTAAATTATTATAAAAATGAGTGGAGTGTTACAGGCATTGGTTAGACCAAATGGCATGACAGTAAATTCATAATGGCCATACCTTTAATTGATGATATCCTGATCGTAAGTCGATTTTAGAGAAAAATCGAGCTCCTTGCAACTGATCAAGCAAATCATCGATTCTTGGTAATGGGTACCGATTTTTAATCGTGACTTTGTTCAATTCACGGTAATCAATGCACATACGTAATGACCCGTCCTTTTTCTTGACGAATAAGATCGGTGCTCCCCATGGCGATGAGCTTGGCTGTATGAATCCTTTCTCCAACAATTCGTCTAGCTGTTTCTTCAGTTCCTGCATTTCTACGGGTGCTAAACGGTAAGGTGCTTTGGCAATTGGTGTTGTTCCTGGTAGCAAGTGGATTCTGAATTCAACTTCTCTGTCTGGCGGTAGCCCTGGTAATTCTTCTGGAAATATATCTGAAAATTGGGATACTACGGGAATATCCTTTAGTTCTTTTCCTTTAGTATTAATGATTATAGAAATCAAATATACTAATGATCCTTTTCTAGCATAACTTGCTGTTTCATCACAGAGATAAATTTTGTGGATCTAGAGGGCTTATCTCCTTTAATTGTGATCTTTTCACCCCTTGGTGAATTTACTTGGACTGACTTTTGATCACATAAAATACTGGCTTTATTGGCTATTAACCAATCCATTCCTAACACAACATCAAATCCTGCCAGATTCATTGGGTAAATGTTTGCAATAAATTTTTGATTTAAAAATTCTATTCTTGCTCCCTGCAAGATTTCAAAGATCTTAATGGTTTCCCCGTTGGCTGTTTCTACGAGACATTCTTGTGGGAGTTTAGTTAATGGTCGATTGAGAAGTTTGCAAAATGAAGTATTAATAAAACTTTGGTTTGCACCAGAGTCAAATAATACTTTAGCAAAAACATCATTAACTAAAAACGTACAGGCGATTACGTCCGGAATCATCTTGGCTTCTTCTGCAGTCAGAACAAATGCTCTAGCATTTTTAGTAGTCTTGTTGTTCGGAGCTGGAGTTAGTTTTGGACAGTTTGGCTTGATATGACCTTGTTCTCCACAGTTGTAGCATATCCTATTGTTAGGTTTCTTCCTGCAGTCTTCTTCCATGTGTCCAGATATTTTGCAGAAGTTACAGTATATGGAGCATTTTCCAGAATGCGTCCTTTTGCAATACTTGCAATAGGGTGTAGAAGTAGAACCTATATTTTTCCCACGGTTGGAATTTCCAGAACGGAATTCTTGGGTAAGATTTTGAGCTAGGTATCTCCTCTAGTCCTCTTCTCGTGTACGCACTAATTCATCAGTCAAGGTGTTTTCTAGTTCTACAGCTTCTTCTATAGTTTGAGGTCTAGCCGCCTTGACTACATGCCTAATTTCACTGATTAATCCCCAGATGTAACGGGAGATTAATACTGGTTCAGGTGATGCAAGGGTTGGCACTATTCTAGCGTACTCAAAGAATAAAGTAGTGTATCCCTTACTATCCACTCCAGTCATCCTAAGGTTTAGGAACTTATTTGCTATCTGTTCCTTTTCATTGGGAGGGCAGAATTTCCTTTCTACCATATTCTTAAATTCCTTCCATTCCATATTGAAAACCCTGTCACTTCCCCTAGACTGGAGGATAGTGTTCCACCATTCTAAGGCTGAGTTCTTAAACAGATTGGAGGCAAACATTATCTTAATTTCTTCTGCGCACTTGCTTATTTTTAAGACTGCCTCAGTCTTTTCTATCCAGCGTAGGACTGCAATGGCCTCTTCATTGCCCGAGAATTCTATTGGTTTACAAGACCAGAATTCCTTATAAGAACAACCGTAAGACATGGTTCTTCTTCTTTTGGGAATGGGCACTTGAAGTATGGGTCCATTGTGCACGCTGTGACTGGGTTCTGTATGGGTTCGTTTACTTCCATTACCACTTTTATCATTATTTTCTGCATCCCTAACATTTTGGATAATAGCTGGCATGGCATCTCTAATTCCTTGGGTTACAAGGTGTCGAATTTCACTATTATTCATTTGATTTTCATTATTCTGGTTTTCTGGATTTGCTGCATCGGCTATCTGGATTTTAAACAATTGCCAAGTATTAATATCATAGGACAATATCTAATTCAAACAATCATACGGCAAGCATGTTGATCAAAACCGTCGAGCATTGCGACTTACTCCATTTTATAATATGCATCTATAATTATGGGTGGAGATACAATAGGAAGTTTATTTGGCTAAGAAGGCTAGGAAGTGATCTTGACCATCCATTTAGTTAATCAAGGGCTAAGATTAAATGATGGAAATTGAAGGGAAGAAAAGAGTTGCGTGAGTTTGTTTAGGGGCATTCTAGTCAATCCAAGGCAATAGTTTCTATCTCCTCCAATTCCCCCCCATTTTTTAAACGTTAATAACTCTTTCATACGAAATTATTTTTTTATAAAAATTGCACCAAAAAAACGAGCTTTTTTTTTATCTTTTAAACGAGTATACTATTGCTATATTTTCGGAAAAAAAAATTTTAAAGCCCGGTTGCGTAAAACGCAATGGAAAAAACCCAGTTGCGTAAAACGCAATGGAAAAAAACCTAAAAATGACATTTTTCTAAAACGCAATGCACCAAAAACACAAAGAAATGTCTTATTTGTAAAACGCAATGGCCAGAAAACACAAAGAAATGTGTTATTTCTAAAACGCAATAGCCTAAAAACTCAAAAGAAAGTGTAGTTTCTAAAACGCAATGGACTGAAAACACATAAAAATGTGTTTTACCTAAAACGCAATGCACCAAAAACACAAACACATGTCTTATTTCTAAAACGCAATGGCCAGAAAACACTTAAAATGTCTGTTTTCTAAAACGCAATGGACTGAAAACACATAAAAATGTGTTTTACCTAAAACGCAATGCACAAAAAACACAAGGAAATGTCTTATTTATCAAACGCAATGGCTAGAAAACATTTAAAAATGTCTCATTTCTAAAACGCAATGGCCTAAAAAAACAAAAGAAAGTGTTCTCTGTAAAACGCAATGGACTAAAAACACCTAAAAATGTGTTTTACCTAAAACGCAATGACTAAAAACACTTCAAAAATGTGTTTTTATAAAACGCAATGGCATAAAAACACCAAAGAAAGTGTTCTATCTAAAACGCATTGAACCAGGACAATAGTTGTCTGTGAATTGTCTGAACCAAGAATGCAGTTCTAAAACGCAATGGCATAAAACTGCCTACGAATGCAGTTTTCCAGAGACAAATTTATAGAAAATTAATTTTTCTCATGCATTTTTATTAAAGCAATTAATTTTTCTCATGCTCAACCCCAGCCAGGGGCTCTGCCCCTTGGACCCCTCCAGGGGCTGTGTTAGAATCTGAGTTTGGTTTTGATTGTGTTTTACGTTTGAATTAAGATGAACAATGAATAAGTAGTGCAGCGGAATATAATGGAAGCAAACTTTGCACACAATCAAATGAGAGAATTGCTTTTAACATACAAGTTTAACATTGAACCGAATGCTTGAATTTATTACAAGATTCAATTACAATTGCAAGTATGTAACAAACTCCCCCTCAGCCTGAGCTCACAGTGATTTGTTCGTGCAGGAGAAAGATGGTGAAGAGCTAATAAAACAGTATAGAGCATTGTTCTATTTATAGGCACGAGCAAACCACTGAAGCATCTAAGCTGACGTCACCATGAAAATGACATCTAACCTCCTAACAAACTCTAACATCTGATCTATACAACCTCTGCTGTGCTAACTACTGTTATTATAATTCATTACATAAAGACATCTAAACTATTGCTGCATCCTTCCACTGATGTGAACCCAGCAGTACTTGTCATGATCAGCAGAGCTTGACCCATAGCAGTAGATTGAATAGCAGGGATTTCAGTCTTCATCAGTCTTTGATCAGCAGTTGTAGGTCAGCAGTTTGTATGATCAGTAGATAGGAGGTCAGCAGATGTTGAAACCACTTTCAAGGGGAGAGACTTGTATACATAACATCTGCTTATTCTGGATCCACTGCTCTGATCCAGTTTTGGCTTTAATTATCTATTCCTTTGGTAGGGTTCAATCCCAACAATCTCCCCCTGGAACAGATAATGCCAAAACACTTCATTATTTGTAGATCTTTATTGCCTCATCAGCAGTTCCCTTATTTGCCCTTTGAGTTGTAACTCAAAGGCTAAGGCATCTGTGTCATCATCATCCCTGCACAGTGGAAGATCAAGGAGATCCTGCAAATCTTCAAGACGTAGGCCAAGTACTTGTTCCCTTGTTATTTTCTTCACTTCTCCACTAGACTTGAACATTGTCAGTACATGGGTCTGTTTGTCAGTTTTCTATTTTAGTACTTTTGAGTCTGGTGGGTTTCTTGAGAGATTTTTATTAGATGAGGTGTTTGGTGAAGCTGGCCTATTGATGACTGACTGAGCAGTACTTGCAGTTTGATCTAATCCAAGAGTTTCTACAATCATTTTCTTTATTCCTTCTTTTACAAGGTCATCACCTTCCATTAGCTCTTGGATAGTCTCAGCACCCAACTGTTTTAAAGATGGCTGCACCAGCTGGAGTAGTGGATCTCCTGATTTGCAGCTTTGAGGGTCTTTTTGAAACCTCTACTTCGGGATAGTCAGGCTTTTGTGGAGCATTAGGATCTGTCTTTCTTAATTTCTCCAAACTTTTGTAGGTAGCCCTGACTTTCTCTTCTTTCCATCTCAACAGTTGATTCAAGGAGCCATAATCAGCAGCAACTAATTCCTCTTTCATTCTCCTCAGCTCTACCTTTTTATCAGGTACATTCTTTTTGTATTTCGCCCAATCTGGAGGAGTGTGTTTGACCTTCTTATTTATCATTTCTTGAATCCTGGCTGCTTCTTTTTCAAGCTCAGGAATGGTCCACTCCTTGTACATATGCTTTTCTCCCTTGTACTTCTTGGTTGCCATGATGCTTTCAATGTAGTCTTTTCTCAGAGTTTCATCTGCTCTCTCTGAGATTTGCTGACAAACATTTTTTACAAATTGTTCCAAGGATCTGACTTGTGTGAGCAAGTATTGATAGTTCTGCTGAATTTCTCTATCAGATTTCCCTTGTGTGTTTCTTTTTGAGATATCCTCTGCTTGCTGAGCCTTGATTTTCAAATATTCTTCAATATTGTTAGGCCTGGGATATCCTTCAACTGATGGCAAACTCCTTTTAGCAGGGTCATCCTCATAATAAAAAGAGTTGATTTCTTCTCTGACTGCTATAAGTTCAAGAGGGAATTGAACACCTGTATGAGGTAATGGCTTTTGAATTTGAGCTGATGAGAGAGGAACAGGGTTTGGTATAGTAACAAGTGTTTGAGATTTTGAAGATGTTGGTGGTGGTGAAATGTCATCATCTTTCAGGATTAGCCTTCTCCTTTTTGGTTGAGGAGAGGCTGATGATGTTTTGGGTGGATCAGTGGTGGTAGTTTGAGTGGCAATGATTTGTGATTGACTAACAGATGCTGAAACAACTGGTGTTTCAACCACTGTTGTCATTACAGCAGATGTTGTAACATTTGGTGTCTTCTGCTTTTTGGCAGGAGGTGATGGTGGTGAGATTGTTTTTAGTGGTGATGGTGGTGGTAGTAAGGCAGTGGTTGTGGTGTGTGTTGAAGTGATAGCAGATGTTGAAACTACTAGAGTATCAGCAGTTGTTGATACAACAGGAGTTACAACAGTTGTTTGAGTGGAGGTTTGATGTTGGGGGCTTTTGGACGGTGGTTTTGGAGTATGCTTTGTGAGTCTGGATGGTATGGATTTGGGTTCCCTCACTTTTCTAGTGGGATTCTTTCTTTTTAGCTTAGGATTTTTAACATCCTTTGGCTCAGAACAATCCTGCACATTCAGCTCCATATAAGCTCTTTTCTCCTCATTCCACCTTGACATATCCTTTGCCGCTTTGTCCCTTTTTACACTTGCTACAGCTTCATCAAGTGCATTTTGGGTAACATCAACCTTTTTGCTACCATCTGGCAAGGGGATCTTCTTGGTCATATTATCCTTTTCTGGTTCTATGTAGAGACCATCATCTATCCCCTTCTTCTTCTTCCATTCTTTAATTTTCTCCCCCTTTTTGGCATTATCTGGAGGAGGTTGATTAATGAAGAGAATAGTTGGAGGAGCAGTGCCAGTGGTTTTCAATATGTGGGCCTTGATAGCCTTAATGTCTGCTTGTGTGTTCTTGAACCTAGACTCCATTATGTTTCTCAGCTCTTGTACATGTTTTGCATCTTGCTGATCAGCCATTTGTTTTTGTTGTTGGAGAAAAGGTTGAAATAGGTTCCATATCTCATCTGCAGCAGGTGCTTGTGGTGGAGCAGGTGCTTGAGGTGGAACCACAGTGGATTGCACCTTTTGTACCGTCAACAACTGTTGTAGCATTTCTTTGATTTCAGCAACAAAGGTATCCAGTTTTTCAACTAGTTCCGTCAATTCCAGGTACTTTAAACCATCACCCAATTTAATGGGATCATCTGATTTCCCACTATCAGTGGTTGTAACAGGGGTTGATGTAGGGAGTGTACTCCAAACATTAACCACTGATGCCCCTTTTTCTTGGTACTGGGGTCTTCTTCCTTCAACACTTGATAGCCTTTTGATTGTACCAGAGGGTAAAACAAACTCACTGGTGGATATCAGAGGTGCTATGGAAGGAATTGCCTCCAAGGAAGTCTTATTGATGTAACCACTGTCCAGATGTAAACCAGTGGGTTCAACACTTGTAGTGGCTGCTTCACTTGGACTACCACCAAGAGAATCTGGAGGAGGTTGATCAATGAAGAGAATAGTTGGAGGAGCAGTGCCAGTGGTTTTCAATATGTGGGCCTTGATAGCCTTAATGTCTGCTTGTGTGTTCTTGAACCTAGACTCCATTGTGTTTCTCAGCTCTTGTACATGTTTTGCATGTTGCTGATCAGCCATTTGTTTTTGTTGTTGGAGAAAAGGTTGAAATAGGTTCCATATCTCATCTGCAGCAGGTGCTTGTGGTGGAGCAGGTGCTTGAGGTGGAACCACAGTGGATTGCACCTTTTGTACTGTCAACAACTGTTGTAGCATTTCTTTGATTTCTGCAACAGAGGTATCCAGTTTTTCAACTAGTTCCGTCAATTCCAGGTACTTTAAACCATCACCCAATTTAATGGGATCATCTGATTTCCCACTATCAGTGGTTGTAACAGGGGTTGATGTAGGGAGTGTACTCCAAACATTAACCACTGATGCCCCTTTTTCTTAGTACTGGGGTCTTCTTCCTTCAACACTTGATAGCCTTTTGATTGTACCAGAGGGTAAAACAAACTCACTGGTGGATATCAGAGGTGCTATGGAAGGAATTGCCTCCAAGGAAGTCTTATTGATGTAACCACTGTCCAGATGTAAACCGGTGGGTTCAACACTTGTAGTGGCTGCTTCACTTGGACTACCACCAAGAGTTACTTGTAACTCAAGGGGTGTAACCTCCTCTGGTCTTGTTGGTGGGTTATCTAGGATTGATACATCAGACCCAGTCATTTATTGAAGTATATTCTCATTGATAGGTGATTGAGAAGGACTGGTTTGTGCCTGGTTCAAATCAATAGCATCCAACAAAAGTTTAGTTGGTGGGGGAATTGTGGAGGTGAGGTTGGGTGTAGAAAGAGAATTGGCCCCAGGCATTGGGTTGTGGATGATGGAAGCAAGTGATTCCAGAGCATCATATTGTGGTAACCCTATATGTACAACCTGTTCTTTTTGAGAAGAAACAGGAGGAGTTTCGGTTATGGGTTGAGATATTTGTACCAACTGCTGTGAGGAAGTAGCAGCAGTGGTTTCTTGTGACTTTTGTGTTGTCACTGGCAGTTGCTCTGGTATCTCATCTTCCAGAGTTGCCTTTTTGATGGGTTTGGGGGGTTTTTGAGTTTTCTTTTATGTTGGCTTTTTGTTGATTTTAGGTGTGGGCTTCAAAGCAGTTATTTTGCTACTTTGATCACCTTGAGCAGTGGGCTCAGCAGCAGATACCTGAGGAGTGGTAGCTGCTAAATTCTGCTCAGGCACCTCTGCTTGTGTTTTGCAAGGTGTTGACATTCTTGTAAAAGTTTCAGCAGTTAAGATGTGCATTTGAAATGAGTCACCTTGTTTTATTACAGAAGTATCATCCTTACCAAGTTTCTTTTCAAAATAATAACTTAGAAATCTTGGAAATAGTAAGAATGACTTTGTTTCAACATTTTTAACCAGATCATTAAAGATTTCCTGGGAATAATTAAAATTTTCTTCTTGAAGAATAGCATATCCCAGAATTTGAATCTTTAATGGTATTTCATTAAAAGCAGTGGTTTTGTTTGAAACACACATTAGGAGGGTATGAAATAAAAATCTTGTTGCAGGAGGGAAGAAACCTTTTTGTAAGGTATCCCTCTTCATCATTGTGTCTGCATACCCTCTCTCAAGAAAGTCAATTTTTAACTCGTTTTTAGGGAAGAATGTTTTACCTTGTTGATCATCGAGCTGAAAGACTTCCGAGATGAATTGTGGTGTGATTTTGACAGCTTTACCCTTTAGAGAGGAGTTTATGGCTATTACAGCTTCTCCTTGTTTACCAAGGGTTGCATTCTTCCAAAACTGTCTTTGGGTCGCCAAGTAAATTGGTGCATCTGCTGTTAACAAAGTTTTGTACTTTGATGCAGACATGATATCAATGATGGAGTCGAAAGCATCGGTGGTGCCGGGTTTTGTGAGAAGACCCAGAAGGTTGTGAGAAGGTTTGTGTGGAATTTCGGTGGGTTTAGCCTTTTGAGAGGCCTCTTTGGAAGATGATTTTGAGGTGGATTTTGCGGAGGATTTCGATTTAGTTATTTTGGAGAAGACGATCGAAGAAAATTGTGAAGGAATTTGAGGAAATGTGATGAAAACTGCTTTGAGAAGAGAATTTTTATGAATTCAATTCGACAGTAAAACCCTGTTTGGGGTTTGAAAAGGGGTTTTATGGAGAAAAAGTGAATGCTGACGTGGCAGCGGTTACAAAAGGTCTGACCACTATGTACTGTCCATGTGCCATCCCCTGATGAAATGAAGGACAATACTTTTATGAAAACTACTGATGAAGGCAGTGGTTGCAACGATAACAGATGGAAACAGTGGATGATTTTTACTATCAGTAGATAGCATATCAGTGGATAAAACACTGATTTTGAACAACAGTGCTTATCAAAGAAAATAAGAGAGCAGGGGATGACTTTCAGTAGTGGACAAACTTTTAAGGAGAATCGACTTTTGAACAAATCAGTGGTTATGGCAGACTTTTAAGGATTTAATGAAAAATTCATTTTTAGCTATTTTTAAGGGTGGATTTTTGATTTTCTGAAATCATTTTAATGCTTTTATTCATAGAAAAACAGGATTTTGCCTGTTATTCCATGTTTAGCATGCCAATCCTAGAGATCAATCTTTCAAAGGTGGATGTGTCTAATGCTTTGGTTAGCACATTTGCCAGCTGATCCTTAGTTGGAACATGGTGCAGAGAAATCAAACCTTTTTCATAGCAATCCCTCACAAAGTGATGTCTGATGTCAATGTGCTTGGTGGTTGAATGAGAAACTGGATTTTTGATGATATTTTCTGCTGCCTGACTGTCCAACATGAGTGGTGTCTTTAAGGCAGTGATACCAAAGTCCAGCAACTGATTTTGAAGCCAGAGCAGTTGGGCTGTACAGCTTGCAGCAGCTATGTATTCTGCCTCAGCAGTGGATGTGGAAACAGCTGCTTGCTTTTTGCTTTGCCAAGACACTAAGCAATTGCCTAGGAATTGGCACCCTCCTGAAGTGGACTTCCTTGTCTTGTCACATCCAGCAAAATCACTATCTGAGAAACCTGAAAGCTCAATTTTACCATCAGCTGGATACCAGATACCAAGTGTGGGAGCACCTTTTAGGTATCTGAATTTCCTTTTTACAGCAATAAGGTTTGAGTTTCTAGGGGCTGATTGGGATCTAGCACAAACACATGTTGCAAACATGATGTCTGGCCTGGATGCAGTTAGGTACAATAAAGACCCAATCATGCTTCTGTACAAAGTTTGATCAACCAATTCATCCTTCTCATCAGATATGACTATTTTATTAGTTGCAATGGCTGTATTGCATGGCTTACAATCATCCATATCAAATTTCTTTAAAAGTTCTTTGGCATATTTGCCTTGATGGATGAAAGTGCCATTTTGCAGTTGCCTTACTTGGAGACCAAGAAAGCACTGGAGTTCACCCATTGCACTCATTTCAAACTCAGCTGTCATGAGTTGCCTAAACTCTTCACACATTTTATTACATGTGCTTCCAAAAATGATGTCATCCACATAAATTTGGACAATCATCAAATCCTTTCCTTTCCATTTTAAAAATAGTGTTTTATCTATTCTACCTCTAGTGAACCCAATGGATAGTAGGAAGGTGGAAAGAGTTTCATACCAGGCCCTTGGTGCTTGTTTCAGGCCATACAAAGCTTTATTCAGCTTGTAGACATGATTTGGATTAAATGGATCCTCAAAACCTGGAGGTTGACAAACATATACCTCTTCTTGAATCTTACCATAGAGGAATGCACATTTGATATCCATTTGGTACACCTTGATGTTGTGGTTGACAACAAAGGCCAGAAATAGTCTGATTGCTTCAAGTCTTGCAACAGGGGTAAATGTTTCATTATAATCAATCCCCTCTTCTTGTTTGTACCCTTGAACCACAAGCCTGGCTTTATTTTTGACAACAATACCCCTTTCATCAGTTTTATTTTTGAAGACCCATTTTGTGCTAATAGGACTTACACCCTCTGGAAATAGAACAAGCTCCCATACTTGTTGTCTTCTAAACTGTTGGAGCTCCTCTTGCATGGCTTCTACCCAGCTGTTGTCTTTCAGTGCCTCTTGGTACTTGACTGGCTGATGGAGTGATAGAAAACCAGCAAAAAGACAAATGTTTTGGGATTGACTTCTTGTGAGCACCCCTTCATTGATGTTGCCAATAATTTGGTCTGGTGGATGAGATTTCAAGAAGATGAGTTCTCCTTGGTATGGAACAATGACATTGAGTGGGGAGGGCTGCAGATGTGAATCATCTGAGCTAACCACTGCTGGTGACTTTGATGATCCAGCAGTGGCTTCAAAAGGTGGTGGAATAGGAGGCAGAGGTGTGGACACATGCTGACTTTGATCCACTGTTTGAGGACTTTTATCAACAGTGCTTGATGATGTGGAAGTAGTGGTTAAGGGGCTACTTTGGTCAACAAATGTTGAGGTAGCAGTGGTTGAGCTTTGACAGCTGTTTTGAACATCTGCTGCTCTTCCCATTTTGACAGACTTTTGAGGAATGATGATTTCATATCCATAGTCTGGTGATGAATCCTCTGATGGACCTGCACTGTTAGTCTTGACAGCAGTATTTTCAAAGGTGAATTTATCAAGATCAAACAAATCTGCAGGATTTGCTGGGATTTTCATTGATGAAAGTTCATTGAACTTTAAATTCAAAGTCTCCTCCACTGTTTCGGTCCTTGTGTTAAACACTTTGTAGGCCTTAGCAGTGGTTGAGTATCCCAGATGATATCCACAATCAATTTTGGCTGCATACTTAGAAATGGAATCTTTTAAGTTTAAAATGAAGCATGGGCAACAAAAAACTTTGAAGTATGAAATCAATGGCTTTATTTTATACAGTAGTTCATAGGCAGTCTTTTGATGCCTGGGGTTGATTAAAACTCTGTTTTGGACATAGCAAGCAGTGTTTACTGCCTCTGCCCAAAAAGTTAATGGCAAACCTGAATCAGCAAGCATGGTTCTGGCAGCCTCAATCAAAGTTCTGTTCTTTCTTTCAACAACCCCATTTTGTTCTGGTGTTCTTCGAATGCTGTATTGCCTCACAATTCCTTTTGACACACAGAAATCATCCAAGTCCTTGTTCCTGAACTCTGTGCCATTGTCACTTCTGAAGATTTTTACTGGAAGGTCAAACTGCTTTTCAAGCTGTTTCACAAAGTCTTGCAGAATGCCTGCAGTCTCATTTTTTTAGTGTAAAAAGTAAGTCCGTGTAAACCTAGAAAAGTCATCAACTATAACCAAACAATACCTCTTTTTCTTAAGACTCGTGACTTTTACTGGGCCAAACAAATCCATATGAAGCATTTGCAAACATTTTTTTGTTTTGGACTCATTAATGGATTTGTAGGAGCTTTTATGTTGTTTTCCTTTTAGGCAGGAAACATAATGCTCAGGACAGGTGAACAGTTTTTGAGGTAAACATATTACTAACCCCTGTTTTGAAATGGCAGTGATTGTCTTGAGATTTATGTGCCCCAATCTTCTGTGCCATAGTTCTGTCTCTTTGTTTGATGCAGCTGAGAACAGACATGCATCAGTTCTGGGGCTCTCTTTTGACATATCCACCACATAAACATTGCCACTTCTTTGAGCAACAAGTTTGGTTTTTCCAGAATTGATTATTGCTTCAATCTTTTCAACCATTTCTGGTCCAACAATCCTACAACACTCCTTTGTGAAGAATGACCCATACCCCTTGTCACTCATTTGTGAAACACTCAGAAGGTTGAATTTTAGATTGTCTATCAGATTGACATTTTCAAATTTTACATTACCAGACTGTACTGTACCAGACCCCAGAACTTTCCCTTTACTATTATTACCAAAGGATATATCACCCCCTCCATGGATTTTGAAATCTTTAAGACGGGCTTTACATCCTGTCATGTGCCTGGAGCCTCCACTATCTATATACCAAAGACTATCTAAGCATGTAGAAACTCCCTGCACATGAAGTAAAAGGATTTGTTCATTAGGGTCTCCAAAGCCAATAAGGCTTTGGATGGGGTCTTGACAGTGTCTGGGATGAGTTCAGATGCATGGGCAGTGGTTAGGTCAGGGGTTTGGACAATTTTAGGACTGTTTCTCTCTAACCACTATTGTGGGTTTTGACCAATCACCTGCTGATAACCAAAAGGATGCCTGTTCACTCTTGGTTTAGAGGGCCTTTTGTAGGTCTCATAAACATGTGGAATCCTTTGGTAAGATGATTGTCCCTTGCCTCTTCTGAATTAGTTGGCAGGGGGTGCATCAGTCACTTGAACATCTCTTTGGACATATGTTTGATTCAGCTATTTTGTAACAGCTGTTTGGACTGGCACAAACAGTGGTTGATTCTTGGTGAATTTGACAGATGATGTTGATGGACTCAAGGATGTTTTAGCAGTGTACTCATTCTTTTTAACATCAAAGTTTTTGAGATACACACATGCTTGAGTTTTGTGGTTTGTTTTACCACAGATGGTGCAGCTTTCAGCAGGGACAATGGCACTTGTTTTGTTTAGATCATATGCTTTTAGATGAAAATAGTCTTTTGTTAGATGATTTCTCTTTTCACAAAAATCACAAAACAGGTTTTTGATCTTTTCTCTTTTCTTCCTTTTCTCAGACTCCTTAGCAACAGAGTTTTGAACCACTGTTGGGATGTCTTTGATAGGAATGACCTTTGCTTTTGGGGCTGTGACACCATCAGTGGTTGTAAAGTGTTGGGATTGAACCCTACCAAAGGAACAGATAATTAAAGCCAAAACTGGATCAGAGCAGTTGATCCAGAATAAGCAGATGTTATGTATACAAATCTCTCCCCTTGAAAGTGGTTTCAACATCTGCTGACCTCCTATCTACTGATCATACAAACTGCTGACCTACAACTGCTGATCAAAGACTAAAGAAGACTAAAGCCCTACTATTCAATCTACTGCTATGGGTCAAGCTCTGCTTATCATGACAAGTACTGCTGGGTTCACATCAGTGGAAGGATGCAGCAGTAGTTTAGATGTCTTTATGTAATGAATTGTAATAATAGTAGTTAGCACAGCAGAGGTTGTATAGATCAGTTGTTAGAGTTTGTTAGGAGGTTAGATGTCACTTTCATGGTGACGTCAGCTTAGATGCTTCGGTGGTTTGCTCGTGCCTATAAATAGAACAGTGCTCTGTACTGTTCTATTAGCTCTTTTTCCATCTTCTTCCTGCACGAACAAATACTGTGAGCTCAGGCTGAGGGGGAGTTTGTTGCATACTTGCAATTGTAATTGAATCTTGTGATAAATTCAAGCATTCGGTTCAATGTTAAACTTGTATGTTAAAAGCAACTCTCCTGTTTGATTGTGAAAAGTTTGTTTCATTATAATTCCGCTGCACTACTCATTCATCTTCATCTTAATTCAAACGTAAAACACAATCAAAACCAAACTCAGATCCTAACAATTGGTATCAGAGCTAGGACAGTCAAATTTGATTTAACAATCATTTTGACATAAATAGTTCAGCTCATAATCATTGATACTGATAGTTTGTTCGTTTTGTTGAAAAACAGAGCAAGGTTTAATCACCATCAAAGTTGATTAATCAGTGCCTGTAAAACAACCAGGATGACGTCACAATCACAAGATGATAAGAATAACATTGGCTCTCTTTTCAAACCACCTATGCTTAAACGTAATGAATACAACATCTGGCAGAGAAGGATGGGTCACATCCTTGCTCAACAGAACACTGGATGTTGGAGGTCTGTTGTTTTTGGTCCCCATGTTCCTATGGTGCCAAGTGCTGAGGATGCAAAGAAGTTCGTACCTAAACCATCTGAAAACTATACTGAAACTGATTTTCAAAAGTTCGAACTCGATGCCAAAGCATTTAGCATCATAGCATCTGCATTACCCAATGAGATCTATGCTGGACTATTACATTGTAACAGTGCCAAAGATCTATGGGATGCACTGAAGGAACAGTTTGGGGGAATAGAAGAAGTTATTGAAAACAATAGGGAAATTCTGAATCAGCAGTATGAAACATTTTGTCACATCAAGGGTGAATCATTGACTCAGCAGTTTGAGCGATTCAGTTGTCTCATTAGTGAACTAAGGCTTGTTAAAGTTACATTTCCAAATTCAACTCAGAATAGCAGGTTCCTTAGATCACTACCAGAAAAGTGGGATACCATTGCATTTGTTACTAGAAACTCTGTTGAGTTCAAAGATCTGACCCTGACCCAACTTCATGGTAGACTCCTGACCTTTGAAAGGGAGTTAAACCAGAAAAAGAAGTTGCAAGAGTCTGGCAAAGTTGCTGATGATTATTCATTTGGCAGCACAGCTCTTTTTGGTCAGGAAGAATCTGGTAGCAGTAGTAAGGATCAGGGTTATGATCACTTTATTGATATAACTGCTGGTGGGAATTTCAATAACCCTGATTCTCACTCTGCAAATTATGCTTTTACTGCAATTTGTGAAAACCAGATGTCAGATAACTTATGTTTTGAGCTCAATGATTTACAACACTTTGATCCCACTAACTTAGAAGAAATGGACATTTTGCATCAATTGGCTTTGCTTAGTGTAAGAACAAGCAAATTCTACAAATGAACAGGGAGCAAATTCCCAGGGTTACATGGGAATTTAAGAGTG
This sequence comes from Helianthus tuberosus, assembly GCA_030545235.1. Taxonomy (NCBI): domain Eukaryota; kingdom Viridiplantae; phylum Streptophyta; class Magnoliopsida; order Asterales; family Asteraceae; genus Helianthus; species Helianthus tuberosus. The sequence continues at coordinate 64,469,836 of CM060449.1, read as the reverse complement.
GGGTTGGATAAGTCAAAAATTAAGTGCTACAAGTGCAATAGGCTAGGTCATTTTGCTAGGGAATGCAGGAGTCAAACCACTGGTCCAATAATCACTCATCCCAGCTCAAACCCTAGACCACAAAATCAAAGCACTGTGCACTATACCCAATATACCCCTGCTTCCCATGTTAACACTGCTGTTGGTGCACTGATGTCTGTTAACTTCGTCTTTAATAAGTCTTGTATTGTATAAGTTAGATCAGGGCACGAAATACGAGAAATCATGTTTAAAGGTAATTCCGCACGAAAGCATAATTCCGCTTGGAATTATAATTCCGCACGGAATGTTAATATCGCTTGAAATGTAATATCGCGTGAGTTAATTCCGCACAGAATTAAGTTTCGCGTGAACCATTCAAGCGGAATTAACCTGCCTATATATACCTGTGTGTCTGATTCATTTAGAAACGAAATTAGAGTTGGAGAGCTGAGGTGCTGCCAAATTTTTGTCAGAATTGTTTGTAAAAAGCTCAGGAAATCAATAATAGAAGATAATTAGAAAGGAACAAGTTGTTTTACGTCATTTACATTGATTCCGCCTTTGTATTTGATGCTGAACTCATCGGATTGACTCGTTAGGGTCACACGACGATCCAACAAGTGGTATCAGAGCTCAGGATGAGGAGTTCATACCAATTCAGCTTGATTTTACCGGATTCTCTCACTTCTACTCATTCTTTTCTGATTTGAACAAGATTCAACGGTTGAAATGGCCTGATTTTGACGTATATCAAGCGAAACATACTTTGAACTAATCCTTGAAAGTATTGAACTAAAATTCGATCAAAATTGGACAAAACTTGTAATTTCGCTTGAAAACAGATTCGAATATGCTGACATCATCATAATCTCGTTTGAACCAGATCGTAATTCCGCACGAAATAACCTAATTTTGTTTGAAAACACTTAATTTCTCTTGAAAGTACAAACGGAATTACTAATTCCGCTTCAGAGTACCTAATTCCGTTTCTGTTGGTTTAATTTCGTTTGAGATTAGGCTGATTCCGCACGAAATTAGATATTGTGGGTAATTTCGTTTGTAACTCGTAATCCCGTTTGAAGAAGTAATATCGTTTGAAGTAATTCTGCTCCAATTGATTTCATTTGAAAATCATTTTTTCAAAATTAAAAAAAAATTCTCTAAGTGTTTGTTGACTGTTTTAGGTACTTAAAATGGATGATTTCATGAATCCTTTCGGTGATGTGTTTGCTTTTACTGGTGGTTCTGGAGATGCTACATCAAGCACTACAAATGAAACTACACCAACATCGAATGCAAAGAAAAATCTGTCTGATGCTATGAGTGTAGACAGTGCGTATGGAACATACAACAAGCCGCCCAAGTTGATGGCGATTGAAGATTACAACAGGTGGGCTACAAGATTTGAGGAATGGCTTAAAGCGTTTGCGTATCCCAGTTGGAGAAGTTTGAAAAATGGCTTTGATTTGGGGAGAGATCATTATGAGAACTTGGAAGAAAATCAAATTGAAAGATATGTTGCTGAACAAAAATGTATTGCTCTGCTTCACCAATCTGTTCGAGATGACATTATCGCACTGATCGAGTACAAAGATTCAAGAGACCTTTGGGAAAAATTAAAAATTAAATGTATTGGTAGTGCTAAAATAGTTAAGAACAAAAAGAAACTGTTACGAAAAGAGTTTGATTTGTTTGGTTGTTTAAAGAACGAGTCTGTTTCCAAGATGATTGAGAGATTTGGGCATCTGAAGATAGAGCTGGTAGAAAAATTGTTTGACGCACTACCAAATGAGCACGATTGGCAATATTTTGCATTGATGCTGAAGAATACGATAAAGCCAGCTGATTTGAAGGTTGATCTGCTTATTGAAAGACTGGAAAGCCATGAATTGGAGATCAAAAAATCCAATAAAGTCAATAACACATCTTATCAGCAGAATGTGGAGCTGTATTATAGAGGCAGTATGATCCCAAAGACTGCATCTCCTAAGACAGCTTTTTCAGCAGAAAGCTTAAACTCAATAAATCAAGAAACTCCCAGTAGTGGCTATCATGGTGGATCATCATCAACGGGTCAAAGTCAATCTGCACTGAAGAATCTATTACAATGTAACATCACTGTGGATCTGAAGAATGGTTAGAATTTTAGCGAAGAATCTGCAAAACAACAGATGGTGTTCTTAGCCTCTGTGTTAGAATCGTACGAAAGTCTCGTTGCAGGAAAGATAGGCAACACCAACCTAACAAAGGAAGACTACGATCAAATCGATCCTGAGGAGATGGAATTGATTGATATACGGTGGTGTATGGCTAGTGCAGTGAGAAGAGCGCAGCGATTCATGGAGATTACTGGAAGACAATCTATTGGTGGACCTTCTACCAAGTTAGGTTTTGACAAGTCAAAAGTGACATGTTTTAAATGTAAACAGAAAGGTCACTTTAAGCGTGAGTGTAGAAATGCTTACACTGATGATACTGCAAATCCTTTTGATGTATGTAAAATGCAACATATAAATTACATCAAATGAGGCATAAAACTAACCCTTTTTAAGTACTAATATTGGAAAAAGAGTGTTTTTGTCTTCCTTTTGTATTTTCAGGATTAAAAGAGCTCAAAAACGCAAAAGAAGCAAAAAGACAGCTAAATCCAACATAAATACAAGAAAAGGAATATTAGTGGACTGCCCGACCCCTCAACGGCACCTTCCAAAGCAAAGTAGAGAAATCAGAAGACTGAACACGCCCCGTGCTCAGCCAGCACGGGGCCGTGCCCAAGAAGCAGCAGAAAAGACAAACCTATAGAAGCTTCTATTGCCCACCACGGGCCGTGCTCAGCGGACACGGGGGCGTGTCGAAAGTACAGCAGGCGCATTTATTGTAATTGCGAATTACAATTAATGAGGAGAGAGATTGTCAGACGGACACGGGGCCGTGCCCAGCTCTCTGTTCAGCCTATAAATAGGAGTGCTTGGATTCATTCATCTCATCCCTTGGCACACCACCTCTCTCACACTTCATCCACCACCCACCACCATCACAACACCATCATCCACCACCATCATCCATTGTCCATCGTAGAGTGTGTGAGTCGTCTCGGGATCCAAGATTGATCGTAAGAGTTCTTGACAATCAAGGCCATGTTTGCCTAAGTCTCTTACATCACTTGGTGAAGACAAAGTGTCTAGTATAATACTTTTTATTTCTAATCTTTTGCACTTTTTATTTGGTTTTGTATTAATGACTTTAATAACTAGTTACTTATGTTGAAGGTGATCTTTCCTTATCGTTTGTCCATGGTGTCTTGGCATTATTTTACTGTCTATATAAAATAAAGGATTTTCACCATTCATATCTCCACGGTCTATATGGAGATATGTTGGCTACCTGGTCGGGGGTTAAGGGAACGGTTTGGTAAAGGTCTTGCCATTGTTCAGCGTTTAGAGGTCCTGCAATGGACCTGGGTCAAATTTAGTAGGATCTCCTTCAATACTTCACGGTATTGGATGGCGGGGGTCCAAACTCTTTGATCCCCTCATAAGTTAACTACTATTAATACTATAACCCGGCTATTTAGGACTGTATCCCTGCTGACTCAGACTACTTAGCCGAGGGTAACGTCACCGCCAAAAGCGGGGCCTACCACAATACTGCATTAATAACTTAATTCATTATCTTCCAATAATCCACCCTTTTAGGATTGTATCCCTGCTGACTCAAACTACTGGGGTGAGGGTAACGTCACCTTCAAAAGAGGGGTCTACTACAATAGCTAAGATAATCTCTTAATTATGTGCAAAAGTGCGGAAATAATCAAAGGTTATACTAGATACGAGTCGGAACCAAGTGATTCATCTTGTCTATCTGTTTTTATTTTCAGCATTTTAGTTAGTTTTTATCTTTTCTTAGTTTAAAACTTTTTTTCTAAACTTTTTGTTTTGATTAGACGTTGAGGATAAACCGGTACTAAAAGCTCTTGTGTCCTTGGACAACCTCGGTATCTTACCAACGCTATACTACACTCAACGATGGGTGCACTTGCCCATATGTGTGTTTAGTGTTAGTGAAATATCGTGTTTTATAAATTTAAAACTTGGCTAAAATAAGTGTTAAAAAAGGGCTTAAAATATACACCTAAAATAAGTAACACTTCGCACGCATCACCTTTTCAAGAGGATTATTACAAAAGGGCAATTTATCATCAGAATAAAGCAGAACCTCCCAGGATGAAGCAGATAGAGGAGGTACCCAAAGAGAAATCCAGGGCACTTGCAGTTTTTCATGACGATGAAGGTTATGATTGGAGTGATGTTTTGCCTGAGGAAGATGCAGTTGGTTATGCCTTTACAGTAGCAAAGATTGTTCCTTTTAAAGATAACAGATCTGAAGAAGTGAAGTATGTGAACAGGAAGGCAACAGCTCAAGTCATGAAAGGCAAAATGTATCATACATGGATGGAAGCAAAGAAAGCAAGGCGATGGGATCCTGATAGAGAATGTTATCTTGATCAAAATGGAAACATAGCTGTGGATCCAGATACTGTTGATATTGAAGTTCTCACCAAACAACTTGCTGATGAAGAAGAAGCCAGACAGAGAGAATGGTGGGGAGGAGGAGAATCTAATGAGAAAGAGACAGAAAAAGAACTGCAGCCAAAGAAGATTAATGATGGAATCATTGATACATCACAAGAATTCACCGCTAAAAACTTAAAGAAGATGGCTGACAAGGTTCTTGCTGCGAAAGAACTAGAGGTAGTTTCTGGTTCTGGAACTGAGTCCAAAAACAAGGTCAGTTCAAATGATACACATGAGTCAGGTAAGAATGCTAAATCTGAGAACAACTGCAAAAATTGCATGAAAATGTGCAAAGTTTGTAGTACAAATGCTTACCTCAGTGGTAAGAAAGTTGAAGATCTGACTAGTAGAGTCAGAAGTGTTGAAGATCAGATCTTAAACCGTGATAAGTTGTTAAAAGCTTCAAACGACAAATTAAAAGAATTAACTGAGAAAATTGAAAACGATAAAATTGACGTAGAAAGAATTAGGAAAGAAAATGAAAATTTGATTCTTGAAAATCGTCAAATCTCAGAAAATTTTGAGAAGCTTAAACGAATTGTTAAAGATTCTGATGAAAGAAATGGTAAGACGGACAAAGAAAATCTTTAGCTGACCGGTGTTCTTAGAGTGAAAGAGGAGTTAATCAACAAACAGTTGGACGAAATTGCTAAGTTGAAACTTCAATTCCAAGAAGCTAAAATTGAAAATGAACGCATCAATCTAAAATTAACCAGTTACAACTCCGCAAGCTTTGTTTTACAACACATTGTTCCCAAACCCATCGGGAAAAACAAAGCAGGCGAAGATGTTTACTCGGATGGAGCTAGGGTTGGGTTTCATCAGGTTCCACCACCAGTTTTAAACAATTATTCAAAGAAAAAGTCCGGGTTGGTTAATGATGAAGATGAAACAAATGTAATAAAACTTCTAGAGTCAATTGATGTGACATTTTCTTCATCATCATCTGATGATAGTGTTCAAACTGATATTGTTAAAAGCATGGCTGAAAGTGTTTTGAAGTCTGATAGTGATTCAGCTGATGATGATGAGTGTTTTCTGGACAAATACATTCCGAAACCAAAATCCAAAAACAACTTAAATGAAGAATCTACTCTTGTCATGTACAAGATGTCGGGATCGGATAAGTTGTATTCGGATTCTGAGTTTCCACTGGAGAATGTTAATGTTGCTAAATTGACAAAAGTGTTCAAATTGATTGAAATTGATCTGTTTGAAGTAAAAAGTTTAAATCAGACAAAGAGGCACATGAATTTTGAAAAAGATAAAGCTTACTACAAGAAGCCTGTTGTCCCGCCGCGTTTTTATAACAACAATCGAAACAGATGGTCGGGTGGTTATCAGGGTGGTAAGAATTATCAAAGGAAAATGTTCAAAACAGAAGGTTTGCTGAGAAAAAGGTGTTTGTGAACAGTTCAAGTTCACTTTCTGATGAAGAATCTAAGATTTTTTCAAAATCAAACAAAGAGTTCTTTGAGAAGAAGGCCTCACAGCCTCAGTCTGAAGGCACAAATTGGGTAGTTGACACCCGAATATGCTTCAAATGCAATCAAGTTGGACATATTGCACAAAAGTGTACCAACTTAAAGCCTAAGACTGAAGTTGTTGAGATTCAGAAAAGGAAAGTTGATGTGAAAGGAAAAACTCCAATGGTTGTTGAGAAAATTTTGAAATATGAGAACACAAAAGTCAAAATTGAACCTGTTAAAAATGTGGTAACTAAAAATGACAAATTTTTCAAACGGGTTGCTTCATCTCAACAAACATGGAAACCAAAATCAGAGAAACAAACTGCAACTTCACAAGAGAAGAAGGATGTTCCTAAAAAGATTCTTCAAAATGAAACCAGAAAAGAAAACATTCCAATTTCTTATGAAGATTTTGCCAAAAAGAATGTTTCGTTGACAAATGAGACTAAAGTTGACATAAAAGAGGTTACTGTTAACAAACTGGAAATGAATGATAAAAATTTTCCACCTCTTAAATCGGTTGTAAAGTGTATAGATGAGATTAAGTTACCCGAGTCTGATGAGGCTTGGGCAACTTATTTCAACTAATCATACTCTAATTGGTGCAGGAGCTTCTAAGATCCGTTTCACGTTGGATTATGGATAGTGGAGCTTCTCGACACATGACGGGGAAGAAGACCCTATTGTATGATGTTAGAGGTTTTAATGGAGGTTACGTAGGTTTCGCAGGAAATCAGGGTGGTCGAATAATCGGTGAAGGAACTTTATCGAATGGCATTGTCACGTTTGAAAGAGTTAACTACATTGCTGAGCTTGAGAATAATCTTCTGAGTATATCTCAAATCTGTGATAGGATGTATACAACACACTTCACAGATAAAGAATGTTTAATCTTGAAACCAGGATTTGTTGTTCCCGAAGAATGGATTATCATGAGAGCACCAAGAGTCAATGATCTGTATGTGTTGGATATGAGTGTAGCAACTACTACCACTCTGTCACACCCCAACCAATGGCGGAAACATCGGGATGAGATGAAGTGTGAAGATTGCTCGAGACATCATAACACTAATAATCGTGACAAGTATTTAAATAGTAAATTTCATTTCATTTCTAAGAAATCAATTACAAGAGTTTGAAACAAGTACAACATGAATAATGAATTACAATACAAATAAAATACAAAATTTAAAGTGTGTATCTAAGCATCCTACTAGATTCCATGCATCATCAACATCATCGCTAAACCTGCAACATGTTTTAATAAAGTTCAATGCAAAAGCAAAGGCGAGTACACAAGGTTTGAATAAGTATAGCATAAGTATAAAAGCATTTTACTCGAATCCACATGGCAATTTGTAAGCAAGGTAACTAGCATGCATATCATTACGTATAAACCCAAAGTGTCCACTAGTATTTAGCATCCCTCGCCACAAAAATGACGAGACCATATAGTATAATGACCTAACAATCCCCCGTCGGGTGGTGTGCTACTCCTATAGCGCTATAATTGTTAAGCGAGGGTATAACATAGTAATGGCATGAAGCATGTATTATCTAGCATAACAAGTAGCATGTATGACGGATTGAGTTCACAAAGTATGTTTAAGTGTGTGTAAGTGTAATTTTTGTATGGTAACATGTTGCAACCCAAAAGTGGTCTAAAATGTAAATGGGTCGAGTGTACTCACAAAGCTTGCATATGCTTTCCGATTATCCAATTGTTGACGAATAGAGATTTAGAGTCCGAATGTATAAGGGTTAAAGTTCAAGTATGCTTAGAGTCGAGATTCGGAATAAAACAACATGAAAGTATTATATTAACATAATCATCTTCAACACGTAACCCTTGTATGACACTTGGTAACCACGAGGGTTATAATAATGTTTTCATGAGTTGAACACTCATAAGAATCATAACAAGGTTTAGGTCCTAGATGATGTCCTACTACTTTGACAAATGAACATGAATTCAACATCAAAGGTTCGAATGTACATAGATATTATTTAGGTTAGGTAGTATATATTAATAAGTCCTTAGTACATGTATTTCAAGCATGAGGTAGAAGATTATATCTTCATTTAGGTACCTCAAAATGTGTCATAGAAGTCATGTAGGATGTAGGAAGAACAAGCTTCCATTTAGGCACCTCGTATATGTTCACCACTACACTTGTTGTAACAACAAACAAGGAGGGTCATGAACTAGGATTTGTACAAGAATGTAAATAATCTAAGCTATGAGAAATCATCAAATCATGTGGGGATTTTATGTTGGAAAAACCCAAGTTGTTCCATAATCACTCCTACATCAAGTTTGCAACTTGAACATGACTTGTGGGTTAAAAACCCTAATCAAAACAGAATTTATTTGAGGTTTAACCTCTGATTTTGTATGTCTCAACCTTGTTTTTAAGCCTAACCAACCACAAGAATGGTTGTAAGCATTAGGACCTAGGTTTGAGTGAGTTAGACTCATGTTTAAGTAAAGATTAATGAAAACAAATTTAAACAGTAGACTTTGAAGCCTTTTTGACGGAGTTCCAGGGACTTGTTAGCTGTGAAACACCCCTAGAATCGAAGCTAAGGTCAAGCCAAGAATTCTGGAAAAAGAATGGACCAAAACGGATAAGAAATGAAGAAGTTATGCCCATTTTCATAAAGCTCGATGAATCTGTCTGAACCTAAACTTTCAGCAACGATTTTGAGTGATTGAAGGAGATTTAGATGAGTTTGTAAAGTGTTTTGAGCTTGGAGGAGATGTGTATTTATAGGGGAAGGAGTTAGGGTTGATTGGAGGTGTTTAATGGAGGTTTAGAGGTGATTGGAGGAGAAGAAGTGTTGGGATTTCGTGCAAAATCGCGGAGAATTCAAGCTGTTTGAAAATCTGCCCGCCAGACACCCTTACGGACCGTAAGGGTGGGAGGCTTACGGTCCGTAAGCCTTTGGGCTGAAACACAAATTTTTATTTTTTTTGTTATTTGATTCCTAACTAGTCCAATGTTACCAATTACGGGTTTTATGATCAAATTAAGATATTTTAGTGTATGAAGCATGTTCTAAAGGTTATATAAGTACCAAAACGAATAAGATTAAGTATAAGTATTATACGAATTATGTAAGTCACGAAATGGTAGGTTTAACACACACTTGCAAGTATCACGAATCACGTTTCACGCGTATGAATGTATGATTGTATAAAGTATGATTTGAAATAAATACAAGTTTCATTACGAGTTAAGTCTCGAATTACAATGGTTATAACGAAACGACGAATCCAAGGTTGCAAAGCTTCCAAAAATAGAATTTCAAATAATGGTTTCTAAATGTAGAAGGTTTGAAAACGCAGGGCGTTACACTTATACTCCACAGCAGAATGGAGTAGCTGAAAGAAAGAACAGGACGCTAATTGAAACGGCCAGGACGATGCTTGCTGATTCCAAATTACCTGTTAATTTTTGGGCAGAAGCAGTATCAGCCGCGTGCTATACACTCAATCGGGTTCTCACTGTCAAGAAATTCAATAAGACGTGTTTCGAGCTGATCAACAACCGCAAGCCGAACCTGAAGTATTTAGAACCGTTTGGGTCTCCATGTACAGTTCTAGAGCCTTTTGGAAAGTTTGGTGCAAAGAGCATTGAAGGAATTTTCATGGGTTACTCAAGTCCTTTGAAACGAGTCTTTGTTCCAAGCTTAAAGCGGATCATTGAAGCACACAATGTTGAGTGTCAAGGTTACACAATGCCACCGCAAAATCCAGGCGATTCATGGCGTTTTCACTATGACAAATTATGGGATTCATTTGACATGGAAGAAGAAGAAGAAGAACAAGATTTCTTTGACGAGTTGGATATTCTAAGAGAGTATGAGTCATCGCAGGAAAGGTTCCCAGCTGAATATTCAAGTTGACCACGACAAACTTCAAATGACAATGAAGCAGGTCCAAGCAATGCTGGAGAACATGATGATATCCAACAAAATGAAGTTGCTCATGGTAATCAGACGGCACAGAATGATAATCAAGAATCTGAGAACAGACTAGTATTTGATCGTGGTGATTCAGATTCTGAGGGGGAGCAAATTCAGAATTCAAGACAAACAAACCCAGTCAGTGAACAAGGTGCAAATCAAAATATTACAAATCTGGAGGGCGAGGTAGATGTTCCAGGCGAGGTGATGCCGAGAACTCTTTCATACCATCCAGAAGAGCTGATCATTGGAGAATTGCAATCAGGCGTCCGCACTAGACGTCAAATTGACCAAGGCCTTACTTGTTTTTATTCTATAGTAGCACCTTTACAAACTGAGTTTTCACTTTGTTGTTTTATTTCGCAGATCGAACCGCGAAAATACAAAGAGGCGCTAACTGAAGATTCTTGGGTCAATGCTATGCAAGAAGAGTTGAGTCAATTCGAGAAGTTAGGAGTGTGGAAGTTAGTAGACTTGCCTGATGGTCAGAGGAAGATCAACACCAAGTGGGTGTTCAAGTGTAAGAGAGATGATCGAGGGGTTATTATTCGTAACAAAGCTCGACTCGTAGTCTAGGGTTTCAGTCAACAAGAGGGGATAGATTTCACTGAAGTATATGCTCCGGTCGCTAGACTAGAAGCGATCAGAATCTTCCTAGCATTTGCATCTTGGAAAAATTTTAAAGTATATCAGCTAGATGTGAAATCGGCGTTTCTCTATGGGAAGGTAAAAGAGGAGGTATATGTCGGACAGCCACCGGGCTTCACCGATCCAATCCACAAAGACAAGGTTTACTTGCTCGACAAAGCGCTGTATGGTTTACACCAGGCCCCGAGAGCTTGGTATGAGACATTGTCTCAACACCTGCTAGACAACAGCTTCATCCGTGGAAAAGTGGATGCCACTCTCTTCACTAAAGAGGTCGACGGACATCTTCTGATAGTTCAGATATATGTGGATGACATCATATTTGGGTCAACAAATGAACAACTCTGCAAAGATTTTGAAAAAGTTATGAAGCAGAAATTTGAAATGTCATCGATGGGTGAGATGAAATTCTTCTTGGGACTTCAGGTTGATCAACTGCCTAAAGGAATTTTCATACATCAAACGAAGTACGTTTATGATATCTTGGAGAAATTCTGGATGTCAGGTTCTACTCCAGCTTCCACCCCATTAGCGACGAACCATGGGATAAACCCTGATCTCACCGGAGAGAAGGTAGATGAAACATTGTATCGTTCCATGATTGGATCACTGATGTACTTGACAGCTTCAAGACCCGATATCATGTACCCAACCTGCCTCGCAGCAAGATTTCAATCTAACCCGAGAGCTTCGCACATGGTAATTGTTAAGAGGATATTACGCTACCTGAAAGGAACTCCATCACTGGGGTTGTGGTATCCAAAAGATGGCAAATTCATGCTCGAAGGATATTCCGATTCTGATTTCGGATGCTGCAAAGTTAACGCTAAATCAACAACAGCGGGGTGCCAGTTTTTCGGATCACGATTGGTCACCTGGCAATGCAAAAAGCAAACCTATGTAGCTTTGTCCACATGTGAAGCTGAGTATGTATCTGCTAGCAGTTGTTGCTCTCAGATCTTGTGGATCCAGCAACATATGCGCGATTACGGTTTGCAATTTCTTAACACCCCTATTTTTGTTGATAATGAGGCAGCGATAAACATTACGAAAAATCCTGTTCATCACGCTAAAATGAAACACATAGAAATTCGTCATCACTTTATTCGAGATTGTTTCGAGAAGAAGTTGATACGAATTGAGAAAATCCACACTGACGAACAAAAAGCTGATTTACATACCAAAGATTTTGACAAAACTCATTTTCAATACTTGTTAAAATTGAACGGTATGAAGCTTTTATCGGTGTTGGAGGAGATTCTTGGCGTTGATGAAGGTACCACTGTAGATGATGATGTTGAGAAGCAATCTGCAATGGTTTATCGATTTTTTACTTGTTTTGGTATTTAGGGAGAGATAGGGTAATATTTTCAGAAAATACAAAAACAGTAAAAATTTCAAAAATCCAAAAACAATAGAAAATCTGAAAAGGAGCTTGTGTAAAAAGGGAAAATGATAGTACATTGGCTTGACAGTTACGGTATGCTAAAGATATGTAAAGTTTAAAAGTCTTAAACAGTCTCGCTGATGATGTGCCGATAGGTTTTTGCACACTTAGTAGGTTTGTTCGGGATATAAACCTAAAATCCTTACTTGCTTATTTCGTGGGGAACACTACTTGGATATATAGGTAACCCCTGAAATCTAGTTTGAAGGATCCCTCTTTCTGAGATACTAGGTCTTTATACTCAGTGATATCTGGGGTATTATCTCGGGACTTCTGATTTTGCAGAAGCAATGGCCTAGTCCCCGTATAATACTTTACTGCTTGCTTGAAATATAGCGCCGCCCTCAGCATAAAAAATGATGAAACATTGAAAAATGCTAATCATGTGTTGTTGTAAAAAAATATCCTCTAAAGGGGACCCACTAAAGTCGAACCGTCATCTCTCTGCTGAACGGAAGTTCTGACCTGAGCTCTCACGGCTTCGCAATTTAACCCCTTACAGATATCATCTGTGGTATACTCACCTGTAAGACTGAATATTGGGATTTGGATACGGGAGTATATTCAAGAGGTGGGACACATGAATAAGTTTAAGTCTTTAATTCACCTAATTCGTATCCTGGACAGATTGAAGATTGTGTGAAAATTTAAGTGGATCAGTATATCGACAATCTAAGTGAATTGTTTAATTCTAAGTATGTAATCAAAGCTTAACGGTACTTGTGACTTGTCAGATAGCTGATATGATTCCCTAACACGCTTACCAAAAATTATGTTTGTAAATAGTTTACATTTACTACATTTTATTTTTGTATTTCATTTCTAGTTTAGAAACTTTATTAAAATCCAAAAAGATTTTACATTTCTGCTTTATTTTCCGACAAACCAAAGTGGAAAGCTGATCTTCAGATTTGAAATTTGAAGCAGATGCAGGAATATTCTGGACTGGAAGATGAGTTATGAGCTAATCTTGTTAAACCTGGATATTGATAAGTCAAAACAAGTTCATTAATTTGAAACTTGTAAATTTCAGAAAATTGTTTGAACAAAATTTTTACAAAATGTCAGTAGATTTATCTCTGATCAACTAAGGTCATTAAGTTGGACTTGGTAGATAAATTGAGTAATCAGGGTCATTAACTTTGAGCTGAATACTTAAGTGGATTTCTAAAACTGATGAACAGTTAATAGAAGTTTAAGATTGAATAGATTATAATGTTATATGTTTGAGAAAACAGGAAACATGAGTCAAGATCCTCATGGCAAAGAAAATGTCAAAGTTTGAACCAGAATTTAAGTCACAGTTTATTGAGATGGGGAGTCAGAATTCTGGATCAACAATCAAAGGAGAGATTGAAGTTTAAAGTTGGAAGATAGAAAATTGAAGGATGCTTTACAAATTCAAGACAATTTAGGACAGAGAGTGATACATCAAGACTAAAGACTGAAGACAGGATGCTAAAGACTTCATCAACATTCAAGGGGGAGTCTGTTGGTGCACTGATGTCTGTTAACTTCGTCTTTAATAAGTCTTGAATTGTATAAGTTAGATCAGGGCACGAAATACGAGAAATCATGTTTAAAGGTAATTTCGCACGAAAGCATAATTCCGCACGGAATGTTAATATCGCTTGAAATGTAATATCGCGTGAGTTAATTCCGCACGAAATTAAGTTTCGCGTGAACCATTCAAGTGGAATTAACCTGCCTATATATACCTGTGTGTCTGATTCATTTAGAAACAGAATTTGAGTTGGAGAGCTGAGGTGCTGCCAAATTTTTGTCAGAATTGTTTGTAAAAAGCTCAGGAAATCAATAATAGAAGATAATTAGAAAGGAACAAGTTGTTTTACGTCATTTACATTGATTCCGCCTTTGTATTTGATGCTGAACTCATCGGATTGACTCGTTAGGGTCACACGACGATCCAACAACTGCTCACTATGCTGCAACCCCTGTGCCTGTGCATTATGTTCAAACCACTGTTCCACAAATTCAGTATGTTCAAACCCCTGTCCCTCAGGCACAAGTGCAACCTGTTGCACCTCAACCAACTGCTCCAACAGTTACACAACCAGATCATCAAAGCTTTTTCACTCAAGGCTTTGTTGACTGGAGCAGCATGCCCGATGAGCTTGGTGATGAAAATTTTGCACTCTATGCTTTTAATGATCCTTCTAATGATAAATTTTGTTTGATGGCATTAGAGTCTATACCAGAAGGGGTAGAAACTGAAAGTGAAAAGCTAAGTGCTGAAACAGTGGATGAAGTGACTGAAGCAGTGGTTACTGCAGTTGCTGGTGAACTACTGCTGGAAGAAAACTCAGAAACCCTGATTGAACCACTGTCTGACCCCTGGTCCAAAGAAGACACAGAAGAAAAGGAAGAGAAGATGGCAGGTGAGGAAGAAGTAAGAGCTGATGAAGAAGGTGATCATCAATGTGATTGTGCCATGATGGCTGCTGCTAAGGTATCACCTCAAGTTCTTGAAAAACTGTGTTCAGACAAATGCATTATTGCATTTGCTAACATCAAAGAGGTAAATGAAAACCTTAGGGATAAAGTCTTATCTGATGAAGTCAAATTTGAAAAGTCACTAAAAGAACTTAGAAACAAATTGGCTGAAAAGGATAAAGAAATCGGCAGTCTCAAAGAAGAGCAGAGCATAACCAAAACTCAACTCCAAACTATGGTAGAAAAATACCAAGTTTGCAAAAAGGAGTTAGAGTCCACCCTGATCACCTGTGAAAGATGGGTGGAATCCTGTAAAGGGTATGAGGTTATGCTTGAGAAACAGCTTGAAAGCAATGTCAAGTTTGGTGTAGGATATAGAAAATATGATGATCTTGTAAACACTGCAGGAAAACAAGCTGGCTCATCTGAAATTAAACCAACCAACAAGAATGGCCAAGAGGTAAAAATAACCGACAAACTTGGTAACAAAATCACTTTGGAAAGATCTGTGGGGTCCTCAACTTTTGAGGAAATTGAGAAATACCAATTTAAACCCACATGGTCTGATGAGTGTGACATTCTTGAAAACTTCAAGCCTATGGACTTTACAACCACAGATGGTGTCACAGCTCCAAAAGCTAAGGTCATTCCTATCAAAGATATCCCAACAGTAGTTCAAAACTCTGTTGCTAAGGAATCTGAGAAAAGGAAGAAAAGAGAAAAGATCAAAAACCTGTTTTGTGATTTCTGTGAAATGAGAAACCATCTAACAAAAGACTGTTTTCATCTAAAAGCATATGATCTAAACAAAACAAGTGTCATTGTACCTGCTGAAAGTTGCACCATCTGTGGTAAAACAAACCACAAAACTCAAGCATGTGTGTATCTCAAAAACTTTGATGTAAAAAAGAATGAATACACTGCTAAAACATCCTTGAGTCCATCACCATCATCTGTCAAATTCACCAAGAATCAACCACTGTTTGTGCCAGTCCAAACAGCTGTCACAAAACAGCTGAATCAAATATCTGTCCAAAGAGATGTTCAAGTGACTGATGCACCCCCTGCCAACCATTTCAGAAAAGGCAAGGGACAATTATCTTACCAGAGGATTCCACATGTTTATGAGACCTACAAAAGACCTTCTAAACCTAGAGTGAACATGTATCCTTTTGGGTATCAGTAGGTGATTGGTCAAAATCCACAACAGTGGTTAGAGAAAAACAGTCCTAAAACTGTCCAAACCCCTGACCTAACCACTGCCCATGCATCTGAACTCATCCCAGATACTATTGAGACCCCATCCAAAGCCTTATTGGCTTTGGAGACCCTAATGAACTAATCCTTTTACTTCATGTGCAGGGAGCTTCTGCATGCTTAGATGGCCTTTGGTATGTAGATAGTGGAGGCTCCAGGCACATAACAGGATGTAAAGCCCTTCTCAAAGATTTCAAAATCCATGGAGGGGGTGATATATCCTTTGGCAATAATAGTAAAGGGAAAGTTCTGGGGTCTGGTACAGTACAGTCTGGAAATGTAAAATTTGAAAATGTCAATCTGATAGACAATCTAAAATTCAACCTCCTGAGTGTTTCACAAATGAGTGATAAGGGGTATGGGTCATTCTTTACAAAGGAGTGTTGTAGGATTGTTGGACCAGAAATGGTTGAAAAGATTGAAGCAATAATAAAAACTGAAAAAACCAAACTTGTTGCTCAAAGAAGTGGCAATGTTTATGTGGTGGATATGTCAAAAGAGAGCCCCAGAACTGATGCCTGTCTGTTCTCAGCTTCATCAAACAAAGAGACAGAACTATGGCACAGAAGATTGGGGCACACAAATCTCAAGACAATCACTGCCATTTCAAAACAGGGGTTAGTAAGTGGTTTACCTCAAAAACTGTTCACCTGTCCTGAGCATTGTGTTTCCTGCCTAAAAGGAAAACAACATAAAAGCTCATACAAATCCATTGATGAGTCCAAAACAACCAAATGTTTGCAAATGCTTCATATGGATTTGTTTGGTCCAGTAAAAGTCATGAGTCTAAAGAAAAAGAGATATTGTTTGGTTATAGTTGATGACTTTTCTAGGTTTACATGGACTTACTTTTTACACTCAAAAGATGAGACTGCAGGCATTCTGCAAGACTTTGTGAAACAGGTTGAAAAGCAGTTTGACCTTCCAGTAAAAATCTTCAGAAGTGACAATGGCACAGAGTTCAGGAACAAGGAGTTGGATGATTTCTGTGTGTCAAAAGGAATTGTGAGCAATACAGCATTCCAAGAACACCAGAACAAAATGGGGTTGTTGAAAGAAAGAACAGAACTTTGATTGAGGCTGCCAGAACCATGCTTGCTGATTCAGGTTTGCCATTAACTTTTTGGGCAGAGGCAGTAAACACTGCTTGCTATGTCCAAAACAGAGTTTTAATCAACCCCAGGCATCAAAAGACTGCCTATGAACTACTGTATAAAATAAAGCCATTGATTTCATACTTCAAAGGTTTTGGTTGCCCATGCTTCATTTTAAACTTAAAAGATTCCATTTCTAAGTTTGCAGCCAAAATTGATTGTGGATATCATCTGGGATACTCAACCACTGCTAGGGCCTACAAAGTGTTTAACACAAGGACCAAAACAGTGGAGGAGACTTTGAATGTAAAGTTCAATGAAAATCCCAGCAAATCCTGCAGATTTGTTTGATCTTGATAAATTCACTTTTGAAAACACTGCTGTCAAGACTAACAGTGCAGGTCCATCAGAGGATTC
This sequence comes from Helianthus tuberosus, assembly GCA_030545235.1. Classification (NCBI taxonomy): domain Eukaryota; kingdom Viridiplantae; phylum Streptophyta; class Magnoliopsida; order Asterales; family Asteraceae; genus Helianthus; species Helianthus tuberosus. Next base: position 64,452,486 of record CM060449.1, on the reverse strand, counting down.
AACACCAGACTATGGATATGAAATTATCATTCCTCAAAAGTCTATCAAAATAGGAAGAGCAGCAGATGTTCAAAACATCTGTCAAAGCTCAACCACTGCTACCTCAACAGTTGTTGACCAAAGTAGCCCCTTAACCACTGCTTCCACATCATCAAGCACTGTTGATAAAAGTCCTCAAACAGTGGATCAAAGTCGGCATGTGTCCACACCTTTGCCTCCTATTCCACCACCTTTTGAAGCCACTGCTGGATCATCAAAGTCACCAGTAGTGGTTAGCTCAGATGATTCACATCTGCAGCCCTCCCCACTCAACGCCATTGTTCCATACCAAGGAGAGCTCATCTTCTTAAAATCTCATCCACCAGACCAAATTATTGGCAACATCAATGAAGGAGTGCTCACAAGAAGTCAATCCCAAAACATTTGTCTTTTTGCTGGTTTTCTATCACTCCATCAGCCAGTCAAGTACCAAGAGGCACTGAAAGACAACAGCTGGGTAGAAGCCATGCAAGAGGAGCTCCAACAGTTTAGAAGACAACAAGTATGGGAGCTTGTTCCATTGCCAGAGGGTGTTAGTCCTATTGGCACAAAACGGGTCTTCTCACAAAGCCCGACACCACCAATGCTTTCGACTCCATCATTGATATCATGTCTCCATCAAAGTACAAAACTTTGTTAACAGCAGATGCACCAATTTACTTGGCAACCCAAAGAGAGTTTTGGAATAATGCAACCCTTGGCAAACAAGGAGAAGCTGTAATAGCCATAAACTCCTCCCTAAAGGGTAAAGCTATCAAAATCACACCACAATTCATCTCGGAAGTCTTTCAGCTCGATGATCAACAAGGTAAAACATTCTTCCCTAAAAACGAGTTAAAAATTGACTTTCTTGAGAGAGGGTATGCAGACACAATGATGAAGAGGGATACCTTACAAAAAGGTTTCTTCCCTCCTGCAACAAGATTTTTATTTCATACCCTCCTAATGTGTGTTTCAAACAAAACCACTGCTTTTAATGAAATACCATTAAAGATTCAAAATCTGGGATATGCTATTCTTCAAGAAGAAAATTTTAATTATTCTCAGGAAATCTTTAATGATCTGGTTAAAAATGTTGAAACAAAGTCATTCTTACTGTTTCCAAGATTTCTAAGTTATTATTTTGAAAAGAAACTTGGTAAGGATGATATTTATGCAATAAAACAAGGTGACCCTTTTCAAATGGACAGCTTAACTGCTGAAACTTTTACAAGAATGTCAACACCTTACAAAACACAAGCAGAGGTGCCTGAGCAGAATATAGCAGCTACCACTGCTCCTCAGGTATCTGCTGCTGAGCCCACTGCTCAAGGTGATCAAAGTAGCAAAGCAACTGCTTTGAAGCTCACACCTAAAATCACCAAAAAGCCAACACAAAAGAAAACTCAAAAACCCCCCAAACCCATCAAAAAGGCAACTCTGGAAGATGAGATACTAGAGCAACTGCCAGTGACAACACAAAAGTCACAAGAAACCACTGCTGCTACTTCCTCATAGCAGTTGGTACAAATATCTCAACCCATAACCGAAACTCCTCCTGTTTCTTCTAAAAAAGAACAGGTTGTACATATAGGGACACCACAATATGATGCTCTGGAATCACTTGCTTCCATCATCCACAGCCCAATGCCCGGGGCAAATTCTCTTTCTACACCCAACCTCACCTCCACAATTCCCCCACCAACTAAACTTTTGTTTGATGCTATTGATTTGAACCAGGCATAAACCAGTCCTTCTCAATCACCTATCAGTGAGAATATACTTCAATATATGATTGGGTCTGATGTATCAATCCTAGCTAACCCACCAACAAGACCTAAGGAGGTTGCACCCCTTGAGTTACAAGTAACTCTTGGTGGTAGTCCAAGTGAAGCAGCCACTACAAGTGTTGAACCCACTGGTTTACATTTGGACAGTGGTTACATCAATAAGACTTCCTTGGAGGCAATTCCTTCCATAGCACCTCTGATATCCACCAGTGAGTTTGTTTTACCATTTGGTACAATCAAAAGGCTATCAAGTGTTGAAGGAAGAAGACCCCAGTACCAAGAAAAAGGGGCATCAGTGGTTAATGTTTGGAGTACACTCCCTACATCAACCCCTGTTACAACCACTGGTAGTGGGAAATCAGATGATCCCATTAAATTGGGTGATGGTTTAAAGTACCTGGAATTGACAGAACGAGTTGAAAAACTGGATAACTCTGTTGCAGAAATCAAAGAAATGCTGCAGCAGTTGTTGACAGTACAAAAGGTGCAATCCACTGTTGTTCCACCTCAAGCACCTGCTCCACCACAAGCACCTGCTGCAGATGAGATATGGAACCTATTTCAACCTTTTCTCCAACAACAAAAACAAATGGCTGATCAGCAACATGCACTACATGTACAAGAGCTAAGAAACACAATGGAGTCTAGGTTCAAGAACACTCAAGCAGACATTAAGGCTATCAAGGCCCACATATTGAAAACCACTGGCACTGCTCCTCCAACTATTCTCTTCATTGATCAACCTCCTCCAGATAATGCCAAAAAGGGGGGAAAATTCAGGAGTGGAAGAAGAAGGGAATAGATGATGGTCTCTACATTGAACCAGAAAAGAATGCTATGACCAGAAACTTTCCCTTGCCAGATGGTAGCAAAAAGGTTAATGTTACCCAAAATGCACTTGATGAAGCTGTAGCAAGTGTAAAAAGGGACAGAGCGGCAAAGGATATGTCAAGGTGGAATGAGGAGAAAAGAGCTTACATGGAGCTGAATGCGCAGGGTTGTTCTGGGCTAAAGAATGTTAAAAATCCTGAGCTTAAAAGAAAGAAACTCACTAGAAAAGTGAGGGAACCCAAGTCCATACCATCCAGACTCACAAAGCATACTCCAAAACCACTGTCCAAAAGCCCCCAACAAACTTCCATTCAAACAGTTGTTGTAACTCCTGCTGTATCAACAACTGCTGATACTTCAGTAGTTTCAACATCTGCTATCACTTCAACACACACCACTTCAACACACACCACAACCACTGCCTTACTACCACCACCATCACCTCCTGCCAAAAAGCAGAAGACACCAGATGTTACATGTTGGTGCATACGTCTGTCGACTTCGTCTTGTATCAAGTCTAGTATTAGAATTGTTAGATCAGGGCGTGTTGTACGAGAAAATACGAGGTTTTAGGGTGTTGTTGAGCTAATTCTGCTTGAAGGACCTAATTCCGCTTGAAAGAGACAGATGCAGTTTCAAGCGAAATTAACATAGTTAATTCCGCTTGAACCAACACCTTGACACTTTCAAACGGAATTAGTTTCCTATAAATACCTCCCAAGCGAAATCATTTGTAACTTTCATTATTCCGGTACCGAAGTGCTGCCAACGCGTCGTTTGATCTGTAAAGCTGTGATATCAATAAAACAAGACGTTTAATAGTAAAACAAGTTATTTTCGAAGTCTGTTTCTTAGTTTCCGCCTCTGAAACAGACAAGAGCTCTTCTGATTGACTCGTTTGGGTCACGACACGATCCTACAAGTGGTATCAGAGCTCAGGAAGAAGAGTTCTTACCAAAACAGCCATATTTTCTGACTTCTACACCTTCTTTTCGAAATCGAACTAGTTTTCACGGTCAAAAAGTCTTGAATTTCACATATGACATGCGTAACAGTGTTTTAATGAATCCTTGAGAGTTTTGGAACTAAAATCAGCTTAAAACTTGATCAAATTCTTAATTCCGTTTGAAAACAGATCGAAAATGATGATGTCAGCAACATTTCATACGGAATTAGCAGTCTGATTCCGCTTGAAATCGTATTTCCGCTTGAAAAGTTCACTTAATTCCGTTTGAATTTACCTAATTCCGCTTCAGGGGTTAATTCCGTTTGAGTTGGTTCAAACGAAATTAGGTAATTCCGCTTCAAGGTGTGATTCCGTTTGAAAGTGTGTGGTTTCAAACGAAATTAGGGATTCCGTTTCAAAGTAATTTCGTTTGAGGGTGTGATTTCGCTTCAAAGAGGTTATTCCGTTTCAGGGTGATTCCGTTTGAGGAGTATTTCCGTTTGAAGCCTGATTCTGTTTGAGTTTTAATTCTGTTTGAAATTGTGTTTTTTGTGAAAAAAAAAATCCCGAAACATGGACGAGGATTTCTACAATGCGTTTGCTACACCGATTGCACCTGTTACAGCTGCTGAAACTGTGTACAATGAGAATGAGACAGGAACTTATCAGAAACCACCAAAGCTCATGTACATTGAAGATTTTCAAGGATGGAAAAATCGTTTTGAAAACCGGGTGCAAGCTTATAAATTTGACGCATGGTGTTCATTGTTGAAAGATTATGAGAAACCAAAGAATGAACGTGGGATTGAAAAAGCTATTTGTGATTATTCAGAGAGTGACAAATTGAAATTTACAAGTGAGAAAATGATGATCAGTATTCTTCAACAAGCAATTAAAGAAGATATATTTGTTTTGCTCCAACATAATGGTACAGCTAGATCAATTTGGGAAGCATTGATTCAGAAATTCAAAGGAAGCGCAGATATGATCAAAAACAAAAGGGCATTATTGAAGAAATCGTTTGATATGTTTACAGCTTTCGACCATGAAACAACAAAACAGACCATTGATAGATATTGTCATCTGGTATTGGAAATGAAAAGATTGGACATTGAGAAAGATGATGATGAGTGGGTCGATAAACTTGCTGATGCATTACCACAGCATAAGTGGGGAACTTATTTGATGATTGTGAAACACATGAGAAAATCGGACAGTATAAACCTGTCACAGTTTATTCAGAAAATTGAAGAGCATGAATTGGATATTCAGAAAACTGCTATCATGACGAATCCAAATGCTCAACAAGATGTCAGTTTGTATTACAGAGGGAACAAGTTTGAGGTTACCCCCAGCCCCAGCCCAAAGATTCAAACTGGTTTTAGTGCTGACAGTTCATCTGGAACAAAGGGTAGTAATGTGACACAGAGTGGTGGATCTTCATCTTCATATTCAAGCTATGATCCAAATCATACAACATCAAGTCCTCAACGACAGAATTCAACAAATCTTCAATGCAACGTTACTTTGAACATTCAAAATGGTCAAAATTTGTCTCCAGAAATAGCCAAGCAACACATGGCATCACTCGTTGCTATGTTGGAATCTTATGAAAGTTTGATTGCTGGCAAGATTGGAAATCCGATGCTTACAAAAGAAGATTATGACCAAATTGATGCAGAGGAACTTGAGTTGATGGATGTGAAGTGGTGTTTGGCTAGTGCTTGTAGGAGGGCAGAAAAGTTTCAACAAATTACTGGTAGATATGAGTTTCGAGGAATGGCTACTTCTCCGTTGGGTTTTGACAAATCAAAAGTTATATGTTTCCGGTGTAAAGGAAAGGGTCATTTTAAGAGAGAATGTACAAATAAAGAAGCAACCGGGAATCAAGAAAAGAAAAATTACTATCAGAAATCAATTTTTCATCAGATTGATCAACAACCTCAACAAAAGGATTCAAAAACTGCTCATGGTAAAATGATCGAAGATTCAAATAAGAAAGCTTATTTTGGTATCATTGATCAAGATGATGAATTTGTTGCTGAATGATTTAGCTGGGATAAATACATTCCACCAGGTTCAGGTTTTGTTGCTAGAATTCTGAGTGAAGATGAGGCTAATCAGAAAAGAATCCCGATTTTTCCAGATCTTGGAAGTGATATTGATACTGATGATGAGGAAGAACATCTTAACAAAGCTAGAAAAGGCATAGATCCTGACAGTTTTAATTTGTTTTTTGCAGATAAAATGGAGATGCTGAATCAGAAGAAGATTGCCAGAATAAGGAGAGAGCTGGAAGCAGCAAGAATGCTAGCTGATGAAAAGGCAAAGACCGAAGCTGGAGAAGCAAATGTTGAACCAGTGACTGAGAAAGTAGTAGAAAAAATCGTTGAAGTGGAGAAAGTAGTGGAGAAAATAGTTGAAGTCGAAAAATTAGTCGAAGTTGAGAAACTTGTCGAAGTAGAGAAAATTGTCGAAATAGAAAAAATTGTTGAAGTTGAGAAACTTGTTGAAGTTGAAAAGACTGTCGAGGTTGAAAAGATAATTGAAAACGTGGTTGAAGTTGAAAAACCATTTTTGAAGTGTTTAGAATCTTGCAAAGCTTGTGAGGAGAAAGATAAGAAGATTGCTGATTTGGAGAAGATTAAAGAAGATTTACTGTCTGATATCAAGTATGTAAAAGAGTCGTATGATGTTCTGAATAGAACAGTTGATGGTTTGAACAAGACAAACAAAGAAGTTGATGCTGCTATGACAATGATGAGCTCAACATTAATGACAAAGCAGAGCGTCATCAATGAGTATATCGAAGATTGTACTAAGCTGAAGCAAGAGTTAGAACTTGAAAAGATTGAGAGTGAAAGGATTAAACGATTACTGTTGAGTTATACTACTTGCGATTATTTGATTGATTGTGTTTATCCTACTGTTGCAGGTCTTGAAGCGTTTAAAGATAAAGAGATGGAAGACACTGATGCTGGTAAGACACAAAGTGTCAAGTATAACAAGTGTCCGCCTCCAATCTATGAGAGTTATTCCCCCAGGAATCCTAACGAGGAGCGTCTAAAAAAGGCAGTCAACATCAAGTTAAAGTCTGAAATCATTGATGAATTACCAGACAATATTGATGTTACATTCACAGCGTCTGACACTGATCACGAGTCTGAGTTATTAAAAAGAGTGGTCGATCAGGTGTTGGATACGGATGAAGAGTCAAAACCGGAGTCTAAATCTGAAAGTTCGAGTTCGTCAGAAAAGAGTCCAAGTTCACCGGTTAAAAGGGTTTACAATAAAGAATTCTTGTTATCAAAATCTAATTTGAATGACGGACCAATCAAAGTGGCTTATACTTTGAATGATTCAGACAAATTATATTCTGATGAGGAATTTCCAATAAGAAGTGTCAAAACTGAAATGATCAAACAGGTTTTCAAATTAACAGAAATTAACATTTCTGAAATAAAAGATTTAAATCTTCATGAAAAACCTAAAAAGTACACTTCAAGAGTTCAACAGAGATTGAACAAGAAAAAGGGTTACAGTTTTGGTTCAGGTTATCGAAAGAAACCAAACCATAACGGTAATTTCAGAAAACAAGGTTTAGGTTTTAATTTTTCAGAAAATTATAAAAATGAGAAAAGTTATAAACCAAAAACAACATTTGTTGCATGAGGAAGTTCTGAAGAAGAGCAGAAGAAACCATTATGGAAACAGTCCAATCAAGAGTTTCTTGCTGAAGTAAAGAAGAATGTAAAGAAATTTGCTTCGAGAGTTGATAGAAGAACTTGCTTTAAGTGTCAAAAAGCTGGACACGTTGCTTGGAACTTCCAAGAGTCCACTTATTCAAAACAGGGAGTGTCTTCTAACTTTGAAATGAGAAGAAAATATGTTGACAAATCTGAACAATCAAAAGAAAAGGTTAAAATGTTTGAAAAATCGACTGTGGAAGTTGGTGAAACTTCAAAATGGTTTTACAAAAGACAAGTTGATTTAAACAAACAAAGATGGGTTGTTAAAAGTTCAGATAGTAGTTCTGACAATGAATCTGATTCCATAAAATCAGAGGAGTCATCTGTTGAGAAGAAGAATGAGAAGTCCGTTCCAGAGGTGAACGATGAAAATTTTCCTAAATTGTCAAAGGAAAATTTGAAGTTGAAGGTGGGTAAAACTGAGATTTCAGATCAATTCTTTGTTGATAAGAAAGAATTTGATACTGAAAAAGCTTTTAATGGAAAAGTTAAACATATTTTTGGGAAGATGGTTGATGGGAAGGTTAAAAGTGCAAAAGATTTTTATAAATCAAAATGTTGGTGGGATAGATGTGTACCAGAATCTCCCAAGGCTGGTCAGGCTTGGGGGAAAGTTTTTCCTAACTGAAATCCTGACTTGCCGGAGCTCCCAGGTTGGTAAGAGTGGAGCAGGAATCGGCATCATTCTTGAATTATTTGGTTGGTAAATCTACAGGTGATATCCTTATATTGTTATATTTTGATTTACAAGAGGTTTTTGGTTGATAAGTGAACCTACAAGAGGTTGAAGAAGGTTTTCACTTCCAAGTGGTAAATCAAGGACATTAAGTTGTACTTGTTTTTCCAACAATTGATTGAACCCCTAATTTTACAAGTGATAAAATCAACAAAACTTATTTTCCAGAAAAACCATTTGATTAAAACAAACTTAAGTGTTTTGAGATCACAATGGGAAAATAGTTTGTTGTAAGGGGGAGTTCTGATTGTTTATGCCAAGTGGATGGCGATCTGAAGTGATTTGATATTAGTTGTCAATTTGTTTGTACAGTTTTTTTTAAATTTCCTTAAAATGTGTTTGCATTTTAGGGGGAGTAAAAATTTCAGAAAATCCAAAAACATTTGAAAATTTGAAAAAGTCAAAAACATGATAAACTCAAAAATGAGTTTTGTTGTATAAAAGAGGAAATGATAGTACATCAGTAGAAGATCACAGCATGCTAAAGAAATGGAAAGTTAAAATGTGATAATCGGTCTCACTGATGATGTGTCAGTAGGTTTTTGCACATTTAGTAGATTGTGACGAGATATAAACCTAAATTCAAACTTGCTTATATCGTGGGTAACATCTCTCGGATATATGGGTAACCCCCGAAATCTTGTTTGAAGGGCCCCTCTTTCTGAGATACTATGTCTTTATGCTTAGTGATATCTGGGGTATTATCCCGAGACTTCTGATAATGCAGAAGCAATGGCCTAGTCTCCGGAGAATACTTTACGCTTGCTTGAAATATAGCCTCCCCTCAGCATAAAAAATGATGAAACATTTAAAAATGCTAATCATGTGTTGTTGTAAAAAAGATCCTCTAAAGGGGACCCACCAAAAGTCGAAGCCGTCATCTCTCTGCTGAAAGGAAGTTCTGACCTGAGCTCTCACGGTCTTCGCAATTTAACCCCTTACAGATATCATCTAGGTATACTCACCTGTAAGACTGAATATTGGGATCTGGATACGGGAGTATATTCTGAGGTGGGACACTCGAATAAGTTTAAGTCTCTAAAACATTAATCTCGTATCTCGAAACAGTTGAACTTTGTGTGAAAATTTAAGTGGATCAGTATACTGACAATCTAAGTGAATCGTTTAGAACTTAAAATGTTTAAAGCTTAACGGTGTTGGTGATTTGTCTCAAAAACTGATATGATCCTCTTACGCAAACTCACAAAAATATTGTATGTAAATATTTCTTTACTGCATTTCATTTCTGTTATGTCAAAAATCCAAAAAGATTTTCAGTGTGTTTTAGCATAAATTTTGAAAAATTCAAAAAGATTTTAGACAGATGATGTTGAAAAGCTGATTTTCAAAATTCCAAGTGCTGAACATGACAAACAGGTTTGGGAAAGTTTGTTTGAAGATATTTGAAATAAAAATTGATATACATGCAAGTGGTTCATCAGAGACTAACATGATTAATCATTTGTGTATGACACTTGAAAATGATGTGTTAAGTTTGTGTTTACCAGTGGTTAGCAGGGTTTCTAAATTTGTTATATCTTATCTTTTATGAAACTTATGTTTTGGGTTGAGAACTTGCAGGTAAGCCAGGAATCGTTTCTGAACCTGAAAGCATTTGAGAGAGCTAGGTTGCGATTCTTGAACCTGTGAATACCTGAGGAGAATGTGAGCCAGACTACGATCCCAGCACAATTCAAGGGGGAGTCTGATGGTAGATCAACATCCGATGGAGAGAAGAGTCTGAAGATGCAAGAGCTAGGAGTTTGATTCTGGACAATTCTAGAGAAAGAAGAAATTGGAGTGAGACAAGAGCCAGGTCGAGATCCTGGAAGCCCAAAGACTGATAAACACTGAAGACGTTGAAGACTCGACACTTAAGACTCGTCAACATCCGAGGGGGAGTCTGTTGGTGCATACGTCTGTCGACTTCGTCTTATATCGAGTCTAGTATTAGAATTGTTAGATCAGGGCGCGTTGTACGAGAAAATAGGAGGTTTTAGGGTGTTGTTGAGCTAATTCCGCTTGAAGGACCTAATTCCGCTTGAAAGAGACAGATGCAGTTTCAAGCGAAATTAACATAGTTAATTCCGCTTGAACCGACACCTTGACACTTTCAAACGGAATTAGTTTCCTATAAATACCTCCCAAGCGAAATCATTTGTAACTTTCATTATTCCGGTACCGAAGTGTTGCCGACACGTCGTTTGATCTGTAAAGCTGTGATATCAATAAAACAAGACGTTTAATAGTAAAACAAGTTGTTTGTGAAGTCTGTTTCTTAGTTTCCGCCTCTGAAACAGACAAGAGCTCTTCTGATTGACTCGTTTGGGTCACGACACGATCCTACAACATCTGTTGTAACGACAACAGCGGTTGAAACACCAGTTGTTTCAACAGCTGTTAGTCAATCACAAATCACTGCCACTCAAACTACCACCACTGATCCACCCAAAACATCATCAGCCTCTCCTCAACCAAAAAGGAGAAGGCTAATCCTGAAAGATGATGACATTTCACCACCACCAACATCTTCAAAATCTCAAACACTTGTTACTATACCAAACCCTGTTCCCCTCTCATCAGCTCAAATTCAAAAGCCATTACCTCCTGCAGGTGTTCAATTCCCTCTTGAACTTATAGCAGTCAGAAAAGAAATCAAGTCCTTTTATTATGAGGATGACCCTGCTAAAAGGAGTTTGCCATCAGTTGAAGGATATCCCAGGCCTAACAATATTGAAGAATATTTGAAAATCAAGGCTCAGCAAGCAGAGGATATCTCAAAAAGAAATACACAAGGGAAATCTGATAGAGAAATTCAGCAGAACTATCAATACTTGCTCACACAAGTCAGATCCTTGGAACAATTTGCAAAAAATGTTTGTCAGCAAATCTCAGAAAGAGCAGATGAAACTCTGAGAAAAGACTACATTGAAAGCATCATGGCAACCAAGAAGTACAAGGGAGAAAAGCATATGTACAAGGAGTGGACCATTCCTGAGCTTGAAAAAGAAGCAGCCAGGATTCAAGAAATGATAAATAAGAAGGTCAAACACACTCCTCCAGAATGTACCTGATAAAAAAGGTAGAGTTGAGGAGAATGAAAGAGGAATTAGCTGCTGCTGGTTATGGGTCCTTGAATCAAGTGTTGAGATGGAAAGAAGAGAAATTCAGGGCTACCTACAAAAGTTTGGAGAAATTAAGAAAGACAGATCCTAATGCTCCACAAAAGCCTGACTATCCTGAAGCAGAGGTTTCAAAAAGACCCCCAAAGCTGCAAATCAGGAGAGCCACTGCTCCTATTGGTGCTGCCATCTTCAAAAGAAGGCCACAAAAATAGTTGGATGCTGAAACAGTGCAAGAATTAGTAGCAGGTGATGACCTTGTAAAAGAGGGCATTAAGAGAATGATTGAAGAAACTCTTGGGCTAAATCAAGCTGCAAGTACTGCTCAGTCAGTCATTAATAGGCCTGCATCACCAAACACCTCATCTATTAAAAATCTCCCAAGAAACCCACCAGACTCAAAAGTACTAAAATGGAAAACTGACAAACAGACCCATGTACTGACAGTGTTCAAGTCTAGTGGAGAAGTGAAGAAAATAACAAGGGAACAAGCACTTGGCCTAAGTCTTGAAGATCTGCAGGATCTCCTTGATCTTCCACTGTGCAGGGATGATGATGACACAGATGCCTTAGCCTTTGAATTACAACTCAAAGGGCAAATAAGGGAACTGTTGATGAGGCAATAAAGATCTACAAATAATGAAGTGTTTTGGCATTATCTGTTCCAGGGGGAGATTGTTAGGATTGAACCCTACCAAAGGAACAGATAATTAAAGCCAAAACTGGATCAGAGCAGTAGATCCAGAATAAGCAGATGTTATGTATACAAATCTCTCCCTTTGAAAGTGGTTTCAACATCTGCTGACCTCCTATCTACTGATCATACAAACTGCTGACCTACAACTGCAGATCAAAGACTAATGAAGACTAAAGCCCTGCTGTTCAATCTACTACTATGGGTCAAGCTCTGCTGATCATGATAAGTACTGCTGGGTTCACATCAGTGGAAGGATGCAGCAGTAGTTTAGATGTCTTTATGTAATGAATTGTAATAACAGTAGTTAGCACAACAGAGGTTGTATAGATCAGTTGTTAGAGTTTGTTAGGAGGTTAGATGTCACTTTCATGGTGACGTCAGCTTAGATGCTTCAGTGGTTTGCCCGTGCCTATAAATAGAACAGTGCTCTGTACTGTTCTGTTAGCTCTTTTTCCATCTTCTTCCTACACGAACAAGTACTGTGAGCTCAGGCTGAGGGGGAGTTTGTTGCATACTTGCAATTGTAATTGAATCTTGTAATAAATTCAAGCATTCGGTTCAATCTTAAACTTGTATGTTAAAAGCAATTCTCCTGTTTGATTGTGAAAAGTTTGTTTCATTATAATTCCGCTGCACTAATCATTCATCTTCATCTTAATTCAAACGTAAAACACAATCAAAACCAAAATCAGATCCTAACATAAAGTCCATAGGCTTGAAATTTTAAAGAATGTCACACTCATTAGACCATGTGGGTTTAAATTGGTATTTCTCAATTTCCTCAAAAGTTGAAGACCCCACAGATCTTTCCAAAGTGATTTTGTTACCAAGTTTGTCGGTTATTTTAACCTCTTGGCCATTCTTGTTGGTTGGTTTAATTTCAGATGAACCAGCTTGTTTTCCAGCAGTGTTTACAAGATCATCATATTTTCTATATCCTACACCAAACTTGACATTGCTTTCAAGCTGTTTCTCAAGCATAACCTCATACCCTTTACAAGATTCCAACCATCTTTCACAAGTGATCTGGGTGGACTCCAACTCCTTTTTGCAAACTTGGTATTTTTCTACCATAGTTTGGAGTTGAGTTTTGGTTATGCTCTGCTCTTCTTTGAGACTGTTGTTTTCTTTATCTTTTTCAGCCAATTTGTTTCTAAGTTCTTTTAATGACTTTTCAAATTTGACTTCATCAGTTAAGATTTTATCCCTAAGGTTTTCATTTACCTCTTTGATGTTAGAAAATGCAATAATGCATTTGTCTGAACACAGTTTTTCAAGAACTTGAGGTGATACCTTAGCAGCAGCCATCATGGCACAATCACATTGATGATCATCTTCATCATCAGCTCTAACTTCTTTCTCACCTGCTTTCTTCTCTTCTTTTTCTGCTTTGTCTTCTTTGGACCAGGGGTCAGACAGTGGTTCAATCAGGGTTTCTGAATTTTCTCCCAGCAGTAGTTTACCAGCAACTGCAGTAACCACTGCTTCAGCCACTTCATCCACTGTTTCAGCACTTAGCTGTTCACCTTCAGTTTCTACCCCTTCTGGTATTGACTCTAAAGCCATCAAGCAAAATTCATCATTAGAAGGTTCATTAAAAGCATAGAGTGCAAAATTTTCATCACCAAGCTCATCAGGCATGCTGCTCCAGTCAACAAAGCCTTGGGTGAAAAAGCTTTGTTGATCTGGTTGTACCACTGTTAGAGCAGCTTGTTAAGGTGCAACAGGTTGCACTTGTGCCTGAGGGACAGGGGCTTGAACATACTGAATTTGTGGAACAGTGGTTTGAACATAATGTACAGGCACAGGGGTTGCAGCATAGTGAGCAGTGTTAACATGGGATGCAGGGGTATATTGGGTATAGTGCACAGTGCTTTGATTTTGTGGTCTAGGGTTTGAGCTAGGATGAGTTATTATTGGACCAGTGGTTTGACTCCCGCATTCCCTAGCAAAATGACCTAGCATATTGCACTTATAGCACTTGATTTTTGACTTATCCAACCCCACTTTTAAATTCCCATGTAACCCTGGGAATTTTCTCCCTGTTCTTTTGTAGAATTTGCTTGTTCTTCACTAATCAAAGCCAATTGATGCAAAATGTCCATCTCTTCTAAGTCAGTGGGATCAAAGTGTTGCAAATCATTGAGTTCAAAGAACAAGTTATCTGACATCTGGTTTTCACAATTTGCAGTAAAAGCATAATTTGCAGAGTGAGGATCAGGGTTGTTGAAATTTCCACCAGCAGTTATATCAATAAAGAGATCATAACCCTGATCCTTACAACTGCTACCAGATTCTTCCTGACCAAAAAGAGTTGTGCTACCGAATGAATAATCATCAGCAACTTTGCCAGACTCTTGCAATTTCTTTTTCTGGTTTAGCTCCCTTTCATAGGTTAGGAGTCTACCATGAAGTTGGGTCAGGGTCAGATCTTTGAACTCAGCAGAGTTTCTAATAACAAATGCAATGGTATCCCATTTTTCTGGTAGTGATCTAAGGAACCTGCTATTTTGAGTTGAATTTGGAAATGTTACTTTAACAAGCCTTAGTTCACTAATGAGACAAATGAATCGCTCAAACTACTGATTCAGAATTTCCCTATTGTTTTCAATAACTTCTTCTGTTCACCCAAACTGTTCCTTCAGTGCATCCCATAGCTCTTTGGCACTGTTACAATGTAACAGTCCAGCATAGATCTCATTGGGTAATGCAGATGCTATGATGCTAAATGCTTTGGCATCGAGTTTGAACTTTTGAAAATCAGTTTCAGTATAGTTTTCAGTTGGTTTAGGTACGAACTTATTTGCATCCTCAGTACTTGGCACCATAGGAACATGGGGACCAAAAACAACAGACCTCCAACATCGAGTGTTCTGTTGAGCAAGGATGTGACCCATCCTTCTCTCCCAGATGTTGTATTCATTACGTTTAAGCATGGGTGGTTTGAAAAGAGAGCCAATGTTATTCTTATCATCTTGTGATTGTGACGTCATCCTGGTTGTTTTACAGGCACTAATTAATCAACTTTGATGGTGATTAAACCTTGCTCTGTTTTTCAACAAAACGAACAAACTATCAGTATCAACGATTATGAGCTGAACTATTTATATCAAAATGATTGTTAAATCAAATTTGACTGTCCAAGCTCTGATACCAATAGTTAGGGTCTGAGTTTGGTTTTGATTGTGTTTTATGTTTGAATTAAGATGAACAATGAATGAGTAGTGCAGCGGAATATAATGGAAGCAAACTTTGCACACAATCAAACGAGAGAATTGCTTTTAACATACAAGTTTAACATTGAACCGAATTCTTGAATTTATTACAAGATTCAATTACAATTGCAAGTATGTAACAAACTCCCCCTCAGCCTGAGCTCATAGTGATTTGTTCATGCAGGAGAAAGATGGTGAAGAGCTAATAGAACAGTACAGAGCACTGTTCTATTTATAGGCACGAGCAAACCGCTGAAGCATCTAAGCTGACATCACCATGAAAGTGACATCTAACCTCCTAACAAACTCTAACATCTGATCTATACAACCTCTGTTGTGCTAACTACTGTTATTATAATTCATTACATAAAGACATCTAAACTACTGCTGCATCCTTCCACTGATGTGAACCCAGCAGTACTTGTCATGATCAGCAGAGCTTGACCCATAGCAGTAGATTGAATAGCAGGGCTTTCAGTCTTCATCAGTCTTTGATCAGCAGTTGTAGGTCAGCAGTTTGTATGATCAGTAGATAGGAGGTCAGCAGATGTTGAAACCACTTTCAAGGGGAGAGACTTGTATACATAACATCTGCTTATTCTGGATCCACTGCTCTGATCCAGTTTTGGCTTTAATTATCTGTTCCTTTGGTAGGGTTCAATCCCAACAGGCTGCCACCCCTGGGACCTTGCTACCAGGGGCTGCAGCCCCCGGACCCCCTCCAAGATCGAAAAACGCAATGACTAAATCAAAAACCCAGATCGTGAAAATGAAATTAAAGAATTTCTTACATGGATCGAAGCTGATTTCTTCATCGATTGACGAAATTTGAATGATTGAAACACTTATCAGCGACTGAATCAAACGGATCGAGTGATTATCTTCAAAATCACGGGGAAAACGAGATTTTGAATGAAATTAAACTAGGTTTTCTTCAAAAAAAAAGCTGAAGAACACGTTGATCGGGTGTTTGAATCATTGATTGATGACAAAAATCGCACTATAATGTAGTGATTATTGAGATAGTAAGTGAAGAAAAGGTTGGAGATGGTGGGTTTTGAAAATGGTGGGTTTTGAAGTAACTGGGGAGAAGAAGGAAGAAGAAAGGATGGGATTGACTAAAATATCCTTTCTCTTTATTTTAAAATTTGCCACATGTCATAATCCTATTGCTTCCTATCCTTCCTAGCCAAAATAAACTTCCTATTTGATCTTTTCCCCTATAATTATTACAATACAACTGTAATAAAAATACAATACTAATATGCATCACTGACCACTAGGTGGTCTATACTACGATATATATATTATAATTTTTTTTCAAACATACACACATAATATATATATATATATATATATATAATATTATTATTATTACTAATGATAGGGGTTCATCCAAAAGTCCATATTACGCTCGTCATATTTCCAGACGAGTCGTTCCCCTATTTGCCTCATTCTTTCGCTCTCTTCTAAAATCTCCTCACCAAAGGTTCGGAGTTCTTGCACATTTTCTGTGCTCATTGGGGGTGCAGGTGCTGGTACTGGATCTGGGTACTGTGGCATGGGTTCTTCCTGAGGATATGGATTCTCTAGGATTTCCCTAATGTATTCATCATTATCATAATAGGGATCTAGAAGGTCCAGACCTGGGTAAGCTGCTAGGTTTGGCATGGGTTCCTCTGATATTGGGTAGCGTTGCTGATAATCCCTATGGTCGCCAAACCACGGGTCGTAGTCTGGGTCTAAGGGATTGGATACTGGTACTCTAGGTATTTCAGTTGGGTTAAAGCCTGGTGCTGGGATTTGGTTTTCTGAGTTGACTTCAATCTCCATTGGTTGTGTGGGAAACAAGGGTAATGGTTGGGGTGCTATGACTTGCTCTAAATTAGGGTCTGCAGCTGTAGTTGCTAGAATATGAAAGTTTGCAAGACTCCTATTGAGCATATCTTGGGTGTGAGTATCTATTTCTCTCTTAGTGGCTGCTAGAACTCGCTGTTGTTGTAACTTTTTCATTCTATGCGCTCCCCTACTGAACCATCCTCTCTTTTTAGGAGGGAATGGCTCTTCAGACTGAGCCTTAAACACGAGTATCCCATCTTCATTGTCAGCTGAATACCCTGAGAGGGTAGGCTGTGAAGAGGTGCCTTCGCTTCTAGGTGAGATGGACAACTGACGGTAGGCGTCGGAAGGTCCTTGGTCGCTCATACTGTAAACTAACAAATAGTCAAATAACACACAACAATAAAATGCAGATATGCATGTATTTTCGTTATTAATTTCCTAACAATTTGAATAATATCTTGGTGTCAGCAGAACACTTATGTGGCTGAATCAGTGGCTTAGCTCTGATACCACCTTCTGTCGCAACCCCCGTCCCTTAATTACCCGGGAACGGGTGGCCGCGAGACCAGATTTAGTGGTATCGGTGTTTAATACTTTGGCAGCGGAAATTACATCAGGACCGTAGTTAGGAAATATTTTATCAGAGTAAAACACCACATTTTATATAAATAAACACATTTGGATAAAACCCAAGTTTTTATTACAAACGGATTTGTAGGGGTAAACCCTAATTTATTGAAATAAAACATCTTCTTTATTTAGGTAACTTTTATAGCCACTATTCCAAGCCTTCAGTGCTGTCCAGTTGGCTTCTATTTGGCTTTCACATTTTGTTACCTGAAACGCGTTTAAAAACATTTTGTCAGTGGGAAATACTGGTGAGTGAATCCCAGTTTAATCAAGAAGAGTTTTATCCTTTAACAGTATTGAGAGCGATTACAATGTTTATTTCTACACAATTACTCATTCAGTACTGTCAATCCTGACTGGTGGGTCATATTGCACATTGGCTAACTCTTTGTCCAATGGTAACGTGTTCCACATTTTGTATACAAAACCCTAACATACCGGCAGTAATTGAAGAACTACAAAGACTCAATCACTGCTAATCACATTTGTAAATTATTTAAGGTTTTATAAAAACAATTTACAAAAAGGAGATTACTCACATTGCTGTATTAGGGTTTTCCTTTAAGATTTCCTGGTGATTATCTATTAATTACACAAATGCACACACGTTAGTATAATAACCCAATATTTACATTAGTAATACCTTCCCCGAGACGACATTCCAACGACTACGTCGGGCAGAACCACGACAGCTGTTAAGGAACCCTGGATCAATCGGGCAGCGTATCTAATATGTAACCGGGGGTTATGATACTTACAACGAGGCAGAACTTCGTTATTTAGGGGGTATAATGCCCGAAAATTATTATTGCTATGCAGAATTTCGAGAGAGAAAATAGTTGTGAGTGGTTTGGGACTGAAGCCGATTGCATCTATTTATAGTGCTGAATTCGGACTTCCTCACGGTCGCGTAAGCCGAAGGATGATCCTTCGCGGCCCGTGACGTAGGGTTGTAGGGCCTAGCTTTGCTTATTAGGACAACTAGCCTCGACACGGTTGAAGGCACATGGCAGACTGGGGGCTCGCCCTGGTGACTGGCTGTCGCGCCCCGCGTAGCCTGAAGGCAAAGCCTTCACGGCCCACGAGCTACCCCAAATCTTTGTTTTTATTTTATATTTAAATATATATGGCATTTTGGGCTCGGTTTTCGCATACGGGGTATATTTTAAGACATATAGGGGCATTTTAAATATATTAGGGGTGTCGGAAATATTTTGGAGGGTTGTTATACATCCTCCAAAATCATGTTGTGTAGAATGATGCATGCGTACATCACGTTACCAATCTGATCCTTGTTCCATAGTCGACAAGGCATTGCGAATATTCGCCACCTTTTCTTCAAAACACCGAACGCTCGATCGACGTCTTTACGTGCAACCATTTTGACCCTGTTAAACTTTAATCTCTTTGGAGCTATGGTACCGTGTCTTGTGAACGATTTTACGAAAACCCCCCACTCCGGGTAAATCCCATCAACTAGGTAGTACCCATACACGTACTCAACCCCGTTTACAAAGAAACTTCCTTTGGGTCCTATACCATTTACCCAATCATTGAAAAGGGGCGAGTGGTTTATGATGGTAATATCGTTATGTGAACCTGGTATACCGAAGAACGCATGCCATATCCAAAGAATCTTGGGACGCAACCGCTTCAAGCATGATGGCCGGCATCCCGTGAAATCCACTCGTGTGAGCGCCTTGCCATGTGGTTGGACAAAGTTCCCAAGGCCATTTCATACAATCTAAACTACCTAGCATCCCGGGTAGCCCATAATAATCGGCGTGATATTCCAATATTTGTTGCATATCACTGAATGAGGGCTTTCTCAAATATCTTTTCTTATAAAGTTCTAAAACACACGAACAAAAGTTGTGAAGACTTTCTCTAGCTACACGTGCAGACATTTTTAAATAGTCATCCATAATGTCCGAACTATTGTCGTACGCTAACTGTCTAAGTGCGGTCGTGACCTTTTGCAACGTACTAAATCCTAATTGACCGGTTACATCCAGTTTTTGTTGGAAATAAACATACTTCTCCTCAAGATCCCTAGATATCCTTAAAAATAAGTTTCTACTCATACGAAAACGACGCCTAAACATTTTTTCATCATACTTAGGTTCGGCTGAGAAATAATCGCTTACCAACAAATTGTTAGCGGTGTGCCGTTCACGAGCGATGTACCTCCTCCGTTTAGGTTTCGAAGTCTCTTCCTCATCGTCTTCCACGATAGCTTTCACCACCGTCGCGATCGTTTGTAGAAATATTTCCGCACCATCGTCAGATAATGATGACGATTCACTTAAACTTGAAGAACTCATGGCAAGATTGTGTGTTATGTTTTTGATATTGTGTGAGAAAATGTGTTTGATATTGTGAGAAAAATGTGTTTGATATTGGGTATTTATATAGAAAAAAAGTTTTTTTTATAACTTTCATGCCCAACTGCTAGCCCAAACGGCTAGTAGTATTGGCCAATGAGATCCCACCAGGTCAGGTTCGTAGCCCCGCCCAACGTCCGGGCTGAAACCCCCGCCAATAGGGCCATGACCAAACCCAAGCCCACCCGGGGTGGTGACGGCGTTTGTACCCAACCCACGCCCCATACCCCATAGTCTTAAAACTCTTTTTCAAGTGGGACCAACGTTAATCCAATAAAATCGACTCTTTAAAGATGATCCTTTCAAGCGTCAAATTAATTTACAACACTTCATTAACAACAAAGTTACACTGGAGTCATGTTTACACACATCAAATAATACTTCAAGACTTGGATTCTAGATCGGCATATTGTTCTGGCCACTTTAGGTATTCTGAGAAATGGGGGGACTGAAATTAATATTGTCAACATATATGCTCCTCACGACGCAAACCTTAAGAGAAATCTTTGGGCGACTCTAACTGACCCCATGAACTCCTCGAATGGGTGTTGGATTCTCCTAGGAGATTTTAATTGTGTTCGTGAACCTAGGTGTCATGGCCCCCGGCCCGGTTTTACCCGGTCCCGCAGTCGCGGGACAGAAACCCGTGGTATTTATATTTAGTTTGGCAGCGGAAATATCAACGAGATCGTTTTAAACTGAAAACATCCAATTATATTATTTCACACTTTTGGGATAAAACCCCATAATTTACAATAAAGGAATTTCACGAGGAAATTCCCTATTTTACAAAACGTGTTTATTTATTTTACTAAGCCACCTCTTCAAGCTTTAGTGCTACGTGGCACTTTTTCCTTGGTTCACAGTAAGTTACCTGAAACATGTTTTAAAAAGATTTTTATCAGCGGGGAAATACTGGCGAGTCACTCAGGTTATATGAAACGACACCTTAGTTATAAATTACAGCATAAGAGCGATTACAGTGGCTACTATCTTACTTTTATCTGGCGCCGTGTCACACCCTGGTGACGATGGTCATACCACTATTGAGTCCCTTCACCCAAGTAGTGATGATTGTCACTGTTAGGTTGGTGAACCTAACCGTGAGAAATTAGTAATGTGCACAATACCCCACTTGCCAGTGATTCAAGATAACCAAGACTTAATCCCTGTAACTATAACTTTTGAAAATAATTTGAGTATTGTAAAACATTGTTGATAAAAGAGAATGACTCACATTGCAGGTTTTAACTGGACAGAACCTTGCCCACTGATTTAGCCTTGTGACCTAATTAAATAACAATGCACACGAAACTAGGTCAGTAACTTAATACAACATTTACGATAACTCACGAAATCAAAACCCTCACGACGAATGACAAAGCATAGCCCGGATTCGGGCAACACTTAAACATCCATCGGATCAGTTTCAATCGATCGGACATTGTATCGTAGCAGTGATCGAGTTAATACCCTGTACTCGTAGCAGCGTTTCCCTAAGTGATAATTTGAATTTGAGCAGTATCTTTCATCTTTTAGAAAGTTTTACGTACACAGATGAACAGGCCATGCTCGGTTCAATTTATAGCTGATTTTTGGGTTTTACGCGGCCCACGTAAACCTTCATAAGATCTTACGCGGCCCGTGAGGGCCACCTAGTCTACAACTAGGGCTACCGTGTCACGTGTAGGCCCGCCACGTGGCTGAAACGTGGCCTGGAACGTGTCCTGGTCAATTGCTGCTATGTCACGGCCCGTGTAGGCCTAGCCTTATGGCTTACGCGGCCCGCCAGAAATCCAAATTTCTTGACTTCTTGGTTTTCCATAAGTACTAGGGTTTCAGGGGTCCGGGTTTTCACTTAAGGGACATTTTTGGATGTTTTTGCAGGTCCTTACACTAGGGAACAGAAGAATTCAAAATTTGATCCGCTGGCAGCCGAAGACTTCAATCGGTTCATCCGTAGTGCAGGCCTCTCTGAATATGCCATGACGGGGTGCTCTTTTACCCATCGATCGGACGATGGGAAGCGTTTCAGTAAAATAGACCATATACTCATCTGTCATTCTTTTTTGTCTAGGTGGCCATCGGCTATTCTCACCGGTCTTCCCAGGTATCGTTCTAACCACCGTCCTTTACTACTTACTTGTTCAGATGTCAAGTTTCCCCCTATTCCGTTTCTTTAATTCGTGGCTCAAAGAAGCAGATTTAGAGAGTCTCGTTAAAAAGGCATACACTGAGATCGAACCTTTTGGACCACCTGACAAGTTATTAGCTGAACGTTTTAAGGCCATTAAGTTGGCTATAACACCTTGGTGCAAGAATATAAAAATCAAAAACCGTGTGGTTCTATCGGACCTCTTGGAAAAGGTTGAAGCTCTAAACCTTTAAGCTGAAAATTGCATGCTAACTGAAGAAGAGGCAACCAATAGAGAAATCTGGATCAAACGCTTGGGTGAAATTGAAGATAACAATTTGACAGATTTGAAACAACGGGCAAAGGTCAAGTGGATCAAAGAAGGTGACGAAAATTCTACGTTTTTTCATGGGATCGTGAAAGGACATCAGAAATATAACAGGATAAATGGACTTGAATTCGATGGGGTTTGGGTGTCACAGCCAGATGAACTCAAGCTTAATATAAAAGAATACTTTCGTAAGCTCTTTTCTAAGGAGGAGTACCATAGACCTACATTCACAAACAATGGCTTCAAAACATTATCTTTGATACAGGCGTCGATGTTGGTAAAGAGGTTTTCTAAAGACGAAATTAAGGAAGCCGTCTGGGAATGTGGCGAAGAGAAGGCACCGGGCCCTGATGGCCTCACCTTTGGTTTCATCAAACACTTTTGAGAGATCGTTGAGACGGATTTTCTAATTCTCCTATACTACTTCTACGTTCATGGCAACTTAAACCGGGTTGTAACTCAAGCTTCATCACTCTAGTGCCCAAGTTCGCCAATCCCAATCACATCAAAGACTTCCGACCCATTAGCCTCATTGGATGTATATCGAAAGTGGTCTCAAAAGTTCTTGCCAACAGACTTAAAAAGGTTATTAGCAGCTTAGTAAGTGATACACAGACAACATATATTGAAGGTAGGAGCATTCTAGATGGGCCGATTATCATAAACGAATTGGTGGCATAGGGCAGGAAATATAAGAAGAAAATGCTACTTTTTAAAGTTGACTTTGAAAAGGCTTTTGATTCTTTAAACTGGAACTTTCTCTTATTCGTTCTCTCACAAATGGGCTTCCCTGCCCTTTGGAGAAAATGGATTCTCGGCATATTATCGTCCACCAGAACCTCAATTCTAGTCAACGGTTCTCCAACACTTGAATTCAACGTTCAGAGGGGTGTTCGACAAGGCGATCCATTGTCTCCGCTACTATTCATCTTAGCTATGGAAGCACTGCACGTAGCGTCGGTCAATGCTAACTCGCTTGGTATCTTTGACGGAGTCAAAACACCAAACGATGGGCCGACAATCTCACACCTTCTATATGCGGACGACGTCTTGTTCGTGGGCGATTGGTCGGAAATTTTTTTTAATAATCTTGCAAGATTGCTTAGATGCTTCCACTTGTCCTCCGGACTCAAAGCTAACTTCAATAAAAGTCATCTCTATGGAGTTGGTGTTTCTAATGAAGAAATCATCAACATGGCTTCCATTCTACACTGTACAACGGGGTCGTTTCCGTTCAACTACCTTGGACTCCTGGTTGGAGCAAATATGGGATTGGTTAAAAACTGGAAACTGGTTATAGAAAGGTTCGAAAACAAACTCACCCTATGGAAGGCACGTACGCTCTCTTTCGGTGGTAGGGTAACTCTCATTGAAGTAGTTCTTGGCAATCTTCCCACATATTACCTCTCGCTTTTTAACGCACCAGTACAAGTTATCAAACACTTGGAACGGATGCACAGGAAATTTTTATGGGGTGGCTGCTTGGAAAAAAATGAAATCAGTTGGGTTCCTTGGTATAAGGTGGTTGCTCCTAAGGAGGATGGTGGTTTAGGAATCGGTAGTCTCGCATCCACAAACAAAGCTCTGATGGTCAAATGGAGAGTGAGGTACAAAAACGAAAATTCGGCTCTATGGGCAAAAACAATCACGGCTATACATGGTGGGGACAGATGGCATTCCAGCATCCCGCTAAAAAGCTCAATTGGCGGTATATGGAAATCTATCATCAACATGGGTAGAGCCTCACTAAATCTAGTCGTAGACGCTAAAGGAATAATGATACCGAAAATGGGAATGGGGGATAAAACTCTGTTTTGGCTTGACACTTGGGTTGGCAACAGGTCTCTACGCGAAGTGTTTCCCGATCTTTATGCATTAGAGTCGGAGAAAATGTGTAAGGTCCACCAAAGATACATAATAACAGATGCTGGAACAGAATGGATCTGGGGCAGTTCTAATGGGCTGACCCATTCAATTCAGCAGGCCGAGTGGGCCGCCTGCGTCGCATTACTACGCTCAGCAGCACTAGGACCTGACCCGGATCTTTGGCTGTGGAAAACGGAAGCAACCTGTGAGGTTTTCACTGTTAAATCATTAAGGGCTGAATTGGATCACATAAGCTTCATTCCGGAAACAAAAGCGCTCGTCTGGCTACACTGGATTCCAAAAAAAGTTAACTGCTTTCTCTGGAGAATTGTGTTAGACCGTATCCCTACCAGAGAGGCCTTAATTGCACGTAGAATATCACTTCCCTCATCTGAATGCGTTTTTTGCAAAGGTACTTCGGAATCGGTAGACCACCTATTAATTACCTGTGACTTTGCTCAGCAAATCTGGACCATCATCTTCCAATGGATCAATATACCCATGCCTCGCTTCATGTTAAGTTTCATACAACTGCTTGAGTTCATTTTGTCGTACAGAATGCAAAAGGCTTTAAAAAGAGCTATTCATGTGATTCTTGCTGCAACATGTTGGAATATCTGGCGAACAAGGAATTATTTTATTTTCAACCTTAAACCTCCTCAGGTGTCGAAAGCAATAGGTGACATAAAGGCATGTTCTTTTCTGTGGATAAAATCTCGGGCTGGGCATTCGGATATAAGCTGGGAGAAATGGAGGGGATTTAAATTTTCGGACTTTCCACTGTAATTGGCTTGTTCTATCTATGTAACTTTTGTACTTTTATGTTTTTGAGCCCCTGGCTTGAATCTTTTTAATGAAATTTCGCGCTTTGTAAAAAAGAAAATTTATTGGAAATCTTGTACCTGGATTTAAAAACTACATAATCCAATATTCCAATCCTTTTAATCTTAAAAAAGAAAAAGAAAAAAAAACAAGTCAACTTAATAGTTTCTGTGTTACTGTGTACGTGTCTCTCTCGAGAATTATCATGAGTCATTGCGTATGAAATGAAGAAATACCAACACAAGATAATACTTTTATTCCAAGAAATAGTCCTTGGGCAAAGTTTACTTTTGATCCCTCAAGTTCAATTCAGCATCCATTTAATCTCAAACTTGTTATTAATCACTTCGGACCTTCAACAATTTTCAACAACTACAAAGTTGCATGTCGGCGGCAATAGTGCCGGCCGTGTATTGGATAAAATGGGCGGCAGGGGAATGGTGTCATGCAGCTGTCTGGCACTCCCTTATTGGTCCAATAAATTTACGATTTTATCGCGCTTTAAAATTACGAATTTGCCATCAGTATAAAATTATGTTTTTGTCCCTACTTAAAAATAAATTTGCGCTTTTGCTCCTAGCTAAATATTTCGATTTTGCCCCCGGTTCAAAATTACGATTTTGTTCCGTTTAAATTTACACTTTTGCCATTTGTTTTTTTCCTTAAAAATACGATTTTGCCATCAGTTTAAAATTATGTTTTTACCCCACTTAAAAATAAATTCACGCTTTTGCTCCCAGCTAAAAATTTCGATTTTGCCCTCGGTTCAAAATTACGACTTTGCCCGGTAAAAATTTACAGTTTTGCCGTTAGTTTTTTACTCAAAGCCAGGTTACGATTTTGCCCTCAACTTAAATTTACATTTTCTCCATCGTTTTTGTTTGTTTTCCTGGCATTCCCCCATTGGTCCATTTAATTTACGATTTTATCCCTGAATTAAAATTATGATTTCGCCCTCAGTTCAAAATTACGTTTTTCCCATCGTCTTAGTTTTTTTTAGCAAAACTATAAAGGTTTTTTGTTTTTATTGGTTGACTCCATTTAATTTTTTTCCGTGTCAATGAGCTGCTTAACACTCGCACATTAGTTCTGAAAAATTACAATTTTTACCTAGGCCAAAAATTACGGTCTTATCATTGTTTTAGTTTTTTTCCTAGCAAAATTATAGTAGTGTTTTTTAATTGATTGATAATTATTCGGTCATCGCCCCGCAACGCGGGCGGGGCATCAACTAGTTTGACTACATTAGGATTTTACGTACAATGTGTTTTTGTTACTAAAATATGTGTTTTTATTTATTTTATCTTCTATTAATGATAGGATCTTAAATTAGATCATTTTGGAATTTGCATGTTGTGGCAGTTGTATAACTATTAATGACCACTTAAAGTGAAATTTTAAACAAATGTAAAAAAAGATTTTATAGAAAATGATACTTTCATAAAATCGATCACGTGTCTATAAATGTGATTTTATAGAAAATATTTTGCGCGTTGCGGCTGTACGTCACGTCGTATATGTAACTAGAGTAAAACCATAGAAATATAGATAAAAACTTTCGTGGCGAAATGTAGATAAAAACATTTGTGACGATATATTCGCAAATCACGGAAAAAGCCACGTCTTAAATAAAGCTTGAGTAAAACCGTGACATATCCAAATTTATTACAATTAATAAATAAATTTAATAGATAAAAACTATAATTAGTCTAAAAGTAAAAATAATATAGAAAATATAACACAGAAACTGTTTAACATATTTAATACATAGAAAAAACCATTTGAGTATAAAATTATTAAGTATCTATATTTTCTATTTGGTAAAATAAATTATGCCTAGGTTTTATGTGTCTAAGCTTAAAAAGAAAAAAAACTTTTGTTGTCTAAAATAAAAAGAAGATAACTTTACTGTAGTTATTGTGATGCAATTTAATATATAATATAATGTAATGTAATGTAATGTAATCTAATAACTTATATCAAAAGGTGATTTTTCATCTATAACCATATTATTAAAATTCATAATTACATATAGTTCTCAAATGAACAATTACCTCTTTTTAAATGATTTTCAATGGTGCTTCCTAAGCTAGACTCGAGCTCAAGGCGTAGATGAGATTAATCATTCAAAAGTTAGGCGTTATCTAATAATCTTCCTAAGCTAGACTCAGGCGCAAGGCGTAGATGAGATTAATCATTCAAAAGTTAGGCGTTACCCCCACAAAATAACGTAGGTTCAAATCCTTGTAAATGCAACCGTAGGTGTAACAAATTATTATTAGAGAAAAAAATAATCTAATAACCATCTAGGAGTTGTATTAGATATAACAGTGAACACATTATTTACCTAAATAATTTCTTTATATATTAACTAAAATAATAAAATTGGAATGTTCTTTATTTAGATGGCAAACAACAATAGCAATAGTAATCAAAAATGTCTTTTGTGCTGATAATCGAAATGGCAAGTTACGTGGAACTGATGTTGTTGGACAACCTATTGGTAAATTTTATTTAAACAATGCAATATCTATAACTATAAATGCTTACATGTCACGCGATTTGAAAATTTGCATAAAGAATGTTGTCATATTGACATGATTCACAGGTTATGTGTTTCAAGTGGACGTTTGAAAAGAGTAGTAAAAGACTAAAAGGCTACTAACGTTTTGTCATTTCATTAAGTTTGCCATGTCAATAAAAAAGAAAGGGTGACCATGTATCGAGATTAAGACATTTGCCTTTCTCAATCAATTATAATAATGGTATAGGTAGCTTATAATCAAGTACAATACGAAGAGCATGGAAATGTCTGTTTGACTAGCATAAAATGTTGATAAAGAGTATTTTACACAAGGCCAAAAAGATTATAATGGTTAGAGATGGGATAGTTAATTAGAATTTAGAAACCATGAAGGGGTAAAATAAATGAAGGCACAAGGAAATAAAGAAGGTTTTCGTACGTTGTTATTGTTTCCTCATGTAAATGGAGCCTTGGCTTATACATGTGGAGGTATGCCAAGACATATATATATATATTTGAATTATGTAATTACAACCAAAATACAATATTTATGCAATCATAGTTGTTTGATAGTGCAAGATATGGTGAATGAAACCTATACGCTGTTCATCAGAATTGCGATAAGATTGATGCTCAAGCAATCATTTTATGTTAACCTTGGTAACACTAAAGATCTAGATTCTAGAGAGCCCATAACCTATATATAGGGAGTGTTAGCTTTGGCAATCAAGTCAGATGGCTTAAAGATAAATAAATACACTTGAATTTGTTGGAAAGGCGTGCGTCTATACATACAATGAAGACACTTTATTGAAGGGTTTTTTTTAAGACCAGGCTCGGCTCGAAGGTAATTTTTTAAGCTCGAGCTCGGTTCGGGCTCGACTCGTTTAGTATTTATTAATTAATTTATATTAATTATAATTATTATTATACATATAATTAAGTTATTTTTTTTATATTTATATAAATGTTAATTATTATTATATAAATATATGTTTAATATATTAAGAAAAAATATATAAACATAAAGCTCGTTTAGGCTCGCGAGCCGGCTCGAGCTCGATAAGCGAAGCTCGGGCTCGGGCTTGGGCTGGTTTACTAAACGTGCTTGTTTTTTAGGCTCGGGCTCGAGCTCGAGCTCGAACTCGTTTGCACCCCTAAGTTTTGTATAAAGACATGTGTCACATGCATCATGCTTAGTAGAAATTCACCGTCGTTTCCTCTGTAGCCACAATGATAAGGCATTAGACTAAGGGGAGTGGGGCGTCCACCCCTACCCAAGAAGCCCCAAACACCGCGCCCCATGGGCGTTCTCAAGGGCATCCCCTCCTTGGCGTCTCCCACAGAACGCCACCCCCATTTCTTTTCCTTTCTCATCCACCAATCAAAAAACCTGTCTTTTAATAACAACCAATCATAACTCTTTCTTGGGCATCTTGAGTTGCCATGAACACCACCTCCATTTTTTTACCCAACTACCTCTATGATGACGTGGCGACACATGGCGCAAGTCGCCCCCTCAAAAGATGCCTCACTCCCTTCAGTCTTATGGTGTTTAAGCAAATGGGCAAATTGAGAAACAAAAGGACATGCATAACTAATGTTGTTCAGTGTGACACATAAGTTAAAGGGTCGAACAAATTTGTCATAATTTACGAGGTATTTATGATCGTAGAGTATTTTAACTTTTACTTCTAACTTATTTAATCCCTAATTTATGATAACAATCTTAGCAAAAACACATTAATACTTTTATCTTTTAATTTTCCAACTTAAATGACTAGGATTTGGGGTTTGGATTACAAGTAAATCAACTTGGTTCATGGAATGCACCAACAATATCAACATAAGGACTAAATTTAAAAAAAAAAAAAAGTAAATTGCCATTTTGGTCCCTGTGGTTTGGCCAGTTTTGCCACTTTAGTCCAAATCTCAAACTTATTACATCTGGGTCCCTGTGGTTTGCATTTTGTTGCCATTTTAGTCCAAAATCCAAAAAACCCCCTTTTTGACTGTTGAGAGCTGCCTATTTTGTCCTTTAGTGCAGGGGCATTTTGGTCATTTTGCTTTTCATTTAACATTTTCTTAATTCAAAAATTAATATATATATATATATATATATATATATATATATATATTAATATACACACATACATATACCTGCACACACACACTCTCTTTCTCTCTCCAAACACCCATCTCTCATCTCTTCTCTCTCTCTCTCCTCTCTATCATCTCCGTCTTTACACGAATTCGTTCGTTTCGGCAAATCTTGAATTCGTAACTACTAGATAAACTACTCAAAAGGAACTGCAATAACTGCACTAATACATGAGTCAGTTTTTGCTTAACTAGCAGCACCAGAGCGGATTACAAGCGTTAATTAAGTCCATATATGATATATCATCTCCTCACGTACGATAATCGCAATGTTAACAGCACAGAATTACGATTTACCTAATTCCTAATATCTAGGTATTTTGATTTCTGATATATCTTCTGAAACATTCAACTGCACATAACTAAACAAGATCGGATGCTATACAGTATACATACCACCACCACCCCCACCATCGCATCATCCCCACCACCACCACCATCCCACTGCCGCCAACACCACCCACAAACTTAAAAAACAAACCCACAAACTAAATCAAATCTTGATCAAAACCCAATAACCGTATCCAAATTACAAACAAGCCCACTAAATCAAGTCGAAATCACCGCCGCCGCTGCCTGACCACCGGCCAAAACAATCACCAGCGATCTCCCTTCTCTCTCTCTCTCTCTACCCCCTCTCTCTAACAAACCCCCAAAATGTCAATATACACCGGCCCCAACCACCGCCGATCACTCATCCACCAGCCCCAACCCCCCATCTCTCTCTCTCATATGCAGATGGCCAAGGTAAAAAAAAAGTCGAAAAATCCATTTTTTCGAAAAATCCAGATCTGTTTACCTCGATTCGTCAGGATTTCATTTTTTACCTCGATTCGTCAGATCTAAGGTAAAAAAGTTGAAAAATCCAGATTTGTTTCGTTGTCCACCAACACAAGAATGTTGCCTCTTCGATCTTTCATCTAATCTGAGTTTTGCAACCACCGAAAAACGTGAGGGGTTGGATTCTAATGGTGGAGGGACTATGGAGGTCAAAGGTAGGGATGGGCTTTTTTTCCCAAATACCCGTACTCGTACCCGTACCTGTACCGATTTTAGGTATTTGGTACATGTATCGGTACCCAGTTTTATTGATTTTGGTATTCGGTACTTTTGGTATTGGTACGGGTACGGGTACGGGTAAAAATGGGTACTGGTACCGAATTCTATGTATACCTTTAAAAGTTTTTTTGTATTATGTTTTATTTCATATTATGGTATTTATAGTGTATTTGTATTGATTTTACCTATATGGTACCCGTATCGTATTGGTACTCGTACCAATTTTACCTATTTGGTACTCGTACTATATTGGTACTCATGTCAATTTTACCTATTTAGTACTCGTACAAGTGCTCAAAAAGTAAATAAAAACAAAATGGTACCAAGCGGGTATTGTACCGAAAATACCCGTACCAGTACCCGTACTCGTACCCGTACCGTACCTATATATTCGGTACGGTATTTGGTACCTAGTTTTGTTCAAATTCGGTACCGGTATTTTCGGTACTGGTACGGGTATAGGTACGGGTACTGTACCAATCCCATCCCTAGTCAAAGGTGATGGTGATGGAGATGATGTCGGTGGTCGATGGTGTTGGTGGGTACTGGTGTCCTGATGATGATGATGATGATTGTAGAAGAAGATGATGGTTGTAGAGAGAGAAAGTACAAGGGAGAGAGTCAGTTGAGAGAGATAAATAAAGAGGGGTTTTATAGAAAATGTTAAATGAAAAGCAAAATGCCCAAAATACCCCTGAACTAAAAGACAAAATAGGAGGTTCCAACAGTAAAAAAAATAGGTTTTTTGAGATTTGGACTAAAATGGCAACAAAATGCAAACCACAGGGACCCAGATGTAATAAGTTTGAGATTTGGACTAAAGTGGCAAAACTGGCCAAACCACAGGGACCAAAATAGTAGTTTACTCAAAAAAAAAAAAAAAAAAAAAAACAGGACATTCTTGTCACTAAGCAAACATGAAGGACCACTTATGTAAATCCGTCGATGTAGTTGGGGAAAGTGAAAGAGGGTCAGTTTCTTGGCAAGGGCTGAATAATCAACCATCGTATCGTATCGTATCGTCGTCGTTCACAATTCACTGTGTGCGAATCCGAAATCAAAATCAAGATCACGTAATCAATCAAGTATCAATCAATCAATCAAGCAGAAGGAGAAGGAGAAGGAGAAGTGAAGCATCCCGTCGTAGCCATGGACGAGCTGCAAATATCTCCTGCAGATCCGCATGGCGCCAGTCCAGGTAAGGATCAACAAGCGGCAGGTGTTGGCATTCTTCTTCAAATTATGATGCTCGTCCTCTCCTTCATCCTTGGCCACGTCTTACGCCGTCACAGATTCTATTATCTTCCTGAAGCTAGCGCATCCTTACTCATCGGTAATTAATTCATTCATGCTTCTTTCATCCAATTTTTTTAGTAAACTGTTGTTGATGTACTTCTGTTTCGTTGATTCCGTTGCGTTCTATGCATGTTTCGACATTTTAGATGTGATTTTGTACAGTATACTCTTTAGTCTGCACAGTAATATGTGTGATGATGATGATTTTATTTATATTTCGGACTCCATTGATCGGTAATTGATGCTCATTTGATTTCCGTTTTTCGTAAATTGTTGTTGATGTAGTTCAATTTCTATGATTCCGCCGCCGCGGGTTTTACTGTTTTAGATGTGATTTGTTACATAAAGAGTTTAAGGGTGGCTGGGGCACTTTACAGGTAGGAGTATGCGGGTAAGGTTTGAGGGTTGGGGTGTTTAAGGTTGTGTGATTGGTGGGTGGAGTAAAAGAGTGGGGTCCATGGTTCTAGGGTACTTGTGGGTAGGTGTCGCCAGTGTTTTGTGTACCTTGGGTGTAGAACTGACATGGCAATGCGGGATTGGTCGGGGCTAGGGTAGTACCCTTGAATGCCCCTTCCTCCCTAATTTAGTCTGCACAGTAATTTTGTTTAAAGTTCAACTCTATTGATCGGTAACCGATGCTCATTTGATCTAATTTTTTCATAAATTGTTGTTGCTGTAATTCAGTTTTGTTGATTCCGTTGCGTTTTCTGCATGTTTTGCCATTTTATATTTGATTTATTACATACTTCGAGTATAATTTCAGTCTGCGTTGTAATCTATTGACTTTTCAGTTAACGTTATTTTTCGCAGGATTAATCGTTGGTGGACTTGCGAATGTTTCAAACACAGAAACTAGTATCAGGTTGTTGAATGAATTTAGTTATGGTTTTTAGTTTCATGAACCCTAGTTTATTGAAGATACTAACGCTAACTGGTGCAATTGATTTTTCTACTGTAGGGCCTGGTTCAATTTTCATGAAGAGTTCTTCTTCCTCTTTTTGTTGCCTCCAATCATATTATATCCTTGCTCAGTCTGTTTAGTCATTTTTTGTTCCTTATTATATTTCTTTTTGACTAATCTGGTGGAAGGTGTTGCCCAATTGTTTTTCTTGACTATTTGTTTGTACCCAATCAGGATTCAGTTTAGCGCCTGTAAGTTACTGTCACTCTTGATCACATTCGGTTATGACATTACAGATGTTAATTGTTTTTTTTTTCTTCAGAAACCATTCTTTTCGAACTTTGGAGCCATAGTGACATTTGCAATTTTGGGAACATTTATTGCTTCAGTTGTTACAGGTCTTTTAGTGTGAGTGTTACTTCTACAAGTAAATTAATTTCAGTGTATAGTGTGTGTATTAAGAGAAGAGAGGCATTTTTGTCTTTCTGTTCAATGCCTCAACAAATTCAGACAGCTTCACATGTGATGTTGCAGGTACCTTGGTGGTGTAATGTACCTCATGTACAGACTTCCATTGGTTGAGTGTTTGATGTTTGGTGCCCTTATTTCAGCAACAGATCCTGTCACCGTTCTCTCCATTTTTCAGGTTTGAAATGGTCTAAAGTGAAGTCCTTTATGCTATACGAGTGTTCAGATGCTTTAGAAGGGTGGTGATTTGCGTGCTCAATCCTAGGGACTATAAAACGAATTAGATATATATTTTTTTCTGTATTAAGATATTATGTATCAGTAATAGAAGACAAGTTAGTTCATGCTTTTAAAATATATACAGCAAATACGCAATCAAGTGGTAAAAGTCTGATTTTTATCATGTCATCACTTAGAGGGCATTGTTAATGATGTGAAGTGGTGAGATAAGTTTATGCAAAGCTTTGCATGGATATTTCTAACAGTTTCTATGATGTTATAAACTGTTGAATCTTTTTATGAAGTAATATTATATCTACTAGATCGCAAAGACCATTAGAAGCAGTTGTGAATGCACAATGCTTCATTTATTTGCTGTCAATTATTCAATGTCCGTTCACCCAATTCTCTAATAGCTCCTTGTTCACACAGCTTTTACTCCAGATTTTACGTATTATATGTGAAAATTCTTTGTAAATTGTGAATGAACTTGGACTTCTACATAATGGTCTGAGTATGCTTTTATCTTGTGAACTTTACTTGTTCGGCTCAGTTGATTTTTATCAAACCATCTTTATAAGTTAATGTTTTCTAATAGCCTGTTTATTCTTCAATTGTATATGACCATATGTACTATTGTAGGAGCTTGGCACAGACACGAATCTCTACGCATTAGTTTTTGGTGAATCGGTTTTAAATGATGCAGTAAGTTTGATTCCGATTTCAGTTATTCTAATTCCGTATTGCATTGAGATATATATACTTACACTGAACTTTTTGCTTTTTGTTGTTGCAAAAACTCGTAGATGGCAATTTCCTTGTACAGGTTTGCATTACTCCAGTTCTAATTTCAATATACACGGGCCACATTATATTATATTTGTATAATATGAAAAGATGAATACATAACCTGATTATAATTCATTTTTGCAGGACAATGTCATTGGTAAAGAACAATTCATCTGGACAAAATTTCTTCTTGATAGTTGTTAGGTTTCTTGAGACGTTCGTTGGTTCCATGTCAGCAGGTCAGCAATTTTAGCTTATGCTTTCGCTGATGCAAACAATTGTTTTTTGTTATGAGTGTTTCTTTTTTTTTTTTTTTTTTGTCGATATTGTTTCCTTATTTGTTAACGTTACTCACATCGATGTCGTTGCATGACAGGAGTTGGAGTTGGATTCACATCTGCTTTGATATCCTTTTTGTAGTGATAATTCTTTTGAAGCAAAGTACCATTTCGTCTATATCTTTGTTGTTGTAAAACCTTAACTGCACGAACCTGTTTAAGTATGCAGGCTTGGATATTGATAAGTAAGTGCCTGCCATCTTGAAGTTTCTATTTCTGTTTCACCTTGAGCTTTTACCGACCGTGTGTAACATATTATGCATCGTTTTCAGTCTACAGAACTTGGAATGTTGCCTGTTTGTTCTTTTTCCGTACTTCTCGTAAGCTCACTACATATTATCTACTTTCATGTAGTTGTATGACTGTGTTCTCTTTTTGTGATTTATGACACACGATCTTCATTTCAGGTACATGCTAGCAGAAGGGCTTGGCTTATCTGGAATTGTGTCGATCTTGTTCACTGGGATGGTTAGTGAATACATAGTTTGATTGTACCGAGTTTATCTTATTTAAAAAAATAAACGATTTCTAGACAGCGTTTTTTGCGTTTTTGGGCTAGGTTATGAAGCATTATTCCTTCTCAAACTTGTCAGAAAATTCTCAGAAATTTGTGGCCGCTTTTTTCCATTTGATATCGTCTTTAGCTGAGACATTTGTGTAAGGAAGCATCTTTTACTTTATGTTTAAGATTCTCAATCATCATAACAATCATTTTTGATCTTTTAGTTTCTTCATAATTATGTATACTCTTTTTGGGTTGGTTTTATTGCAGATTCATATACATGGGCTTTGATATTGCTATGGAACAGCATAGCTGGTCCCACGTGGGATTCATCTTTTTTTCTATTGTATCCTCCAGTTAATTAAAATGTTACTTTACTAGTTCTACAAGGTTTGTTGAAGCAGATTGTAGTTTTTCTTAACTTGCTACTCTATTTTATCAGATATTCATCGGATTAGCAAGGTATGGCAATTTAATCATTCGAGCAGTGTTTAATTTGATTGTTAACTTCCTTGTTTTAGGAATTCATTGCGTAATATACTTGTATTTGTTTGGTTATATTTTTATTGTTAAACAAGTTACTGATTGAATTTGTAACATGTGAAGGGCTGCAAATGTATTCTCGTGTGCATATTTGTTGAACTTAGTTCGACCTGCACAGCGACAAATACCCGTAAAACACCAGAAAGCACTTTGGTACAGTGGTACGTAGAGACTAGAGACAAAGTTCAGACTTGACAATTTATCACTGAATTGTTAACATAATGCGAGTTATTTGATGTCTCAGGACTTAGAGGTGCCATGGCTTTTGCTCTTGCTTTGCAATCAGTTCATGATCTTCCTGAGGGACATGGCCAGACGATATTTACTGCAACCACTGCAATAGTCGTTTTAACGGTAGGCAAACTGATTTTTTCCGATATATTTTTAATTTTAATGCTTCTTTTTTATACTTCAATTCACCTGAAAAGAGCATTCATTTAATGGATGCATGTTGTGTGCTCCTGTCATAGTTGGTGATACATGTTCTTAATATGACGAGTCAATTACAAGTTTTGTCCTTTATGTTTGTACCGGAGTGCAGGCGGTGTCCTTTGCCTTTAAATTTGACAGGTTTTGTACTTTATGTTACAAAATCTTGCACGTTTCGTCCTTTAGCCCTAACCTAGTTAAATTTTTCTGTTAAATCAGATCATGTGCAAGGCACGTGAGGGTATAATTGTCTTTTCCCTATTATTTT
The DNA here is from genome assembly GCA_030545235.1 of Helianthus tuberosus. NCBI lineage: Eukaryota > Viridiplantae > Streptophyta > Magnoliopsida > Asterales > Asteraceae > Helianthus > Helianthus tuberosus. The sequence continues at coordinate 64,415,877 of CM060449.1, read as the reverse complement.
AAAAAATAAACAAAATTATATATATTAATTATTTACTAACTAAATATCATTCTCTCTCTAAACACCCCCCCCCCCCCTCTCTTTCTGCTTCAACTCTCTCTGTATGTACCACTGACACCACCACCAAATCCAGCCAAGAAAAAAACCATTACTGCCTACCATCCAACAACCAAATCCACCACCACCTTCATCTGGTTAAATCCACCAACAACCAACAAACAGATCCAACAACCTGCAGTTATCTCTATCTCCATCGCAAATGTGTATGATGAAAAAACAAATCCAAGACCCCTGTTTCTCTCTACTCCAAATCCACCACTCCAGTTTCTCTATCTACTCTCTCACACATAATTGTGTGCGTGACGAAAAACAGGATGTGAAGATGATGAACGAAGACCGAACCCGAATTTCAAAATCAAAGGATGATAATATTTTTTATTTCTTTGCTTCAAAATCTGAAATTGAATTCGAAACATCTGATTTTGAGCATTATCGATTTCTTCATCACCTTCCATCTCCATCCGATTGAAGTTACAACACCCTAATTGACCGAAAATTGGGGCTTTTGCGTTTATTGAATCGAAATCTAATCAATAATCGAAGATCAATACATCTCCAATGAAGAAAACCTAATATTTGATGTGTGATTGAAGTTACGAGAGAGTTATATGTTGGTTTGTGACGAGCTCCTGTTGTTCATCGTGAAAAAGAAAGGCAACTATTCGTTGTTGTTCATTGTGAAAGAGAAAGGCAACTCTCTGCTTTTGTTGTTCTTCATTGTGTGTGAGAGAGAGAGGCGATTATACAGACTGATTTGGCTTCTGATACACATCATTAGGGTTTTTGTGTATAGGTTATTTAAAAGTTAGAAAAGACTGATTTGCCCTCATGTGCAACTTATATAATCAGATTTAATAGAAAAATTATCTGGGTTAGGGCTAAAGGACGTAACGTGCAAGATTTTGTAACATAAAGTGCAAAACCCGTCAAATTTAAAGGCAAAGGACACCGCTGCAATTTGGTACAAACATAAAGGACAAAACTTGTAATTTACTCTAATATGACTCATTATTTCGATGTTTTAGTGACTTATATGCCATTGTGTAGCTGTGTGTTCCTCTTCCTTTTTAAGAACATGTATATGATGAGACTCCTGATCATGTAACAAAAACATAGTTGTGCGCATCTTGTCATAGATCAAATTACTTTCTAACATTTAAATGTTAGAAAGTAATAAATGTTAGAAAGTAATTTGATCTATGACAAGATGCGCACAACATGTTCTTGTTCCATGATTAAAAGTCTCATCATATATATTAATTTTACTGAAATCACCACTTAAATCAACAATAAGATTACCATTCTCATTCTGCTTCAAAGGCACATTTAATTTTTTTTTGTGCGTTTTGCTCCTCTATCCGAGATGTCTTAAGAGCCTTAACGAACTATCCATGGATAAGGAAATGGCATGGTCACTTGAAGAAAGATTATGGGATATATACTTTTTAAATTCATATAGGGCTTACAACACATGTACATTTTCTTATTTTTGGGCTATAGTAGGATATCTAGGAGACAACCTTGGATAAGTACCAAGGTCCTCCAACCATGTATGAAAAGAAAAAGAACAGGCTCTTATATTTCGAGAAAACAAACTCAAATAGCATAATAGGTTGATCAGTTCTTCCAGTTGGTAGTTATCAAACTGTATTTTTTAAATATTCAGTATAATAAAAATTACAACCATAAATCTCTAACTTTAGTTTTCTTAATACTTGTAGGAAAAGTAACTTGCTCCTCAGGTATTTTGTATTCCTAATAATACTCTAAATCCCAAGTATTATCTAGTATTAATCTTATCTGATAAATATATAATAAGATAATATCATGACTAACCTGATAGATAAAAAAAGATACTACTAATAAATGTGCTGTGGTATTGATTAAATATGATCAGGGCTATCATTATTCATGCCCCCCACTCTCAAGGTGTGGCTTCAAACAATCTGACTCTGGGATCCATGTTTTGACATGTAACTGAGGTCCAAAAACAGATCCAAGTAGATTATCTCCTCTCTTTTTTTTTTTTTTTTTTTTTTTTTTGTAAAGTTACCATCAAGACCAACATAATGGATATTTTTGGATCCCAGGACCCAAATTAAACTTTAAGTGATGCCCCCAATTCCATCGAGCTGCAGGTTTAAAAATTAGCCTACTAGGGTGCTCATGATGCCCAGTCGGTCCAAGAGTAGCCCTTTGTTTTTGAATTCTTAAGTCATTAACCGAACATCTCTCTCCATCACTTTCACGCCTCTCCCAGACCATTTTTCTCCATAATCTGGTTACTAGTACTTCCCAATTGAGGTCGTCTCTGGTGCACCGTATATCTTCCCGTCGCCTGGCTCTGCCTGGTGCAGCCTAGTATAGAGATAGGATCTGTGTCTCGATTTTCACAGAGATCACTTGATTCATCTGTGTAAACTTTTTGCATCCATGTAAACTCTTATTTCAGGTTAAATTGCATTCATGTGACCATCTGTGTGTGAGTGTGTCAATCTTCAAACCTTCTTCAAATATGTGGTTGCCTTCTCTTCGGTGTAAACCGTAATCCTTTTTTTATGATTGGCCCAAAATAATGCTCTAATACCAATTGATAAGAACTGGCTTCAAGGTAGTTAAAGGCGAAGGTGCACTTGAGGCACCATGTCTTTCATAGGGACTAAGGCGGGGGCCTGAGTGGACAAATGATTTTGCAGATATATATCACCAAACACTTCTTAAATTAGTAATATTCTATAAAAGTGATAAATCTTTACGTTCTTATCTTTCCGGGATTCGTTTCCTATCTATATTATATTCAGGGTCCTGCAAATAATAGTGCACTCTTTTAGCAGTAACCCCTACGAGTATTCTATTTCTAACCAACATAATCATCAGCCATTCCCTTTTAGTTTTTTATTGTCTGCTTGCAGAATTTGTTCACTTTGTAGTTTATTCTTGGGATCCAACTGCGACTTGGTCTCATTAAATACCTGAAAAAGAAACGATTATTCCAACTTATTAGCCACTTTATGATCTTTCCGTCACAATGCTTCTCATGTACCATGCAAGCAAGCAAGTGCATTTAAATGGTTTCAGATCCGTTTCTAACATGGTATTTAATAATGCAGGTCTTGCTTATTGGTGGCTCAACAGGTACTATGCTTGAAGCTTTACATGTTGTAGGAGATACACATGAGCCCCACTTGTCTGATGTGAGTATAAGCTTTTTTAACTATTATCTCTATAGTTTATCAGTAAGGCTGTTTGGTCTTTGCATTGCTTATTATTCGTTATGGATAATGTGACACGACCCAAATTAAAAGTGTGTACCAGCAGCGTCCCTTTAACAAGTAGAAGGGGGAATTGCAAATTAGTATAAGCAGTAGGGATCAGGTCTCATTGATAACGGGTCGTGTCGGTTTGTCTTTTAACAGGCATTACCACACTTAACTGTCTTTTTCTTTTGGATACAGAACTTTGAAGCCAACAACGGTTACGTGGCTCCTTATGATGATGAAGAATCATCATCATCTGGGAACAGACTAAAGATGAGACTTAAAGAATTTCACAGAAGGTTTATAAACATCTCATTTAATTATTTATTTATCAATTCCACATCTTTTCTAACTTTTTTTTTTTTTTTAATTTTGTTTTTTCTGGGAAGCAGTGCCGCATCTTTCAGGGCGTTAGATAGGAACTATCTTACCCCATTCTTCACAACTCAATCTGGAGACAGGGATGACAATGATGATAGTAATGGTAAATAAGCACATTTGGAGTTAATCTTTATTACACTAGATGCAAAGTGTCGATAATCAAATTTGACCCGTTTAACTAATCAATTTATGTGTGGTCAGCTGAAGATTCTTTACTGAGGTCTAGAAGAGAAGGTTTCCACTAGCAGAATTATTTTATCTGAGGTGGAATGAAGTAAACTGGATGATGAAATTGTTACGTGTAGGTAGGTAAGGTATAAGGTACGATAGAGTTACTAGTATACTCGTGTAAATGGTGAAAGTAGATTAAGAAGGGGAGCTGGAGATGTTTTTTACTTGCATGACTATTTATTACATTGTTTCAATGAAAAGTTAAGCAAACTCGATTACTAACATGTGAAACCGAAAACATGAAGAAACACTAAAGCCTTGCAATTAAGCTTTCATTTGTAAGGTCAGTTTGGTTCATAGAATCAGCTGGAATTGGAATAAGAATTTCATGGAGTAACATATTGGTTTGTCAAATAAGTTATCATTATCTTTAAGTTTCCTTTAACTGAACGTGTGTTTTTTACCCATTTGACCCGTTATCAATAACAATAGAAGGTTCATGCCCTAAAATAGGTGTATATAAACAAATTTGTTATGTTAACACAAATCATTTAAAAAAAACTAATTCATACGTTTACAATTTTTAACTGTTGCGTCATAGTTTTAAAATGTAGATAAAAACTCTAATTAAAAATTACATGATCAAGATATGTTGAGTGGCTAATGTTGATGTTGAGAGTAACGCTAGTAATAAGAAACACGTTTGACGTCACATGCTATTTTCATCGTATCGATGAAGATAGTCAAGAGCTAGATGATGACGTGATTTCATACCCTACACATGATCACAACACTAACCGGAAGGTAATGATTTCTGAGAGGTATGAGAATGCGACATACTTAACTTGATCAAGAGCGTAAACGCAACCACATTAGTTGTGATCTAGGATTAAAGGCATTAAGAAGTGTTGATGCACCTCAAGGCATTGATTAAATTTCCTTTGTGGTGTTCTGTATGTCCAATCACAACGTTGAGTGTTACAAGACTTTACATCATTATGAGTTGTTTTTTTTATGTCACTAAATAATTCTCATAATCAATATAAACGAGTTCAGAATGGAAATTACATCAAAATAGAAAGTAAATGGGCAACAAGCTGCGTTGCTACCATTTTTTGAAATTGTTTATTAAGATTTATTATTATTGGAAAACCCTTCGTTGGTACCAGTGCTACTTAACAAAACATGAAGATCTACTTTTTGTTTGTTTCTTTGATCCTAAAGATTTCTATTTTCTTGCTCTTTTGAAATCGATTGTGAGGGTTATTTCAAGAATCTGAAAACTTGTCTGACATAAAGGTTTTAGTCTAGGGTTTAAAAAAACCCTTATATATTTAAGGGTTTCAATTTATAATTCTTAATTTGATAAATTTTTGCAATAAGGTAATGAGGTTCAAAGTTTCATAAACATTTGAAATTTTAGAGCACATGTATCCCTCATTCCCTCCAAGTTACTCGTCGTGTTATATTGGATATTTTATTAAAATAAAATGAGGTTTTAAAAACAAGCTAATTTTTTAGGTCATAATTTTTTTATAATGGTGATTTAATATGGACACCTAATTTATAAACTTTTAGTGAATGTATTATCCTTTGTCACATCAGTAATTCTGTATTGTATATAAATATATAGGGTAATTTCATATATACTCCTGCAAACTTGTGTAACATTATATATACATGTCTAAAACTTAAAATATCATATATGTCCATAAAAACTAGTTTAAATATCATACTTACCCATATCAGTAGAAACAATCTAAAAATTAACCATTTTACCCTTAATATTTTAAAACTTAAAAAAAAAAAAATTCAGCCTCCATCCGATGAAAAAAAAATGATAAACGATCAATGTTAAATTCAATTTTTTGTTGCAATTCATCAATTAAAGTTAATTTAAAACTTGAAATCAAACTTCAAATGAAAGTAATATATTAATTCATTATTCGTCAGTTTTAATATCAAGACCAACAATGGGATCATATCAAACTCAACATTCGAGCCATTAATTCTTGGATTATTTGAAACTTAAAAGCACACATAAAACCTAATCAACCTATGATTCTTACTAGTAAACCAAACCTACAACTTTTGCTAGTAATATCAAGAATAAAATATCAGAACCATAAAATCATATATACCCATCTAACTGAAAGTTAAAAGCATAATCAAATGAGACAAACAATTCTTCAAGGGGTTGTTGAATGTGTATCGTCATGAGAAGATTCAGTTTGCCTTTCATGTACATCGATGTCTATCAATTAAAAAAAATAGAGTTTAAACAAATCATACAAAGGAAAAGGGTAAAATAATCTATGGACTATATTGGCGTGGTGGCGTTTTCGTAAATAACATCAACTTTATTACTTGGAACGTGCTTCATTAAGGGTAAAATGGTCTTTTTACTGCTCCAATTCAAAACGCCAAACTAATGAGCAAAACGCCATTCAAAACGACTAAAACACCATTAATACAAAACGCCAAACCTTAATGATAAAATGCGTTGCAGATTTAGCAGATAGATGGAACAAACAGTAACTGAAAGTTAATTATTAACATTTATTACAAAAAATTCCCACCTAAACTATGCGCCAAAATATCATTATATAAACGACGTTACCATCGCTTCCATCGTCACTTCCATTGATCATACTAAAAACGTGATCTTTAACCAAAACGCCAAATTTAAAAAAAAAACCCCTAAAAGGAAGAAAAATGGCAACCATCGTTTCATGAAGATACACCCTCAGAATCATAAGATTCGTGATCCGTTTTGACAACAGAAGAAGAGTGTTTGTTAAAACAATCAAAGCCATATTGAACATGGAAGAAGAAGTACAGAGGAGGATCCTAGCACTTGGCGTCCCTCTTGATAACCACTGTGATAAAACACATACGGTTATAAGAAGATTAACCAGAAAATTTAGACCAAACAAGGCAAATGCAAAAATGGACCCAGTCATCAGATCATGGCGTTTTGATGAAGACACAGACATGGTCACCGTTTTATGTGACAACGGAGAGCAGGAAGACTACATGCTTGAAAACATCATGACCAAGCAGGGTCTTGGGTTCCTGGAGGGGTTACACAACACAACATGTTTGAACACAGACATGAACATAAAAGTCGCGTTGTTGCATGACATGTTCAAATGGAGGCTTCAAAAGCTTCAAGAATAAGAGGACAATGACAGTGAAAGTGATGACTTAAATTGGAAGAAGAATCCGAAGTAGAAGACGAGGGGAGTGATGGATACTTCTCAGACAAAGTCCTTTCCGACGAGAAGTTTTAATTTTTTTTCTTTTCTGTAATTTTTTCTATGTTTATTATGTACTTTTCAAATAATAAAATACTATATTTCTCTCATTAGTTATAAAACGCCAAAATGCCACAAACGCCAGACACCAAAAGTTAATAAGTGTATTTGTTGGACCGTGTGCGTGACCCTAAATGTCAGTAAAAGCAGTTCATCTTGGAATACAAAGGCGGAATCAGAGTATACAAAGTCACAACAGCTCGGATCCTTTTAACTTCTTTCTATTGCTTCTTTTCAAGTCTTTACAAGTGTTTCTGAATGAATTTTGACAGTAGTTCAACACCTACACCAAGACCTGTTTCCGCTCCAAACGTTACAAATGAGATCGACACACACCTATTTATAAGCTGCCTGATTCCGCTCCAAACTACACGAACATTACGAGCGGAATCACCTTGATCACTTATGAGCGGAATCACAACTTATATCTCGAGCGGAATTACATGTTATCCTGATTTCGCTCCTAATGACATAAATGTCATTTGGAGCGGAATTACACTCTAAGATCCACTTTTTCATATCCAAGCTCCAATCTAACTTATATAGACCTAAGACTCAACTAAGACGTAGTCATCAGACATTCAGTGAACCAACAGACTCCCCCTTGGATGTTGACGAAGTCTTCGGCATTGAGTCTTCAGTCTTGATCTTTTTCCAACTCTGTCTTCTCATTTCAAAAACTCTTTCTTCACACAAGTTCAGAAACTCAATCTAGCTCCATCTTCAATCTCCACTTTGATTGTTGATCCAGAACTCTAGACTCCCCCTTTCAAAGACTCCCCCTCTTGGTAGGCTAGGGCTCTAATTCTGGTTCAAACTTTTGCATTATCATTGCCATGGGGATTCCTGTTACCTGCATATACTCTACCCAAAACTAAGATATATGACAAGAACAGTTTTAATCCAAACTTACTATTTAACTTTCAGTGTTAGAAATCTACTTAAGTATTCAGGTCCAAGTTAATGACCCTGATTACTCAATTAATCTACCAAGTCCAATTTAATGACCTTGGTTGATCTGAGACAAATCACACTGACATTTGAAAACAAATAAGTTCAAACACTTCTGAAAATTACAAGTTTCAAATTAATGAACTTTCTTAAACTTTTCAATTTCTCAAACTTATCATATTTCAGCTCACGACGCATCATCCAGTCCAGAAATCTCCTGCATCTGCTTTCAATCTTTCGAATCCGAAGATCAACTCTCCACTTTGGTTTGTCAAAAATAAAGCAAAAATTAAAAAAAAAATCTTTTTGAATTTTTAATATAGCTTCTAAACTAGAAATGAAATACAGAACTAAAATGCAGTAAAAGTAAACTATTTACAAACATATTTTTGATGAGCGTGTTAGGGAATCATATCAGCTATACGACAAGTCACAAGTACCGTTAAGCTTCAATTACATATTCAGAATTAAACAATTCGCTTAGATTGTCGATATACTTATCCACTTTAAATTTTCATACAATTTTCAATCTGTCCAGGATACGGATTTAGTGTTTTAAAGACTTAAACTTATACGAGTGTCCCACCTCTTGAATATACTCCCGTATCCGGATCCCAATATTCAGTCTTACAGGTAATTATAACACAAATGATATCTGTAAGGGGTTAATAAATTATGAAGAATCATGAGAGCTCAGGTCAGAACTACCGTTCAGCAGAGAGATCATGACTCAACTTTTGGGTGTGTCCCCTTTAGAGGATCTTTTTTTACAACAGCATTGCTAAGCAATTTTATTGTCTTATCATATATGCTGAGGGTGATGCTATTTTTCAAGCATTACGGAAAGTATTATTCGAGGACTAGGTCAGAACTTCCATTCAGCAGAAGTCCTGGAATAATACCCCAGATATCACTGAGTATAAAAACCTAGTATATCAGAAAAACGAATCTTTCAAACGAAATTTCAGGGGTTACCTATATATCCAAGTAGTGTTCCCCACGAAATAAGTAAGTAAAGATTTAAGTTTATATCCCGAACAAACCTACTAAATGTGTAAAAACCTATCGGCATATCATCAGCGAGACTGTTTAATCTTTTAAACATTCCATTTCTTTAGCATACTGTAACTGTCAAGCCGATGTACTATCATTTTCCCTTTTTACACAAGCTCTTTTCTGGTTTTATATTGTTTTTGGATTTTAAAAAATATCTCATGTTTTTGTATTTTTGTCATTTTTTATTGTTTTTGTATTTTCTGAAATATTTACCCTATACTCCCCCTAAATACCAAAACAAGTAAAAAATCGACAAACCATTGCAGATTGCTTCTCAACATCATCCACAATGTCTCCTTCATCAACGCCAATGATCTCTTCCAACACCGATAAAAGCTTCATACCATTCAGTTTTAGCAAATATTGAAAACGTGTTTTATCAAATGCTTTAGCATGTAAATCAGCTTTTTGTTCATCAGTGTGGATTTTCTCAATTCATATCAACTTCTTCTCGAAACAATCGCGAATGAAGTGATGACGAATCTCAATGTGTTTCGTTTTAGCGTGATGAACTGGATTTTTCGTAATGTTAATCGCTGCCTCATTATCAACAAAGATAGGGGTGTTTAGAAATTGCAAACCGTAGTCGCGCATCTGTTGCTGGATCCACAAGATCTGTGAGCAGCAACTGCTAGCAGATACATACTCCGCTTCACATGTGGATAAAGCCACAGAGGTTTGCTTTTTGCATTGCCAAGTGACCAATCGTGGTCCGAAAAACTGGCACCCTGCTGTTGTTGATTTAGAATTAACTTTGTAGCATCCGAAATCTGAATCGGAATACCCTTCGAGCGTGAAATCGCCTTCTCTTGGATACCACAACCCCAATGATGGAGTTCCTTTCAGGTAGCGTAATATCCTTTTGACAATCACCATATGCAAAGCTCTCGGGTTAGATTGAAATCTTGCTGCGAGGCAGGTTGGGTACATAATATCGGGTCTTGAAGCTGTCAAATACATCAGTGATCCGATCATGGAACGATACATCGTTTCATCTACCTTCTCTCCGGTGAGATCAGGGTTTATCCCATGATTCGTTGCTAATGGGGTGGAAGCTGGAGTAGAACCTGACATCCCGAATTTCTCCAAGATATCATGAACGTACTTCGTTTGATGTATGAAAATTCCTTTGGGTAGTTGATCAACCTGCAATCCCAAAAAGAATTTCATCTCACCCATCGATGACATTTCGAATTTCTGCTTCATAACACATTCAAAATCTTTGCATAGATCCTCATTTGTTGACCCACATATGATATCGTCCACATAAATTTGAACTATCAGAAGATGACCGTCGACCTCTTTGGTGAAGAGAGTGGCATCCACTTTTCCATGAATGAAACTATTGGCTAGTAGGTGTTGAGACAATGTCTCGTACCAAGCTCTCGGGGCCTGGTGTAAACCATACAGCGCTTTGTCTAGTAAGTAGACCTTGTCTTTGTGAAGTGGATCGGTGAAGCCCAGTGGCTGACCGACATAAACCTCCTCTTTTACCTTCCCATAGAGAAAATCCGATTTAACATCTAACTGATATACTTTGAAGTTTTTCCATGATGCAAATGCTAAGAAGATTCTAATCGCTTCTAGTCGAGCTACAGGAGCATACACTTCGGTGAAATCTATCCCCTCCTGTTGACTGAAACCCTGGACTACAAGTCGAGCTTTGTTGCGAACCACAACTCCTCTATCGTCTCTCTTACACTTGAACACCTACTTGGTGTTTATCTTCCTTTGACCATCTGGCAAATCCACTAACTTCCACACTCCCAACTTTTCGAATTGGCTCAGTTCCTCCTGCATTGCATTGACCCAAGAATCTTCAGTAAGTGCCTCTTTGTAAGTTCTTGGTTCAACCTGTGAGATAAAACAACTTAATGAGAATTCAGTTTGTAAAGGAGCAACTTTTGTATAAAAACATGTAAGCCCTTTATCAAGCTGCCTTCGAGTGCGGACGCCTGTCTGCAGTTCTCCAATGATCAACTCCTCTGGATGATATGAAAGAGTTCGTGGCATTACTTCGCCTGGAACATCTACATCACCTTCCAGATTAGTAACATTCTGATTTGCATCTTGTTCACTGACTGGGTTTGTTTGACTTGAGATCTGAATTTGCTCCCCCTCAGAATCTGAATCACCACGATCAAATACTGGCATGTTCTCAGAATCTTGATTATCATTCTGTGCTGACTGATTATCTTGAGCAACTTCATTTTGTTGAACATCATCATGTTCACCAGCATTGCTTGGACCTGCTTCATCATCATTTGAAGCTCGTTGCGGTCTTCTTGAATATTCAGCTGGGAACCTTTCCTGCGATTCTTCATACTCTCTTAGAATATCCAACTCATCAAAGAAATCTTCTTCTTCTTCCTTTTCTTCTTCCATGTCAAACGAATCCCACAATTTATCATAATTAAAACGCCATGAGTCACCGGGATTTTGAGGTGGCATAGTATACCCCTGACACTCAACATGTTGTGCTTCGATGATCTGCTTCATGTTTGGAACAAAAACATGTCTTTGTGGACTTGAGTATCCCACAAATATTCCTTCGATACTCTTTGGACCAAACTTACCAAAAGACTCTAGAACTGTACAAGGAGACCCAAACGGTTCTAAAAACTTCAGGTTCGGTTTGCGGTTATTGATCAACTCAAAGCATGTCTTGTTGAATTTTTTTTTACAGTGAGAACCCGGTTGAGTGTATAGCATGCGGCGGAAACTGCTTCTGCCCAAAAATTTATCGGTAGCTTTGAATGAGCAAGCATTGTTCTGGCCGTTTCGATTAGCGTCCTGTTTTTACGTTCTGCGACTCCATTCTGCTGCGGAGTGTACGGAGCACTAAACTCATGCAATATACCTCTTTCATCACAATATTCTTCCATCTTGTTGTTCTTGAACTCAGTACCATTATCACTTCTGATTCTTTTGATACGCCTTTGGTACAAGTTTTCAATCTTTCTGAACAACGCCATCAAACTATCAAACGTTTCATCTTTCGTCTTCAAGACAGTAGAGATCCCCTGTAATACTTTTGACGTTTACTGGACCAAACAGATCCATATGTAGTCTCTCTAAAGGTCTGGAAACTGAATTAACTTGCTTTTTAGAGTGTGACTTTTTCTTTTGTTTGCCTTTGATGCAACTAATGCACTCCCCTTCCAGATGAAAACCTTTGATATTAACTCCAAGAACCAAATCATTGTGTACCAAATGATTCATTTTTCTAAGATGTATATGCCCCATCTTCCGGTGCCACAACTTTGATTCTTTCTCTGTTGCTCTAGACACAAAACAATGAGCCTGACCCGTGGTTGTAGTAGCTACACTCATGTCCAACACATACAGATCATTGACTCTTGGTGCCCGCATGATAATCCATTCTTCAGGGATAACAAATCCTGGTTTCAAGATCAAACATTCTTTGTCTGTGAAGTGAGTGGTATACATCCTGTCACAAATCTGTGAGATGCTCAGCAGATTATTCTCCAGCTCAGCAATGTAATTAACTCTCTCAAACGTAACAATTCCATTAGATAACGTTCCTTCACCGACAATTCTACCACCTTGGTTTCCTGCGAATCCCACATAACCTCCATTGAAATTTCTAACATCATACAACAATGCAGTCTTTCCTGTCATATGTCGAGACGCTCCACTATCCATAATCCATCGTGAAATAGCTCTCGGAAGTTCCTGCACATATCACAAATTTATTTACAAACACATTTCAATAAAGATGTCGATTCATGCTTCACAATTACCAACTAGGAAGCTCCGGCAAGTCCAAAATCTTTAGTGAGATTTTGATGCCACCCAAGCCTCTTTTGACTCGGGTAACTTGACTTTAATGTGAGTTTTAGCAGTGTAAAGTGGCGGAAAATTTTTATCATTCATTTTTAAACTTTCCTCAGATCCAACCTCAACCTTTTTGTATAAGAAAAACTCATCTATCTTAAGTTGACCGGTTGATTGATTTTTCTTTTGAACATTCTTCTTCTCTGATGGAGTAGAAGATTGTTTCTCCAACTTTTCATAATAATCCAAAGGAACATCCATCTTTACCGGTGTGGTAGAAGACGATTGTTTTTCCGACTCTGAAACCTTTGGTTTTTCAACAACTTTTGGCTTCCATGTTTGTTGAATTTGTCATTTTTAGTTACCACATTCCTAACGGGTTCAATTTTTACTTTTGTTTTCACATTTTTCAAAACTTTCTCAACAACCATTGGAGCTTTTCCTTTTGAATCAACCTTCTTCTTTTGATTCTCAACAACTTCAGTCTTAGGCTTGGAGTTGGTACAATTTCTTGCAATGTGACCAACTTTGTTGCATCTAAAACACGTACGAGTATCAACTACCCGACTTGTGCCTTCAGACTGAGGTTGTGAGGCCCTCTTCTCAAAAAATTCTTCATTTGATTTCGAAAAAATTTCATTTTCCTCATCAGAAAGTGAACTTGAACCGTTCACAAACACTTTCTTCTCAGCAAACCTTTTGTTTTGAAAACTCCTTTTCTGATAACTCTTACCACCCTGATATCCACCCGACCAATTGTTTCGATTGTTATTATGAAAACGTAGTGGAACAACAAGCTTTTTGTAATAAGCTTTATCTTTCTCAAAATTCATTTGCCTTTTTGTTTGTTTCAAACTCTTTACTTCAGACAAATCAATTTCAACCATTTTGAACACATTTGTCAATTTTGAAACATTTACATTCTCCAGAGGAAATTCAGAATCCGAATACAACTTATCCGATCCCGACATCTTGTACATCACAAGATCAGGTTCTTCATTTAAGTTGTTTTTGGACTTTTGTTTCAGAATGTATTTATCCAGAAAACATTTTTCATCCTCAGCTGAATCACTATCCAAAACACTTTCAGCCATGCCTTTAACAATCTCAGTTTGAACACTATCATCAGATGATGATGAAGAAAATGTCACATCAATTGAATCAGGAAGTTTCACTTCATTTTCTTCCTCAAGATTAACCAACCCAGATTGCTTTTTCGAATAATTGTCTAGAACTGGTGGTGGAACTTGATGAAACCCAACCCCAGTTCCATCACAGTATACATCTTCGCCTGCTTTGTCTTTCCCGATGGGTTTGGGAATAATGTGTTGCAAAACAAAGCTTGCAGAGTTGTAACTGTTCAATTTCAAATTGATTCGCTCATTCTCAATCTTAGCTTCCTCAAATTGAAGTTTCAATTTAGCAATCTCATCCAATTGTTTGTTGATTAATTCTTCTTTGATTCTCAAAACACATTGCAATTGGCAATTTTCTTTGTATGTTTTACCGTTTCTATCATCATTATCTTTAACCGTGCTTTTAAGCTTCTCAAATTTTTCAGTAATCTGACGATTTCAAGAACTAACCTCTCATTTTCTTTCCTAACCTTTTCTTGATCAATTTTATTAGTTTCAATTTTGTTAGTTAATTCTTTTAACCGTTCAGTTGAAGCTTTCACCATTTTATCACGATCAAGGATTTGATCCTCAACACTTCTGACTTTAGCAGTCAGATCCTCAATCTTCTTACCTTTGAGATAAGTGTTTGTACTACAAACCTTGCATTCTTTGATGCAATTTTTGCAGTCAACATCATCACTAACCTTCTTACCTGACTCAGTCGTTGACGCGTTTGAACTGACTTGGCTTTTAGACTCAGAGACGGATTTAGAATCTACCTCTAGCGTCTTAGCTGCCAGCACCTTGTCAGCCATATTTCCCATGTTTTCAACATTCAACTCCTGTGTCGTGTCAATGATCCCAGTATCAACCTTCTTTAACTTCTCATCCTCTTTCTCTTCCTTCTCCTTCTTCTCTTTCTCTTCTTCTTCTCCGCTTCCCCACCATTTCTTCTGCCAATAATCATCTTCAACTTTGTACTCTTTGATTATGGTTTCCACATCAAGAGTGTTATGATCAATAGCAATGTTTCCACAGGGGTCAAGATAACACTCCTTGTCTGGATCCCATCTCTTTGCTCTTTTTGCCTCAGAAAAATACCAGATATTCTGATCAATTTGTTTGTGGCTAACAGCTTTCTATGATTATACTTCTGTTCTTCAGTTCTGTTATCTTTCCAAGGAATAGGTTCAGTTTTTGCCATGAAAGCATATCCAACCGCATCCTCTTCAGGTAACAACTCACTCCAGTCGTAACCTTCATCGTCATGAATCACCGCAAGAGCTCTAGATTTTTCTTTGTTATCTTCAATCTGCTTCATTCTTGGCGGCTCCGATTTGTTCTGATGATATATTGCCTTCTTGTAGTAGTCTTCTCTAAATGGGTTTTCAGACTCATCAGCATATGCGTTTCTGCATTCACGCTTAAAGTGACCTTTCTGTTTGCACTTGAAACACGTCACCTTAGACTTGTCAAAGCCCAACTTGGTAGATGGTCCACCAATTGACTTCCTCCCGGTTATCTCCATGAAACGCTGTGCTCGACGAACTACACTGGCCATACACCACCTTATGTCGATCAGTTCCATTTCTTCAGGATCTATTTGATCATAGTCCTCTTTTGTTAGGTTGGTGTTGCCAATCTTCCCTGCTACAAGGCTTTCATACGATTCCAATACCGATGCTAGGAAAACCATCTGTTGTTTGGCAGACTCCTCGCTGAAGTTCTGAGCGTTCTTTAAATCTACAGCGATGTTGCATTGAAATAAGTTCTTTGCATCAGACTGGTTTGAATTTGATGAAGACCCACTGTGATATCCACTATGATATCCACTGCTTTGACTTTCTTTGCTTGTTGTGAAGACATTCTCAGCAGAAAATGCAGTCTTGGGAGATGTGTTCTTTGGCATCATGCTCTTTGGATAATACAAATCCAAGTTTTGCTGGTATGATGAGTGATTGACTTTGTGCGTCTTCTTTAACTCCAACTCGTGACTCTCTAATCTCTCAATCAACAAGTCTACTGTCAACGCTTCTGGCGGCTTGATAGTATTCTTCAACATCAAAGCATAATTTTGCCAATCCATCTCATCTGGCAATGAATCAAACAATTTGTCGACAAGCTCATCTTCAGTATAGGAAATTTCATGTCTCGCCAGTTCCAGCTTCAGATGCCCAAACCTCTCAATCATTTTGCAAACTGATTCATTCTTTAAACAGCCAAACAAATCAAACTCTTTTCTAAGCAGTTTCTTTTGTTTTTCACTATTTCCGTACTTCCTAAACATTTGGTTTTCAATTTTTTCCAGAGATCTGTAGCATTTGTATATTCGATCAAAGAAATTATATCTTCTCTGACGGACTGAAACAGCAACGCAATACATTTTTGCTCAGCAACAAACGATTCTATTTCATCAGGTGTTGTTAAAGTTTCGCCTTTTTTTCCTCCATCATTGTAACCATTTTTTAGACTCTTCCAGCTGGGAAAAGCAAAGGCTCTCAACCAATCTTCAAACTTCTTGGCCCACCGACTGTATTCTTCGATAGCCATCAACTTCGGGGGTTTGTTGTAGGTACCGAAAGCACTTTCAACCTCTAATGTATCCGATAGCTTTTTCTTTGTATTCGGCGTGTTCTCATTGATGTTACTAGAAGATGTATCATTTCCACCATCTCCAGCAAACGCAAATACATCATAAAACGGATTAAAATCATCCATCTTGTACGTACCTGAAAAATCAGCAAAACACTTAGAAAATTTTTCGAAATTTTGAAAAACAGCAAGTTTTGAGCGAAATCAGCTTATTAGCGAAATCAACAGAATGAATTCGAGTGAAATCAGCTTTAGTCTGATTTCGAGCGGAATCAGAAATATTCTGATTTCGAGCGGAATCAGGTAACAATCTCGAGCGAAATCAACTTTTTAAGGCGAAATTAGCGAATGTCTTTTCGAGCGGAATCAGGTTATTAAGCCATTTTTACCATTTTTACTTTGAATTTTAACCTGATTCTTTCTAGGGTTTGTTAATACAATGTTTTACAAAATATACTCGAAAATCAGACCATTCCGACCGTTGAAACTAGTTCAGTTCAGAAAAGTATGAGAAGAAGTGAGTAGAAATAAGAAAATCCGGTAGAATCAAGCTGCTATGGTATGAACTCCTCGTCCTGAGCTCTGATACCACTTGTTGGACCGTGTGCGTGACCCTAAATGTCAGTAAAAGCAGTTCATCTTTGAATACAAAGGCGGAATCAGAGTATACAAAGTCACAACAGCTCGGATCCTTTTAACTTCTTTCTATTGCTTATTTTCAAGTCTTTACAAGTGTTTCTGAATGAATTTTGACAGCAGTTCAACACCTACACCAAGACATGTTTCCGCTCCAAACGTTACAAATGAGATCGACACACACCTATTTATAAGCTGCCTGATTCCGCTCCAAACTACACGAACATTACGAGCGGAATCACCTTGATCACTTATGAGCGGAATCACAACTTATATCTCGAGCGGAATTACATGTTATCCTGATTTCGCTCCTAATGACATAAATGTCATTTGGAGCGGAATTACACTCTAAGATCCACTTTTTCATATCCAAGCTCCAATCTAACTTATATAGACCTAAGACTCAACTAAGACGTAGTCATCAGACATTCAGTGCACCAACAGTATTTTATCATCTTTATCTAAAAACGCATTAAATACAAAACGCCAAACTTGAAAGATGGGACGTGTTACAGCCTTAATAGATAAAGCTGAACAAACAGTAACTGAAACGACGGATACTTTATTACTAACATTTATTATAATAAAATCTCACTTAACTAAGCGCCAAAAACACCTTATAAAAACAAACATCTCTGCACCTTCCATTGATCACACCAAAAAACAAACGTCATGTTTCCTAAATACCACTCACTTTAAAATGCCAAAAAAAATTAAAAACCCACAGATGGCAAACGTCATTTCTTGGATATTTAGTATTGTTCTGCATGAAGTTTCACTGAATGGATTCTTAGGTGAGGGAGGTAACTCAATAAGATTTTGCTGAATGAGATGGACAAATCTTCAAGAAAAAGAGACCGATGATAGTGATATGTCATTTTGTGTGCTTTGTTCTTGAAGAAGGTTTGGATGAGAAGAAGAGACCGATCCCAGTGTAGATGCTATTTTGGACTCCATGATGATAATGAGGATGACGACATCGATCTATGTCTCCAAAATCCACAAAACCACTTCAACAACGAGCAACAATAGATCACACAAAAAGCCAAAACGCCACATTTTACTGACTGATCAGCTTCGTCTAGAGCCGGGCGTTTCAGCTATGTAGGGAAATCAACATCTATCTAAGGTATTCAAAGGTTCATGGCACAAAAACTCCAAGAAGAAAAGACTGATGACAGTGAAGATTTGAATGAGAAATTGGATCAGCATTTTAATTTTTTTTTCTTTTCTATTTTTTTTTGGGTCATTTTTAGGGTTGTTATCTAATTTTCCACTAATAAAATACATTATTTCTGTAAATTGCTTATAAAACGCCAAGTGCCACAAACACCAAACGCCAAACCTATAATAAAATTACTTTATACAATTTTTATTAAAAAACTCCAAAAATTTACTGAAATGTATAAAACAATATGCAAGAGAATAGAATAATGTGCCATCTTTATCTAAACGTCATTAAATACAAAACGCCAAAACCTAAAGATGTGACGTGTTACAGGCTTACAGCCTTAACAAATAAAAGCTGAACAAACAGTAACTACAAACAGTAACTGAAACGCCGAAAACTTTATTACTAACATTTATTATATTAAAAACCACGCCATGGCAATTGATTTTTTTTTTGTATTTTCAAAACGCCATAATTATCTGTCATATTTTAGGTCCGCATCCTACATAACACGACAAAAGATACAAAAAATTCACATTAAAAAATATAATTACTAATGTAATTTTTGGCGCAAAAAAAGGTCATTATATAAGTAGAACATGTAAACAAACTTAACAGTTCACACATTCTCTAAACACGCCACACATTGTCTAAAACACCATACAACTTAAAAAATGGCTCAGGTTATTGCATGAAGGTTTGAGATGTCAGAGAGACATTTCGCCCTAAAGTTCTCTGACATGAGAAGGATGAAAGTCAAAACAATTAAGGCCATACTTAGTATGGATGAAGCCGTTCAGAGGGATATTCTGGCCCTTGGGGTTCTAAGGGCCAACTATTGTGAAAGGACTCAAACGGTAATAAGAAGATTGAAGAGAAAATTTCCAGCAGATGATGATTATGATGTTGACGATACTGATCTACCAACAGTTACCAGTTGGAGTTTGGATGAACAATCAAGAACGATGAAAGTGACTTATCAACACAGGGTGGATTATTCATTGACGATGGAAACACAGATAGACTACACCTTCTTGAACAACTCTGTGATTTAGCACCTTCGAACGATGCAAGATCCAGGGTTGTGATGATATTTAAATATAGGATGCAACAAAGACGAATCGAGATTATGGCGTTATGCACTAATGAACAAGATGATGGTGATGAGTTTGAAGAAAATGATGAACAAAGCGATTGGTACATCTCTGATGTAATACCATTCATAGAAGACTATTAGTTTAGTTTGATTTCGTCTTAGTTGTAATCTTTTGAATTATTAATGAATTATAATGAATTTAAGAACGCCATGAATGCCAAGATATTTACCTTTATAAGATATACGAAATTAATTCAACTGGTCAGATCAACAAAAACGCCAAAAAAGTAAAATTTGAATTATTAAAGGTATATAATGAATTTGGGAATGCCATAGAGGCCAAGATGTTCGAATTATTAATTGATTTTAATGAATTTGGGAACACCATAAACGCCAAAATATTTATTATGTAACACAAAAACGATTAATTTATCGTGGCAGATCTAAAAAAACATAAAATGTCAGGTAGTTATTGAATCTAACTACACGCCAAAAAAATCATACACGCCAAAAATGAAGCGATGTTGTGAGAAACGCATTGGAAAAGAAGATAAAAGGACAAAAAAGCCCCTCCGCCTTAATTATATCGCGCGCCACGTGTTCAGCCAGGATCCGTTCTCACATGTTCATACTTTTAGGCGTTTTCTCCTGATCTTGTTTCTCTCTCTCTCTCTCTCTCTATATATATATATATATAGGCTAGGAGTTGGCCAGAAAGTCCAATTTCCTAAAAAGTGTAAAAAGTCATAAAACACCATAATGTCAACCATAAAACACACCAAAAACCCATAAATAATATGATGAAGATTACTAAAACATCATGTATGTGGGTTTTGTGTTGTGTTTTAGATGTTAAGGCTCTGATTATGGAATGACAAATATTATTGTGTTTTATGTTGTTTAGCATTTTGTGTTTTATATTCATAGTTATACGATGGTGCGTTTAAAGTTTTTATGGACTATTAGAGTTTGAATATGGTGTTTTAGTAATATTCATTCTATTATTTGTGAGTTTTAGGTGTGTTTTATGCCTGAAATTATTGTGTTTTATGACTTTTTACACTTTTTAGGAAACTTGGACTTTCTAGCCTAACCTCACCCTATATATATATATAGGGGACCGCTAAAATGAGAACCACCTCCAGTTGTAAGAACCTCGAGAACCACTTTCTAGCCATTAGATCAAGTAGATGGATGGATGAGATTAAAAGTATTTAAAAATAATATTAAGTATTTTTTGTCTTATTATGTCTTTAATATTTTAATCTAAAAGGGTATTTAAGTAAAATTACACTATTTTGTCTTTATTGTTTTTTAATTACTTTTTGGTATTATTATATTAGATTTTTATTTTTTAAACATAGTTTTTTTATTTTCAAATTCAGATTTATTCACAGATTTTTACGTTTAACGTTTTACGTTTTTACGCCCAGCCTTTTCACGCCTCGTTTTTTGACGCGCCGTTTTTACGCCTGGCTTTCTCACACGTCGTTTTTTCAACGCGCCGTTTTTACGTTTTACGCCCCGGTTTTTTACGTTAACGTTATTTACGTTTTATGCATCGGTTTTTTACGTTTTACGCCCCGGTTTTTTACGTTAACGTTTTTTTACGTTTTACGCGCCGGTTTTTTACGTTAACGGTATTTACGTTTTATGCGCCGGTTTTTTACGTTTTCCGCCCCGGTTTTTTACGTTAACGTTTTTTTACGTTTTACGTGCCGGTTTTTTACGTTAACGTTTTTTACGTTTTTACGTTTTACGCGCCGGTTTTTTACGTTAACGTTTTTTACGTTCACATTTTAAAATTCAGGTTTTTTACGTTAACGTGTTTTATGTTTTTACGCGCCGGTTTTTTACGTTAACATTTTTTACGTTAACATTTTTAAATTCAGGTTTTTTACGTTAACGTTTTTTACATTTTAGTAAAAAAAAATTTACGTTTTTACGTTTTACCTAAACTTTTTACGTTTTACGTAAAACTTTTTACGTTTTACGTTTTACAAAACCTTTTTACGATTTACGTAAACTTTTTACGTTTTACGTAAACTTCTTACGTTTTACGTTTTTACGTTTTACGTTAAAAAGTTTACGGTTTACGTTTTTACGTTTTTACGGAAAACGGACAGAGTTTCCTCTGTTTTTGGAAAAAAGCCGACAACTCAAGTTCTCGTTGTCTTTTTAAAACTCAACAATTTTCAACAATATAAACACAATATATAAAATTTCTATCAAAATGCCAAACGTAACAAGTCACTAAAGTATCGGTTCGAGCTCGGTGCGCGTTAACTAAATAAAACTCAACAATTTTTACCGAATCTTCGTGTCGTTTTGTCGAACCGCGTTGACTGACTTTGACTTCCGTTTTGACTCGGAGTTGACCACAGTTGACCAGAACTCGAACTTGTTGAACCGAGTGTTGACTGAGTCGACTCGAACAGAATCAAATCATCTATCTTTGCAATAAACAATGAAATTTCCTCTACAACGAATCAAACCATTCACAGTTGATTATGTCTTCTGTATCGGCATGTGGAAACAAACCAAAATCAAATCATCATTATCATCGGCACTAATCTAACCATCATCTTCATTAGTCTTCAGCAGAAACAGTGATGAAAGAGAACATGGACTTTCCGGAGATCTGGTCGAAACAGCAGCACCACCGTCGCCTGTCTTCACTGCCGCCGCCGTGAGCGGCGGCGCCGCTCCTCCTCCGCCGTCCTTTCTCTCTCTCCTCTCGAACCGTCTCTCTCTCTCTCCTCATTCCTCTCGTTCCTGTTCTCTCTCTCCTCTGGTTCTTGTCAACTAACAGTCGCTCACCATCGTCATCTTCTCAGGCGGGTCGCCGGAAAAACCTCTCCATCGCCGTTGCCCACCTACCTCCGCCGTCTCCCTCTGTCTGTCCTCGTCGAGCCTCAGCCGCCACCATTGAACGTATCTTGAAGATGACTATGATGGTGGTGATAAAGGATTTCAAGAGAGAGAGAAAGAGATAGAGACATGAGAGATTTGTGTGAGTGAAAAAATGGATCTGAAGAATAGATTGAGATATGAGAAATGGAAAAATGTAAATGAGAGATGAGAGAGGAGAAAGGTTTTAATAAAGTCAGAGACTTTAAATGAAGAGAGAGGAAAGATCAGACATTTTGGGTAAATGACCACAATACCCCTTTTTCTTATTGGTTGAGAGTGGTTCTCACGGTTCTTACAACTGGAAGTGGTTCTTATTTTAGCGGCTCCCTATATATATATATATATATATATATATATATATATATAGGATAAGGATCATGTGAGAAGTAGTAGGCTATTTGAGAAACTTGAGAAGCATTCTGGACCACACATTTTCCCTAAGCAAAAAAATGCAAAAAAAATGCAAATTTTTTTTTTTTTTTGGAAAAATCGCAGCTTTTTCTTTAAGGATTTAATTTTTTTTTTATTTTTTAATTTTTTTTTTTGGGATTTATACATATGTGTATATTGTTAATCTTCTAACTATACATATATGTATATTGTCAATTATACATATATGTATATACATGTTTAAAGTTGAAAAATAAGTGTTATTTAGGGTTTAGCATTAGTATTTAGGGTTTAGCATTATGGTTTAGGGTTTAGATTTAGGGTTTAGCATTAGCGTTTAGTAATAGTATTTAGGGTTTAGCATTA
The DNA here is from genome assembly GCA_030545235.1 of Helianthus tuberosus. Classification (NCBI taxonomy): domain Eukaryota; kingdom Viridiplantae; phylum Streptophyta; class Magnoliopsida; order Asterales; family Asteraceae; genus Helianthus; species Helianthus tuberosus. The sequence goes on along the minus strand of CM060449.1, from coordinate 64,392,604 downwards.
GGGTTTAGCATTAGGGTTTAGCTTTTGGGTTTAGCTTTAACTTTTGGGTTTAGCTTTATCTTTAGGGTTTGCATTAGGGTTTAGCATTAAGGGTTTAGCTTTAGGGTTTAGCATTAGGGTTTAGCTTTAGGGTTTAGAATTAGGGTTTAGCTTTAGGGTTTAGCATTAGGGTTTAGAATTAGGGTTTAGCTTTAGGGTTTAGGGTTTAGCATTAAGGTTTAGCTTTAGTGTTTATGGTATAAGGTTTAGGATTTATAACACATATTTTTTCAATTTTAAACATGTATATACATATATGTATAATTGACAATATACATATATGTATAGTTAAAAAATTAACAATATACACATGTTTATAAATCCAAAATGTTTAAAAATAAAAAATAAAAAAATTAATCCTTAAAGAAAAAGCTGCGATTTCTCCAAAAAAAAAAAAAAAAAAAAAAATTTGCATTTTTTTCACATTTTTTTGCATTTTTTGCTTAGGGAAAATGTGTGGTCCAGATTGCTTCTCAAGTTTCTCAAATAGGGTGGACTTCTCTTAAGATCCCTACCCTATATATATATATATATATATGATATTTTTAGTTTTGATTGAGTATATATATATATATATATATATATATATATATATATATATATATATATATATAAGATATCAATGTTTGTAAAAGTATATATGAAATTAATCCTAAATATATAGATCTGGTATATGTACATATATCCATGGTATACAAACATATGGTCCTAGAATACCTATGATATACAGTAAAACCTCTATAAATTAATACTCGATAAACTAATAACCTTGATAAATTAATAACCTCGATAAAATTAATAATTTGTCTAGTCTCAACTTGGGACCAGTACAAAATTGGACCCCAATTGATATAATAATAAGATAATAACCTTTTTGAAATCCGGGTGTATATAAATTGGTCCCAACAAAACTATAAATTAATAATTACTAAAAGATTCTAAATTCTAAGATTGTCTAGTAAAAAATGAATCTATTTATTTTTTTGTTGAACTTCAAATTTATCTTGAGTTTATCTTCAAATCTCCTAATCACACATAAGAGTTGGGGTATTGTCTTCTCGTATTACAACAAAAAATTGTGAAGAGTTGTTGTCGTTTGCAATGCACTTAAGAAATGTGCATTGAAATTTGTTTTTGTAATTTATTTTTTGGTACTATGAATTAACTTTTTGTATTAAAAAATAATGAATTTGACAAATTCAATTAATTTATGAATGCATATTACTAAATTATTAATTTATTGATATAATAATATCTTGCTAAATTAATAAAATATCTTGATTTTAACATTATTAATTTATAAAGATTTTAGTGTAAACATATACCTTAGTATAAGACATAATCACCAAATCATTGAAATCAGACATGAGGAGTTTATTAAAATTAGCCAATTTTAGGGGAAAGGGCATTCCTATATAAAAACTCATCTTACTTTTTTTTTTAAATAATGTATTTGATCAATGCATTATTAGGTAAATATGTAAAAAAATCTTATTATATTCTTTTGATGAGTGTTTTTAATAGAACATAATTTTATTTTCTTTAATCTATAATTTAGAAGTCTTGCGTTTAAACAACTATCGTTATCATTGTTGTAATCTTCCCAATCTTTTTTTGTATAACCCATTCACTTTTACACTAACTATTTCATCAAACTCACTTTGATGGTCATCATTTACTAATTTTAATTTCAAAATTAAAATACATGACAAAACTAACAATACAAAAAATGTAACGCCACATTAAATAAATTAACACACTTTTAAACCATATCATAAACCCATAAATTTCTAAAACAAAAAAAAAATTATTATATATAATAGTCTTGTACCGTTACACCCCCAAATTCAAACAGGAACTCAGTAACGGCTAGTTTCCTTCATCTTCCCTTTCCGATTCCCAACACAACTCATCTTCCAAACCACCTCACAATTTTCAATAATCGTCGCCGGAGATGACTAATTCCGTTGCGGCAGCTCCATCAGCGGACCACGGCGGAGCTCCTCCGCTACCTCACCCTAACCGCCGCCCTAGAGTCAAACAAGTCGCCTCTAGGTTCATGTCTCCAGCCCCCTCTCCAATCTCATCCGCACAACCACCATCCCCACCACTGCCCCACCGTCATCCCCACCACTGCCACCATAAAAAACATGCCATCTCTCTTTCTCTCTCATCTCTCTCTTTCCATCAACACCCACCTCCTCCATAACCACCACTACGCAGCCACCATCACCATCAACCCCACTTCTGCCCAAATCTTCACAACTGTATCAACACAACCACACATAATATCCATACACTATGAAAATCGATGAAAAATTGAGGGATTTCACGAACCAGAAACCCTAGAATTGAGGGATTTCACGAACCAGAAAAATTCAGGGATTTCACAACTGCATAAACACCACTGGTAACCTTCAACAACCATGAAAACGCATCAAACCCTACACAGATGCAGATTAAATCAAGAAAAGAAAAATACCCTTTTGTGGTTACAATTTAAGGAGCATGAAATTTATGGGGATTGGTGAGTGTACCTGTGTTTACGAATGAAATTGAAGTGGTAGAGGGTTTGACGGAAGGAGATGAGGGTTTTGTAGAGAGCATGAAACAATAATCAAAGAAGCATGAGTGCAGCAGGTGGGACTGCAGATTTCTTCTACAGAGAAGCTCAGCGCCTCGGTTTTAGTTAGGGTTTCAGTGTTAGGGTGGTGGGTGTTGTGGTGGTGACGGTGAAGGTGCAGCGGTGGTGGGTGTTGTGGTGGTGGCGGGGATGTTATGGTGGTGGTGGCGGCGGCGTTAGGATGGTGGTGGTGATGGTGGCGGCGGTATTGATGGTGTGGCGACGGTGGTGTTGCTGGTGGAGGTGTGGTGGTGGGTTGGCGGTGGTTTTGGTAGAGAGAGAGAGAAAATGGTGAAGATGAAGGTTGAAATGTTATAGCAGACTTATGAGCTGGACATATATATATATATATTTAATAATAAAATGGTTTTTTTAATATAAAAGGGTGTTTTGGTCATTTTATAAAAAGTTAACTGAGATTATCTAACTGAAGTTGAAATTTGGACTCAAATGGTTAAAGAAAATGCTTATAGGGACTCAGGTCGTTAAACTTTTTGCTTTTGGACTCAACTAGTTAAAACCAATATAACACAGGGACTCAAAAAGTAATTTACCCTTCTTTGTTATACCGGGTAATGAAATCTTCTACACTTTCGTGGTCTCTGCGGTATATGTTCAAACAGTCGGCTGGATCCCTGATGTGTCGTCGTTGTTGGGAGAAGTGTGCTAGGAACTTCTCTCGGAAATCAATCCAGGATTTGATTTTGCCTGCTGGTAGGCTGTCGAACCAGATGCGCGCCGCGCCTACGAAGGTTTGAGCAAAAAGATGACACCAGGTTGGCAAGTTCCATCCGCCTGTTGCTCCCGCGCCGTTAAATACTTGGAGGTGATCATCTGGGTCTGTCAACCCGTTGTATTTGCCCACGTTGTGCGGCAATTTCGTTTTGTCTATGTCGGCCGTGGCGATCTCTCGGATGAACTTCGAATTCTCAGCCATGTCGTCTGGACGATAGCTTAGAGTGAAATCATGCTCAGCTTTTGGGTCATAACCCGCACGCTTGCGAGGTTTGTATGCTTCATGCTCTGGTGGGAGCCTGCTGAACACTGTGCGCGTCTCTTCATCGTTTTCAAATTCGTCGTTTATGTTGCGCGGACCTAAGCGACTTTGTATCGGCTTCTTCGGTTGGTTGGAATACTGCACATAATTGCTTTCCGTTTCACCATAAGTATCGCGCGTGTCGTGCGCGCTTGGCCTTCTGACGTGCGGTGGAGGTACTGACTCAGGACGCAGGGTGTATGCGTTGGTCTGTTGAGGCATAGGCGCGCTCAAAGGCCTTTGCGGTGGAGTGACAAATGCTGACTGGTGAGCTTGTGCTTGAAGCAGTGCCTGCTGCGCGCTGAGTTGTGTGTAAACAAGATTTATCGACGCCACTTGCTCGGCATACCAGGAAGCCAGAGTTTTTCCTTCGGGTAGCCCCAATAATGCTGAGAAGTTCAGTTGTGCTTGGTCCGATGGAGCTGAGGGACCAGCTCCATGGCTCTGAGTTTGCACTGGTGGTGTCGGTTGGACTACCTCTGATGGAGGTTGAAACGTAGCTCCATTTGTGGTCTGAGTGATGATTCTGGTTGGAGTTTGAAAAACGGGACCAGGTGCGTTTTGAATAGCAACCCTGGATGTGCTCCCGAAAATGCTGGGAAACTCCATGTTTGGTGGCCCTTCTTGGATAGCTTCGTTCCTTGGGCCTCGCTGGACGTGTATGTTGTCCGAAACGAGTTCGAAGGAAGAAACGTCTCCATCGACTTGGTGGGAAGGGTTGTTTTCAGCCATTTTGACGAGTTTTGTGAAAGGAAAAAGAGATGAGAGTGGTTTTGCTAAAAGCGGATGGCGCCAATGATGAAACACTGGTTGACACTATGGTTAATCAGCGGGGTTACTTCTTCCGTGGGTTCAATCTCTCTTCCTACTCGTAAGATGACCTACTCCTGCAAAACAGCAACCGTCAGTCTCGTTAAGAGGGGAATATGGGGGTTTCCCTCTTAACCAGGCTCCGGCGTGAGAATAAGTACTGTTCCGAGGAAGGATAATCAGTGTGTGTTAAGTGTGAGAATAGTGAGAGCAAGATGATCAACCTGGATGATGAAGGGTCCTATTTATAGCCGGATGGTGAAAGAGGGAAGGAGCAGCGACGCCAGCTGTAGACGCGCGCCAGCTGTCCGGCCAAGGGGAATATCCCCTTGGTCTCCTCTGCTGCGGTCAGTGTAGTGGTACACGTGGCGCGTCCTTATTTGCCGAATGTGGAAACATCGTACTGAAGTCGTCTGGCTGCTCCCTGACCTGTCGCGGGTCTACTTGGCGCTTGGTGGTTGGTGACACGTGTTGTCCTTTATGTCCCATGGAGTATCTTTGGTGTCACCTGAATATTTTCCAGAAGCTTCTAGAAGCTTCTGGATGGTGCGGCTGATGTCAACGCCATGTAGGATGGAGAAAGTGGTATGGTCCTTGCCATGTTGGCAAGGAATTGGGACCATACCTCTTCAAGTCCCCCCAGTCCAGTGTGCCTTCTAGGTGAGTTGATCGTCTAGGAGGGATTCTGGACTTATGAAGGTAGTGTTTGTTATGACGTGGGGTTTTTGTCTTCTTGCGGAAGTGAGTCAAATGGACGCATGACGCATGGTGCATGGGTTTTGTCTCCTTGCGGAAGTGAGCAAAATGGGCGCATGACGCATGGCGCATGGGTTTTGTCTCCTTGCGGAAGTGAGCCAAATGGACGCATGACGCATGGCGCATGGGTTTTGTCTCCTTGCGGAAGTGAGTCAAACGGACGCATGACGCATGGTGCATGGGTTTTGTCTCCTTGCGGAAGTGAGCAAAATGGACGCATGACGCATGGCGCATGGTTTTGTCTCCTTGCGGAAGTGAGCCAAATGGACGCATGACGCATGGCGCATGGGTTTTGTCTCCTTGCGGAAGTGAGCCAAATGGACGCATGACGCATGGCGCATGGTTTTGTCTCCTTGCGGAAGTGAGCCAAATGGACGCATGACGCATGGCGCATGGGTTTTGTCTCCTTTCGGAAGTGAGCCAAATGGACGCATGACGCATGGTGCATGGGTTTTGGCGCTTTTATGAGTGTTGTCTTCAGGAAGAAGTTTTGTTGTTGTCTTCTGGAAGAGTGACTGACGTGACAGCCTGGTGTCAGTTGAACAGGCGCCTTTTCAGTCACGTCAGTTACTTCACGTCGTAGTGGCAGGTGGTTGTTGCCTACTTTTCCGAAAAAAGATGGTGGCGTCTTCTCTCTCTTCTGACGTGTCTCGCCCTGATTGAGTCTTTTTCTGTACCTCTGGCGGTTCGCTGCCCATCGCATTAAATGCGATGGGTATAAATACCAAGGCGGTCTCCTCTGTTCTTCACTTTTCAAAATTTGAGTCCCGGAATTTTCTCATTTGCTCTTATCTTTTTCTCTCAACCTTTGAGTTCATCGCTTTCCTTTCCCTATTTTCCCTCATGTCTACTTCAAATCCTATCTCGAAGAAGAAAAGGAATAAGGGTAGGACTCCTCCCGGTCCAGATCAAGCGGTGATTGGTTGGAAAGAGGAGGAATTTCAAAATCTGGTGAGGGAGATGGGTTTTCTTCCTGAATGGGGTGCTCAATACCCCATTGCAGGTTCTACTGCCATGGATGCCCCTCCTGGGTACATGACCCTGTATGCCGCTTTCTTCCGGGAAGGTAGCTTTAGACTCCCGATGACTCGGTTTACTGCCGACGTTTTGAGGGGTTATGGTCTCCATATTTCCCAAATAAATGCCATCGGGCTTCCTCGTATCACTCATTTTGAGTTCGTTTGTATGGCCAACCGGTTAGACCCGACGTTCGAGATGTTCAACGTTTTCTATACCGTGACGTATACAAATGGGTTTTACTCCTTCAGCGCTCGCACCGGTGTAACGCCGGTTTGTTCTGTGCCATTGAAGGGTATACATGACTGGAAGCAAAAGTTTTTCTTTATTCGCCGGGGGGTTGTTCCTGTGGATATGCACTACAGAACTGTGAGTGAGGGTATCCCAAAGGTGGATGTGGTTGCTGACTTTGCTAACCAGGAGTGGTATAAGAGGTTGACCCGGAAGGCTACGCCGATAATTCAGTTCGAGGAGATGGCGTTGGTTGGTGCGGGGATGAGTTTGAAGTGGTTGCCTAAAAATCCCCTCGGTGTTCCGGTTTATGGTCATAGTGGCAGGTGTACGTGTGTTCTGTCCTTCTTTTTGTTTTTCCTTTGATTGTATTAGTTTGTATTGCTTCATTTCTTCCTTTTTGCAGTAGGGTTTTCATTGATGAATGTTTTGGATCCCGATGCTCCGGGTGCGATGGTTGAAGCGATACCAAAGACTGATAAAGGACCTTGGTTGGATCAGATCCGCTACCGGTTTCTGCACCCAAGTGATGAGAGTTTCACTGCTTATGTGAACACTGTGTTAGGTGAGGATGTTGACAATGAGGGTGATTCATTTCATTCTGTTCGAGAAGAAGTTATCGTTCTCTCGAGTGATGGTTCAGGCAGATCGCTGGGAGACCTAACATCCCCTTCCGCGCGTGCAGGTCCGGTGCAAGGGGCTGTGCAAGAGCCGGTGAATGAGCCTGTGGATGAAAATGTGGATATTCCGGTCGAGGCTGTTAATCCACTGGAGACGAGAAGGAAGTCAAAAACGGACAGGGCTGAGGGGAAAGGAAAGAAAGTTGAAGGAACCTCCTCTAAGTCTCCTCGTAAGCGACTTCACACTGCTCGTGTCCTTGATTATGTTGTCGTGTCTGACACGTTGCCTGGTTTAGGGGTTGAAGAGAGACATTCTGAGTCGGACCCTGAGGACCGCGCCACTCTGACCGAGATTATGCAGAAGAAGGTGTTCGATGATAGGAAACGAAAACTTGACGAGCAGGCTGCTGCTGCGCTTGCCGCGAAGAAGATTAAACTGCAGAAAGAGAATCCTCCTGCCCCTTCGGAGTCGGACATTGACATGGGCATTTTTGCTGAGAAACCGAGTGATCTGCTGCAGAAGATCTATGAGGCTTCTGGTATTCGCTTTAAATTTTCTCAGTGTCTCATACGTTCTTATTTGTTAATCTTTTCCTTTGAATATGCTCTGCTCGTCTTGGGGCAGGTACCAAAACAGCCCGAAGTGGGCATAAGATTGATATTTCCAAGATAACACCCCCTGCGTCTCCGCCGTCTAGGATGTTTGGGTTGTCTCCCCCTCATGGTACTCCTGACGGGCAGGAAAAGACTGCGGCGGTTGAGCAGGTTGCGGAGGGTGGTGGGGATGCAGATGGTGCTGCGGTCGGTGGTGCTGGTGGTGATCGCGGTAAGAATGTTGAGTTGGAAGTAGAGGTGAGTGAAACTACTCCTCATCAGACTGTGTATACCAAACGTCCTCCAGGCGATGGTGGTGGTGCAACTTCGGGTGCTGTCCGCAACCCTCAGTTTGGAAAATTTCATGCTGACTCCCGTGATACCACGAATCCCGCATGTGACGATCTTCCGTACATTCCTAACTGGAACCTGACCCAAGGTTCAAGGATGGACAACCTTGAAAATTGCCATGACTTCTACTCGTTGTCTCCCCCCCCAGCCGAGAGGATGTTTCAAAGGAAACGCCGCCGGTTTGCTCTTTTGGACGATCATGTTCAGGCTGGGGTTAATTTTTTCTCTACTACTCAGGAGATTGTCCGTGAGTGGAAACAGATGGGGGAGGACACAATGGAGTTTGAGAATGATAAGAGACTATTTGCGGAAGAGAAAGAGAAATTCAACGCTGAGAAAAAAGGGTTGGAGTGGAGGCTTGCGGATGTCGAGGGAAAACTTGCCCAGGAGAAGAAGGTGAATGCTGACAAACAGAAAGAGTGGGAAGCTGCATGTGAGCGTACCAACGCTGAGCTTAGAACGCAACGTGACACAATTGTGCGTTTATCTGGGGAGAAGCAGAAAAGTGCTGACGAGGCGAATCAAGCACGTATGACGTTTGAGAAGAAGGAGACAGAGTACGTTGAACGCATCGCCAAGTTGGAAGTGCTGGCGAGGCGATGTGAGACTGCTGAGCAGCTTCTTCAGGAGAAGACTGCGGAGTGTCAAGGTGCTGAACTCCTTGCTGAGGAATCCTCGGCTGATTGTAGATGGTTACTCTCTCGTGCAGTGCCGCTGGTAATTTCTGCCACTGTGTCTTTTGTGACTTGCATGAATTGTTTCTTACTTGTGTGTTTATTGTAGCTTGCTGATCGCATAGTCAAATCACATGAACTGGCCAACTACATGTTTGAGTTGGGGCAAGCGGGTTATAACAGCGGACGTAAGGATGGCTATGTCGAGGGTAGAGCTGCTGCTGCTAATAAGGAGAAAGAGCATCGCTTTGAGCTATGGAAAGAGGACTGTGGTGCGGCTTACGCTGAGAAAAGACAAGAGTTTTCTTCGTTGGAGTTTGCTGTTGTTAAAGCTGCGAACAAATTGGCTAAAAGGCCGGACGGCGTCGCGTTGTTAAAGAAGGCGCTTCACGATGACGGTGGTCCGTCCGGAGGTGCTGGCTCTAAGCATCCAGAATGAAAGTTTCCGGCCTGTGTGCCGCGTATGACCTGCTTTGGTCTTGTATTTGACAATTTGATAAACAATTCTAACTTCTTTGTTATGTTTGTGGAATTTTGGCTATATATTATGCTAATAGTTGCCTGTTTTATGCGAAGTCTGTTATCGTCATAATATGTGCATGTGTAATTACTTTGATTCAGGTATCACGAATGAATAATGGCGCTGACAGGTTGTGTTGTGTTTGCTACAACGTTTTATTCTGTCGTATTTGTGCGCAGGTTGGGTCGTGGATACGAAGTGATCGAGTTGACAGGTTATTGTGTGGACCCAGCTGTGCTCAGCCTTGGGGGTGCTTACAATGTTTCCTGTTTTCGATGTGTTCGTGTTTATATGGGCACGAAGTACTTGTTTGGCGTTTGTTAGGCTTTGGTTGTGTTTCTGACCCGGCCGTGCCCTCGTTTGTGACAGGCCTTGGAGGTCTACAACGTTTCCTAATGGTCGAGCCATTGATGTTTTCGTGTATGCCCGAAGTAATATATGCAGTTATGACAAGGAGAATATGATAAGAATATAGCCAAACACTTCTTGTATTATCGTAAATGTGTTGGCGACTTGGCCATTGCTATTACATTTCACAGGTAGCATTTCCTCAGCTGTTGGGCGTTCCATGTGCGAGGAACGTCCTTGTTGTCGATGGTGCGCAGCTTATAAGCTCCTTTGCCTAGCACGGTATCAATGACGTATGGGCCTTCCCACTTGGGGGCCAACTTCCCAGGCTTTTCTGCATTTGAAGCCTCGTTGTCTCTGAGGACATAGTCTCCCGGGTTGAAGGTGCAGATTCGGACTTTGGAGTTGTAGTATTTTTCCAGCTTCGATTTATACTTGGCTTCATTGATTGCTGCCATTTCCCTTCTCTCTTCTAGGAGATCGAGGTCGATCCTCCTTTCTTCTTCGTTGTTGATCATGTTCATTGAGAGCATTCGAGGTGATGGCAGTCCTATCTCCGCTGGTATTACTGCCTCTGACCCGTAAACCAAGCTAAACGGTGTTTCTCCGTTGCTTGTTTTGGGCATCGTTCTGTGTGCCCACAAAATGCTGGGCAGTTCGTCCACCCATCCTCTTCTCTTTTCGCCTAACCGTGCTTTGATTCCATCGACGATGCTTTTGTTGACGGCTTCAACTTGACCATTCCCCTGTGGGTGTGCGACTGAGGAGAAGGTATGCTCGATGTGCAGCTCTTTAAACCACTTTTGAAGATTATCTTCGGCAAAATTGGTTCCATTGTCTGTGATGATCTTGAGGGGCAAACCGAAACGACATATGATTTGCTCCCAAATGAATTTCTTGACGACGGTGGCTGTGGTCGACGCGAGGGCCTTTGCCTCTACCCATTTAGTGAAATAATCGACTGCGACTATTATAAACTTGACAGCTCCTGGGGCTTCGGGAAATGGTCCAACCATGTCTATTCCCCATTGTTGAAAAGGCCATGCAGTGGTGACCGGTACCAACTCGTTCTTGGGGCGCATTGTTTTGGGTGCATGCCTCTGACATCCGCTGCACTTCCTCAACTCCTTGACCGCGTCCAAGTGCATTCCGGGCCAATAGTATCCCGCGTTCATGACTTTCGCTACCACCATTCTTGGGCCGGCGTGTATGCCACAGATTCCCTCATGCACTTCTCTGATCAAATACCGTGCGTCTTCGGGGTCAACACATCTTAACAAAGGCCCAAGGTATGATTTTCTGTACAAGATCCCATCAGCCATCTGGTAATGTTCGGATTTGTACTGGACTTTCCTTGCTTCTGCCTTGTTCTCTGGGAGTACTCCAGTTTGGAGATATGTGATTATCGGAGTCATCCAAGACGTTGTCCCTAATTGGACGACGCTTACTTCTCGAAGTGGTACCGACGGATTGCTCAGAACTTCTATTCGTACATCCTTTGCCAGATGCTGAAAGCTTGTGGAGGCGAGTTTACTCAGCGCGTCTGCTGGCTTGTTCTCGCTTCTATTGATGTGATGTACTTTGTAGGAATAGAAGGTCTGCAACAGTGTCTTTGCTTGGCTCAGGTAAAGTGCCATCGTGTCTCCTCTGGCTTCGTATTCTCCGTTGATTTGGCTTGCCACCAACATGGAGTCTACGTGTGCCTCGATGTGTCGTACGCCCATTTTGATTGCCAATCGTAGCCCAGCAAGGAAGGCTTCGTATTCGGCTTCGTTGTTTGTGCTTTTGAAATCCAGGCGTATGGCATAAGTGAACTCGTGTTTATCGGGGCTCACCAGCCGGAGGCCAGCACCTGCGCCATCCTCGTTGGACGCACCGTCTGTGTACAGTAGCCATGGTTCTTCCACTTGCTGTTTCTCGGCCTTTTCCAGTGCCTTACATTCTCGATCTTTGTCGTCTGGTACTTCGGTCATGAAATCGGCGAGCACTTGGCCCTTGATCGCTGGTCTTGGTCTGAATACTACGTTATGACCCCCGAGCTCTATCGCCCATTTGGCTAGTCTCCCTGAAATTTCTGGCCTTGCGAGTATGTTGCCAATGTTGTAGTTTGTTAGCACGTGAATGACGTGATTGGCAAAGTACCTGCGCAGCCTTCTTGATGCATGAATTAGCGCGAGCACTAGTTTCTCCATGATCGCGTACCGGGTTTCTGGATCGGTTAAAGTTCGTGACACATAATAGACCGGCGTCTGGACGCCCTGCCGATCGACCAGCAACACTGCTCCCACTGCCCTGTCGGAGGCGGACAAGTATAGTACCAGAGGTTCACCCTTGACTGGGGCGGTTAAGGTTGGTAGCTTGATGAGGCAGTCTTTCATCTCGCGGAAAGCGCTTTCAGCTTCCGGAGTCCACTGAAATTGGCTCTTCTTCATGCAGTTTCGGAGAGTTTTTATGAACGGAAATGATTTTGCCGCGTGATTGGCTAGGAAGCGGTTGAGTGCTGCCAAACGTCCTGCCAATTTTTGCATCTCCTTGATCGTCGACGGTGACGGCATGCGCTCTATTGCTTGTACCTTGTCGGGATTCACCTTGAAACCATCTTTCGTAACAATGAAGCCCAGGAATTTCCCCTCCTCCATGCCAAAAGAGCATTTCGCCGGGTTTAACTTGATGCTGACTCCGCGCAGAGTGTCAAACGTCTTTTGGATGTTCAGCAACATTGTACTTTCCTCCTTGCTCATGATAACTAGATCATCCATATACACTTCTATGTACTTGCCGATGGCGTCTTGAAAGGTTTCGTTCATGAGCCGTTGGTAAGTCGCGCCCGCATTTTTAAGACCGAAAGGCATTTTGGTATAGCAGTAGAGTCCCGTTGGCGTGCGGAACGCGGTCTTGTCCTCATCTTGCACGGCCATTTGTACCTGGTGGTACCCTTTGTAGCAATCAAGAAAACATTTCCATCGGAATGTGGCCAGGGAATCGATCTTTTCGTCGATGTCTGGTAAGGCGTAACAGTCGCGCGGACACGCCTTATTCAGATCTTTGTAATCGACGCACATCCTCCAGCTGCCATTGTTCTTCTGGACCATCACTGGGCTTGCCACCCATGTTTGATACCGGACCTCGCGGATGATTCCTGCGTTTAGCAGCTCTATCACTTGTTCCTTCATGGCATCATGCTTTATGTCTCCCAAGTGGCGCTTACCATGTACCACCGGTTTGGCTTCTTCCGATACGTTTAAGCGGTGTTCCGCAATGTGTCTGGGAACGCCCACCATGTCTGCTGGCGTCCAGGCAAAGACATCCATGTTTTGGAACAACAGTTTTTTTAGCGCCGCGCGCGTTAGATCGGACATTGCAGGCCCCAGGGTTACGGTCTGTTCCGGGTATGCACTGTTTAGCACCCATTTTTCGGCTTCTTGGCGTGTTTCTGGTTTCCTTGTCTTTGCAGGCCGTAGCTCATCCGTCGCTAGTACTTCTTTGCTTGCGTAGATGATGGCTACTCCCGTTTCTGTTGGAAATCCCACTGCGGAATGTGGGCCAGAGCAGATCATGCTGAAATCACCTTGGGATTCTCTTCCCAGTAGAATATCGTGTCTTGAATGTGCTGGCAGCACCATGAAGGTGACTTCTTCTGTTCGTGAGTTTCTTCCATCCGAGAGCAACACTGGGAATGATATTTGTCCTAGAGGAAAAACGGCTTCGTTGCAGAAACCAGTGAGCGGGTAGTCAACTGGTTCTAGGCGCGCTTTGTCCTCCTGATCGAACTGATTAAAACATTGTTCATATATGATATCCGCAGTGCTCCCTGGATCAATGAAGATGTAATCTGTTTGATAATGCCCAATGACGCCTGAGATGACTATGGGTCGTCTCTCTCGTGGGCCTCCTCTGACAACTGGGAAAACGACTTGTTTCTCGCGCCATGAGTCATCCTGCGTACGCTTGTTGTAATTCCTTCTTGGCCTTCGTGGACCTCCCTGAACCATGTGTGTTTCTAACTTCCGGAGTTTTTTGTTGTCCGGCCCTTCCTCCCTTCGTTGGATCTGACGGTAATCACGCTTGCCACCTTTGACCAAGTGAGTTAATTTTCCGTCTCTTAAAGCCCTTTCGATCTCTTGTTTGAGGCTGAAACAATCGTCGGTTATGTGGCCGGTGTCCTTGTGGAAGTCACAGAAAAGATTCGGGTCTTGCCCCCTCTTGTTGCGCATCTGCAGTGGTGGCTTGAACTGGTGGTTCTCGGTCGCCAAGACTTCTGAAGGAGTTTTTGTTAGGAGTGTCCACTGCTTCTCCCGGTTTTCCTTTTTTACCTCTTTTCGGTGTGCGATTTGGTTGATCGTATGACGCGCGTCTTCTCTCACTGGGCTCCTGTCTCTGTGACCGGATGCTCTCCAAGATTGGTTTCTGCCTTTCCTGTTGTTTCGGTCGGCGTGATTGTAATTGCGCTGACGGTGGTCGTCACCGGTCAACTGCCTGTCTGACTGCGCGATGGTTTTGGCTGCCTCTATGAAGGTGTCCCAATCTTTGGGTCCTCCGTCTCTACCTTTTACACGCTTGATTAGATCATCGCACTTGACTGCCCGCATAAAGTGTGCGCGCATCATCTTCTCGGGTAAGTCGCCAATCTCTAAACATTCTTTGTTGGGTAAATTACTTTTTGAGTCCCTGTGTTATATTGGTTTTAACTAGTTGAGTCCAAAAGCAAAAAGTTTAACGACCTGAGTCCCTATAAGCATTTTCTTTAACCATTTGAGTCCAATTTTCTAACTCCATCCACCAAATCTGTTAACTATGAGGGTAATTTGGTCATTTATACACAAGTACAAGTCTTATATGCACATAAGTACAAGGAACAAGTCTTTAATGCATAAACTTTTAATATTTATAATATATATATATATATAAATAATTACATGTCTAGTAAAACACACACACTGCACACACACTCTCTTATCTTTGCACACACTTTCTCTCCCTGTAAACACCATCGCGCACAACCACCATCCCCACCACTGCCCCACCGTCATCCCCACCACTGCCATCGCGCACAACCACCATCCCCACCACTGCCCCACCGTCATCCCCACCACTGCCACCATAAAAAACATGCCATCTCTCTTTCTCTCTCATCTCTCTCTTTCCATCAACACCCACCTCCTCCATAACCACCACTACGCAGCCACCATCACCATCAACCCCACTTCTGCCCAAATCTTCACAACTGTATCAACACAACCACACATAATATCCATACACTATGAAAATCGATGAAAAATTGAGGGATTTCACGAACCAGAAACCCTAGAATTGAGGGATTTCACGAACCAGAAAAATTCAGGGATTTCACAACTGCATAAACACCACTGGTAACCTTCAACAACCATGAAAACGCATCAAACCCTACACAGATGCAGATTAAATCAAGAAAAGAAAAATACCCTTTTGTGGTTACAATTTAAGGAGCATGAAATTTATGGGGATTGGTGAGTGTACCTGTGTTTACGAATGAAATTGAAGTGGTAGAGGGTTTGACGGAAGGAGATGAGGGTTTTGTAGAGAGCATGAAACAATAATCAAAGAAGCATGAGTGCAGCAGGTGGGACTGCAGATTTCTTCTACAGAGAAGCTCAGCGCCTCGGTTTTAGTTAGGGTTTCAGTGTTAGGGTGGTGGGTGTTGTGGTGGTGACGGTGAAGGTGCAGCGGTGGTGGGTGTTGTGGTGGTGGCGGGGATGTTATGGTGGTGGTGGCGGCGGCGTTAGGATGGTGGTGGTGATGGTGGCGGCGGTATTGATGGTGTGGCGACGGTGGTGTTGCTGGTGGAGGTGTGGTGGTGGGTTGGCGGTGGTTTTGGTAGAGAGAGAGAGAAAATGGTGAAGATGAAGGTTGAAATGTTATAGCAGACTTATGAGCTGGACATATATATATATATATTTAATAATAAAATGGTTTTTTTAATATAAAAGGGTGTTTTGGTCATTTTATAAAAAGTTAACTGAGATTATCTAACTGAAGTTGAAATTTGGACTCAAATGGTTAAAGAAAATGCTTATAGGGACTCAGGTCGTTAAACTTTTTGCTTTTGGACTCAACTAGTTAAAACCAATATAACACAGGGACTCAAAAAGTAATTTACCCTTCTTTGTTATACCGGGTAATGAAATCTTCTACACTTTCGTGGTCTCTGCGGTATATGTTCAAACAGTCGGCTGGATCCCTGATGTGTCGTCGTTGTTGGGAGAAGTGTGCTAGGAACTTCTCTCGGAAATCAATCCAGGATTTGATTTTGCCTGCTGGTAGGCTGTCGAACCAGATGCGCGCCGCGCCTACGAAGGTTTGAGCAAAAAGATGACACCAGGTTGGCAAGTTCCATCCGCCTGTTGCTCCCGCGCCGTTAAATACTTGGAGGTGATCATCTGGGTCTGTCAACCCGTTGTATTTGCCCACGTTGTGCGGCAATTTCGTTTTGTCTATGTCGGCCGTGGCGATCTCTCGGATGAACTTCGAATTCTCAGCCATGTCGTCTGGACGATAGCTTAGAGTGAAATCATGCTCAGCTTTTGGGTCATAACCCGCACGCTTGCGAGGTTTGTATGCTTCATGCTCTGGTGGGAGCCTGCTGAACACTGTGCGCGTCTCTTCATCGTTTTCAAATTCGTCGTTTATGTTGCGCGGACCTAAGCGACTTTGTATCGGCTTCTTCGGTTGGTTGGAATACTGCACATAATTGCTTTCCGTTTCACCATAAGTATCGCGCGTGTCGTGCGCGCTTGGCCTTCTGACGTGCGGTGGAGGTACTGACTCAGGACGCAGGGTGTATGCGTTGGTCTGTTGAGGCATAGGCGCGCTCAAAGGCCTTTGCGGTGGAGTGACAAATGCTGACTGGTGAGCTTGTGCTTGAAGCAGTGCCTGCTGCGCGCTGAGTTGTGTGTAAACAAGATTTATCGACGCCACTTGCTCGGCATACCAGGAAGCCAGAGTTTTTCCTTCGGGTAGCCCCAATAATGCTGAGAAGTTCAGTTGTGCTTGGTCCGATGGAGCTGAGGGACCAGCTCCATGGCTCTGAGTTTGCACTGGTGGTGTCGGTTGGACTACCTCTGATGGAGGTTGAAACGTAGCTCCATTTGTGGTCTGAGTGATGATTCTGGTTGGAGTTTGAAAAACGGGACCAGGTGCGTTTTGAATAGCAACCCTGGATGTGCTCCCGAAAATGCTGGGAAACTCCATGTTTGGTGGCCCTTCTTGGATAGCTTCGTTCCTTGGGCCTCGCTGGACGTGTATGTTGTCCGAAACGAGTTCGAAGGAAGAAACGTCTCCATCGACTTGGTGGGAAGGGTTGTTTTCAGCCATTTTGACGAGTTTTGTGAAAGGAAAAAGAGATGAGAGTGGTTTTGCTAAAAGCGGATGGCGCCAATGATGAAACACTGGTTGACACTATGGTTAATCAGCGGGGTTACTTCTTCCGTGGGTTCAATCTCTCTTCCTACTCGTAAGATGACCTACTCCTGCAAAACAGCAACCGTCAGTCTCGTTAAGAGGGGAATATGGGGGTTTCCCTCTTAACCAGGCTCCGGCGTGAGAATAAGTACTGTTCCGAGGAAGGATAATCAGTGTGTGTTAAGTGTGAGAATAGTGAGAGCAAGATGATCAACCTGGATGATGAAGGGTCCTATTTATAGCCGGATGGTGAAAGAGGGAAGGAGCAGCGACGCCAGCTGTAGACGCGCGCCAGCTGTCCGGCCAAGGGGAATATCCCCTTGGTCTCCTCTGCTGCGGTCAGTGTAGTGGTACACGTGGCGCGTCCTTATTTGCCGAATGTGGAAACATCGTACTGAAGTCGTCTGGCTGCTCCCTGACCTGTCGCGGGTCTACTTGGCGCTTGGTGGTTGGTGACACGTGTTGTCCTTTATGTCCCATGGAGTATCTTTGGTGTCACCTGAATATTTTCCAGAAGCTTCTAGAAGCTTCTGGATGGTGCGGCTGATGTCAACGCCATGTAGGATGGAGAAAGTGGTATGGTCCTTGCCATGTTGGCAAGGAATTGGGACCATACCTCTTCAGATTCAGATCCCGAAATCGTCGACTGTAAGAACGAGTAAATCTTCGAGACCTGATACGCCGAGTGATCGGATTGTTCCGTCTAGGTTTAGGTTACCTCAGCAGCGGCAATCGAATCAATCGAATTCATCGAATTCTTCGGTTACAGATGCTGCAAAGCTGCTTCAATTGACTGGATTGTCGTTTTCATCTGCTAATAACGAATCGCAATCGCAATCAGAATGTGATTCAGTTCAAGGCGGTTCGTGCCCTAATTCGCCTATCGCGTGTCGCCGCACAACAACACTACCTTCTGATACGAGTGTGTCCGTGACGGATGACAACACATCATCCACCAGATCGCTGGTTCGGAGTAGCACTGGTGCTAATTCTCAAACAGCGTCATCATCGTTGTTATCTTCGTCGTTATCTACGCCTTCTCTTTGTAGCAGATCGCTTAATTTGCCAAACTCCGCGAGTCTTAATACTTTCCAAAGCATAGAGAGGAGTCTATGCAGGCCACCGCAACCGGCCAGTAGTAAACTTGGAGTTGAATCTAAGAAGGGGAAGAAGCCTCAGTCTTCTCAACAAGATGTTTATTCTTTGAAACTGCTTCATAATCATTATTTGCAGTGGAGGTTTGCAAATGCTAAAGCACAAGTCTCTATGAATGCTCAGACAACACAAATGGAGGTTTGTTAATGCTTATTGTTTTTGTAAATAACTATTTGTGGTTACATTATGTGCTTGTGTTAGATAGGAAACATAAAGGGCTTATCTGATTGCATTGTGAATATTGGAAAACTGTTTTAAATAGCATTCTAATTACTGTTTTTTATCTGTGTAGAGTCAATTGTTTTCTCTTGGAGCTGATATATCTCATTTGCGCGATAATGTGAAGAAGAAGCAAGCTGAACTTCAACTACTGCAACGAACAAAAGCTCTTTCGACTGTTCTTGATACTCAGGTAAGGCATTGTTATCTGATATTCCATGTGAAAAAGGCTATAGTTCTGACTTTTGGTAACGTGTACGCGCTCTCTGGATGTGAATATGATATGATAATATGTAATAGCATGAAGTATGAACATATTTGTATAAGATGACTTAGTTTTTTTTTTTGTTTTCTGTGGGATGATTTAGATGCCTTATCTTGATGAATGGTCTGATGTGGAGGAAGATTACACAAGGTCGTTAGACGGAGCCATAACTGCTTTAACTAACTCCTTACTCCGACTCCCTATTAGTGGGAACGTTCAGGTAAGAATGTTTAATTATTGCCTTGTGATAGTTATTATTACCTGTAAGTTTTGTGGTTTTGATCAAGATGGGATTTTGTGGCAGGTTAATGTAAAAGATGTAGCAGAGGCTCTGGATTCAGCGGTCAAAACTGCAGATATGATAGCTCACCAAATGCAAATGTTTTTGCCTCAGGTAAATGATACAGGCATGATGTTGAATGTTCTTGAACCAGATGTGTCACCATGACCTGCAAATGTTGTGTCTAAATCATTATAGATGTGAAATATGATGCTATTCAGGCCAAACTGTTTACGACCCGTTCACCCATTGTTTTACAGCCCATTCACAACCCGCCAACCTGTAACTTGATTACAACCTGCCAGCCTGTTTACAACCCAACCCAACCCGTCATTTAGATAAATGGGTTACAATATCGTGTTCGGGTTACATGACTCTAAGTGTGTTTGGGTTAGGGTTGATGTCTTTAACACAAATAAATATATGGGCCTTGTTCAAGTTTGTCAATTCAACCTGTCAACCTAACACAATTGCGCCGCCCCTACGCACCATGACCTGCAAATGAGACTTGTGTGTCTACTTGGCCCTTTTAGTCGTTTGGACCCAGCCCATCCAAAACCTAATTATATTTATGTTGGGTTGGACTGGTTGGCGTCGTTTGGACCCAGCCCATCCAAAACAATTTTCTTTGGGCCTATGAGACTTTATGATGTGTGCTTCTTTTGTTTGTGTGATATTTGGAAGCTGATTAAAGAACCTTGTCCACTGCAGGCTGAAGAGATGGACAGTTTAATGTCGGAATTAGCAACTGTTATCGATGTCGAAAAAGCACTAGCTGAGGAATGTGGAAATTTGTTGGTAAAGACACATACATTACAGGTAAGTTAACACCTTGCTTTTCTATGCTCACTGTTGATTGTGCAGCAAGCATCTTGAGGAAGAATAAACTTGACAAGCAAGTAATCTGATGCAAATGCTAATGAAACTTTAATTGCAGATTGAAGATTGCAGTTTAAGAGGACATCTAATGCAAGCTGCCTCATCTTAAACAATATAGCAGAGGACACATTTGTTCTCCAAAATCAGGGTGCTGATGAAAGGAATGGTTTTTGTGCGTGTGGGTGGTTGTATGCAAAGAGAATAAATTTTCTTTTCAATATAGTAACATATATAAATAATGCTATTTTTTTTTTTTTGGTATTTTTCCATATTATGATGCCATTAGAGAGTCACAGGAGTGAAAATTGAGTGAATACCCCACATCTCTCTCGGTTTTACTAGTTTTTGCAGGAAAACAAGGAGTGAAAAATGAGGCCGAAAAACGCATCACCCAATAGGAAAGAAAAGAAAAAACGGCCACGGGCCAACAAACGAATGCTAAAAACGTCTATTGAGCATTTGAGCTTGCTCTTAGTACAGACGGTCTTCTAGGGATGATGTCTTATCAACATTCCAATCTAAGACATTGTTCTTAAAGAAATCTCAGATTTTAAACAATTTAGGAAAAGTAATAATATACAAGTCATAACATATGCTTAAAAGTATACACATGGTAACATGTAACATAAGATTTTAAATATCACTAATACAGTGTACTTATCATACAACTATGTATATATATTTTATACATGCTTATTTATCAATAAGATTTTAAATATCACTAATACAGTGTACTTATCATACAACTATGTATATATATTTTATACATGCTTATTTATCAATAAGATCACAAATGAGTGGAAAATCTAAGTCCATCCATGGTAGTATTGTGCAAACATGTATGTCCGGACACGCTAACCGGCCCACACCAGGCCGCCCCAGACCCAACATGTGAGAGGTAAATCAGCCTAACTCAGCGGCAAGGCGATTGGCACTTAGGATCGGAATTGAACCCGCGACCTTGTGCTTATTGTGCAAATCTCACGCCCCCATCCATGGTAGTATGTTAGTATGGAATTTTTTGCAGGAATAGGTGGTTTGACCACCAAAAGATCACCTCTAGGTGGGCTTGTATTAAAAGAGTGAAAGTAGGTATATAGTTATTTGATATGGCGATATTCAGGGTGTTTCTGACACAAATCTGGGACTTTACATCAATATCGCTATTTGATATACATATATCGCCAACTCAAACACACACACACACACACATATATATATATATATATATATATATATATATATATATAGGGAGAAGATCATGCGAGAACCACCTCTTATTGCGAGAACCGCGAGAACCAATGTGAACACACCAAAAATGCCTAAAAATAGCTAAAAATCACACAAAAATTTTTTTTTTGATTTTTTTAATATTTTTTAGGTTAAAATCGCTACTTTTCGCACCAAAAAAAAAAAAAAAAAAAATTTTTAAATTTTTTTTTTTTTAAAAAAAAAAAAAAATTTTTTTTTTGGTGCGAAAAGTAGCGATTTTAGATTTTTTTTAGATTTTTTTAGATTTTTTTAGGTTTTTGGGGGGTTTAGTTTTTAGCATTTTAGCTTGGGGGGGGGGGGGGGGGGGGGGTTTAGGTTTTTGGGGGGTGGGGGAGGGGGGTTTAGGTTTTTGGGGGGTGGGGTTAGGTTTTTTTAGGTTTTTTTAGCTTGGGGGGGGGGGGGGGGGGTTAGGTTTTTTTTTGGGGGGGGGGGGGGGGGGTGGGGGGTTTAGGTTTTTGGGTGGGGGGGGTGGGGGTTAGGTTTTTTTAGGGTTTTTTTTAGGTTTTTTTTAGCTATTTTAGGTTGTGTTCACATTGGTTCTCAAGGTTCTCACAATAAGGGTGGTTCTCGCATGAGCCCCTCCCTATATATATATATATATATATATATATATGAATATCGCTATATCATATACATATATACATCAATATCGCCAACTAGAACATATACATATACTTTAATATTGCCAACTCATAAAAGAATATCGCCAATTCAAACATATATATATATATATATATATATATATATGAATATCGCCATATCATATAAATATATATACATAATAACGACAGGTGAGGATGGCAGGCAAGTCTTTCAATACATTGAATGGTGGAATAACGACAAATATGCATTGTTAAGTCTTTCATTCTGAACATCAATATTCATAGAGTCTAGTCTAATTTTTTTTTTAGGATAAATAGTGTTCGTCAGAGGGGAGGTTGAATAGTTGTGTTTCAGAAGCATGCATTGGATTGAATAGTGCATTGCAGTGTAACTGTGTATGAATAGTTGGTGTTTCAGAACCTTTTTAATTCATACACAACTTTTCATAGAGTGTATTGCAGTGTAATTCAATTCATACACAGTAAAACTTGCAGAATGGCAAGTCTTATCAAATTAAAAAATGATGATGATATAAACCATCGATCAACTCCCATATCTCATACTCATCTTCTGTATACCACCTCTTATACTAAATTTTTAAACGGTTTAAACATGAGTTATCAGATTCACCCCGGTCCCCTTTACAGTACAGTGTTGTTTTTGGCAAATGAACATCGTGCGAGGGAGGTTTTCAAGCGCCCCAAGGACTATCGGGAGCCAATGAGTATAAAACATGCCGATCGTTCATTTTGGTCGCTTATAAAGGATAATCCGATAGGACCACGCGTCCAAAGTATAATTCGTCAAGCGGGCTTCGGTGGTATCCTCGATAGTGGGTATTGGTACATTGACCACGCGTTAATAAACGCGTTGGTTGAGCGTTGGAGGCCCGAAACCCACACTTTTCACCTCCCCTTCGGTGAAACCACAGTGACTCTACAAGACATTAATGTTTTGTGGGGTCTACCAATAAATGGGGAGGTATTTTCCGGTATGGAAACGCCGATTACATTGACCAACGGCGTTATAATGTGTCAAAATTTGTTGGGGTTTACCCCTGAAAAAAATCATTTTTGGGGGAAAAGAATAAGTTCAGTCTGTATTTTACAGCAGATAATAGCACCGTTAAATGAAGAAATGGCAACGGACGAAGCGTGCATTATACGTGCTCGTTTAGTAATTTTTTATTTACTAGGATGTACATTATTTCCTGTTAATTCGAATAATTGGATAGCTCTTCATTATCTGCCTTTCCTAGAAGATTTGGGTCAATGTTCTGAGATCAGTTTGGGAAGTGCTGTTTTAGGCTGTTTGTACAGAAATCTTTGTAACGCTACAGCTCCGGATGCTATAGGTCTTACCGGTCCTGTGTCTATTTTACAAGTATGGGCATGGGAGAGGATTCGGTGTCTTGCACCGGAGCCTAACGCGATCTTCAACTACCGCGCCCCGATAGCTGCTCGGTATGTAAAACATTTCAGAATATATATTTTATAATCTTGAAATAATTTTATGAAAACTATATATTTTTTTGAAGGTGGAAGGGGAGTCTAAACGCTGTTGATGTTCCGACACATTGCCTTAGAACCTATCGATCTCAGCTTCAGTCGTTGAAAGAGGCAATGGTATGTTATTTAGTGAGGGTAATATATGTTTTTAGTGAGCGTAACATTGCTTATTGTTATTGATTTTTTTTAGTTTATATGGCGACCGTATGATGCCGTGGTGGACAGCCTCCCGGAGATCTGCACCAGTGGGAGGAATAGCTGGAGGTGTGCTTGCCCGTTGATTTGCTGGGATGTTGTGGAGCATCACTATCCGCAACGGGTTATGCGGCAGTTTGGCATGGTTCAGTATATACCTCCACCAATAAATATTGAGGTCGGTGAGCATGACCGGCTCCATTCTTTAGTCCGGAATGGTAAAACTGGGAGGGACTGGAAAAGTCGTCATGAACCGTATGTTAACGCTTGGAACCATCGTGAGCATAATGTTGTAAACGGACAACAAATCGAGACTTATTCCGTGGCCAACGATTATATGACGTGGTACTTAGAACATACGGTCATGTATTTGACCAACCCACGGCAACCGCTAGAACCCATGGCAGGATTTCAGGATGACGGTGCCACGGTCCAAATGATGGTATGTTAAATTTATTTATTTTTCTTTGTGGTTTTATTCGACTTAATGTAACTAATTTTTATTCAGTCTGACTCTTTGGGTGTAATACACCGAAGCCAAGATATGGAGATGATGCAACAGACAGCATACCGGGCTTTGAACATGTCAAATTTAGCGGAATATACCCAACATCCAACCAATTTGACAAATGACCCGGTGGACCTGTCATCCTATCCTGGTGGTCAGAGGATGCGTAGGCGACGCCGTCGCGGCCGTGGTGCGGCAAACGTTCAAGACACCGGCGCTGGTCAATGGGGAAGGAATTATGAAGAAGGGGGTGCATCCAGTGTTAATCACGAACAAAACAACGAGCCAAACTTTAATGGGTTGAATGCAGCCGATATTGGAAACGTTAGAAATACGTTTGTTGACCAAAATACGGTTGCAACCCATGCCATCCAAAGTTGGCAGTCAGTTTTGGCTTCCGTAGTCAACGAAGATCCACGTTATGACATAAGTGAACTCTTGGAATCAACCCAACCAATTTCGGGTCTTAATAATGATAATGGTCAATTTCAATATAATAATAATAACTTAAATGAGACCCAAAATAATCAGGCTGGTTTTATAACCCCCACGTCACAGGCTATGTCATTTTATCCCGGTAGCCAATCGGACTTTCAATACCATGCACCCCATCAAAGTCACGAGGATTATCGTGCCCGGTATACAAACGTTGAACCAAACCCGTTGAATTGGGGTGAAGACTTGAATCTCTTTCCACCACCGCAATGAAGATCAGTTTTATTGAAAATGTATCGTGTAATCAATGTATTTTTATAAAACTTTGTATGTTTTATAAATGTCTTATTTTTTATTTTGATCTTGCATTTTATATAAAACTTTGTATGTTTTATAAATGTCTTATTTTTTATTTTATTGAAAATGTATCGTGATATTCGGTTATATTTCTATTCCCCTAGAAGTGATCTTTTGGTGGTCAAACCACCTAAATATGTATACATGGGATAGCGATATTCTTATATATATATATATATATATGTTCTAGTTGGCGATATTGATGTATATGTGTATATGATATAGCGATATTGATGTATATATGTATATGATATAGCGATATTAAATAAAGTCCCAGATTTGTGTCAGAAACACCCTGAATATCGCCATATCAAATAACTATATACCTACTTTCACTCTTTTAATACAAGCCCACCTAAAGGTGATCTTTTGGTGGTCAAACCACCTATTCCTGCAAAAAATTCGCTAGTATGTGGGCACGGACGAAACTCTCCATGGGTGTTTATCGACTTACCAAACAATAAGTGTTAGTAGGGTGCACATATCGGGTATTTTCAATACCCGGTTATAGATATGGAACTGATTCCATGTATTTAAATGATGGGAAAAATTAGGTATTGAAAATAACCGGGTCGGATCTGGTTCCAGACTTCCGGGTACACTCCAAAAATACCGTACCTTACCAGGTTCCAGGTGGGTATGGAACCAAGGGTATGTTTGGCTAAGCTTATTTAAGTTAAAAAAGACTTTTGGGAAAATGACTTATTGACTTATGACTTTTTGAAAATGAGTTTTTAAAAAAAGTGTTTGGATTAGCTTATGGGGTGGGAAAAGCCAATAAGTCAATAAGTTGTTTTTTTAAAAAGTGTTTGGCTTAGCTTATTGATGTAAAATGACTAAAAGCTAATAAGTCAATAAGTTAGTTCAAAAAGTCACAACATTCTAACTTTTCAAAAATGACTTTTTGATGACTTTTTCTCCTCTCAAAAAGTCATTTTGAAAATGACTTTTGCATTTGTCAAACACTAAAACTCCTTATTGGCTTTTTGATTAAGTCAATAAGTTAATAAGTTGGTTGGAAAAGCTTAGCCAAACATGCTCCAATTCTTCAAGAACTGGACCCTATTTTCAGTTCAACAGCAATGCATCTAATCACACATTTTTTTCTAGAATATGAAGTACTACCGCTAAAAGTACATGAAATTTCAAATTGAAGAGTAACAGTCGTTCCCTCCAAAAGAACAATAAAATTCTATATTTAAAGATGTGCAAGCTTCAGCTTTCAAACATCACAAATCAACATGTGTGATTAGATGCATTGCTTTCAAACATCAAAAATTAGGTATTGAAAATAACCGGGTCAGATCCGGTTACAGACTTCCAGGTACACTCCAAAAAAACCATACCTTACCCGGTTGGTCATGTATGGAACCGATTCTTCAAGAATTAGGTATGGATAATACCCTATTTTCAGATATGGAAAACTCGGTCCAGAAAGCTGATTTTGTGTGTTTTGGGGCTGCTACTTTTTTTTAATTCCAAGTCAGTTTTTTTTTTTTATGCATAAAACTTCAAAAATCAATATGCCAACATAAAACTGCATGTATGTTAGAAACTTAAAATGTTCGGGTATAGAAAAACCCCGGTATTGGGCATAGAAACGGTTCCAGTTTCGGGTATAAATCGGGTATTACGTGGGTACGGTTCCGATTCCGGGTATTAAGGTCCAAAACTCCAAATGTATGCGCTATGTGTATTCTATGGGTATTACGTGGGTACGGTTCCGATTCCGGGTATTAAGGTTCCAGGGCCGGGTACGGATCTGGTTACAGTTTTCTTACACACCTCCAAGTATTAGGTCCGTACATTAAAAAGTGTTAGGTCCATCCTTGACAGCCTAAGCCCTAAGCCTATTTTAGTTGTCATAGATATACAACTTAGATATATTCTCATATTTTTTCTTTAGTTATACTATACGTTACACATCTTCTTATCACACACGTTTTAAGACATTAGACATATTTTATTACTCAACATTTTGTGTTTAATTCTTTGTTGTTTAACAATTCCCTTGAAGAATAATTAACATCATATAATAACAATAACCATTGTGGTTAACCGTGCCTAGTCAACTACTTACAAAATTCTGATTATTCGTTATGAGATATTAATTTTTATCCACATTTGCATATAAGTTTTACACAAAACTGAGTTGTGAATAATAATGTACAAGTGACTGATGCACAAACGTATATCATTAAAATTGTCTAGATGACAATTTCGCCGATGTGGTGAATTTCGCCATAGGTGAGGGTTTTCCCCAGTTCGGAGGCGAGTGTATCCCGATATGGTGAATTTCGCCAGTAGTCCATTTGGAGGATTCGTTGGCCGTTCAAAAAAAAAGTTTACCTTTTTGATAGAACAGTTGGTATCTACCATTAGGGGAGTGGGGGTGGTCCGTGATGGCCACCCACCACGTTGAACTTCCACGGAACACCGCCGCCGCCACCCTATATCACGCGTTATCTTTTCACGCGTTGATTATATAACGCGTTGAAATCTTTTGAAAATCGAACGTTGGCACATGTTTTTGACCGTTATTCAACGGTTATATATTAAAAAAAAAAAAAAAAAACCCTTTAAACCTTTTATCTATATATATATCTCCATTTTTAACCATTTCACCCACACCAAAACATAAACATTTCACACAATCTACATATTTCTCAAATGGAGTTCCCTACGGATTCGACGTTTCCGATGTCTAGCGATAGCGATACATAGTCGTCTTCCGACAATGAGACGCTAAAATATTTTGTGTCGGTGTATAACGAACTTGATACTAGTTCGTCCCGCCCAAAGAAGAAGATGGTAGACCGTGATCGTATACGTGCCAACGAAGTGTTAATGAACGATTATTTTGTGGAAAATCCGCTCTACAATGCCGAAACCTTTAGAGATCGGTTTCGTTTACCCAAAGAATTATTTTTAAAGATTGTTGGAGACATCGAAGCAAGTGAGGAATGGTTTCAAGAACGTTACGATGCGAAGGGCAAACCAAGTTTCACGCCGATACAAAAATGCACGTCCGCCGTTCGCCAACTAGCGACAGGTAACCCTCCCGATCAATATGATGAATACCTAGCTATGGCAGCCAGAACTTCACGTGAATGTTTGCATTTTTTTTTTGCAACGTGGTCATTAAGTTGTATGGTAAAGAGTTTTTACGTAAACCGACGAGCCACGACATTTCACGTATTTACGCCGCACATGAGGCTAGATGGCATTTTCCCGGGATGCTCGGTAGCATCAATTGTACACATATCGAGTGGAAAAAGTGTCCAAGAGAGTTGCGAGGGGCGTATGTTAGGGGTGACATCAAAAGACCAACCACCATACTAGAAGCGGTGGCGTCGAATGATTTATGGATTTGGCATTCGTATTTCGGTGTTCCAGGTTCAAACAACGACATCAATGTGTTGCACACGTCGCCGTTGTTTCAAACCGTAACGGATGGTACCGCACCTTCCTCTCCTTTCTATGTTAACGGACGACATTACAAACGAGGCTTTTTTTCTTGTGGATGGTATCTACCCGTCATGGTCTATTTTTGTGAAAGCTCCCTCATTTCCTGTTGAGGCTAAAGAAATCGTGTTCAAAAAATTGTAAGAATCGGCAAGAAAAGATGTTGAGAGGGCATTTGGTGTTTTAAAGGGTAGATGGGGTATACTACACCGACCGGTTCGTACGATGAACAAGAAAGCAATACATAGCGTAGTGTATGCATGTATCATATTGCACAATATGATAATCAAAGAAGACGGACGTGCAATATCCCCGGATTGGGTGTTTGATCCTCCTACACAAGTTCAAGTTCCACAAAATATCCAACAAGAATTGCGTAATGAAGAAACTCACTTTCGGTTGAGATACGATTTAATCGAACTAGTAGGTTCTCTAGGTTTGGAGTTTCATGAGTCGGACGAGGAGTAGGTTTTTTTTTTTTAAATTGTAGTCTAAAATATTTCTAGTATGTTAAATTGAAGTAGTATGTTTTAAATTTAATGAAATTTATAATTTTAGTGTTTTATTGTTAATTTCTAATTTAAAATAAAAAATTAAAAAAATTTGTGAGTGATGGAATTCTATCACTAGTGATGACCACCGCCACTACAGTTCTATCACTAGTGATATAATAGTGGCTGATGACATGGCAGGAGTTGATTGGATATTGTGAGTGATAGAATTCTATCACTAGTGACCACCCCCACTCCCCTTACCAAGGCTAAATAATCACAGCCAGTAACAAGAGCAAATATCATACAGGGGGGGTTGAATGCTCAATCAATTGAATAAGTCTAATACTAACACATTTAAGAATTACATCTTTCATAATCTTCTCAAACGAATTCAGTTCTTAGATATCAACTCATACTAAAACAGCGAACGACATTAGCAACTATTTTTGACAAGGTTGGACACTGTATCTATAATCCAGAACATGAGCTCTGTGTTTTACATTGATATTGAATACAGCGAGTAACGTGCGGTTGAAGATACCGGCACACAACAAATACATTAATATCATCATCTAACTTCAGCATACTAGTTAAAGAGTTTTTCAATCTTACCACACCCTATGAATCTACTAATCAAATATATATTTCTGTAATCTGCACAGGGGTACAACAAAACAAACCATGATTCATTATCAAGTAACCGCCCGCCGACATCCCAGATGAATTCAGTTATTGCTACTGGAATGGTGGCCTTATGCTCGACTCTAGCATCTCGTGCATGCTCAACCGTTGCTTTTTCATGGACCGTTCTGGTGAACCTGAGTCTGGTGTCAAGGGTTCACCTATCATGTCAACAGAAATGTTGTTGATCTTTGTTGAGTTTTCGATGATAGATGGTGGATCTTGACAATTGTCTTCAGATGCAGCTCCATTCAGCTTATGTTGCTCTTCAATGATCTTCTTCAAGTACTTCCCTTGGGCTTCTATCCGTAACTGAAGCTGCCTTTGTACCTGTTGTTCGGTTTTCATTTCGCGAGTTACTTTATAGATCAGCCTCTTTTGTAACATAAAAGTAATACTATTTGATACCTAAGACGAGCAAAAAGACCATATGCTGCATAATATTCATGAACCATCTCTATTGTATTTAAAACAAATTATACAAACTAATGATTTTGAACAAAACCATTATTTAGAAACAGGTTCAAACCGTTTCACCCGGTTTGGCTTGCTGTTTTTTGAAACTGTAGTTTTAGTCAAAACCGGCTGAACCAAACTGTAAAACCCCCTAGTGTATATAATACGGAATATAAAAAGTTTAATACCTCCAACTGCTCGTGCAGTCGCTTTTGCACTTCCATCTGCAGTTTCAATGCTTCCGTAATCTGCAGCCCGCTGCAGAAGAAAATAGTACAAATACATTTCAACTTAATGAAGAGACTAATACACAAATGCCACAAGTGTTGTAAGAATCGCTAGGCACTAGTCGGCCAGTGAGGTATCAACTAGCGATTAATCGGGATTAACTAGATTGGGATTTTATATGTAATTTTCAGTCTTATATGTATATACACACATTTTTATATGTGATTTTTCTAAGTAGACATGTTTTAACACCTTTTTCAACCCATATTTTGAAGTAGATAGGATTAATCATAGTTACCTAAATCGCTAGGGTAGCCACGAATTTACAGGTTTTGGCCGGAATTGCTAGACGGCCATCGATCTTTGGCTGATTAGGACCGGATTTGACCACTGTTGACCGCCTAGCGATTAACTGGCCGATCTCATGAAAATTACCCGGTGAACCGGGGACTGGCGATTAATCGGCGACTAGGCTAGGCGGGATTTTAACAACCATGACAACATATATAATTGTTATTCCGTAGTTATCTTTTGTCTTGCTATATAATGTATATTTTTTTAAAAGTTTTAACCTCGTCAAAACTTATTGAGGTGGGCTTCAAGGGAGCAAAAATCGTCATATGTAAAATTATTAACAGGAAATAATGATGTGAACCTTTTAATTTAATTAAGAAAGTTATAAGTGTTCGCGAAACAGTGAAAATATGATGAATTATAGGATGCTAATTTCTAAACTACAAATGCTCATACGGATTATCACATCTAAGAATTGAAACCAAGGAATGATAAAATATACTTACGATGACCCATCCAAACTGGAAAGCATGCCACCGGATTCTTTCTGGTCGAACGGTTTTCCTTGCATTGGCAATTTGAGCAAACAAATTAGTGCACGTGTTTATTTTCTTTTAAACAACGCTATTTTAATTATCAAATGAAGATTAAAATCAGCTATTTTAGGAATACCTTCAGAAGAGGAATCTGGGAGGTACTTTGCCAGTCGATATTTCTGTTCAAATAATACAAGTCAACAGCATGTCCGAAAATCGCTCAGCATATATAATAAAAATGTCACCTACCTGCAAATGGCTCTTCACATGATAAATGGTTAGACCTTGAACACCCATGACTCTAAGCACACCTTTTGGAGTAGCCCCTGTACACCACTCACACATAAGTTGGTCATTAACATATAATAGTGCCATAGTGGTAAGTTGGTAATTACTGAGTAAAATGCGATTTTCGTCCATGAGGTATGGCCAGTTTTGCGACTTTCGTCCAAAGGTTTGTTTTTCTGCATTGGTAACCAAAGGGTTTGAAATCTTGCCATTTTCATCGGGCTCGTTAACTCCATTCATTTTTCTCCGTTAAGTCAGGGGTAATTTTTTCTTTTTTGTTAACTTAAAGGGCAATTCGGTCCTTTTTACTTTATCACTTTACGTACAAGCATTTAGCATAAAGTGAAAGGACCGAATTGCCCTTTAAGTTGATAAAATAAACAAAATTACCCCATACTTAACAGAGAAAAATGGATGGAGTTAACGAGCGAGATGAAAATGGCAAATTTACAAACCTTTTGGATCCAGATGCGAAAAAACCAACCTTTGGACTAAAGTGGCAAAACTAGCTAAACCTCAGGGATGAAAATAGCATTTTACTCTTACTTAAAAGAGTGAGGTTTCTTTCCCCTTTTTTTTGTCTAAGAGCTTACTTTCAGATGAGTCATAAAAAAACCGACGCCATTTAGACTATATCCAAACCCACGAAGAAATAAAGTGCAAGAAGCAAATGCAACAAATAAATGTAAGCTTAGGCAATGAACATAAAGATAAACTCACGATCGGGGCCACCCAGTTGGGCGACAGCATCGACAAATCGTTCATGAAGCTCATTGGTCCAACGGAGTCTTTGTTTAGAAGCTAGGCTAGCAGAGTTGTTGACACCATTAGCAACATCCATAATACCCGCACCACTATTTGATGTCTAATGTGTTCTTGCAAGCTAAACTTAAACTAGCACCACCCTTTGCTTGATATACAAGTCATTCACCTAAAGCAAAGTGAATCCGAGGATAAATCAGCATGTATCCTTAAAGGAGGAAAAAAAAACCGGGGGTACAATCTTTTTAAAAGAATTAGAAGCAATTTGGAATCAATACAGCCTGACTAAAGAAACAAAAATGACACATGATTATGTCCAACTAGCAAAACAACCCGAAGATAGAAACAAAGGTACGGCTTATTATTTTCAGATCATACACATCAATAAACTGACTTTATTAATACTGCTAATTTGAACTCGCTTAATCACATCTCGGATTATACTTTTATGTTATCGGTTCAATTAAAAAACCCAAAAACTATGATCATTAGTGATTAGAATATAAAACTAGTTTTTTTTTCTGTTTGGTGAAAATAGGAAAAAAAATACTGTTTGTAATATCAAAATGAGAGACATCTTATAGAACCCCATTGTAATCACAGGAAGTAATTAAACCCTGATATTTTCAGTCTCGTCATCACATATACTCATATAGAATACTTTTGTGTGTAAATATTAGAGAAAATGTTAGTAACAGTAACAGCTTTATAAAAAAAAAGCTAAGAACCTAATGTTTTCTTATGACAATTGATATTTTGATACTCATGAGTCATGACACATAAATATGTTTCTTCTATAGAATAACAAAATATGTAATTTGTATCAACGATATGTGAACACCTTTTTGTTTCTATATTTAGTTTCAGGTTTCAAAGTAACACAAATGGAATAGATAACTCTGAATATTTTAAGGATATAATTCCAATTTTTTAAATTAAATTATTTCAAATTGCGGATTTATGTTAAAAGAAATAAATCCAAAAAATTTAATATGTTAAATTTAGCCACTTAAAAGAGAAATATGGACTTATGTATAATAGGATATGTATCTAATAGCAGAATTAGGATACAAAGCAAAATTAGAATCTTCATCACATAAGCTAATAGCAGAGTGATGATGGCTATTAGAGTAAGCAACAGTTATCAGTTACTTGATGTTACAATATATATGTATCTATAAGAATTTGATGTCCTAACTAGTGGGTTGTAATGTACATTAGGGTTTCATTTCAGCGTGTGATGTATACCACAACAGATAAAGCAGTTCCACTTCCCTGCTTGTGTATTGAAAGATATTTAGCAGTCAAAAGGAAGTAATTTCAGGTATCAGAGTGACAAGAGCGGTAGTTAGAAGGTTTAGGTGCCTAAAGTGGACCTAAATTTAAGCAACAAAAGATCCACGAGGGACCATCTTTAGGGCATATTCTTGAGAAACCCAGTACACCTTTGCAGGGCACAAGATTAAAAGAGGGCATGCTTATGCTAAAACTTAATAGTTTAGAGGATGATGTATGGACGACCTTGAAGAACATAGAGGTAATCCGCGATAGAGCACAAACGGTCAGATGTAGCATGTGCAGATTTAAAAGTGGGAAAATACATTATCCTACGGTGACAACAGAAAGATGCTTATATAAAACCACTTGTGGTCATCCTCAGGATTTAGAGACAAAGATATACTGGTCACCACTGTCAGTATAAAGTTAATCCAATTATGAAGTACTAATAAAACAAAGTAACATACATAGAAGTCTAAAGAACCATCAAACATATACTAGAGTGCACACAACACGAGTTGACAAAACTGAGTCACCGAACAATGTCTGATCTTAGACGTTATTAAAACACAACAAAATATGCATAAAACACGCAGTTACAAAAAATAAAAAGACCGCGACAACAACTGCATTGTTAAAGCACAATCTTATAGCCTAAACTCTAAACAAAGGCGGTTAAAACAAAAACGGCCAGAGTTGACTCCAGTTCAGCCAGCAAGCAGGACAAACGAAATATCGCCACCCGATCACTACCTATCTCAAAAACAGTTAGCTTAAGGTGATCTACAAGCTATGAATCAAATAATCAGGTTCCGGAACAATCTACAACTTCGTCGGAATCAGATAAAAACTGTCCGTAAAACATACGCAGGTAACGCTTAATTGCTAAAACCCTAGGCAACTATTTGAAGTTAATCGGAAACTGAATATGTACAGATGAACACAAACTGAATCATATGATTTAGATACAAGATATAGATTAATATAGATAGTCAACTTAGGGTTAAAATTGAGCAATATACCTCCATACATTTGCAAATCGGCTCAATTCGATTATTCAGATGACTGCAAATGAGACGGAGATTTGTTTACAAGTTTAAGCAATTAATAAGGCGTGAAATAGAAGAAAAAACGAAGGAAAAGATGAGACTCACCGGCGTAGATTTGAATGTTTGAATATGAGGCGGAGTGGAGCGACGGTGAGGCGGTGGCGAGTGCGTCCGACGACGATGATGATATTTCTTCTTCTTCTTCTTGTTGTTCTCCTGGGGTGAGTTGAGTTGAGTTTGAGTTGAATGAAGAACGAGTCAAGTCTGAGGCCACTAGGTAACAACTCTATGATGTGTGCTTTGCTTTTGACGTTTTTGTCTTTTTTATTGTTGCATCTCTTGGCTATTTTGTTTATTTTTCTCCTTTTGTTTTTTGAATTTTTAGATTTCTTTTTTAGTTGAGACTTGAGATACTCTAATTTTCTAATTTTAGTTACTTTAGTTAGTTAGTTAGTTATGTTGTTTAAATCTTTTTTTTTAACACATCTAAGAGATTTGGAACAATGTGTCGAGAAACATGAGGTCCAACTTTCCATTATTACGTTTGGAGTGTATGATTTCAATTCTTCCATAAATATGGTAGGAAAGTTTACTTTGAGTCAGGATGTCTCGTTTATATTTTGGATCGTATAAAACATCTCCAAAGTTAGGATCTAAGATATATGCGTCATGGCAGCCTAACGAAAGGTGTGGCATGACTTGATGACTGACAAGGATGATGTGGACGTTATTACCAACAACGAATATTGTAGAGCAATGGCAGGCTTTACAAAGTAGAGTGCATGTCTAGCACATAGTATCTATTAGTATGGATTAACAATGTTGAGACCACGTGCTATATTGTCATTGATGGAAGAGTCCAAAGATGTCCTGATGTAAATACTACCTAACCGGATACGGAAAATGGGTTAGCAATCTAATACCAGAACTCTCAATACTCTCTCACTTGCTCATTCAAAACAAATAGTTATTCACTTAGTCTCATGTCGGGTTGTAAAGACTAAAGAGAAATCCTATGTCAATGTAATAAGGCTAACTACTGTTAAAGATTTCTTCAAGGATAATATAACACTAATATTAGGACTAGAGTAAAAGATTTGGGACATCCTAATACAATATTTTAATCTTGATTTAGGAGCTGTTTGTTTACCTCTTAATGGGGCTCATAATGGTTCAAACATCTTACTAGTTCAGCACTTAATGGTTCAGACTGTTTGTTTCGCGAGCAGATGTCTGAATGGTTCAGACATTTACCTTTGAATGGTTAAGAATTATGCTGGGTCTGAATGATTAAGACCTCTAATCTGAAATGATCAGACATTTGTCTCTGAACGGTTAAGCATTATACTGGCTCTTAATGGTTCAGACATTTTACTGGTTCAGCACTTAATGATTCAAACATCTTACTGATTCAGCACTTAACCATTCAAAAATTGCCAAACGGCCCCTTAATTTAATGAAGTTAACTTTTGGAGATTCATAGTAAAATCTTGATTACGGGATTAAACAAGTTGACGTGTATTTTGGTTGGTAGTAGAATCTTTGTTGAATTTTTCATTTCCATTTATTAGTCTAATATAATCATGAGATGGAATAGTAATAACATTAAAGACCTTGAAAGCTAATCATGAAAGTTTTCTTATTTCTCTCGAATTATTGATCTTTACATTTAGTTTTTTATTAACGGCAAATTTCATTCATTCATATCGTCTGTGGGACTTGAACCCAAGACCCTAAAACATTCCTCTCCCAAGGTGTTTAAAAGCTTTGCCTTTGCCAATAAATCACCACCCCATTGGTTTTACATTTAGGTTTATACATACATTTCATTATGATCTTCACTTTCTTGTATTTTTTTTAATTATTAACTAATTTTTTGTTATGTACTATGGTTTTTATTGTATGTTTTTTTAATTATTAACTTTTTTTTATTATTAACTTTTTTTTTGTTATTGAAGGGGTATTGTCCCAAATCACAAGTGAACACATGTCAAAGGGACCACACCACTCCATGTTGGCGTCCCTGTCACACGAACTTCATCCAGAATGTTCTAGAAGCTTTTGGAATAAGCCACCTGGTGACACGAATATGCTCCTGCAGACAAAAATGACAACATGTGGCACCAATACCGAGACGCCAGCTACGTTTGAAAGATCCTAGGAGGACAGGACGACAACCAATACAAGCGGGTGCTCAGATGAAGCGAATAACCGTGCGCCACATCACCTCAGCAACTGACAACGTCAGATGAGACAAAAATGATATTTCTCCTAGTCGGACAACTGGCAGGCACCGGCTAGCTGGCAGGTCTCCTCCTCTACTATTCTCCGGCTATAAATAGAGGACTTCACCTCCAGGTTTAAGGATTCGCTCTCTCACTCTCTTACTATACACACACTTTTATCCTCAAAACAAATTACTTATTCTCACGCCGGATGGTGATTATAAAGAGAACCCCCTATTCTCCTCCTTGTAACGAGCTTACTGCATGTTGAGTGTTTTGCTGGATACTTGAAGTATACAATGATGACAAATAATAAAAAAAATATCCAAGTATTAAATATTTTACATTAAGATAAACCAAATAATAAAAAAAAGTTTTAGAGAATCTGAGGTCATACATGTATTAAAAAATATTTCACTAAGGTAAACCGAGGTCATCCATTTATTAAAAAATATTTCACCAAGGTAAACCAAATAATAAAACAAGTTTAAACGTCATCCAAGTATCAATTTGGTTTATTTTTGTTGATTCCAAAAAAAAAAAAAAAACACTTGTCCGAAAATTGTAATATGCCCGTACTAACCCCAAGTTTAAGATAAAAGTTATAAAATGTTAAAAACTAGCAAAATTACCCTGCGCTTCGTGACGGGAATTCAGTTGGTATCGTTTTGCTTCTTTATGGCAACAACACTTGTTAAAGCAATCGAAAGGAAAACCGAATGCTAGAGTACTTTTGGATGAAAAGGAAAAAAATAATCAGGAAATGTAAAGAAAAGTAAAAAGAAATAGCTTTTATTGAGCTTATTTTGGGTAGCTTACGAACACATCGACTCGTTTACATTCACAACAAAAAACATCTATAAAAATTAAGGGCATGTTTGGCTAAGTTTTTTGAAACAACTTATTGACTTATTGGCTTTTTGAAATGTCATAAACTCTAAAATGATGTTTGGCAATGAGGATGTATGTGAAGGGAAAAACCAATAAGTCAATAAGTCACTCCATACTTACTTTTCCAAAAAAACCAATAAATCAATAAGTTGTTTCAAAAAGCTTATCCAAACATGCCCTAAATATCATTTATCTGATAATAATTTAAAAACATTGAGTTTTATGTATAAATTTGTATCAAATAATTTTATTGTATTCTAATTAATTAGTTTTATAAACTTAAGAGAAAAACATAAATATATATATTTATTAAAGCTATTTATATATTAGAATTAATATATTAATTAAATAAATTTAGACGTACACCGGTAGCTAAAACTTGCGTAAACTAAAAAGTAAAAAAGATATAGTAATAATAATAGACGTGGCCAATTTACATAAAAAAATTGTGATGTTGCCAAATTGTTAAAACATATTTTAGTAGCTACAATGATAATTCTTGTCATTTTACCAATTTAGTATGAAATAACTTAAAATTAAATTAACTTAGAACTTTCGAACAAAATAATTTTAAGAATTGTTATACCATGGGGTACTGATGTGCCAATAGCGGGATGGAAGAAGAGACAGCATGCAAATGAGGTACTGAAGTAGGGTGATGACACTACATGAGGAGAAAGGACGAAGAAGGGACTAAGGCCGCTCGACACCACGAGTAGATGTGGCCAGTTCGTGAGGTCCCCCCTCTTAAAAAAAACCCTCAAAGCTATTGTTAAATCCTCGGATGGGCCCGCCATTGGTCATGTGGAACTAGCGCATAAATGGGAGCATTGTACCCCTCTTTCGGTATCGAAGGCTATCGCCCCCACCTTCGAGACGACTAGTGTGTGACATTGCCAAAGAGTTGTGAATATTTGAATGAACTATGTATATATCATATCCTATTTATTTTTACTTTAATATTTCCAAATGGTTATTTCAAATAATATTTTTTTTTTTAAATATATAAGCAACATGCCTTTTGTTTTTACACTTACACATGACAATTCACAAAGTTAACATTAACAAAACTCAATAGCAAACTAAAGTCTTGTAAGTTGTAATGTTTTCAGATTCTGTAAGCATGCAAATGTTTAGCCCATCTTCTAGCCATATAAGGGTCATGGTAGTCCCAACTTCCTGCATTACTACTTCTACCCTCTTCATCTTCACCACCACCACCACCATCACCGCCACTGCCACCGCCACCGCCCGCCTCCCTTTTCTCCCCATATACAACCATAACCTCCCCTGTTCTCATACATTCGCGCACGCCATCTTCGACGTAAGTATACTCCACACAAGTCTTAACATTCCCTCCTCCTGCAGTGATCATATTTAATGGGATTCTCCTTTCTTCCCCACCCCTAAGTTCACCAAGTCTAACAACCCTACCATCTTCTCTAATCCTCAGCTGTATGTCTCTTACTTTATCTCCCAACACTCTATCTAAAAACACCTCGAATTCGTGCATCACGAACCCGTTTGAAGCCCCAAACGTATACCCAACATGAAACCGATGAATCTGGATTCCCACTTCTGCGTCAAACCCATGGTATGGTCTTGTCGGGTTGTCCGACAGATGAACAATACATGATTGAGGGTTTTCATACGCGCGGTCCATTAACACCTTTACGCCTTTCTTTAGCCCCTCAATTGGATCCGCTTGCCCCATGTAGAACAACCTGTCGATTACCTGAAGTGCAGCTCGTTTACCATATGATGTCATGCGTCTTAGAGGGAACACGCGTGCTGCAGCGGAGGAGTATGTGACAACAGCTAAACGGTCAATGGGTCGAAGTGAGAAAACGATCAATGCCATAGATTGTTTTATAAGCCTGAGATGAGGCCCGTTTGGACAAGCGACCAATACTAAATCAATAGCGGGCTGATGGGCTAGTCTTACGCAGAGTCTGTAACCAGGTTCTGAAGACGAAGAGGATCCAAACGGTTCAGATGATATGGAGAGATGAAGACGCGGATGGTCAAGATTGTGACTGGGTTCAATCGGGTCATCGTCATCATAGCGTGCTGCGCGTAGGATTGAGCGTCTGTGAACTCTGAAAGTGGCAATTGAGTTGTCGAGGATTTGGAGGGCAGGGTCAGCGGTTTGGTTGCCATAGAGAAAACTGCAAGGTGGGAGCTTTAAATTTCGCGGCAGGTGGGTCCATTGGGCCCGACATATGGGACAAGTGACCCCACCGTGGCGGACGTTGGAGGCGATACAATCAAAATGGAAAGCATGAGAGCATTGGGCTGTAAATATAGCCTGGCCTGGAGCTGTGCATGCACTGTAGTTTAGGACTTCTAGACAGATTGCACACATGGTCTGCATTTGAAAAAACAAAGAGTAACAGATGGTTAGGTTGATTTTCTTGATAACTAGTGTTCATGGTTCGGTTAATTAGTTATGGTTATATGTGTTTAAATAACTGAACTAATTGAACCACGCCGACATTAAAACCAAATCTTTGTATTTTATTTTTTATAAATAATATGTTATAGACAGAGTGCACAAATGGCCTGCATTTGAAGAAACAAAGAACAAAAGAATTTTTGAGCCAGAAAATCAAACTAGGGGTGAGAAGAAAAACCGAACCATAACCGAAATAACCAAACAAATTGAATAACCGATGATTTGGGTATGTTTTTCTTGTTAACTGATTTATATGGTACTGTTAATCGGTTATGGTTGTATGTGTATAAAAACTGAATTAATCGAACCAAACAAATAACCAAATCTTTATATTTTATTTTTATAAATAATATGTTATATGTAAAAAAAAATTTGATATAAATAACATGTTATAACTTAAATTCAAAACTTTTCAGATTAATTTCATCATCTCCCTGTAAATTTCATGCGGTTAAAAATTTAAAATGGTTCATGAAGTAAGAATTTAATCTAAATGAACTAAATTTCTAAATCACCAGACATAATAATCATTAAAGATTTCAACAAAAATCTTTTAAAATTTTGTAAATCATCCGTCAACAAAAACATAAACTCCCATTAATGATACTAATTTGATCTAAATAATCAATTAATCATCAAATTAAGCAAACCCCAATTCAAAAAAAAAAAAAAAAAAAAAAAAACCCAACCAATTCGTTAACAAAAACCTTAATTATCTATCTTCAATTCAACCCACATTGAAACAACAACAATTACACACACTGAGACCGAAGCTTACCTTATTAGACGAATTGCTCGGATCTACGTCAGCAGCCGTTTCCATGACGTCATCAGAATCATCAACCTTATCGGTTGCCGGAAAATCATCAACCTCGCCTGAAGCTACCACCTGCAACAACAAAATACGGAACACACAACTCTCAAAAACCAAAATTCACAAGTAACCTAAAAAATTAAAATTAAAATTAAAAAAATAATAATAATAATAAATAAAAACCCACATCGGAATTATCAGTAGGACCGTCGATTTGGGGTTGCTGGAAAGAGAATGAGCCACAGGGATGCAGCAGTTTCCGAGCAACTTGCCGGAGTTTCTTGGATCCACCCATCAATAATAAGTTTAGCAAATGAATTGGAAATGGAATTAAACTGGAATTGACAGACTCATTGTCCTGTTTCAACTTCCATATTTCGCGTATTTATATAGAAAAGACCAAAGATACAGTGTGTGTGTAAGTGTGTGTGGGTGTGATATGATTCATGTTCTTATTCTTGTTGTTTTATTATTATTTATTATTGTTATTGTTGTTAGTCTCGAATTTCGAGCCTACCAAGAATTAATTTTGGGGTCTAGATGGGGAAATCAATGGTAGAATTTATTAGTTTTAGTGAAGTGGGTATCTATTGGCACACCCAAATGCCTATATAAATATCAAAAAATGATTTTTTGTCCTATATGCACACCCTGCAGTGTTGAGCTATGGTCAAAGTGCGGCGTTTTGGTTTGGTCAACCAGACAAAAGACTGACGGGTCTGTTGGCTGGATCAAAACGCCGAGCTTTGGCCGCGTTTTGGTCCTGTCAACCAGACAAAAGACTGACCGGGTGTCTGGTTGACAGGACCAAAACGCGGCCAAACCTCGTCGTTTTGGTTCGATCAACAGACCCGTCAGACACCCGTCAGTCTTTGTCTGGTTAACCGGACCAAAACGTCACGCTTTTGCCACAACTCGACACTGCATGGTGTGCATATAGGACAAAAAAAAAACCTTTTTTAGCTGACTATCTACACACCAAGTGTGCAAATAGTCTCCCCTTAGTGAATTTAGATTGTGTTATGATGATTGAAATCTGTTTTTTTTTTAAATAAAATTTGGTTACTTTCACATCATGTTTTAGTGGATATTATTTTAGCCTGGGTTTTGTCGTTTAATGCATGAAAAGATGTAATTTTCTAAAGTTGATTATGTGAATACGCAAATATAAAATATAGGTGTTTGAAAATGTAAAATGTTTTAGTTTAAAATTTAAAATAAACTTTTTATCTTGGATTTAAAATTATTAAAAAAATGTTTTTGATGTAGATGTGGCGTGATATTAATTTTTAAAATTTGTTTTGTAAACTACAATAATTTTGAGAGTCTTCATATTTGTCTTCTTTTGAAGATGTATTATGATGATTTAATTTGGAGAGTATTCATATTTGTTAATGTATTTAATTTTGATAGTATTCATATTTGTCTTCTTTTGAAGATGTGTTATGATGTATTTAATACATACATAATGCATTAATTTTTTCTCTTGATTAATTCAGATTAGTGCTTTATTAATATTTTGTGAATAGCAAACTAACCTACTCAGTGACGAAACTTGAAAATTTCCGGTGGGTCGGAAGTCACCGGACCTAAAAATCTTATATAAGTATTATTTTTATAGGACCGGGGAGGTCGAAAACGTATATACCTAAAAAATTCTATACGAAACGTACATACATAACACTACTGAGTGAAAAGTTCGGAGGGCCGGTCCCCCCCCCCCCCCGGCCCCTTGAAAGCTACGCCCCTGAACCTACTTTTATACATGTATCTTGCAAAATCTGCATTTTTCACATTATAGATAAAGGCGAGACAGATTACCACCACAACATGTCCACTAACAACAGTACTCTCTCAAATAATGAGATGCGTGTATCGTACCAATCATCATTGGTTCGAAATTAGAGTGGGTTTCCTAGTAACGGTGGTTTGTTTGGATGATGGATAAGCTCCAAATAATCGGGTGATTGTCGTATAAATCATTATTAATTTGGATGTGATTAGGTTTGGCTTATTCATGTGGTATGCCATCAACCTTCTTATAATTTTATGTAGTATATAAATACTAATGCTCTATTTTAAATATTTACATTATTCGTACATATATTAATGGTTTAGGTAACACTTAAAAGTTATTATGACATTGGTTTATCAATGATTCCAAGACAACCTACAAAGAGACACAAGGTGAGGAAGAGGGACCCCAATCACAAAAAAAAAATGTACTCTCCATAAAGAAATAAAGCTCTTAAAACTTTATTTTCATTCTTTCAAACATTGAACTTCTTCCAAAACAAACAAATGTCTAATTTGCAATCTAAAGTAAGAGAACAGGGAAAAAAAGGGTCAAAGAAGAAGTTGGTCTCTTTACTTTTACTAGGGGGGGGGGGGGGGGGGGGGGTAGGGGTAACAAAACCAAAGGCAAGACATACTGATTTGAAATCAAGCTTTTAGGTTTTGGCATCAATTCCAAACACATACCTAACTTAACTTGTTTAATAATATCAAACTGCACATGATTCCTATTCTTGTTATCTGTTATTGTTTATGCGATATAAATTATTTTAGACGAATTTATTCTATATAATAATACATGTTAAGTCAATATTTATATGGACTTTATTTTTTGTTGAATATGATTTTTTAACGGCAAATTTGGATCACTGACGGACCACTAGAGTATCAACGTGCCACCAGCGGAACCACCCGATCATATCCATCTCCACTAGGCATAATGTCTATACACCATTTCAGGAGGAAACCCAATAAATATGGGAAAACCCCGTGTAAGAATCGAACCCAAGACCTGTTAAATAATAATTGTTGATTATATAGTTAATTTCATCGAGCCGGGGGTCTCACTGGAAGCAACATCTGTATTCCTACGGGGTAGAGGTAAGGCTGTCCACATCTTACCATACTCAGACTCTACCTTTGCTTTGCTATTGGTGAGATTTACTGAGTATGATGATGATGATGATTATATAGTTAATTTCATATAAGTTAATGCTGTATTAGTTGGAAATTAATGGTTTTGAAAATACAGATTATGAAGATTTTATGGTATATGTATGGCCAAGCTTTGTTATTGTGTGTGGGTGTAATTGAATGATTTTGTGTAGACTGTAGACCCACCCAATACATCTAGCGTCCACAAAGTATTTTTATATATATTTCTGGAGATTCAGATTTCAAAAAATGAAATAAAAGAAAGAAAGAAAATAAGCATATTCGGTTGCTATTATTAGCAATTGAAAAAAGCATAATATGTTACGAATAATAATCAAACTTGTCATGTTCAGATTGTCTCCTTTTCAACTTGGTTAAAAGTACAATTAATTTTTTTTTTTAATATATAACTTGTAAGATCAACCGCAACCCGTTTACAGCTTGCTAATTTAGTAACGGCCCATTTAACCTGTTTACAACCAGTCATTCAAATAAACGGATTACAAGCATCATATTTAGGTTCACTAATTTTGAGCGGTTAATCTGATATGA
This sequence comes from Helianthus tuberosus, assembly GCA_030545235.1. NCBI lineage: Eukaryota > Viridiplantae > Streptophyta > Magnoliopsida > Asterales > Asteraceae > Helianthus > Helianthus tuberosus. The sequence goes on along the minus strand of CM060449.1, from coordinate 64,348,455 downwards.
TTATTACCTCTAATTATGTACAAGCATGAGTAGTTGATAATAGATGTTGTGGGTCAAAAGGTGAAGAAGATATGATGTAAGTAGTGGCTTTAATTGGTAGTGCTTGTTGCTACCTGAAAAGAAGGTAAAGTTGACAACCACCCAAGATTCTTATTTCAAAAAAAACATACAAGTTGTGTCTTCCATCCTACAAAAGGTAATCAACTATGTTACATGTTGTATTCATCCAAGCCAAAAACAAAAAAAACTAGAAGTCAGTGACCATTGACCAGGTCAAACCAGCGTGTTTCTTTTTCATTCAATGTTAGTTTAGTCAATGTTAGTCAATCCGTGACTCGTGTATAGTTAGTTAGTTAGGTAACGAAATGGAATCCACATGCTAACAAATGTATACTTCGTTGAAGAAATACATTGTATGGTCCTTTAAATTATGTATGAGTGGAAATAGAATATTCAATCTTTTTTTGTTTCTTTTGGTGGTTGAGCTTCGACTCTTTGATTGGATGGAGAGGGAATAGTTAAAGTATTTATACTCTTTTAATGTGTTGAATGATTCTTTTTAATCTGCATAAAACAAAAATAATCTCCTTGGTATACACGAACAAAGAGAAGGTGGATGTCCATGAACTTGATTAGAAAATACAAAACCAAATGATGTACATATTAGACTATGGGTCCACGCGGTTAGGTTTCTAGGGTTACTCGTAATCACTATATATTGTAACATACTCATTCAATAATAATCATTCAGTCTTTAATAATCTTACATGGAATCAAAGCCAGCCTAGGCTCTATACCGTTTCCGCCACGCCACACACAAATATACAAACCCTAGCCGTCACCACTTGAGAAAAACCCTAGACAGGGCGGCGTGCCGCCACTGCCGCCCTGTCCGGTCTTTGTTCGTTTTCCGTTTCCATTTTTTTTCAGTTTTGTGTTCAAATAAAGCTTCGTCTTCGGTTCTAGATTCACCGGTCTTCTTACGGTCTCTTACCACACAGATGATACTACGGCTCATCCTGTTGATTTCGCATCTCCGTCAAGCCACCCCTTGCCGCCATGCCGCCGCCGCTCATTAGACTACAGTCTTCGCAGCGCCGCCTGCAGGATTACGATCCGCTGCCGCGCCGCTACCAGCCGCCGCTGCACTGCCATATTGGTTGTCTCTTATTGGGTTACGAGATCATTCAAAACCGTGTATCGAAGATTATGGATTGAAGATTGCAAGATTATGGAATTTTGTCCGAAATCGAAGACAGTTTTTTAGGGTTTATTATTGTTTTTGTTTTTCAGTCTAAGCTTCTAGTTCCATCCGCTACGACTGCGGGGGAGTATTAGACTATGGGCCCACGAGCTCGGTTAGGTTTCTAGGGTTACTCGTAATCACTATATATTGTAACCTACTCATTCAATAATAATCATTAAGTCTTTAATAATCTTACAATACATTAGCATATGTGAGTTAATAAAATCAACTTGGGTGGTGTCACACCCTGTCTTTTGCGGAAGCGTATGATGTGTGACTGGTTTAATATCATTGCATTCAATCGTAATAAACAACTACATGATCAAAACGATGTTCATCCATTCATGAAAATTGGAGTATTACAAACACTTGTTATTTAAGTTTTAAAAACACAACATTCGTCTAGGTTACAATTCAACAAAAGTGGATGACATCTAAATTTGAAGTCTACATCTAGTTACGACACCCGGGCCCAAGATCCATCCTGTCACCTGAAATACATGTAATTTTGGAAAACATCAACAAAAAGTTGAGCGAGTTCATGCGTTTTGCATACCTTGTATGAAACATGGTATGTATCTTGTATAAATAAAGTATTCTTGTGAAATAACGTATTCTTGTAAAATAAAGTATTCTTGTGATACAAATCTTGTACCAATAACGTATTCTTGTGGTACAAATCTTGTACCAATAAAGTATTCTTGTAAATCTTTGAGAGACTTTAAGGCATGTGAGGACATGGGGAGTACTTGTTATGACTCCTTAAGGACATGGGAGTACTTGTTATGACTCCTAGGGAGCATTCGTAATGGCTCATAGGGAGCACTCGTAATGGCTCCTACCTTTGTCGATTTTCCTCGACAGTGTCGATTAACCTCGACTGTATCAATTTCCCTTGCCTGTGTCGATTACCCTTGACTGTGTCGATTAACCTCGACTGGGACTCCGAAGCACTGCTAGGTACTAGTTGTGACCATGAGTGGGGTTCGGCCGTACCCGTTAGATCTAACCCTCGTCCCTAATTAATGAATGTTTTTAATGGCTTGGTACTAGTTTTCACCAAGACTTTATGGCATTTTTAGTATTATGTCTGTGCTCACATGATCTAGTATTTCCTAGGCATTTCTTAAAACGCATCATACTTGGTACTCGTTCTCACCAAGAGTGCTTCTTGTTTTTGTATCATACCAATTGTAAACATTGTAACATTTGTAATATTTGTAACATGTATTTCACCCCCGAGAGTTATAAAACCAAAAACAGTTGAAGAAAAGGGGGAGCATGAACTCACAACTTTGCGTTCCTGAGTTGTAAACTTCACCGGATTTGCTTATCTAGCGTCGTGACCTAAACGTGTTTGTTAACGTTAGTCACTAGACTTGTATCGCACAAGTACAAGTCACTATCTTTTGTAAATGTGTTCTTGTGTTAAAAATAATTTATATTTTTAACTATGTGTCTTACTTATATTATTTTCTCAAAAATAAATATAAGTATCTTGTATTTGTCTAAGTATGTTGTATGTGTATTTTTGTATCTTCACTCCTTAGGAGTATTTAGTGTATCTTCAAGTCCTAATACACTATCAAGTATAATACATACTACATACACTTAGCACAAAAATTGGTGATAAAATATATATATTTTTCTCACAAATATACATACTTAATATCCATTTTTATTCTCGAAGAAATCCTCATTTCTTAACACAAAAGTTGGGGAAACATTGGTAAATGTTTTTAGATACATTTGTAGGGAATAAGTTTCTCAAAAACTTATATTTTTCGAAGTGTCAAAATTTATAAAATTTTGGCTGAGTTTCCCCTATAAATGGAGGTTTCCCGTGTTTTCAAAACATGTGTTTATTTTCTTTTAAAACATCCTCAACAATCAACAATATGCAACTTCTTCTTACCAAACTTGTCAAGAACAAGCATAAACTATAAACCCATGAACTTGAATATTTATGAAAACATGTAGTAACTTACTAGCACACTTAGTAAGTCTTGTTACCTTCCAAAGTGTGATTAGTTTATGTAAGATCCAAGTTTTAGTGAAACTCATATTTTTAACTTGGTTCGTTTGAAAAACCAATCATGGATCTTTAGATCTACAAGATTATAACTTACTTTGACCTTTATTTTTCAAGAAAACACCCATTTATTCAAGTTCATAGTTTATGTGTGGATGATTCCATCATCCACAACATTCTTACTTTCTCATCTTGCTAGTTCATGTTCTTAATCATGCTCTAGCAAGACCATATGATGATCCATATCATTTCTACTAGCAAACATTAATCAACAAGCATCATAACACAAGAATATCATGATTTCTTAACCATTTTAACACTACTTCATCACAAAGTTAGTTTATGTTCAAGACTTTGTTTATGGTTCTTTAGAGTTCTTATCATTTTGATCTTTAATCATCATTAACCACTTAAATAACATGTAAAATGCAAGGATCTAAGTGCTTACCACTAGCACAAGGCTAGGGGAGTTCAAGAGTAGAAAAGTGGTGGATAAAAGAAGATGAGAGAGGTCCTTGAGCTACCGAACACACCGAGCTTCGTGAATCACCTTCTAGCACCTTTGTATGAACATGGAATGCATGAGATTGAGTTGGATGATGATGATGATGTTTGTGGGTGCTCTCGGCCGAAGAGAAGAGATGGAGAGAGCGAGGGTTGTGATGGTGATAAGAATGGTGAGTTCTAGTCCATATTATAACCCATTTAGTAGACTTTGTCCAATGGTCCTCATGTTTCTTAAAGTACTAGCATAATCTTTGGCATATCTAGGAAGATTTAAGGAGATCTAATGAGATTATGAAGATCAAGATAGGTCTTGGAGTGGGGCCATATATGTGACCGATTACATACATAGGGGAAGGGGTCTAAGTGCAATTTGGGTGGTAAGTTAAGTAACTAGTTGAAAGTTAAGTGTATTAGTTAGTGTTTAGGTGTATAATGCATTATATAGTGTGTTAGGGTGTTCGGGGACCCTAACTGGCTTAGAAAAATAAAAACAATGTTTTTAGCAATATTTTGGTGTTCCGGGTAATGTCCGGTTGTTCGGTTAGATACCGTCCCGTTAAAGTGCTAAATTGCATCATTTAGTGTCCTTTAAGTATTCTTTTGTAATACTTTCAATTCCCGACACTTGGGGAAGTATTTGGGATGATAAATCATAATTTTTGCTTAATATTTCAGTGTCACAATGCTGATTATAGCTGAATTTACTGAAATTCTGCACTTAAAGTGCGTTTCAGGTGCTTTCTAGTGCTTATTTTAGCTTCCGGAAAGTATATTTATAAACCCTTGTATGTACTCTTGGGTTTTAATATATTCTTGTCGTTGGACCTACACCTAGGCTCCAATTCTATTGTCTAACTGCTTTCTGCAGATTTGTTGACACAAGGTGTCTTACCGGTGAGTTTACTAGTATTTCTGACGCAACGCTATCATAAGGTAATTCTTGTAGTATAAAATGTGCATGAATTTGCTTGTATGGAAATCAGAAATTTATTTGTCTGGTAAACTAGATCATGCACAATCATTAAAGCACATATTACTGTTTATTTAGTGTACGGAAAAGTGACGGTTGTCACACTCTCCCCCCGTTAAAAGAATTTCGTCCCGAAATTCAAGCGATGCCATCGGTCGCAGGGGAGTTGTGAAACAAATATGGTCACTTAGATTCATGATTTGTCTTTATGTTCCCATGTAATTATGGGTCATGTTATGAATTCTATTGTACTCACGTAAATCAATCATGTCTTTTTTTGTATCTTGTGGACTCTTGGTCCGTAACCTTAACAGGTTTTATAGTATTGTGGACTCTTGGTCCGAAACCTTAACAGGTTTTATAGTATTGTGGACTCTTGGTCCGAAACCTTAAAAGGTTTTATAGTAATTCTTGTCGTTTTTCATTGACGTGAATCTTAATTATGGGAACAACGACTGTTCCTTGAGTCAGACTCCTCTAAAGACTAAACACATGAATGCGTCACGATCACTACTGATCTTTTTCTGGAGGTTTCATCTTGTGCGCAATGGTTCTGATCCCTACACCGTGGATTCAACCCTTTTCGTTTTCCAAATCACACTACGCCTTCTCTAGGCGAGGCTCTCATTTAAGCCATACTTCTTGTTTCAAATACCTACGATTTCCGCCGCTCATCGGCGCAATCTTTCTGTATTCTGCGGGCTACCTTGATATGTTCACATATCTAAACGGTTTGCCCCTGGTTTTCCTGAACCAACGCGGGTCAGTAGATTATTTATTCCTGGTCTCTGATCAACACGACGGGGATCGATTTATTATGTTCCATCTAAAGCTTCACACGAAGCGGTTTAAACGGCGGTGTGATAACTACTGTTGTAGGAAGACTCTACTAAAGGAAAGTGAGTGTTCCACCCTTTCATAAAAGTTTATCACATAAATACGTATCATGTTCATACAATCTGCATCGTTCAGTAGCTTAGTCCATCTTTGTTAGTATTCAAGTTTTTTTGATCAACGGTGTTCTGCAACCCTTGTGATCAGTAAAGATTGTGCAGCGTTTTCTTTCAGGTAATGACGTCAGATTTGCGGCGCGCAATTGCTGTATCTAGCTCAAGGTTTCTTCTCTTGATTCCTCAATCAATGTGCCGCGTATGTAATGTTATGGTCTCGTTGCATCGACGTACAATCGAGGCTTTGTCGAGAAGCATCACATAATTGCAACTCTAGCTCCTTAGCTCTTGGTTGCAGGGTTGGCATGAATCTCGTTCTTATCTACCATGTATCTTAAAGTTCTCGCTTTGCGGATTTGAAATTCCGTTTTTCTCCATCATAGCATATAATTGTTCTTTTCTCGAAGAGTTGCAAGATAAATTGTTGCTGTTGCTCACGACCTCCCTTGGTCATTGGCCATATTAATAAATGTAATCATGATCTATTCAGGTATGGCTTACACGTTCGATTCATGAGGTCCATGAATATTGTCGATGTATGTGTTAAGCCAAATGGTACGACAAGGAATTCGTAATGTTCGAAGCGAGTCCTAAGGGTCGTTTTAGGGATATTTCCTCCTTGTATTCACGGTGGAGGACATCTTGCCCTCAAGTTGGTCTTTGAGTGGCAACTATAACTTGACGATTTGTCTATTCATGTTATCAGTCCTTGGCAAAGGATTCTGATTCGCAATTCTCTGGAATTTATGCAAAATGGAAACTGTCAATTTCCTTCTCATGTCCTTTACTAAGGATGTCACGTCCTTAATTCCTTCTGTCTAGTAGCTCTTGTAGTTATACCGGAAGCTCAAGCTTCGCGGACAAGGCTAGTCGGTATGGTGTCATTCGGTACTGGTGCCGCTCCTGGCACGAGGTTCCTCTTGTTGCTTGGAGTTAATCATGGCAAGTCTTCAGAAAAGGCTACTGGAGCGTCTTCCATAACGGGGATATTCTCAGGCTCTATACTTGAATATCCAATCCATGTTGGCTATCATATCATGACTTCTCAGGTAAATGGTAACAGAAGGTTCCGACCTTCCGTGTCCCTAACACAATCCTTAATTGCTTCGTCTGTTTAAACTAGCCTTCTATATGCCCATTTCTAAAGACTGTGGGACATCTATTTTACTTGAAACTAGGCCAAGCAGTTTCTTAAGTTTTAAGCATGCAAGGTTGAAATTGATGCCAGTATTAATTAAAAGTAGATGCATAGGGTTGGTTAATAGGGGATGTACCCATAACCGTATCTGGATCCTGGCGTGCTTCACGTGTTTCGATCGTGAAAACCCTTCCTTGCTTGTTTCTTCCCAGGGCAATCTTTCCTAAAGTGCCCTTGTCACACCCCGATATTTCCACGTATTACCGGTGGACCCGGTGGGGAGTATCGTGACGTAGTTGATATCATCATAGTCAAACAACACAATTTAAATGCACAGCGGAAGTCTTGAAATATAAAATATTATTACAAACACAAATGTCTGATAATATCAAAGTATTCCGTACAGACTAGCTTGTAATAATCCACATGCGGATCAAATCAACAAAAGAAGTTATCAGACTATTGGTTTATGTGAAGGAGTTGCAAAGTCCTCAACTAACAAGTCCTGAGCAGCTTCCAGCCTATTACGTACTTGTACCTGTCACTTAGACTTTGAAAAATACGTCAGTTTTCACTGCTAAATACACTCAACCGACTCATTTGAAAATGTTTATGAAAATAGGTTTAGGTGCACAAGGCACGAAAATATTTTGACACTTTGATTAAAATGCACAAGGAAAAATTAATCTTTTATACTTGGGACAAACTATATCTCATGTTATCAGTTTTACATAACTTGCTCTACATACGGGGACGGTTCTATGCCGGTTCAAGATTAACCGACACACCACTTATTCCCTTATTAGGAATCCCATATTGGGTATAATTAATTAATAAGCATATTGCATCTGTCAGGTGTATGCCTACACCCCGTGCTTAGGTCGTGGCCATTGCTATTAATGAGTCAAGGATATCCCGGACACGGTCGCATTAATCCCCAATGTTTCAGTCAAGCAATACGAATTAAAACAGGTTATTTGGATTTCCCAACTTATTGGTCTTTGAATCCCATACCTGACCATGAGGTATTTATATTACCGTATCCCAAGCCCGTATAAGGGAAAATAGGTTAAGCGTATTTACCTGAGCTAGCTCCTGTCTTAAATAGCAAGAATTATAATAACTCAGCCGTATTCACTTAAGTAAGCGTAGGTACAATTTACCGGAAGGCTCTAGTCTGGAATGATGGTATAAATAACCAATTAGAATACTAACGGGTCTTAATTATGTCATAGACTTAGACCGGTTAGTTTTTAAACAGAACAACGGTACGATACGCTAGATTAAGCGGAGACCGGATTAGAATGTGATTTAGACCCGACAAGTTTGAAGACTTGTATAATATGGGTAAACCAGTCACATTCTGGATTTTGAGGCAACAATGATAAGGTTTGACCCGTTTTGGTCAATTTATGCAAACTAGTTACATAAACCGAGCCGAACGGGAAATATGCGTAACGGGTAACCATAAGAGTCATATACATGTTTCCTAAGTTAATATGCCTTAAATATGTTGTGATATCAGTAAGATACCTTCAGTTATGCCCGAAATGATTTTAAACTCAAACTATGCCTCGTAAGGGCATTTTGGTCATTTTTGTGACAACTGACACTTTTCGGTAACTTTCTTACACTTAAAGTACTCATTTTAGCTACATTTTTATGCATTTCGAACACTCGAACTGCGTATTACAATTATGATTATTCAATTATGATGCACATGATTCATTTTATTGGTTACCTTTGAAACAATGTAAACAATGCATCGAAACAACTAGAGCAGTATCTAGTAAACTAGCGTGCTGACGAAAACTCAGGATCCAGCGAAACCATCTAAATTACATCTTTAGGACTCAGACGGAAGTCCAACATCAAATATACATTAAACCCTATATGGGAATGCAAGGGTTTGGTTTAATATACTACCAATGTCCGATAGCACCGAAAACTGCCGAAAAGCACTAAAAGCGACGATTTCTACACTTTTCCGTAGAAATTCTGCAGAAATCAGCTTTGTAATATTTTTACGACATGTAAAAATATTATTTAACATAGAATTCATGTGAGGATACATTCGGGTATCATCCGAGCCAATAACTACATCAATTCACACAAGTTACGCAACTTAGCGTTCAAATAACATCTAACCGAAACAATTCAAAACGAATATCCGAACAATGTCAAATCTTTTTTTTAATGGTCATCTAGTGATTATTGGATCATTATGGTCTAGTAATGACCATTTAACACCCTTTAAACACCTAATCACTAATATTTATAAACTTCCTAAAACAACTACCTAAATATTCTAACATTTTACTAAGTAATTCAAGAAGCAAAAACATGAGACACCCCCCCCCCCCCCCCCATTCACGGTCATAAGACCTTATGTGGGACCATCCCCTTAATTTTTACCACTTAATTTAATATCTAGATATTTTCATTAGTTTCAAGTGGATAAATGTTGGTGAATTATTACAAGACTTAACCACTAAGTAATACTAGCACTTTACCACTTAATTCATTATTATTCACACAAAACTCTCTCATCATCTTCATCATCCACCAAGAACACCATAAACCCATTTTATTTTATCACCTCTTTTATGATCAATATGATTTTCTATGGAACATAAGAAGATCTAAATCACTTACAAGTTAAAGAAAGGGTTTTCATCCATTCAAGAGTATTCTACCATCAAGATCTTCATCTTTTTATTTCTTAATCATCCTCCAAGATCATCCCTAGCCTAGTGCTAGAAGTAAGCTTCTAGTTTTATTTATTTTTCATACTTATATTATGTTTATGATTGTTATTATAACTAATAATAACTAAATAATCATACATAATAAACATGAAAAATACAAAGAAGCAAAAATAATAATTATGATTTATTTACGCTTGTTTATGTTGTGATCTAAGACTTGTTAGTTTCATATTTGATCTTGTTATGATGATTATGATATGAAGAACTTGTTAGATAATGTTTTAGAAATATGATCTAACAATTATACATGTTTATGTTAAAGGGTTTTTAACATAAAGGATTACTTGGATGATCATAACCTTTAATTTTGTTAAAGTATTTAATGTTTTTCACTAAAAACAATACTTCTACAAAATTATGAAAAGTAACATACAACATGAGATTTTTATAAAAGTTGTTAAAAGTAGAAGTAAACTTGGTTTTTGAACTAGTTAGCATATGTTATGATCATGTTTAAAACCCTACACGATTTAGAGATCATCTTGATAATTTTATGTTATAAAAGTCTCATGTGTTTTAGTTAAGATGTTGAGTAAATTGATGGTGATTTGGGAAAAGAAAATCATATGTTTTGATAACATGGCAAAGTTCATATTTCGAAGGAACTATGACTAAATTTTCTTGGAAATCATGTGTTAGAAAAATTGTCGTTTTTAACAAAGTCTTTACAAGATTAGAAAGTTGGTCTTTCTAAACATAAAAATTGACATAAATATATATTTTGGTAAAATATATATTTAGTGAACATATCAAGTATGTGCTATGTGCTTATTATTTGTATTAGTTATATATAAAAGTTAGAGACTTGATAACAATGACACAAATAAATACAAGACATACTTACAACTAAAGACTTACAAGAATACATATAGACACACTTGAAAACAACTTACGGACATTCCGAACTTTCGGACACAACTTATGGTCAAAACGGACGACGGGCGAATCTATGAACATATCGCCATTCGGAGAAGTTACTACGATGCTTAGGCGACCTTTCGACGCGGACGCAAGAATTTCGTTACCATTAACAAAATTCGGACATTTTGAAACTTATAAAAACTATTATGTTTTTATTAACTAAAAAGTATATTTAGTTATCTTTTTATAAAAATGTTTTTTTTTATTTTATAAAAATGAAAGACTTATACTTTCAAATGGGCATACATTTCTTAATGGGCTAGTTTATACAAATGGGCTATCTTTTATAAATGGGCTATTATTTATAAATGGGCTTAACTTCATAATGGGCTTATCAAAAGACATGGGCTAAGCCCAATACCAAACATATGGGCCAAGGCCCAATAACATTAAGCCCAGTACTATTTAAGCCCAACACTATTTAGGCCCAACACTATTGAAGCCCAACACTATTGAGGCCCAACACTATTGAGACCCAACACTATTGAAGCCCAACACTATTTAAACCCAACACTATTTAAGCCCAACACTATTGAGACCCAACACTATTGAAGCCCAACACTATTGAGACCCAACACTATTGAAGCCCAACACTATTGAGGCCCAACACTATTGAAGCCCAACACTATTGAGGCCCAACACTATTGAGGCCCAACACTATTGAAGCCCAACACTATTTAAGCCCAATATCATGAAAACATGGGCTCGGCCCAATGACACCATTATTGTAAACACAAGTATACAATTGATACATATAAGACACGAAATTAATAGGACTAGATCCGACTATACAACTCACAAGATACAAGATAACATATATATATATATATTTGGTGAAATATATATATATATATATTTAGTTTAACAATTCATACATCTAATACACAGATCAACGAAAAACAAAGACATACAAGTCTTACACACATTCAAGACACAAGACTTGTACTCAAGTCATTTATAAAGACCGAAGTGTCTAACAAATATAAGAACATTTGTAGGTCGCAACACTATTCAGGACGACCGCACGTGAGATCATAGTTACTTCTATTCACGGACGCGATTCTGTGAGTTCATGTCCCCTATTCATTTAAATGTTTTACAACTTTACAACTATCGGGGAAAATACATGTTCAACGTATGTTAAAGTTAGGGAATGAAACACCTTAGATCATGTGCGAATTAGGGTTATACATCTAAGCACCATTAATCCAGTTTGGACCTAGGTACAAGTGGTTAGATCTAATGGGTATTGGCGAGCCCCACTCTTGGTCGTGGACCCATACAGAAGAGTGCGTTTGTGTCCCAGTCGATAGGAGTCGACATAAAATCGTCTAGGTTTGGATTGCTTCCTAATTCGTCACACATATTAATGTCCTCGCGAAACATTAATGATCAACGATTTCATTGACGCTTTACATACCACATCATTACTTACAGATACATTTTATACAACTCACATTTTATGGATACAGTTTATACAACTCACATTTTATGGATACAGTTTATACAACTCACATTTTATGGATACAATTTATACAACTCACATTTTATGGATACAGTTTATACAACTCACATTTTACAGATACATTTTATACAACTCACGTTTTACAGATACATCTCATACAACTAAACTGCATGAACTCGCTCAACTTTTGTTGATGTTTTCAAACTTACATGTATTTCAGGGAATTAGTGGACCAATGCAACGATTTCAGTTCAAGGAAAACAAGTATCAATACTCCATGCCAACTATTGAAGGGTTTGCCTGTTATATACCGCCTCTTTGCGGTGATATAGTGGTCAAAGTCTTGACATTTTAAGACTTACATTTTGATGTATAAAACGATGACAACTTATTTTCATTTGATTTTGTAACCAATACATTCAACTTATGTTGCATTCTTTTGAAACAATTATGACAATGGCATTAGAGCTTGTGTTTATTCATTTAGTATGTTCACTTATACTGTTATGCAATGAGAACCGATCAGATCACACCTCGCGCTTCCGCTATGAGCGGGTGTGACAGATTGGTATCAGAGCCTCGATTGTAGTGAACCAGGATTCTTTCTCGAGTCTAAGTCTACAATCACTAGGGATCTCTCACGAAAACCTCTTGTTCATGTTGAACAGATTATAAATAAAAATTGGACAAGTCAAAAGGTTTTCATTGCATAAACATTTTTCAAGGTCCACTACAACAAAAATTCATTTCACATAAATCAAGCGAGGACATTTCCATGGGTGAAGTCTATGAGAAACAGACACAATACATTAATAGACTATGTGCCTACAATACATTACATTATCAGTTTATGCATTATAAACAGTTTACAAGTTCAGCTTATACAAGATAGAAATCCTTGATTGATAGGATTTTACATGATTATATATATATAGGTTGTTCATATATATGTTGCATGAAATATTTGCCAAGAACAAAATACCTTAGACTTCAAACTTTATTATTATTCTTTACTCGCACGATGAAAATATCGACCTCATGTCTATTACGGAGCTTATGACGAACATGATTTCTAAGTGAAATCTTAAACTTAATTCCGTAAAATATGGTTGCTTTCTCGCGAATGCTGAGATGCCTGACCATGATAATGACGACGAGGCGAAGGTGGTAACCTTGGACAACAACTCCATTAGTGGGACGAGATCCATGTGACTCATACTAACCAAGGTGGATATACTCTTGTCCCTACAAGGAAGATGAAGTACTCATCTTGAAGGTGCCCCTTCAATTGTTATTGTTACAGATTCTTTCCATTTCTATTTCATCTAACGTCGTACCGTCCTACGAGTAACAACAACGGACGTTGACACGTGAACTATCACGAAGTTTCCTTCTATGTTGAAGGTATATAAACAATAGTGTCCTCTCTCTGACTGATCGCCTGCTCTGAACGAGAGAATGCTAGGGTGACCATGCAAGACAATTTATTATTACGGGGGCCCACGTAATAACAACTTGTAGTGCATGTGTAGGTCCCTCGGAGGTTGAGGTCAAACCTATTCCTTGTTTTGTATAACACACTAGCAAGTGCGGAATCCAAGCTAGCATGCAAACCGAGATGGAACAAGCACAAGCACAACACACAAACTTCACCGATTAACACCACTTGTATTAATACGTATGAAGAGTTCGGTTACAAGCCCAATGTTTACAAATGTATTCTGTAAACTCTCTCTCTCGTGTGTGTGTGTTCTCTCTGTGTCTACTCTCGTTCTGCTCTCTCTGGAAGTGAACACACTACATGAGTATTTATACTCATCACAGCAGGTCTGGTCGAAGGATCAGATAGACTGATCGAAGGATCATCTATCGACCATAAACCTATCGAAGGATCAACATATACCTCGAAGGATGATATCCTTCGAGGTCCATCAACATCCATCGAAGGTTATCTTTCGAGCTCATCGAAGGATATGAACAATCCTTCGATGACTCATCCTTCGACACAACAAACATGCAAACCATGTGTTAACTGTTTGACCAAGTCAAACCAGGAGGATGGTTGACTTGGTCAAACTTACATCAAAACACACATAATAACAGACCTAAGACGTAAACCAGACTGACACAAGACATCGTTTTGTATCATGACAACATACAGACAAAGTACAGACACAAGTGCACCAACAAACTCCCCCTTGGCTGTATCTTTGTCTCGATCTAAATTCTTGTGGGTCCCTCGTGTCTACAAGTCTTTGACGTCCTTTCAAGTCTTCAATGTCGGAGGATCTTTAAAGTCTTCACGTCTTGAAAGTAGAAAGTGTACCAACAAACTCCCCGTTTCATGTAGGAAGTGTGTTGACAAACTCCCCCTTAACATAAGCTCTCCCTTGGCTGTAGCTTTGTGAAATACTTGTTCTTTATGAATTGAGATCCTTGTGGTGTTGATGATGGTCAGCGGCAACTCGATCATCTTCATCACTTGAGTGCCTTCATGTCGTGTCTTCATTCCGAAGCTTGTCATCGACCATGTTCTCCTTGCCTTTAGAATCTGCACATGCAAGAAATCTAAACGCGTAATGAGAACAACTGCCTGGAATATCATAAGCAAATGACACACATGTGACCATTGTTCAATTAAACACCGTCCGACAGTTTGAAAGTTTAACAAAATGTCAGTTTTAGTCTTTAACTTTCAAAACTTGCAAATTTCGACCGTTTATGAAGATTTAGTCGTTTCGGTTTTCAATCAGGTTTCAGGTAACTAAGACTCGAGATCCAACATCGTACGATCGAAAATAAGATAGAAATAAAATCTTTTTGGCTTTTATAAAGTTTATATTAAAACACACCTAAAATCTTTTTGAAATATTTTTTGAATATTTCAAATGTAAAGACAGAAAGCAGTAAATAAATATATACAGAGATGCAGAAACTGAAAGCATTAAATAAATATTTACAGACATTCTTTTTGCGAGTTTCGAGGGTAAGAGAATCATATCAGTGTACGGTCATGCCAAAACGCTCTTGTTGTTCAATTAGTTAACATTAAGATAAGCATCCTATAACAATTATCGGTATTGTTGTCCACATAAGCTCAACTTATCAGATGTAATCATGGCGAGGGGATACGTTAAGGTATGATTTATACTTACCGACCGGTGTTCATCCACATCACGACACATTCCCGTATCAAGGTATGCACGAGGGTTCATCTTACCGGTGAGTATACCGATTATCATCTGTTTGACCGTATATGATGTGAGATTCTCACTTATTTGATTTGAAAACAAGCCCTATGTGATAGAATCACTTATTGATGAGGAACTTGATTTTCATATGCATGAGGGCACAAGAGCAAGTCCGTGAACAGGTCAGTACTTTCGTACAGCAGAGAGACGAACTTGACTCCCGGAAAGAATTTGTGATATATTATCACTTATTTGGGGACATGTGATTGTTGATCACTTATTGAGGTCGAATGCAATATGTACACGTATGTATAGTATCATGGAAGATCTAGACTTGCGTCCCCGTTATTTTTCGGTAAAAGATACAACCATGATACCCAGATGATAAGCAGCATAAAGACCGAATATCTCAGAACCTCGGCAATCTCTCAAACGAAATTTCGGTACCAAGACCATATGCCAATGAGTGGTTCCCACCTGGTCTTCAGTCGATTAAGGTTTATATCACCCTGCACACTTTAAAATGATTGTGAGCCTACCGATACATCTTATATAGAGCTGCTTATCGTTTTTCACTTTAGGTTTAAAGAGGTTTGGACAGACCACTGATGTACTATCATTTTCTCTTTTGCTCGCCAGGAAACTCATTTTTGCTTTTCTATTGTTTTTGTGTTTTTGAAATTTTTCGATGTTTTTGGATTTTTCAAATTTATGGATTTACTCCCCCTAAAATCAACAAACTAAGACAGATTTAAAACACAAAGGTATTTACAAAAATGATTTTCCGATGTTGGTTAACTCATGTTTTACCTCAATGCCGTTTACCAAAATTAAGTTTTAATCAGAAATGATTTAGCGAATTTTTGAAAAAAAAATCAGTTGGCATGTCGGTAAGCTGTGCGGACCTTGACAACATTGTCTGGCCAAAGAGTGCTGAACGAGATAATAATTTACAAAGCAACTTAAATATCGACAAGTATAGGAGAGATTAGAAATTTAAAACCGTATCCTGCAACTGCTCCGTGCATTGCAGGGAATCTGAGTGCTCTCCCAAACTGGATATCCACCCGGTGTGGATTTCAAAGTCGATTTTTGTAGCTACTGAGAAATCTCTTGACAGCAACAAGATCATAAACCTCTGGGTCCGGCTGGTCTTCCACATTGCACCAGCGAAGGTCTTTATCTTTCTCTTTGAGAAGTAGTGTGCGGTTGTTCAATCAATGCCAAGGCATCCGCACACCCGGTTGGTTTGATCAACAAACACATTCTCTTCAATCACACCGTGGAGAAAAGTACCCTACACGTTCATCTTGTGGACTTTGAACTTCTTGTGGAAGAAAAATCCATGAATCTTCGAAAAGCTTCAGACGTGCTCCAATCGCGTACTTTTCATTTGAATCTTTCCTGAGGACCCGATCAAAAACCATAACAACCAATTATGGCACATATCTCTTTTTGTCGAATTTTTTTTTTTTTAACTTCATTCAACCACAGTCTTTCACCATCATTCCTTCATCGGAATGTTTGTCTTCTTATCTTTTTCTTTTCTTTTCTCATTTCTCTCCATCAAAGGCAACAACTCCTAGATATAATGATGTTTCGGAGTCTGGGGTCGCCGATCTTGTGCATGGACGCTCCACTATCAACAATCTTACGACTATCGAAAGTTCCTCCTGGAATATCCTACACACTCACTCAGAGATTAGTTGGAGAGGGGGACCCAAGCCTTTGTGGTCTTGGGTCGTCCTTGATCATCAAGGAAAGTGATTTCAATCACTTGATGATTAGGAAAAAGAACCTGTGGTGCTCCCCCTGATTGAATTACCTGCTTTTGCTTCCAAGCTGTTTGTCCTTTACCAGTATTTGAATTTATTGTTTTAGCATTTACTGGTTTTACAGTTTCAGATTTTGCTTGTACAGGTTTTCCTCCTTTGACCTCTGATTTTAAGGCCTTTTCAATTACCTTTTGATTCTTTTGCTTTAACTTCTTTTCCCTTTCTTTCAAGACACGTGGGTCTTGTTTCGGGGAAACTGATCGTTTTCGGTAATTGATTTCTTGGGGAGCACTCGTTTTTGACTTCAGCTTTTGCACGTGTGGGCAATATCTTACAATATGCCCAACTGTCCCACATTCAAAACATGTTCTCCGCTCTACAAACTTCGGAGAAACATGTTGATGACTAGACGGAGAACCAGACAATGAACTTTGTGATCTAGACGTGCTTGGACCTAAATCACATGCGTTGGTGTGTTGGGTGTAATTATTCTGATCATTTCGTTTTAAAATTCTAACTTGTTTTATAAACTCAAGGTTAGATTTATCCTGAAATGTTTCAAGTTTGTCTGAACCCGTGGATCCAACAAAGTTCATTTTCGGTTCTCGTTTCTTAACAGGAGCTCTTTTGTTTTGCACCTTTTGTTGTTGAACCTTTGGTTGTTCAGCCTTAGGCTGCTGAACTTTAGGTGCTTGAACATTCTTGTTCTGAGCCTTCTTTCCCTGTGCCTTACCCTTTCCGGAGTTGACTTGTTGTTTTCGCTCAATTGGTAGTTTTTGGTTTCCGTATTGTTTTCTAATTTGTTCACACGGAATTGAATCACAT
Source organism: Helianthus tuberosus (assembly GCA_030545235.1). Taxonomy (NCBI): domain Eukaryota; kingdom Viridiplantae; phylum Streptophyta; class Magnoliopsida; order Asterales; family Asteraceae; genus Helianthus; species Helianthus tuberosus. Next base: position 64,330,667 of record CM060449.1, on the reverse strand, counting down.
TGAGTGACGGTAACTTTGCCACTCTTGTTCCCCAAAAACTTATCAGTGCATCCTTCAAAAATTTGCTCAATTAAATCTTGATTTACATTTTTAATTGGAAAATCTTTGTTAGAGTAGATTTTGCTATCTCCTTTGAGCGTGTACAACAAGTTATTCTCTTCACTGCTAGATACAAGGGACTCCATTGCTTTTGACATTTCAGTCTTACTCGGTTTCACTGGTGGATCACACAGGATGTGATTCTCGATTGGAATATCTGTTGTAACCGAGTTAGACTGTTGTTTCACAATTTCTTCAGATTCATCATCCGAAGAATCAGCATCCTCAACAATGGGAGGACTCTGTTCCTTAACACACGATGAATCTGTCACATTCTCAGATTCTGATTGACCAGAGGATGATGTACCAGTTGTGAACCCGAGGCCTGCTGCAAAGTCATCTAGATTGAGTGGCACAGTAGGTTCAAAACGGGGCATATCCTCGTCATCAGGCAATTTGGAGTAATTGTGATTCATTGGGGGAGGACATGATTTGAATCCAATACATAGTTTATCCCCCTTTTTCTTTTAAACGTCGATGATGTGATCCAATACATAGCGGGAATTGGAATAGCTTTCCAGTTTCTGCTTAATTGTCTCACATTCACATCGAGCCGTTGCCAACTCTACCATTTGCTTTTCAATTGTGTCAATAAGATTATTGTTAGCATGTTGTTTTCGCAAAACAGCCTTTTGTAATTCTGAAACATCATGTCTTAATGACGCAATTGTTGCCTTAAATTCCTTTTCATTTCTGGTTAAAAACAAGTTAGCTTCAGTTGCTTTAGAAAGATCTACAATCAATTCTTGATTGTGTTTGTATGTGATTTCAAACTGACTTTCCTTTTCAGCATATTTAACATTTAAACTATCACAATTTTCACAGCTAACTACAGTGGGTTCATCGACACATACCTGACTTGATGAACTGTCGACATTAGCCATAAAGGCTGAATGGAGAGAAGACGAAGAGTCAGCAGCTTGATCCACCAAAATAGATCTTCTTTCAGTTCCTGCTGCAGCTTCTTCCAAAGGCTCATCAATATCTGCATCGACTGACGCACTTGATGTCTCATCCACATGATCATTGCCTGAAGTGGAGGATTCTTCATCTGAGCTTCCACTATAACCAGAACTGTCTTCACCTTCTGAAGATTCATCACCATTGGTGGAAGATTCTCCACCACTGGCGTGCTTTAAATCCTTTACAACTTCAGCAAAACATGCTGTTCCACCATTTCTTCCTTCTCCAAACTGAAGGTTCCAATTGCAGATTTCATCAGCTTGAACCACCAATCCTCTGTGGGAATTAGTGTTTGTGGATCCAGATGCATTTCCTCCAACGGGAACTATTGATCTGTCAGAATTGTTGTTTCGATGCTGTTGTGGCTGTCCTTGATTCCTGAAGGGATTCTGATTTCCTTGCTTAGGTGGCTTCTGACACTCCCGCTTGAAGTGACCCTTTTCACCACAATTGAAGCAAGTGACAACATTCTTATCAAAACCATACTTGGTGTTGTTGTTGCTTTCCAAGTTGGTTCTCCCCGTCCTTTCCATAAACTCCTTTGCTCTTCGAATTGCACTAGCAAGAGCCCATTTGATATCCATCATTTCAAACTCTTCTTTATCCACTTGCTGATAATCTTCATTGGTTAGATTGATATTCCCAATCTGACCTGCTACCAATCCACAATAGGCACTAACCAAGGTGTTCAACATCTCCATATGCTCCTTGGCTATTTCGACACTGACTTTGGAAAAGTTGGAAGTGTCTAATCTGACTGTGTTCGGATTGGAAGTGGCTTGAAAGTTTGAAGAGCTCCCATAAAATCCTTGCTGTTGCGGTTGTTGCTGCTGAGCTCTGCTTGAATACATCGTCGTGTATGCTGAAGGATCAAACTGATTTGTTGTGGAAGGTCCGGTGTTTGAGATGAAGGCTGTTTGAAGCTTCGCATGTTGAGAGGCTGGTTTTTCTCCACTGATACCTCCTGCAATCCCATGGTACATCTCTGGATTTTGAGGAGTTAGTGTTCTTTTTGCCTTAAGCTTTTCTTCTACATCCTTGTTCTCCAGTTTTTGAATTAACTCATAAACGGTGATTGTGTCTAGAACACCATTTTCTTTGAGAATTTCAAGATAACTGCTCCACTTTCCTGGTAAGCTATCAGCGAATCTCTTCACCATTTCTTGTGGGGTGGCAGTGACTTTAAAAGCAAACATCTCACTCAACAAGTGATGGAACCTTGTAGATAACTCTGCCAAAGTCTCATTCTCCAAACTCGTGAATCCTTCAAACTCTTTCTTCAGTAATTCTTGCTTGATCTTTCTAGATTGAGCATTTCCTTCACATCGTAACGTGAGCATATCCCACAAGCTTTTAGTAGTCGTGCAGTAAACAAACTGGTGGTAAATGTCTCTGTGAAGAGCTTGTGTGAGAATCATGAAGGCTTTCTTTTCTAACTCAAATTTCTTCTTATCATCTTCAGACATAGTGCTGTAAGTTTGTGGATTAGATCCTGCAACTTCCAAATCATTGTCAAATGCGGTGAAGAAGCACATCCATAGATCTTGACCTTGCCCCTGAACATAAGTTCTCAGCCTTTCTTTCCACCATCCCCAATCATTGATGTGATTTAGCTTTGGCGGTTTTGTGCTTGTACCAGTTTCACTGTTGTTCTGCATCATAGTTTGAATGCTGCTGCTTTGATTTGTAACCAAAGCCCATTGATTTGCAGTTATCATGGCAGCTTGAGGTGGGGCAATAGCCTGCATCCATGCGGTTTTGTTGAAATCTGGCGCAGATTGCGTAGTTGAAGATTGTGGAGTTAAAGTTGTTTGAGTCCACGCGGTTGGATCCCACCGATCGTGCGTAGCTAATGATTGTGGAGTCGAAGTTGTTTGAGTCCACGCGGTTGGATCCCACTGACCGTTTGTTCCCATTTTATAAAAATTAATATATTAAGTGAAAATTGATTTAAAATTTGAAAAACAAGTTTTCCCTTTTTAAAATTTAATTTTCACAAACTATGTTAATATCTCGAAGGATAACAACCAGTCGAAGGATTCTTGATCGAAAGACCTGAAAAACACAAACTTGTTAAACTCAAACAGGCAAGGATCGAAGGATCAAAACTTGTTCGAAGGATCAACAGTGTTCGAAAGATCACTGTTGAGTTTCGAACAATTGATTTCGAAAGACTCTCCAATCGAAGGATCCTTGTCTTTCGAATAAGACCTGTAGATCGACAGATATATCCTTCGAAAAGATTCCTTGGATCGAAAGATAAGTCACAGACTTCGAAGGATGTTCGAAGGATGATTATCTATCGAACCTCCTTTGATCGAAAGATGATCTTTCGACTTCGAAGGATATCCTTCGATCTGCACAGACACAGTTGAAAAAAGTTGACAGGTTGGTGAAAAGGTGATTGGTTGGTAAGAACTTTCGGCAGAAGGTATGTTCAGACCATACTTTCTGCCAACCCAGATTTGACCAATAAAATATTGCCTAAAAAGAAGGTTCTTATCCAGAAACCGGTCACCGGAGTAAGCCGGAATTTGGCCGGAAAATACCAAACTTCTCAAAAACAAGTTTTTAAGTTACCCAACCCGTTCTTTAACACACCCGGTTAGTTTAGAACATGTTTTTACGACAAGAAAAGCGCGAAAAACAGTAAAAACGGGTGCTAAACCAAGTGAGTCTAAACTCGGTTTTTAACAAGGAAAAGAGCCACGGCTCTGATACCACTTGTAGGTCCCTCGGAGGTTGAGGTCAAACCTATTCCTTGTTTTGTATAACACACTAGCAAGTGCGGAATCCAAGCTAGCATGCAAACCGAGATGGAACAAGCACAAGCACAACACACAAACTTCACCGATTAACACCACTTGTATTAATACGTATGAAGAGTTCGGTTACAAGCCCAATGTTTACAAATGTATTCTGTAAACTCTCTCTCTCGTGTGTGTGTTCTCTCTGTGTCTACTCTCGTTCTGCTCTCTCTGGAAGTGAACACACTACATGAGTATTTATACTCATCACAGCAGGTCTGGTCGAAGGATCAGATAGACTGATCGAAGGATCATCTATCGACCATAAACCTATCGAAGGATCAACATATACCTCGAAGGATGATATCCTTCGAGGTCCATCAACATCCATCGAAGGTTATCTTTCGAGCTCATCGAAGGATATGAACAATCCTTCGATGACTCATCCTTCGACACAACAAACATGCAAACCATGTGTTAACTGTTTGACCAAGTCAAACCAGGAGGATGGTTGACTTGGTCAAACTTACATCAAAACACACATAATAACAGACCTAAGACGTAAACCAGACTGACACAAGACATCGTTTTGTATCATGACAACATACAGACAAAGTACAGACACAAGTGCACCAACAGCATGGAAATTATGGTGGACTCTGCGGGTTAAGCTAATGATCACTATTCATTCAAAATTCTTAAGTTATTACTTGAGATTCAATTCTTCCTATCTAGTAAAACACGAACTGGGGGTGGTTAGTATAACACCCTACAATACAATACAATACAATACAATACAATACAATACAATACAATACAATACAATACAATACAATACAATACAATACAATACAATACAATACAATACAATACAATACAATACAATACAATACAATACAATACAATACAATACAATACAATACAATACAATACAATACAATACAATACAATACAATACAATACAATACAATACAGGAAGACGACACATATTTGTTCACACCTAACATTCGATCTATATCACGATTCAGTTGAGACTAGTCATTTAAACAAACAAAACGTGTTAGCTACTCATGGAGGATTTTCCTCAACATTCTCGAAATTCTTGAACATGGGTTGGTTCCAGGGTGTCTATGACACTTTATCCTACTTTACCTTACCTTACTTTATCATATTCCACCTTATCATATTTATTGGAAGTGATACAATAAATTCCGTCGTTTGACATTTGTTTTTTTTCCAAGGGATGGTATGGCATGAACCATGCTGCAACTCCCTCATTACATTCTATTCGACATCTTTGGAAATTCTAAATAATTTTGCTAGAGCTCGTGAAACTCAAGCACTATTACCATAATTGTCACATGGACAAGTAAGACAAAGGATTTTCTTTACTTAGGATGATCGAGGTCCATAGAATAGGGAATACATATTATATAGACGAAGACCACTGGTTGGTTTCCCCTCCTCAACGAATTATTTTTTTTCTTTTTCCATTTAAACATATGACCAATACACGCAAGAGACATTACACCTTTTGGTTTTGGTTATCCACATTATCATTTATTCAAACATGTATGAACAATATGGTCTTGAGGTTTCCATGACCGATTGATTGTATTCTTCATTCTTGGGCACATGATAGACTTTATTTATTCAAATAAATGTCTAGATTCTTTTAATTGTGTGTATTAAAAAGATCATGGCGCCAAAAGAATCAATTGTTTAAGTTAAAAGTTATGTGTTGAAAACTATTGCTTTTACACAAGACATGGTTTATACATGACATTGTTACGCAAGACATTGTTATACATATCATTTGATGTTGGTTTACACAAGACATTTTTGGTGGTTATTTGTAAGTGATGAGACGTGTGTAATATGATAAAAGCATGGTGGATACGCCGCTGGTACTTCCTATATATAAGTGCTTATGTTATATTGCATATCGTGGTGTTATTCAAATCTCTTCGACAAAGACAAGACATGACATTTTTGCACAAGACACGACATCCTCTACACAAGACATAATATTCTATTTCAAGACATGATATATTTATACACTACATTTTTATTGGTTATTTATTTAACCATACATCATTCTTTTATATCATCTGATTTTCATATCTATTTTCATATGATTTTATAAAAGAACTCGATCATAACTGGAGCCAATGTTGATGGTTACACTTGATGCTTTCACGGTCTCTCAAGGGTTATTCCATACTGGGAAACACCCGAATTCAAACACACTGAGTGTTACATTTCGGGTTTAGCCTCGGAGATCCGAAGCATGACAGCATCATCCCTCCCTTCCTCAATCACTCAAACAATAACTCTCGCCATGAGAGAAATGAAGGCAACTGCTGCCATAAACGATTTTGGTACCAGGATGTATGCTGGTAACTTGTCGAAATCCTAAATGTGAATAAGTGTGTGTGTGGTTAGAACTATGAATACTCCACAAAATCCCAATGAAGTCATGAGTACGTACACTCTACGATCATCATGTATCAATTCTTTTAATACCAACACCGAGCTTAGCTATTGCTTTTAAATGTTAAGCATATACTAGAATTAGAGTCATGTTGGACACACATTACTATATCAAGTTAGCTAATGGGTAATTAGCTGAGACATATCAAATCATTAAGGGCCACCGGTATGTATCCTATTCGTCAACATTTCACATCCATGTTATTTTATACAATTGGCAATTTTAGCTTCATCTCAACATTTCACATACATGAGTTTCATGGCTAGGGACGGGATTGTCCTAGCTACAATTAGGGATTGGGTTATCCTACATCTAAACATATGGTTAGGATATCCAACATCTAAACATATGGATCGGGTTATCCTACATCTAAACATATGGATTGGGTTATCCTACATTTAAACATAGGGTTCCTAAGACTATACAGTGAAGTCCTCGCCACACAGAATTTAAAATGTACTTGGCCTAGAGTCAAGTAAGCTAGACGTCTCCTCATTCTATAGAATTGGCAAAAAGTAAACTAGTCGAGTCTAGAGCTAAAAATTCAATATCGATCTCTTCCCCGTTCAATTGAGTATTTTCGAAGTAGTGGTTGACATGGATTGGTTATCCGATAACCTAGCCAAAGTCTTATGTCACGAGAAGATCATTCGCCTACCAGTACTGAACGAAGAGACACTTGTGATAGATGGAGAGAAGTGCGACACCCCATTGCGGATCATCAATGGCATGAAAGCACATAAGTGCTTACGGAAAGGTTGTATTGCCTATCTAGCACTTGTTGTAGACAAGAAGGCCGTTGGGCCACAGCTGACAGATATTCTTTTGATAAAATAATTTCCTGAAGAAATTCCTGAAGTCTTGCCAGGACTACCACCATATCAACAAGTCGAGTTTCACATCGACTTGGTACCGGGAGCCGCACCCATAGCCAAATCTCCATGTCGATTAGCACCTTCTGAACCTTGTAGTTGACCGAATAAGGATGTTGTGAGTTCATAACCCCCACTCTTTACCACTATACATCTTTATAAAGGTTTTGAGGGTGGAAAGACATGCAAGTTTTGCAAAAAAAAATGCACAACATTTCGATGAACGAAAATTCATATTTCTAAACCATGTTACAAATGAATTTCCAACTAACTCAAATGGTTAATGAAAGGTTCTAGCTTCTACTCTAAGATAGACTTACGATCGGAGTATCATCAGTTACGAATTCAAGAGGAAAGCATACCGAAAACGGCTTTTAAGACTCGTTACGGTCATTACGAGTTTCTCGTTATGCCTTTTGGTTTAACAAATGCACCAGCGGTCTTCATGGATTTAATGAATCGTGTGTGCAAGCCGTATCTTGACAAATTCGTCATAGTGTTTATTGACGACATTTTGATATACTCTCGATCGACTGATGAACATGAGCAACATTTGAGAACCATTTTAGAGTTGTTAAAGACAATAAATTCGCCCCAAATCGAAAAACAAGATATAGCCTTACAACTTATTCTTAAGATTGGTGCATAGCATTTTACAATCTTATCATTATCCGACGATACCGATGACTCTGTTGTAGACTATGATGCTTCGCATCAAGGATTGGGTTGCGTACTCGTGCAACGTGAAAAAGTTATTGTGTACACGTCGCGCCCATTTAAAAAGTTCACGAGAAGAACTATACCACTCTCGACCTTGAGTTAGGCGTGGTGGTATTCGCTTTAAAAAAAAAAAATTATGGCGACATTATTTATATGGTACTCAATGCATTATTTTCACGGATCATAAAAGTCTTCAACACATATTCAACCAAAAAGAATTAAATATACGTCAACGATGTTTGTTGAATTGTTGAACGACTATGATTGTGAAATAAAGTACCATCCGGGCAAGGCAAACATTGTAGCAGATGCCTTGAGCCGCAAGGAGCGAGTTAGAACACTGAGAGTTCAAGCATTAGAGAAGATGATTCACAAGCGCTCAAGGAAGAGCATATTCAAGCAGAAACACTTCGAGGCATGAAGGAACAATTAGTGTAAAGAAGATGGAACTTTATACATTATGAGTCGAAATTGGGTTCTATTCTTTGGCGGCCTTCGAGATGATATTTTGAGGAAGCACATAGGCCTAAGTAGCGAAAGAATACTACTTGTGGCCTAACCTCAAAAGTGATATCGCGACTTATATCGGAGAATGCTTGACTTGCGCGAAAGTAAAAGTCGAGTAGCAAAATCCCTCGGACTTGTTACAACAACCCGAGATTCCCGTTTGGTAATGGGAACAAATATCGATGTACTTCATTACGAAGTTACTCAGGACCTCAAGAGGTCACTACATGATATGTGTAATCATCGATAGACTAACAAAGTCCACGCACTTCTTACCGATTTGGTAGAAGGATAATACTGAGAAACTAACGGAACTCTATCTCAAAGAAATAGTGGCTCGTCATGGAGTGCCTATTTCAATCATTTCAGACCGAGACGGTCGTTTTATTTCTATAATTTGGAAATCATTTCAACAGGCCTTTGGATCTCATTTGAATCCAAGTACGGCCTTTCATCCATAAACTGACGGCCAGAGCGAACGGACAATCCAAACACTCGAATATATGTTTCGCGCATGTGTTATGGATTTAGGCGGCAATTGGGATACTCATCTACCTTTAGTTGAGTTTTCCTACAATAACAGCTACAATACTACTATACAAGCTGCACCGTTTGAAGCTCTTTATGGTCGAAAGTGTCGCTCTCCGCTATGTTGGGCGGAAACAGGCGATAGTTAATTAATTGGTCCGAAACTAGTCCAAGAGACTACGGATAAAATTTTTTAGACCCGAGACCGTATCAAGACGGCTCGCGATCGAAAAAAGTGCTACGCAGATAAAAGACGAAAACCATTATCTTTCGAGGTTGGAGACAAAGTCTTGTTGAAAGTCTCGCCTTGGAAAGGCGTAGCGAGGTTCAGTGAACGTGGAAAGCTTAACCCACGTTACATTGGACCATTTGAAATCTTAGAAAAGATTGGCACCGTTGCCTACAAGCTGAAGTTACCAGAAGAACTAAGTAGAGTACACCACACATTTCATGTGTCGAATCTTGAGAAGAGTCCAACACAAGAAACGGTTATCATCTCGGAGGATGAGATTCACATTGATGACAAACTCCAATTCACAAAGCACCTATTAAGGTCATGGACCGGAAGGTCCAGAAAATACAAACGAGTCGTCACATATTAGTAAAAATTCGTTGGAACTCTCGACACGGACCCCAATATACTTGGGAACGTGAAGATCAAATCAAAGTCAAATATCCTCACCTGTTTGAGAACAATCCTGCAAAGGATGACTCAGCTTGAATTTCGGGACGAAATTCTCAATAACAGGGGGAGAATGTGACAACTGACACTTTTCGGTAACTTTCTTACACTTAAAGTACTCATTTTAGCTACATTTTTATGCATTTCGAACACTCGAACTGCGTATTACATAATATACATCTTAGAATACTTATGGAATATTCAATTATGATGCACATGATTCATTTTATTGGTTACCTTTGAAACAATGTAAACAATGCATCGAAACAACTAGAGCAGTATCTAGTAAACTAGCGTGCTGACGAAAACTCAGGATCCAGCGAAACCATCTAAATTACATCTTTAGGACTCAGACGGAAGTCCAATATCAAATATACATTAAACCCTATATGGGAATGCAAGGGTTTGGTTTAATATACTACCAATGTCCGGTAGCACCGAAAACTGCCGAAAAGCACTAAAAGCGACGATTTCTACACTTTTCCGTAGAAATTCTGCAGAAATCAGCTTTGTAATATTTTTACGACATGTAAAAATATTATTTAACATAGAATTCATGTGAGGATACATTCGGGTATCATCCGAGCCAATAACTACATCAATTCACACAAGTTACGCAACTTAGCGTTCAAATAACATCTAACCGAAACAATTCAAAACGAATATCCGAACAATGTCAAATCTTTTTTTTAATGGTCATCTAGTGATTATTGGATCATTATGGTCTAGTAATGACCATTTAACACCCTTTAAACACCTAATCACTAATATTTATAAACTTCCTAAAACAACTACCTAAATATTCTAACATTTTACTAAGTAATTCAAGAAGCAAAAACATGAGACACCCCCCCCCCCCCCCCCATTCACGGTCATAAGACCTTATGTGGGACCATCCCCTTAATTTTTACCACTTAATTTAATATCTAGATATTTTCATTAGTTTCAAGTGGATAAATGTTGGTGAATTATTACAAGACTTAACCACTAAGTAATACTAGCACTTTACCACTTAATTCATTATTATTCACACAAAACTCTCTCATCATCTTCATCATCCACCAAGAACACCATAAACCCATTTTATTTTATCACCTCTTTTATGATCAATATGATTTTCTATGGAACATAAGAAGATCTAAATCACTTACAAGTTAAAGAAAGGGTTTTCATCCATTCAAGAGTATTCTACCATCAAGATCTTCATCTTTTTATTTCTTAATCATCCTCCAAGATCATCCCTAGCCTAGTGCTAGAAGTAAGCTTCTAGTTTTATTTATTTTTCATACTTATATTATGTTTATGATTGTTATTATAACTAATAATAACTAAATAATCATACATAATAAACATGAAAAATACAAAGAAGCAAAAATAATAATTATGATTTATTTACGCTTGTTTATGTTGTGATCTAAGACTTGTTAGTTTCATATTTGATCTTGTTATGATGATTATGATATGAAGAACTTGTTAGATAATGTTTTAGAAATATGATCTAACAATTATACATGTTTATGTTAAAGGGTTTTTAACATAAAGGATTACTTGGATGATCATAACCTTTAATTTTGTTAAAGTATTTAATGTTTTTCACTAAAAACAATACTTCTACAAAATTATGAAAAGTAACATACAACATGAGATTTTTATAAAAGTTGTTAAAAGTAGAAGTAAACTTGGTTTTTGAACTAGTTAGCATATGTTATGATCATGTTTAAAACCCTACACGATTTAGAGATCATCTTGATAATTTTATGTTATAAAAGTCTCATGTGTTTTAGTTAAGATGTTGAGTAAATTGATGGTGATTTGGGAAAAGAAAATCATATGTTTTGATAACATGGCAAAGTTCATATTTCGAAGGAACTATGACTAAATTTTCTTGGAAATCATGTGTTAGAAAAATTGTCGTTTTTAACAAAGTCTTTACAAGATTAGAAAGTTGGTCTTTCTAAACATAAAAATTGACATAAATATATATTTTGGTAAAATATATATTTAGTGAACATATCAAGTATGTGCTATGTGCTTATTATTTGTATTAGTTATATATAAAAGTTAGAGACTTGATAACAATGACACAAATAAATACAAGACATACTTACAACTAAAGACTTACAAGAATACATATAGACACACTTGAAAACAACTTACGGACATTCCGAACTTTCGGACACAACTTATGGTCAAAACGGACGACGGGCGAATCTATGAACATATCGCCATTCGGAGAAGTTACTACGATGCTTAGGCGACCTTTCGACGCGGACGCAAGAATTTCGTTACCATTAACAAAATTCGGACATTTTGAAACTTATAAAAACTATTATGTTTTTATTAACTAAAAAGTATATTTAGTTATCTTTTTATAAAAATGTTTTTTTTTATTTTATAAAAATGAAAGACTTATACTTTCAAATGGGCATACATTTCTTAATGGGCTAGTTTATACAAATGGGCTATCTTTTATAAATGGGCTATTATTTATAAATGGGCTTAACTTCATAATGGGCTTATCAAAAGACATGGGCTAAGCCCAATACCAAACATATGGGCCAAGGCCCAATAACATTAAGCCCAGTACTATTGAAGCCCAACACTATGGAGGCCCAACACTATTGAGACCCAACACTATTGAAGCCCAACACTATTTAAGCCCAACACTATTTAAGCCCAACACTATTGAGACCCAACACTATTGAAGCCCAACACTATTGAGACCCAACACTATTGAAGCCCAACACTATTGAGACCCAACACTATTGAAGCCCAACACTATTGAGGCCCAACACTATTGAAGCCCAACACTATTGAGGCCCAACACTATTGAGGCCCAACACTATTGAAGCCCAACACTATTTAAGCCCAATAACATGAAAACATGGGCTCGGCCCAATGACACCATTATTGTAAACACAAGTATACAATTGATACATATAAGACACGAAATTAATAGGACTAGATCCGACTATACAACTCACAAGATACAAGATAACATATATATATATATATATATATATATATGGTGAAATATATATATATATAACAGTTTAACAATTCATACATCTAATACACAGATCAACGAAAAACAAAGACATACAAGTCTTACACACATTCAAGACACAAGACTTGTACTCAAGTCATTTATAAAGACCGAAGTGTCTAACAAATATAAGAACATTTGTAGGTCGCAACACTATTCAGGACGACCGCACGTGAGATCATAGTTACTTCTATTCACGGACGCGATTCTGTAAGTTCATGTCCCCTATTCATTTAAATGTTTTACAACTTTACAACTATCGGGGAAAATACATGTTCAACGTATGTTAAAGTTAGGGAATGAAACACCTTAGATCATGTGCGAATTAGGGTTATACATCTAAGCACCATTAATCCAGTTTGGACCTAGGTACAAGTGGTTAGATCTAATGGGTATTGGCGAGCCCCACTCTTGGTCGTGGACCCATACAGAAGAGTGCGTTTGTGTCCCAGTCGATAGGAGTCGACATAAAATCATCTAGGTTTGGATTGCTTCCTAATTCGTCACACATATTAATGTCCTCGCGAAACATTAATGATCAACGATTTCATTGACGCTTTACATACCACATCATTACTTACAGATACATTTTATACAACTCACATTTTATGGATACAGTTTATACAACTCACATTTTATGGATACAGTTTATACAACTCACATTTTATGGATACAGTTTATACAACTCACATTTTACAGATACATTTTATACAACTCACGTTTTACAGATACATCTCATACAACTAAACTGCATGAACTCGCTCAACTTTTGTTGATGTTTTCAAACTTACATGTATTTCAGGGAATTAGTGGACCAATGCAACGATTTCAGTTCAAGGAAAACAAGTATCAATACTCCATGCCAACTATTGAAGGGTTTGCCTGTTATATACCGCCTCTTTGCGGTGATATAGTGGTCAAAGTCTTGACATTTTAAGACTTACATTTTGATGTATAAAACGATGACAACTTATTTTCATTTGATTTTGTAACCAATACATTCAACTTATGTTGCATTCTTTTGAAACAATTATGACAATGGCATTAGAGCTTGTGTTTATTCATTTAGTATGTTCACTTATACTGTTATGCAACGAGAACCGATCAGATCACACCTCGCGCTTCCGCTATGAGCGGGTGTGACAATTTTAAGGGTTATAAAAGAGTTTAAATATTAACCTGAGTTACATGTCTGATATAATCAGTAAAAATACTTAATTTAATAAGTTATAACAGTAGGGTATCATATATATGTGAAATTTATTAATTATACCATACTATGCACCGTAGGGGCATTTTGGTAATTTCACATAAGCCAAAAAGGTCAAAACTGGAAATCTGAGTTTAAAACTTTTTCTTACTGTTAAAATATAAAAATTTACTGAACATATCAGTAGGCACCAAACCTTATATGTTCAAAATAGTTTTAATACATACTATGCGTTAAAAACGCTTAAAAATGCGATTTGGAGCCATTTCTGGGTTTTCAAAGGAAAGCTGATGTTTTTATTATTCCAGAATGCTCAAAATAATTTATTTATCATATTGGATCAGTAGAAAAAGGTTTGGGGTCAAAAGGATTTGTAAAACTTATTTCATAGCCAAAAGGCCAAAAGCGACAATAACCGAATCAAGCTTAGAACTCTATGTTATGCTCAGCCTAAAAATAAATAAAAATCTTTAAAAATCCCAAAATATTATTTTATATCAGTAGGTAAAGAGTTTGTTATCAAAAATTGGGTTTAGATAGGCTATACGCTAATTATGCCGTTTACTAAATAAAAAGCTTTTCATTTACGCTAATGAGCATAACTCCTAATCTAGACCACAAACTGATGTCAAATTTTAGGGACAAGTTTATAATTCATTAATAAAGGTTTCTATTCTTTCATATTTTCAAAAATATCGTTTTAAGGTCAAATGGGCATAATGGTCAACATTTAAGCATATAACGGGAACATGTAAATGAATAGGATAACTAAGGTTCCAAGTTGTATAACCTCAGAGAGTTATACTAACATATATCATGGTCACAAAGGAACCCTAAGGCATAATCAAACTAAGCTAATTTGGGTCAGAACTGAAAGTCAAAGCAAAAGTCAACTTTTGCGACTTTCGGTTCCGAACGATCCTAAACTTGAAATTGTCGGGTTGAACATGCTTAGACATGTTCTTATACTAATTACCAAGTTATACAAGTGTTAAAACAGGTCTCATAGTTTCTACATTGCTAATTATGAATTTATTTTCAAAATAGCTTTCTGTTGACTTTTTATTATTAGGTTTGACCTGACATTTGACCAAGCTAGGGTGATAATCAGTAGATGCCCTCTTAGGGGTTTATTACCTACATAATTACCAACTTATAACTACTCTTAATTTGACTAATGACTGGATCATTAGTGTTTAATCACTAAGTCAAACCTTAACTACAATAAGTTTGACTTTTGACCATTAAACTAATCAAAGCTGAAATTAGGAGGCTAAGGACACTTACAAATGGTCCTTAGGACTGAAAAGAACTCCAAGGAAGTTCCAAAAGCTCAGGATTTCTCCAGAAATGAGAAGATAGAAAGATGGGATGAAATGAGCAAATGAAAGTGTTGGGTTCTCATCCTATTTATAGTTTTTGGACATGATTAGGATTGAGACAAGTGTTTGAATGGATTAATCAGATCACTACACTTGTTATGACAGCTGTATAATTGTCTTGGAGCCCAATGATTCAGTTTTGATTGGTTAAAAATGGAATAGAGTAGAGGCCAAGCAAAAATTCATATCTGGCACATGCTTACGGATCGTAAGGGTCCAGTCATACGGTCCGTAAGGACCAGGCCTGTACACAGCAAGTTTCAAAAGTTGACAATGTTGGGCCCTGCACTCCCAAATGCCATTTCCCACACATGTAAGGCCCGTTAAACCATTTTTAAGGCTCTACAACGATGCCTAAGTATGGGGAACATGAAACATGCTCAAAAATATGCCGGATGTCGGTTCGTTTGGTCGTACGGTCTCGTTGTTCGGCTAATTACGACGAAACACGGACGGACGCGAAAACGATCCAAACGACGCGACGAATGGAATTTTATCAAGCCAAACACTAAAATAAAATATTTTAGTGCTTACATAAATTTTTGGGTGTCCGGATATACTCAGAATGCGAGATATGCGCGAAAATGCAAACTTGTGCACTTTTTGACACTTTTAGTCCCTGTATGACTTAAAAGTTTATTTTTGCTCATCAAACACCTCCACGCCTATATCTAAGCTATATAAAGAATAAATAGGGTATGTTAAACTCATGGTTATATTCCGGAAGGTCCGTTACCATACGAATCGGCATACTTTCGCAGTTTGACGCAATTAGTCCTTTAATTGCGCAAAGTAGCGCGAAATGCGGTTTAATGATATCCAAGCCTTCCATGGCCCATATTGATCATTCCCAATCATATACATAAATGTTACTACGCTCCCATTCACTTAAATGGTCACCGAAAGGCGTAGATTCAGAAGTTGACGCTTTAGGTCCCTCTATTGCGCAAACTTGCGCATCTCATCATTTAATTTCATCGAAGCCTCATCTAATCCACATTAGGCATTCTTGGAAGTATTATTAATCATCACGATGCTTCGGGTTCGCTAAAAGTTCATTCAGAGGTATAATTAAACATATTGACACTTTTAGCCCCTTTAACTTGCAAAGTTGCGCGTAACTTTACTTATAGGTATAAAAACCTTAGACGGCCAATATTTGGCATTCCCGAGAGTATAATAAAATATCATGAAGCTCTTGGTTTGTTAAAAGGTCACTCAGAGGTAAGAATTAACATGTTGACGCTTTTAACCCTTTATTGCGCAAACTTTCAATTAATGACACAAACGGCTACACTTGGTCAACAAGTGGCTCATTTGTGAATATAAAACCGTAGAAGGTTATTTAGAAACTTATTTTAAGTATGTTGATACTTCCAGTTCTTTTATAATTAATGTTTTTTGATTTTTCGAAAAATTAGTCCCTTAAATTCAAGGTTTGACTTTATTAGGGTTTATTACACGTGTCAACACTTCATTGAACGTGATTTTACGAGGTGTTACCTCCTTACCCCCTTAAAAAAAATCTTGACCTCGAGATTTGCTAAAGTAAAGGAAGTACTTTCTGTCTTATATTGAACTTAATCTTCCCCAGTACATTTGGGCCTCTAGGGCACCCCAGCTTACCTCTATGATAGGTCATGTATCCTTTTGGAGCTTCTTAATCTGCCGATCCTTAATCGATACGGTTTCTCGTCCAATCATAAAGTTCCATTAATCTGCTTATCATTACGTGATAACGTGCTTCGACTTATTGGCGAAACTTATCCTTAAATCATCAGTGTGGGTCGCATTGCGAGCTCCACTAAGCTCCTTATATAGGTTTTAGCTTATAGGCTATTGACCTTTGTTGTATTCGATTTCCGAATGCTCCTATATATCCGGGTCTTAACTTACCATGTGAAATTTAAAATTTAGCATACCCTTCTTAGGGCGATACCTTCAATTGAACCTTATTCCTTATTAAGGACTTAAGAAGGTTGCGACTTTTCTCAATCCTAAATTTTCTGCCGTTTACTGGCAAATTTAAGGTGATTACGAATTCGAATGATCTTACTTGTTGTTTCCAATGCAACTTTCAGATCCTGGTAATTGGACTTACCAATCTATTGTTCTACTAATAGATGTTTAACATTCCATCTATACAAGGTCTCCAAAGGAGTAGCCTTGATACTTACATAATAATTGCTATAGAAAAACTTATTTTATGGTGAGATGGTTATTCCACCCACTGCTTAAAACTAATCTCAAAGAATAGCTAATCCTTACAGCTAGTCGAACACATCGATGATCCTGGGTAGCTAATGGCGATTCTTAATTGTTGCCTAAATAGGGTTGCGGTAATCAATGCATAAGCAATATGAACCGTCTTTCTTATTTAATAAAAATCAGAGTTCTTAGAACTTTGAATTTTGGCTTTATGAAACCTTCTCTAAAAACTTATCGATTTGGCTCTTAGTTCTTCCTATTCCGGTGGTACTAACAGATATACGGCTTTTACAATAACTGCAACCCTAAGCGGGATGTTTGTCCTAACATCCACTTGCCTCTCAGGAGGTAAACATGGTAATTCTTATAAAGAAGATAATTATGACACACAGAGATGTCAGAGATGTCCGTATTCTCAGGCTTTGGTTCATCTATCGATGTCGGTGTCAGATAAATGACACATTCTCTTTACAAATGCAAGGATGCCCTAAGTAGAGATACTTATAAGGACATTTTTTATATTGGATATCTTCTTTGAATACTACTAGTCGACTTTAGTACAATATGACCATTGGGATATCTCAGGGGTTCCATGCATTAAACCTCCATACTGATAAGGCATGGAAGCAATCTATGGGACACACTAGGATACGCCACTCCTCATATGGCACTTTTATCAGACATAGTTTGGCATTCGCAGGCGATAGAAAACAATGAGAAAATAATAAAATAAAATAAAGTAATATATATTGTCGTACTCTTTTTGGGGAAGAGTACTCCAGATTCTTATGAAAGGATTATCTTCGAGGATGGGAGAGATGGTCATTATAGATTCCATTGTTAAGTTATACCTTATATTTAATATCTGCAGTTCTTATGAATGTAATTAAAAGTTTGCTAAGCTTATGGTTTACTAAAGGTTTATTATCCCTTGCATTAACGTAAGATACTTAGCAGACACTATCAATGCTAAATGGTGAGGACGTACCTAATGCTATTATTGATATGCACTGTCTCTGGCATTCAACCGGTAGTTCAGGCGTTTCCTTTCTTATCCTTCCCAGACTTAGTTGCTCCTTCCTTGGCAGCCTTAGGGCAATTAGTACTGATGTGGCCCTTTTCGCCACAGCTGAAACAGTTTGCATTCTTTATGTCCCTACATTCGTGGGACTGGTGGCCAGTTCTTTTACAGATGCCACATTGCTTTATCTTTTGGTTTGATCGACACTGTCCCTAGTGTCTTCTTTTGCAGGTTTTGCACGTAGGCTTTTTGTTGGAATCCTGTTGGTTATTGTTGAACTTGGATTTGCTCTTCTTAGGATTCTGGGATTTATCCTCCTCCCTTTGTCTTTTCTCATTAGTTTCATTCTTGATTGACTTTTGTCTCACTATATCTAGAGTGAGAGACAAGGATAGATCTACAGCTGATCTGAAGGTGATTGGCCTTGAAGCCTTAACATTCCCTTTTATTTCGGGTTCCAAACCACCGATGAAACGCGCAATGCGTTTTGGTTCAGGGGTAATTAAATAGGGTACCAATCTAGATAGGGATTTGAAGTCGGTAACATATTGCTGTCAATTTAGGTTCTTCATTGTGAGAGTCAGAAAATCTGTCTCCACCTTTTCCACTTCGTGTTGTGGACAGTAGTTCTCTTTGATAAGGTCCACAAACTTGGACCATCCCATATTGTATAGGGGAATTTTCCCCGTGGACTACATCATGGCCCTACACCATGCAAGAGCCTCGCCCTTGAAAGATTGAGAAACAAATTTTACTACATCCTTATCAGCACAATTGCTGATGTCCACAACAGTTTCCATTTCCTCAAGCCATTCCATGGCATCAATTGCTCCTTTTTCGCCATTGAAATCTCTGGGTTTGCATAAGACGAAGTATTTGTAGGTGCACCCGTCTTCAGTTGAACATGGCTTATCATAGAGTACTAACTTCTGAGGTTCGTTTTTTTCATCTGAAGAGTGAACGGGGCTCTCCTTACGAGCTGATGTATGTGTTTTCGTATGGACCTTTGAGTGAGTGTCACTCGGTTCCTTTTTGTTCTCAAGGATCTTATCCACAGCTTCACTAATTGCTGCGTCAATCAAGGCCTGAAGAGCAGTGCCATTAACATTTATATTTATATTTGCATCCTTGTTTCTAGCCGCAGTACTGCTGTGTGCTTCGTCGGAATCCACCATTCTGGAGCTTTGGTACTAAACACCAATAATAACATATGCTTAGCCATAAACTATTATGGAATCATCGTAATGGATGATTTATAAGCCATGGTATTATTAAACCATAATGGTTGTTAGGTTTTTAACTTCATTATAGTATGCTACAAGAAAGTACGTCAATTATATTTAGCCTAGGTCAAAAAGGACCATCAATTGTGTTTAAGGTTTGGACCAAGTCCATTACCTTTTGATAGGGAATCACAATGTCACAACTGTCCTTGTCATAACGACAATCTTTAGACAGTTGGTAGGCTTGTCACGAAGGACATTAATAGTCATAGGCACGAAGGCCTTGTCACAAAGGACATATAAGATATGGAACTTAAGGCATTAATATATAAGCCGCAATCTTATTGGATCAGAGATCTTAAGGTTCGAACATAGTTCTTCACCTTTGGACAGAGAGTCAAAGACTACAGCCGTCATCTCTTTGGAAGATAATTTATTTTGCCACAAAGGCTAGTCAATGGACATCATTCTGACTAACTGGATGATTGTGAGCTTCATAGGAGTCAGCCGTGGTGAAGCTTTGAAGGCTACTAACCAAGTAGTAATAATTTGTTTAATTATATAACAAATTGTTGAATTTGATGATTAAATAGCCATGGTGCAAATAAACCATATAGGCCAATAGATAGTATTTAATATATTTGATTATGTTTTGCCTAGGTTTTTAAATAAACCATCTTTGGCGTTTAAACGGAATATAATCCTTCATATTTATTAGACATGGAACATAAGTCACGACTGTCAATGTCGTACTGACATTTTTTATATATAGCACAAGGGCTTGTTCCAAAGGACTTTTTGATGGCATAAATGCCTTGTCACTAGGAAATTTTAAAAACATAATCGATGATTCCTTTGGATCGGATAATTTCATAATTCATTGTCTTGACAAGAAGTTTATGAAATAAAACTATCTTTCCATGTATACATCTTTGCCCGTAGGTATACATCCCAATGGATGTTTTGATGTGTTCATCATGTTCGACGTTTATTAGCCATGATTCCTCTTGATCATTTAGGCTCAATAAGGGGTTTGGAAATTCCTAATATGAAGATGACAAGTGTGATTTTATCGCATCACTGTTGCCAGGAGTGTTAACATGTTTACAAATGTTAACAAGAATTTGAATCTTTTGAATAGGTCCTACCATCTTGGCCTCGTCTGAAATGACATATAGGCTAGGTTGTACCTTTAAGATTCTTTTTAATATGTATACTGACAGCAAATGAATGATATTTATTTTATTCAGGATTTTTATTATAATCCTAAATTATAAGTTAGTAATAGCACAAAAGGCCTAGTCACGTGGATAAGTTTAGTTTATAAGCCCAGATTTTATGAAATCGAGGCATTAAGGTTTGAATCAAAGTTCATTACCTTTTCTTGACGGGGAGTTGTAGGCTACCACTGTCTTTAGTCTCAGAGGACGTTAATTATAGCCCGTAGGCATTTCCCTTCTAAGGGATGTTTATGGTATGATCATCTTTTCAGATGCTATTAGTCGAGATCGTATGGATCCTACCGACTATTATGTTTGGACGTATTCCAACATCTTTAGACAGGGGTCAAAGACCACCACTGTCGTTGTCTTATCGGACAACAAGTTTATCACGTAGGCATTTCATCACTAACGGATGTTTATAATATGATCATCTTATAGGATGATATAAGCCATGATTTCTAGATCATAAGGCAAATTTAGAAATTTTAAAAATTTCCAATATAGGGATGACTATTGTGATTTTCTCGAATCGCTTTTGTCAGGGATGCTAACACGTTCTTAGGTGTTAACAATATGATCATCTTTATTTGATGATTTAAGCCATGATTTCTAAATCACTAGGCTAGATAAGAAAATTGGAAGAATCCAATATAAGAATGATTGTTGTGATTTTCTCGAATCACATTTGTCAAGAGTGCTAACACGTTCTTAGGTGTTAACAAGGATTTGAATCTTTTGAATAGGTTTTACCATCTTGGCCATGTCTGTAACGACATTTAGGCTAGGTTTTTACCTTTAAGATTCTTTTTAATATTTAACGCAGAGCAATCCTAATTTGAGATGTTAATATGGATCTGAATCTAATTATGGAACTACCATCTTGGCCCGGTCTTAAAATGACACGTGGCTAAGTCTTGTCCTTTTTAGATTTTGCCATTTTATTATAATGGTAGATCTTATAAAAGGAATGTTATTTTTTTTTCATTTATTTCATATTTCATGTTTAGGATGAAAATTTAAATTTAGTCATTCCACTATAAAATTAAAAAGTTCAGGTTTGCCCTAAATGGGACTTGAAAGGAATAATGTTGTCCTCGAAGGGACTGAAAGATAAATATGTCCTTATAAGGATTATTAAGGAAACGATCTTCAGCAAAAGGAGTTTCTTCTTCATTTTATTTCTGAATGCTATCTCCTTGGTTGCACGTTTCATCCTGGCCGCGGTACGAAGCTCAGCATTTCAAAGCTCCGGGTGTGGAGAATTCCTATTACGGCTTCTTCGCTTGGCGACGTATCCAATATATATAAAAATTGGAAGCAAAAATTTCCAGATTAGGATTGAGAATATTCCTATGTTAAGTCTAGACTCAAAAGGTCAAGGAATGTGCTACTGTGTCATTGAGATTAAACACAAAAGGCTAGTGTTTAATTCACTCAATGTTGGCTCTGATACCAACCTGTCACACCCTGATATTTCCACGTATTACCGGTGGACCCGGTGGGGAGTATCGTGACGTAGTTGATATCATCATAGTCAAACAACACAATTTAAATGCACAGCGGAAGTCTTGAAATATAAAATATTATTACAAACACAAATGTCTGATAATATAAAAGTATTCCGTACAGACTAGCTTGTAATAATCCACAGGCGGATCAAATCAACAAAAGAAGTTATCAGACTAATGGCTTATGTGAAGGAGTTGCAAAGTCCTCAACTAACAAGTCCTGAGCAGCTTCCAGCCTATTACGTACTTGTACCTGTCACTTAGACTTTGGAAAATACGTCAGTTTTCACTGGTAAATACACTCAACCGACTCATTTGAAAATGTTTATGAAAATAGGTTTAGGTGCACAAGGCACGAAAATATTTTGACACTTTGATTAAAATGCACAAGGCAAAATTAATCTTTTATATTTGGGACAAACTATATCTAATGTTATCAGTTTTACATAACTTGCTCTACATACGGGGCCCGGTTCTATGCCGGTTCAAGATTAACCGACACACCACTTATTCCCTTATTGGGAATCCCATATTGGGTATAATTAATTAATAAGCATATTGCATCTGTCAGGTGTATGCCTACACCCCGTGCTTAGGTCGTGGTCATTGCTATTAATCCCCAAGGTTTCAGTCAAGCAATACGAAAAAAACAGGTATTGGTCTTTGAATCCCATACCTGACCATGCGGTATTTATATTACCGTATCCCAAGCCCGTATAAGGGAAAATAGGTTAAGAGTATTTACCTGAGCTAGCTCCTGTCTTAAATAGCAAGAATTATAATAACTCAGCCGTATTCACTTAAGTAAGCGTAGGTACAATTTACCAGAAGGCTCTAGTCTGGAATGATGGTATAAATAACCAATTAGAATACTAACGGGTCTTAATTATGTCATAGACTTAGACCGGCTAGTTTTTAAACAGAACAACGGTACGATACGCTAGATTAAGCGGAGACCGGATTAGAATGTGATTTAGACCCGACAAGTTTGAAGACTTGTATAATATGGGTAAACCAATCACATTCTGGATTTTGAGGCAACAATGATAAGGTTTGACCCGTTTTGGTCAATTTATGCAAACTAGTTACATAAACCGAGCCGAACGCGAAATATGCGTAACGGGTAAACAAAAACGTCATATACATGTTTCCTAAGTTAATATGCCTTAAATATGTTGTGATATCAGTAAGATACCTTCCGTTATGCCCGAAATGATTTTAAACTCAAACTATGCCTCGTAAGGGCATTTTGGTCATTTTAAGGGTTATAAAAGAGTTTAAATATTAACCTGAGTTACATGTCTGATATAATCAGTAAAAATACTTAATTTAATAATTTATAACAGTAGGGTATCATATATATGTGAAATTTATTAATTATACCATACTATGCACCGTAGGGGCATTTTGGTAATTTCACATAAGCCTAAAAAGTCAAAACTGGAAATCTGAGTTTAAAACTTTTTCTTACTGTTAAAATATAAAAATTTACTGAATATATCAGTAGGCACCAAACCTTATATGTTCAAAATAGTTTTAATACATACTATGCGTTAAAAACGCTTAAAAAGGCGATTTGGAGCCATTTCCGGGTTTTCAAAGGAAAGCTGATGTTTTTATTATTCCAGAATGCTCAAAATAATTTATTTATCATATTGGATCAGTAGAAAAAGGTTTGGGGTCAAAAGGATTTGTAAAACTTATTTCATAGCCAAAAGGCCAAAAGCGACAATAACCGAATCAAGCTTAGAACTCTATGTTATGCTCAGCCTAAAAATAAATAAAAATCTTTAAAAATCCCAAAATATTATTTTATATCAGTAGGTAAAGAGTTTGTTATCAAAAATTGGGTTTAGATAGGCTATACGCTAATTATGTCGTTTACTAAATAAAAAGCTTTTCATTTACGCTAATGAGCATAACTCCTAATCTAGACCACAAACTGATGTCAAATTTTAGGGACAAGTTTATAATTCAGTAATAAAGGTTTCTATTCTTTCATATTTTCAAAAATATCGTTTTAAGGTCAAGTGGGCATAATGGTCAACATTTAAGCATATAACGGGAACATGTAAATGAATAGGATAACTAAGGATCCAAGTTGTATAACCTCAGAGAGTTATACTAACATATAACATGGTCACAAAGGAACACTAAGGCATAATCAAACTAAGATAATTTGGGTCAGAACTGAAAGTCAAAGCAAAAGTCAACTTTTGCGACTTTCGGTTCCGAACCGATCCTAAACTTGAAATTGTCGGGTTGAACATGCTTAGACATGTTCTTATACTAATTACCAAGTTATACAAGTGTTAAAATAGGTCTCATAGTTTCTACATTGCTAATTATGAATTTATTTTCAAAATAGCTTTCTGTTGACTTTTTATTATTAGGTTTGACCCGACATTTGACCAAGCTAGGGTGATAATAAGTAGATGCCCTCTTAGGGGTTTATTACCTACATAATTACCAACTTAAAACTACTCTTAATTTGACTAATGACTGGATCATTAGTGTTTAATCACTAAGTCAAACCTTAACTACAATAAGTTTGACTTTTGACCATTAAACTAATCAAAGCTGAAATTAGGAGGCTAAGGACACTTACAAATGGTCCTTAGGACTGAAAAGAACTCCAAGGAAGTTCCAAAAGCTCAGGATTTCTCCAGAAATGAGAAGATAGAAAGATGGGATGAAATGAGCAAATGAAAGTGTTGGGTTCTCATCCTATTTATAGTTTTTGGACATGATTAGGATTGAGACAAGTGTTTGAAGGGATTAATCAGATCACTACACCTGTTATGATAGCTGTATAATTGTCTTGGAGCCCAAGGATTCGGTTTTGATTGGTTAAAAATGGAATAGAGTAGAGGCCAAGCAAAAATTCATATCTGTAGCAACCTAGTATTCTCTTATTTCTCCCATCTGGGTCCTTCGCCCAACAGGCGTCCTTGCTGTGCCCTTCTTTTCCACATTTTCCGCACTTAGGCCTTAGACATCGACCTTCATGGTGAAAATTGCATTCCCCGCACCTCGGCTTAGTCCCCGAGTAAACTTTACCACCGGCCTTATTAGCGGCTCTATCAGTTTTTCTGCCATGCGGCGGGTTCACTTTCTTTCTTTTGTTTGCTTTAGAGCTTCCATAGCTGACTTGTGTGCCCACCTTTAGGTTCGAAGACTTCCTTTTCTTATTGCCTGATGACTCCACATGAGTCTCTTTCTTGTTATCCTCAGATTCCGAAAATTTTCCCGCACGTAGAGCTTCTTCAGTAAGCGTAACACTTAAATCGATAGCCTCTGCGATAGTTGGTGGCCTTGAGGTAGTAACCAAGCTCCTGATCTGAGGTGCAAGTCCCCAAATGAATCGTTCAATTCTCTTGAATTCTGGCTTGACTAAGTAGGGGACGACTCTAGACAAGTCGTGAAATCGCTGGACGTATTCAGGAATCTTCGGTCCGTCCATTTTCAAATTCCAGAACTCCACCTCAAGCTTCTGGATTTTAGCCCTAGAACAGTATTTCTTTTCCATCATTTCCTTGAGCTCGTCCCAGCTCAGTGCATAAGCAGCATCTGCACCAAGGGTTTGAACCTGAAGGTTCCACCAGGAGAGTGCGCCATCCAAAAACAACCCTGAGATATAGGTAACACTCTGTTGGGGTGAACTGTTACTCATTCTTAGAATGGAGTCAGTCTTTTCTGACCAACGAACAAATGCAACGGCACCTCCTGTGCCATCAAAATTCAATGGCTTGCAGACCAGGAATTGTTTATAGGTGCAGCCAGTTGGAGGGTTATTTTCGGTAGCGCCACCGCTATGTTGAGAGCAGAGGGCTTCATGTCGTGCAATTGCCTGTGCGATACGTTCTTGAAGCTCAGCTTCTGTTCTTGGTAACGTACTGGTGTTTGTGTCTCGTCTGGGCGGCATTCTCTTCTGTCAAAAGGTATGAAGTAGGTTAGACAATATTCCATAATTGTCTATGAGGTACATAGCACCATAAGCCATCATGTAATCACCCAATTTCACATGTATATATAATCAATGTATGAGCGAGGAGACAATTACTGAGCCTTCACATAGGCTTACCAACCTGGCTTATTGTTTGTGTTGGGGAAAATAAAATGAACTCGAGGCTACATCGCCTTGGTCATTCAAGCTTTATGAAATGGTAGTTGTTCACGCAGGGGTGATAGAGAGTGTGTCGTCACTGATTCTTTCTGAATGTCACCCATCTTCACTTGTTTAAATGTTGCTTTCTCAAACGTCTCGTATACAGGTAGAAGTGTCAGTCACGAAGTTGGCTAAGACAGGCTTCCTACTTTATAAAGTGCTAAAGCACTGATCTATGTATTCTTCTACCAGATGAAGGTGTGAACACCTATAGATTAATTTTGTGTGGTTTTCATTAGCTCGACCCGCAGAGTCCACCAGGATTTCTGTGCACTACAAGTCGTTATTACGTGGGCCCCTGTAATAATGAATTGTCTTGCACAGTTACCCCAATTTCCTCTCGTCCAAGCAGATGATCATTCAAGGAGGGGACACTACTGTTCTTATACCTCTATCATGGGAAGGACCATTGCGATGGTCCACGCGCTAACACTCGTTATCGTTACACGCGCATAGGCACGATGATTAGATGGAATAGGAATAGAGAGAATTCCTAGTAGTTGGAGGGGCACCTTCAAGATGAATACTTCAAGGTTGAGAATAGGAATAGAGAGAATTATCGTTACACGCGCATAGGCACGATGATTAGATGGAATAGGATCTCGTCCCGTTTGATTGAGAATTCGTTCAAGGTTGCCGCCTCTGCCTCGTCATCATCACCGTAGTCAGGCACCTTCACGATCGAGAGGGAAGAGCAGCCATTTCCTACGGAAGCAAGCTCAGAATCTTGTTTGATAATCGCTCCAGTCATGAGCCTTGCAATGAACGCGAGGTCGATAGCTTCATCGTGCGAGTTACGTACAGTAATAGGAGTCGGAGTCGAAAGAATCTTATTCACGTCAATAATCATTCCGTACACTTATTCGTATGTATTCACGTCAATATTTATTCCGTACACTTATTCGTATATATGTATATCAATAGCAAATATGCTACTTAGCATAAACAAGCAATTTGATGCATTATATCACGTATAACTCTAGTTTTTGGGGGGTTATTTTTCTAGTTGTCGATTTACGACAAAAACACTACTTGGTACTAGTGGTCACCAAGAGTGTATTTTATCTTTGGCAAGTCTAACTTGTGTAGACTATGCCTTAATTGGCACCTTATCTTGAGGGTATTCCCTACTAATGTCCTTGCCTTGTCTCTTTTTGAAAAGTGTTTGACTCATGGATCTTGGCGCTTACGTGAATGCAATGAAAACCTTTTTGTAAAAATGTTTTCGTGAGAGAACTCTAGTGATTGTAGTCTAGACTCGAGGAGGAATCCTAGTTTACTACAATCGAAGCTCTGATACCAAACTGTCACACCCTGTCTTTTGCGGAAGCGTATGATGTGTGACTGGTTTAATATCATTGCATTCAATCGTAATAAACAACTACATGATCAAAACGATGTTCATCCATTCATGAAAATTAGAGTATTACAAACACTTGTTATTTAAGTTTTAAAAACACAACCTTCGTCTAGGTTACAATTCAACAAAAGTGGATGACATCTAAATTTGAAGTCTACTTCTAGTTACGACACCGGCGCCCAAGACCCATCCTGTCACCTGAAATACATGTAATTTTGGAAAACATCAACAAAAAGTTGCGCGAGTTCATGCGTTTTGCATACCTTGTATGAAACATGGTATGTATCTTGTATAAATAAAGTATTCTTGTGAAATAACGTATTCTTGTAAAATAAAGTATTCTTGTGATACAAATCTTGTACCAATAACGTATTCTTGTGGTACAAATCTTGTACCAATAAAGTATTCTTGTAAATCTTTGAGAGACTTTAAGGCATGTGAGGACATGGGGAGTACTTGTTATGACTCCTTAAGGACATGGGAGTACTTGTTATAACTCCTAGGGAGCATTCGTAATGGCTCATAGGGAGCACTCGTACTGGCTCCTACCTTTTTCGATTTTCCTCGACTGTGTCTATTAACCTCGACTGTATCAATTTCCCTTGCCTGTGTCGATTACCCTCGACTGTGTCGATTAACCTCGACTGTGTCGATTAACCTCGACTGGGACTCCGAAGCACTGCTAGGTACTAGTTGTAACCATGAGTGGGGTTCGGCCGTACCCGTTAGATCTAACCCTCGTCCCTAATTAATGAATGTTTTTAATGGCTTGGTACTAGTTTTCACCAAGACTTTATGGCATTTTTAGTATTATGTCTGTGCTCACATGATCTAGTATTTCCTAGGCATTTCTTAAAACGCATCATACTTGGTACTCGTTCTCACCAAGAGTGCTTCTTGTTTTTGTATCATACCAATTGTAAACATTGTAACATTTGTAATATTTGTAACATGTATTTCACCCCCGAGAGTTATAAAACCAAAAACAGTTAAAGAAAAGGGGGAGCATGAACTCACAACTTTGCGTTCCTGAGTTGTAAACTTCACCGGATTTGCTTATCTAGCGTCGTGACCTAAACGTGTTTGTTAACGTTAGTCACTAGACTTGTATCGCACAAGTACAAGTCACTATCTTTTGTAAATGTGTTCTTGTGTTAAAAATAATTTATATTTTTAACTATGTGTCTTACTTATATTATTTTCTCAAAAATAAATATAAGTATCTTGTATTTGTCTAAGTATGTTGTATGTGTATTTTTGTATCTTCACTCCTTAGGAGTATTTAGTGTATCTTCAAGTCCTAATACACTATCAAGTATAATACATACTACATACACTTAGCACAAAAATTGGTGATAAAATATATATATTTTTCTCACAAATATACATACTTAATATCCATTTTTATTCTCGAAGAAATCCTCATTTCTTAACACAAAAGTTGGGGAAACATTGGTAAATGTTTTTAGATACATTTGTAGGGAATAAGTTTCTCAAAAACTTATATTTTTCGAAGTGTCAAAATTTATAAAATTTTGGCAGAGTTTCCCCTATAAATGGAGGTTTCCCGTGTTTTCAAAACATGTGTTTATTTTCTTTTAAAACATCCTCAACAATCAACAATATGCAACTTCTTCTTACCAAACTTGTCAAGAACAAGCATAAACTATAAACCCATGAACTTGAATATTTATGAAAACATGTAGTAACTTACTAGCACACTTAGTAAGTCTTGTTACCTTCCAAAGTGTGATTAGTTTATGTAAGATCCAAGTTTTAGTGAAACTCATATTTTTAACTTGGTTCGTTTGAAAAACCAATCATGGATCTTTAGATCTACAAGATTATAACTTACTTTGACCTTTATTTTTCAAGAAAACACCCATTTATTCAAGTTCATAGTTTATGTGTGGATGATTCCATCATCCACAACATTCTTACTTTCTCATCTTGCTAGTTCATGTTTTTAATCATGCTCTAGCAAGACCTGACCATACGATGATCCATATCATTTCTACTAGCAAACATTAATCAACAAGCATCATAACACAAGAATATCATGATTTCTTAACCATTTTAACACTACTTCATCACAAAGTTAGTTTATGTTCAAGACTTTGTTTATGGTTCTTTAGAGTTCTTATCATTTTGATCTTTAATCATCATTAACCACTTAAATAACATGTAAAATGCAAGGATCTAAGTGCTTACCACTAGCACAAGGCTAGGGGAGTTCAAGAGTAGAAAAGTGGTGGATAAAAGAAGATGAGAGAGGTCCTTGAGCTACCGAACACACCGAGCTTCGTGAATCACCTTCTAGCACCTTTGTATGAACATGGAATGCATGAGATTGAGTTGGATGATGATGATGATGATGTTTGTGGGTGCTCTCGGCCGAAGAGAAGAGAGGGAGAGAGCGAGGGTTGTGATGGTGATAAGAATGGTGAGTTCTAGTCCATATTATAACCCATTTAGTAGACTTTGTCCAATGGTCCTCATGTTTCTTAAAGTACTAGCATAATCTTTGGCATATCTAGGAAGATTTAAGGAGATCTAATGAGATTATGAAGATCAAGATAGGTCTTGGAGTGGGGCCATATCCATATATGTGACCGATTACATACATGGGGGAAGGGGTCTAAGTGCAATTTGGGTGGTAAGTTAAGTAACTAGTTGAAAGTTAAGTGTATTAGTTAGTGTTTAGGTGTATAATGCATTATATAGTGTGTTAGGGTGTTCGGGGACCCTAACTGGCTTAGAAAAATAAAAACAATGCTTTTAGCAATATTTTGGTGTTCCGGGTAATGTCCGGTTGTTCGGTTAGATACCGTCCCGTTAAAGTGCTAAATTGCATCGTTTAGTGTCATTTAAGTATTCTTTTGTAATACTTTCAATTCCCGACACTTGGGGAAGTATTTGGGATGATAAATCATAATTTTTGCTTATTATTTCAGTGTCACAATGCTGATTATAGCTGAATTTACTGAAATTCTGCACTTAAAGTGCATTTCAGGTGCTTTCTAGTGCTTATTTTAGCTTCCGGAAAGTATATTTATAAACCTTTGTATGTACTCTTGGGTTTTAATATATTCTTGTCGTTGGACCTACACCTAGGCTCCAATTCTATTGTCTAACTGCTTTCTGCAGATTTGTTGACACAAGGTGTCTTACCGGTGAGTTTACTAGTATTTCTGACGCAACGCTATCATAAGGTAATTCTTGTAGTATAAAATGTGCATGAATTTGCTTGTATGGAAATCAGAAATTTATTTGTCTGGTAAACTAGATCATGCACAGTCATTAAAGCACAGATTACTGTTTATTTAGTGTACGGAATGTACGGAAAAGTGACGGTTGTCACAGTCTCCCCCCGTTAAAAGAATTTCGTCCCGAAATTCAAGCGATGCCATCGGTCGCAGGGGAGTTGTGAAACAAATATGGTCACTTAGATTCATGATTTGTCTTTATGTTCCCATGTAATTCTGGGTCACGTTATGAATTCTATTGTACTCACGTAAATCAATCATGTCTTTTTTTGTATCTTGTGGACTCTTGGTCCGTAAACTTAACATGTTTTATAGTATTGTGGACTCTTGGTCCGAAACCTTAACAGGCCTTAACAGGTTTTATAGTATTGTGGACTCTTGGTCCGAAACCTTAACAGGTTTTATAGTAATTCTTGTCGTTTGTCATTGACGTGAATCTTAATTATGGGATCAACGACTGTTCCTTGACTAAACACATGAATGCGTCGCGATCACTACTGATCTTTTTCTGGAGGTTTCATCTTGTGCGCAATGGTTCTGATCCCTACACCGGGGATTCAACCCTTTTCGTTTTCCAAATCACACTACGCCTTCTCTAGGCGAGGCTCTCATTTAAGCCATACTTCTTGTTTCAAATTCCTACGATTTCCGCCGCTCATCGGCACAATCTTTCTGTATTCTGCGGGCTACCTTGATATGTTCACATATCTAAACGGTTTTCCCCTGGTTTTCCTAAACCAACGCGGGTCAGTAGATTGTTTATTCCCGGTCTCTGATCAACACGACGGGGATCGATTTATTATGTTCCATCTAAAGCTTCACACGAAGCGGTTTAAACGACGGTGTGATAACTACTGTTGTAGGAAGACTCTACTAAAGGAAAGTGAGTGTTCCACCCTTTCATCAAAGTTTATCACATAAATACGTATCATGTTCATACAATCTGCATCGTTCAGTAGCTTAGTCCATCTTTGTTAGTATTCAAGTTTTTATGATCAACGGTGTTCTGCAACCCTTGTGATCAGTAAAGATTGTGCAGCGTTTTCTTTCAGGTAATGACGCCAGATTTGCGGCGCACAATTACTGTATCTAGCTCAAGGTTTCTTCTCATGATTCCTCAATCAATGTGCCGCGTATGTAATGTTGTGGTCTCGTTGCATCGACGTACAATCGAGGCTTTGTCAAGAAGCATCACATAATTGCAACTCTAGCTCCTTAGCTCTTGGTTGCAGGGTTGGCATGAATCTCGTTCTTATCTACCATGTATCTTAAAGTTCTCGCTTTGCGGATTTGATATTCCGCTTTTCGCCATCATAGCATATAATTGTTCTTTTCTCTAAGAGTTGCAAGATAAATTGCAGCTGTTGCTCACGACCTCCCTTGGTCATTGGCCATATTAATAAATGTAATCATGATCTATTCAGGTATGGCTTACACGTTCGATTCATGAGGTCCATGAATATTGTCGATGTATGTGTTAAGCCAAATGGTACGACAAGGAACTCGTAATGTTCGAAGTGAGTCCTAAGGGTCGTTTTAGGGATATTTCCTCCTTGTATTCACGGTGGAGGACATCTTGCCCTCAAGTTGGTCTTTGAGTGGCAACTATAACTTGACAATTTGTCTGTTCATGTTATCAGTCCTTGGCAAAGGATTCTGATTCGCAATTCTCTGGAATTTATGCAAAATGGAAACTGTCAATTTCCTTCTCATGTCCTTAACTAAGGATGTCACGTCCTTAATTCCTTCTGTCTAGTAGCTCTTGTAGTTATACCGGAAGCTCAAGCTTCGCGGACAAGGCTAGTCGGTATGGTGTCATTCGGTACTGGTGCCGCTCCTGGCACAAGGTTCCTCTTGTTGCTTGGAGGTAATCCTGGCAAGTCTTCAGAAAAGGCTACTGGAGCGTCTTCCATAACGGGGATGTTCTCAGGCTCTATACTTGAATATCCAATCCATGTTGGCTATCATATCATGACTTCTCAGGTCAATGGTAACAGAAGGTTCCGACCTTCCGTGTCCCTAACACAATCCTTAATTGCTTTGTCTGTTTAAACTAGCCTTCTATATGCCCATTTCTAAAGACTGTGGGGCATCTATTTTACTTGAAACTAGGCCAGGCAGTTTCTAAGGTTTTAAGCATGCAAGGTTAAAATTGATGCCAGTATTAATCAAAAGTAGATGCATAGGGTTGGTTAATAGGGGGCGTACCCGTAACCGTATCTGGATCCTGGCATGCTTCACGAGTTTCGATCGTGAAAACCCTTCCTTGCTTGTTTCTTCCCAGGGCAATCTTTCCTAAAGTGCCCTGCTTCACCACATCTGTAGCAACCTGGTATTCTCTTATTTCTCCCATCTGGGTCCTTCGCCTAACAGGCGTCCTTGCTGTGCCCTTCTTTTCCACATTTTCCGCACTTAGGCCTTAGACATCGACCTTCATGGTGAAAAGTGCATTCCCCGCACCTCGGCTTAGTCCCCGAGTAAACTTTACCACCGGCCTTATTAGCGGATCCATCAGTTTTTCTGCCATGCGGCGGGTTCACTTTCTTTCTTTTGTTTGCTTTAGAGCTTACATAGCTGACTTGTGTGCCCACCTTTAGGTTCGAAGACTTCCTTTTCTTATTGCCTGATGACTCCACATGAGTCTCTTTCTTGTTATCCTCAGATTCCGAAAATTTTCCCGCATGTAGAGCTTCTTCAGTAAGCGTAACGCTTAAATCGATAGCCTCTGCGATAGTTGGAGGCCTTGAGGTAGTAACCAAGCTCCTGATCTGAGGTGCAAGTCCCCAAATGAATCGTTCAATTCTCTTGAATTTTGGCTTGACTAAGTAGGGGACGACTCTAGAAA
This sequence comes from Helianthus tuberosus, assembly GCA_030545235.1. Lineage (NCBI taxonomy): Eukaryota > Viridiplantae > Streptophyta > Magnoliopsida > Asterales > Asteraceae > Helianthus > Helianthus tuberosus. Next base: position 64,296,595 of record CM060449.1, on the reverse strand, counting down.
AGTCGTGAAATCGCTGGACGTATTTAGGAATCTTCGGTCCGTCCATTTTCAAATTCCAGAACTCCACCTCAAGCTTCTGGCAACTATAACTTGACGATTTGTCTGTTCATGTTATCAGTCATATTTTATATAGCAATATGGTACTCAAATTAAAGATAAAAAGACGCTCGATTTTACGGTGAAATTTTTATGAAAAAATAATGTCGTATAAAAAAGTTATGAACGTTTAAAAAATGGGGGTGGAATATGCATGTGCCTTACATGTGGAGAGAGAAAGTCTATAAATAGGATTTTCCCAAGATACCCTTGCATTCCTCCTTTCTCCTACACTTTCATCTTAACCATTGATTTGAAAAATGAAAGGTTAAGATTGTTTCTCATCCTACTTAGGCAAAATAAACTTTTTATTTGATCTTTACCCTATATATATATATATATATATATATATATATATATATATATATATATATATAAATTCGGAAATTAAACGACACTATATTACAAAATGCTTGATTTGAAGGGTAATATAATTTGGTTTACAATCAAACCTCTTAACTAATATAACTACGTACCATTATTTTTTAAGGAGAAGCTGTGCCCTATTACTTGAAGAACCTAGTAATATTTGATATTTTTTAACACTATTTAAATAACAAATTTTGATATTATTTGAAAAGATTTTTAATATTATTTAGAGTGACTTTTTTCTATATTATTCTCAAAATAACAAAATTTTCTATTTTCAATATTAGCAGTTGACTAGTGTTTTTTTAGAACGGCGATATGTCATTAAACCAACGTTTGCTAGAAAAAAACAACGATAACAAAATAAAACTACACCAACCTGACTAATTAAGTGAGAGCTTATAACTCATCAAAAAAAAGTTCTGGTTACGTATCAAAGTTGAAATAGTTGATGACTTGATGATAACATATATCATCTTTCACCTCATTTAGCTTCGCTTTGCCCCTTTGGTACCTCTAACTAACTAGTAATCTCTGAATTTAGGATAGATGCAACTTAAAAAACGTTTACAAAGGAGGGAGAACTAGGAGTGACTCTACAAGATGTTTAACCATAGTTTATCACTTGGTGGGACTCAATAAGTTCGTCTCTCTTGGTAAGCCTATTTTTAAGTTACAAAAGACTATCACATATTAATATTAGAAGATAGGGGTGTTGGAATTGTTAAAAACATTTACAAGATGCTTTATCTCTCTTTTTTTTTATATAAGCGTAGCAAAATTATAATGGCTAACAAGAAAATGATCTCATTTTCCACACGATTAAGCTTTGATTTGATCCACTTCACGCCTATACTTATATTTGGGTAAAGTTCTTGTACAAATAATCTTAACATACTAAACATACAAATTGAAGGAAAACTAAAAAAGACAAGGTGGCATTTTTGTAATTATCAATAACTATCAAAGTTACTCTACAAATATACCTAAAAAAACCTAACCACTCCCCCCCACCCCCCAAAAACCTAAAAAAACCTAACCCCCCCCCCCCCCCCACCCCCCAAAAACCTAAAAAAACCTAACCCCCCCCCCCCCCCCCCACCCAAGCTAAAATGCTAAAAACTAAACCCCCAAAAAACCTAAAAAAATCTAAAAAAATAAAAAAAAAACACACAAATTATTTTTTTTTATTTTTTTAACATTTTTTATTAAAAAATCGCTACTTTTAGTAGCAGCAAAATTTTTTTTTTTTTTTTTTTTTTTTTTTTTTTTTTTTTTTTTGCTAACGAAATGTAGCGATTTTTTAATAAAAAAATGTTAAAAAAAAAAATTTGTGTTTTTTTAGGTATTTTTGGTTGTAACTTTGATAGTTGGTGGTAATTACAAAAATATCACCTTGTCTTTTTGGGTTTTCCTTCAATGTGTATGTTTAGTATGTTAAGATTATTTGTATTTGATCTTTTGCCCTTATATTTTCTAATAAGAAAAGGCCGACATGTATCAAACTTAAAACGGGTCAAGGAAAAAAAAGATAGAAGATAAGCCCAAACTAACGTAACGTTAAAAATAAGTTTCATTATTTTAGGGGGTAAAAAAAAGAGATGATAAATGAAGCCATTACAAGGAGATTATTTATGTGAATGAGATGCTACGAAATATATATAATACAAAGAAGTATAAGGTGAATTAGTTATAATGAGCCCGAAAGTGACCCATGCACATCCCTAGTGAGCGGTATATGAGCTAACTAGAGGTGCACAAATCAGGTTTTCAGCCCAAACCGCTTTGGATTAGCACGGGTTCAGGTTGGGTCAAAGAAAGTCAAACCAGGTTTTTGTTTAAATTGGTTCAGTTTCCAATGGTTTTTGAGGGGTAGAGGATTGAGCTTGACTAGTGAAATAAAACCGACTTCAAAGTATAAGGTCCCAACCCGATTTTAACCCTACGGTTTGTTTTGGGTTCAACCAAACCGGTTTTAAAATGGAGTTCGGTTCAAGTTCAGTTCCCAACCCATTCTATTTGTTCACCTCTTGTAAACATGGGGCATTGGGGTACTGTGTGCTAACCGCTAAGTGAGGCTATTGGGCCAACACATGTCTATATCCGAGCAATATACCAGGCCCAAATTAATAATTAATAAATATGATTAAACCCTAACCCAAATGCATAAATGATATTTCACATGTGAATATGTTATTGAAGAGTAAATTGTTATTTTAATAAATTGTTACTTTAGTCCAAATAGTTTTTTTCTTGTCATTTTATTCCAAATAATTTTTTTTCTGCCATTTAGTCCCTAATTTTTATCATTTTTGTCATTTTCATCGACCACCACCACCACCTCCCATCACCCATCCCATCACAACATTCTATCATCGCCACCACCTGCCTGTGCTGTCACCACCCACCCACCCCACTACCATCACCACCCACCATTTCCACCACCACCGGCCACTTTTCCGCCCATCATCGTAATACCAACAACCACATCCATCATCTTCACTGTAAACCGGCACAACACCATCCCTATACCATCGTACCTGCAAAAACAGAAATAAAAATGTGGTTTGACCAAAATTCACCTAAGTTAACTAAATTTTTTGAATGGAGTTAATGGGTTGGATGAAAATGGCAAAAACTGACAAAAGTCATGGACTAAAATGGCAGAAAACAAAACTATTTGGACTAAAATAGCAAGAAAAAACTATTTGGACTAAAGTGGCAATTTTGGTCAAACCACAGGGACTAAAATGGCAATTTACTCTTTATTGCATAACAAACTTTAGGGACCGAATTGCAATTAGCCAATTGTGATGGTAGTTTGGCTGGTTGTGTGCATGAGGATGTTCATGTTATGTTATGTTATGCACACACACTCCACATCCACACACACCAGATTTCCTTCTTCATCTCCTCCCCATATTTCCACACCCCAATTTCCACATCAATCAATCACACACTCTAATTAATACCATTTCAATTCAACTAACACACTCTCATAATCCATTAATTAATGACTACCCCCATGATGATTCGGTCACCCGGAGCAATGAGTGGCAGTGTATCCGCCTCTTCCACTGCTTCTCAGATCTTCGGCCGGAAAGTTCTTTTTAAGAACCCGACAGCCGCCATTGTTCACCGGAAAACGTCTCGTTTGGATGTTACTGATGGAAGAAGGACAAGACAGACTCCAAATGTTGTCTGCCCCAAAGCTGTTTCTGACTCTAGCTATTCTCAAACGTGTCTTGATCCAGATGCCAGCAAGGTTTGTGTCTCGATCCGATATAATAAAGAGAGACTAAGGTTTATTACGGAACACTAATTATAGTTATATTACAGAGAGAGTGAGGTTTATTACAGAACGTTAAATTATTGTTATAAAAAAAGAACAATCTCAAATCGGTTAACTTTTTAATCAATGGTTCATATTTTTAAAATTTTGTGCTTCTTACATAAAAATATGTATTAAAAAATCATCAATATGATGTTTTCATACGTATAGATAGAGAGAGTGAGGTTCATTAGAGAATACTAAATTATTGTGAGAACAAAACGAACAACTTCAATCGTTTCAAATTTGTACTTTTTACATACAAATGTGTATGTTTAAATAAATAAAAAACCATCAATCTAACGTTTTCGAAAGTTGCACTTTAAATTTTTTTAACCGTTTACCTACACAGAGTGGCGGACCCAGGATTTCTTTCAAGGGGGTGTGAACGAAGAATTTAACCATACTTTTAAAGGGGGATGATCGGGATTTTGGCTTAAATAATACACTAAATTCTTTTAAAGGTTGGCTATAGGTTCGCCATGTCTTACATTTTAACATTACATTTCTATCGTTTTATTTTTATTTAAAAAATTTTAAGATTGAAAAACTAGTTTTGTTACGGGTGTTCTTGCTATATTTAGTGTTCTACGTAGATGTTTCCCTTGTATATACATATATGAAAACTAGTGGATATGATCTTGATTTAAATGTGTAGAGTGTTCTTGGAATCATTCTTGGTGGTGGAGCAGGGACCAGACTATATCCTCTAACAAAGAAAAGAGCTAAGCCTGCTGTTCCTTTGGGAGCTAATTACAGACTCATAGACATACCTGTCAGCAACTGCTTAAACAGCAATGTAAACAAGATTTATGTTCTTACCCAATTCAACTCTGCTTCACTTAACCGTCATCTGTCGCGTGCGTATGCAAGCAACATGGGTGGCTACAAGAATGAAGGCTTTGTTGAAGTTCTTGCAGCCCAACAAAGTCCCGAGAATCCCGACTGGTTCCAGGTAATTGTTAACAATCAACTGAGTGAGTGAGTTTAGACTTGGTGAGTTGGATTTTTTATGTGTGTGATTTATGTTTAGTTGTGGACAATGAATAGGGTACAGCTGATGCTGTAAGGCAGTATCTATGGTTGCTTGAAGAACAAAATGTGTTGGAATTTTTGGTTCTTGCTGGTGATCATTTGTATCGTATGGACTATGAAAAGTTTATTCAAGCACATAGGGAAAGCGATGCTGATATAACCGTTGCAGCGCTGCCCATGGATGAGAAACGTGCCACTGCGTTCGGTTTGATGAAAATTGACGAGGAAGGTAGGATAATCGAGTTTTCAGAAAAGCCGAAGGGAGAAAAATTGCAAGCAATGAAGGTATGAAGATAGTCAAATTTGAACCTTCAAGGGGTGGCACGGTGATAAACTGCCTTAACCCCTTGAAGGTCACGTGCCAGCTCTGGTTAGCAGGGTATTGGTGGGCCCGTGAGTTTTCCCTAACATGCTCTCATGGTTGTGAATAAAAAGGAAAAGATAGTTGAATTTGATTGTATCTTCTTTGAGTTAATGTCATTGATTTAATATATTCACTTTAGGTTGATACTACCATTCTCGGCCTGGATGATAAGCGCGCACAAGAAATGCCATTTATTGCAAGTATGGGCATATACGTTTTTAGTAAGAATGTTATGCTGGATTTGCTAAGAGAGAAGTTTCCAAAGGCGAATGACTTTGGAAGTGAAGTAATTCCAGGTGCAACTTCAATCGGCCTGCGGGTAAGTTTAGGTGTTTAGCTTATGTATTTTCCCATTTCTTAATGATTTATCATAATTCAGGGGCGTTAGTTTCTGATGCGACACAAACCTAATACGAAATTTGTAGGTTAGTGTTTAGATGGTACTTCCCATGTAGCTACATGGGCCGTGTTAGTTCAACCTGACGGGTTCTCGGGTTGACCCGGTTAACCTGTTTATTTTATTAAATGTTTTTTTTATCATAGCTTAAACTTATTGGATATTTTGTGTCACAATTCAAAAGAGAAATGAGCATGCGGCTATATAGTTTAAACATGATATTTTATATATTTGAATTTTCTGTTGTAAAATTTGATATTTTAGAGAATACGCAAAAAAGTAAGAATATAATAAAATATATTTTCGGGTTAAGTTAGTGCCAACCCGTGAAAACACATTTCATGTACGGGTTCATGTGTTTGACATGACTTTCGAGTTTGTGTCAAATTTCCAAGTTCGTGTTTGGTTCGACCTATTAACCCACAAACACGCCCAATAAAAACTGATCTGAAGAGTTTATGCAGATCATACGCCTAAACATTAAGACAATTGTTTCATTCGTTTTAGGTACAAGCCTACCTGTATGATGGTTACTGGGAAGACATCGGTACCATTGAGGCTTTCTATCATGCAAATCTGGGGATCACCAAAAAGCCAGTACCAGATTTCAGGTCAGCTTGTTATACAACTTACCATAAACTTGTTAAATTGACACCATAACAAACAGAAAATATGTCATTCATCGGTCTGCAGTTTCTATGATCGGTCTGCACCAATATACACACAACCGCGATACTTACCACCTTCAAAGATGTTGAATGCCGATGTTACACAGAGTGTCATTGGTGAGGGTTGTGTAATCAAGGTACTTACTGTAATCTTTTAGGATTTATAATTTAAGGTTTAGGGTGTAGACATGTTCTGACGGGGGTAGATTATTATTTGTACTACAGAACTGTAAAATTCATCATTCGGTGATTGGTCTTCGGTCATGCATTTCTGAGGGTGCGATTATTGAAGACACTTTGCTCATGGGAGCTGACTACTATGAGGTAGCTAACCTTCTTTTAGAAATATAGTGTTCGTTTTCTCTTTTTTTTTTTTTTTTTTTTGTAGGAAATGAATGATGGGTTGCGTTTATATTTGAGCAGACTGATGCAGACAGAAGACTGTTGGCGGCAAAGGGGAGTGTACCAATCGGTATTGGAAAGAATACTCACATCAAGAGAGCGATTATAGACAAAAATGCTCGAATTGGAGATAATGTGAAGGTAAATAATCAGTTAGATATATAGATATAATCATCATAATGTAGAACTGATAATCTGTATTGTTAAACTTGCAGATTATAAACAATGATAATGTCGAAGAAACAGCACGTGAAACAGACGGTTACTTCATTAAGAGCGGAATTGTGACGGTGATCAAAGATGCCTTGATTCCAAGTGGCAGAATAATATGAGATGTCGAGTTGTTTACTCGTTAGCGTGGGATATTTTCGTTCATGTTACTTGTTTTTTACGTGCTATTTTATTTAAGATCCGGGTTTGGACCCGATTGTACAAAGGATTAAGCTTTCATGTTTTTTTATAAGTAATCGATTTCAGCCATTTATTGATCGAGGCAATAGCGATCTAAGCCCTTTGATGGACTGTATGTTCACTCCGTATAAATACAAAATGAAGTTCTGGGGATACAAACACATGCACACATCAAACAGCAACTTCATACCATGAATCTACCGCTCCTTTACAACAAAATTAACATAATGCGTGGCTGGATTCTCTTTTAACCCCGGCCCAGGCCAAGTTAAGAGAACCAACCATCAGCACTATGAACAACAATCAAAGAATATATACAACTTATTGACCTGAGTTACTTCTGCTCTGTCTACTCACGGACTCAAGTTGCAATCCCGCAAATATGCCTGATCATAATCCACATACTTGTTCCAGTAGCCTCTAAACTTGGGTATCCCTATCTCGAGCCATGGCTTCAAATTCCCGTTGTAGTGAACCACTGCCGCTCTTTCAATCTCTTTCTGGCTCACACTTGGGTTGTACCCAAGCCCAAGTACATGCCATGACTTTTCTAACGCGTATACCCGTTTCCAGAATGTTATCAAACCCGGTGGCAACGTCCCCAGCTTCCAAAGTTGTCTATCGTGATTCTGCATCCAAATACAACAAACCATCACGAGACCGTCAAAATTTAAGTATTTGAGGCATTAATTTTAGTGAAGCGCTTACCAAATTTTGCCACGAGTGGTAAACGTCTGTAATGTTTTGTTTCTTCCATTCCTCAAGATCGAATACATTCATTCCATACGCCCATCCACAAGCACGCGGGTCAAAGTTTTTAGCGATGATGGGATTTGAGAAGTTGAGGTAACGGTCAAACCGATGGAAGTTTTCCCCACACGTCTCAACGGCACCATTCACCTTGCCTTTCAGATCAATAGACCAAAGACCACTCAAATCCTTCTGAACCACTATATCATCATCCAAGAACACCACTTTACGCAACTTTGGAAATATCTCTGGAAGGTAAAACCGAAGATGGTTCATCATTGACAGATACTTCGGGTTGCGGAACTTCAAATTGGAATCAGGCTCGGACCCCTTATGCGTTTTGAAATAATAATCAATCATGTTCCGAGAAGCTAACTGTTTAAGAACCGGGCTGTAACTTGCATTCAGCCATGTGAATTCATCGATGTTCTGAACTTGGATTGTAGCCTTCCCGGGTGGGTTTGAAAGAAACCACATCCTCATTGCAGCGTAATTCAGCTTGTCAGTAACAATGTGGAACACATGTTTTGAAGGATCCTGCAATGCTTACACGTTAACAATCACAACTTTTAATATACCATCACAAGATCAACTTTTAATATACCTTGGCATTTGTAACAGTTGAATTGACAACCACTGCTGTAGCTAGCACATTATCCGAAAACAGTGCATAGTGGAACAGGTTCGGGTCATCAAGCTTTTCTTGATTTGGGAATTGTTGTGCAGAAGAATTTAGAGAATAGTATTCGGTAGAAAGACGTAAAGGAAGACAATGGAGGCCCTTAGGAACAGTTTTGGCAGTTAAGTGAGTCAAAAACAAGGCTTGTTTCTGATGGACACGAGCTTGTTCTTCTGTTGAGTGAATAATTGCCCGCAGTTTTTTTACAACGGCTGTGCAATCGTCTTGTATTTGCTTTCCTTTTGCCAATGTTTGATCCATCGCCTTTAGCTTGTCATAGGTGCTAAATTGTCATAATGCATAAGCAAAATATTAAAACAAAAAAAAAAATACTATAGCTCACGATTCATTTATGCAGAATCTAAAAATAAAGCTTTACCCTTTTGGTAAATCTGCATCCTTGGTTGCATCACCAAGTGCTCTTTGGACTTCCTTCACACGGGTCCGAAGTTCCCTACTAAATTGAGCATTTGTTCGTGTTGCTGTAAGGGAAAGGTAAACTCTTGCCCTAATCAACTGATCCTTGAGATACCGAACACGGTTATCTACTATAACATGTTCATTCGGTTTATCACTTTTAGTTTTCGCAGGTTCCCTTTTACCAGGTTTCTGAGCCTCAGGTTTAGTTTCCTAAAAGATCAACATTAACACAAATTAAGCCCGCATGTTAAGCTAAATTTGCGCTTCATCTAACAGATTTTATCGAGCATATAACTTTTTTGGGTTGACGAGTTTTATAATCGACATTAACAGAAACCAAAATCTTGGAATTAAGATGCAGACACGGAGTTACTTTCAAACCAACCACGAATGATTGCTTGATGAACATACGGTTATAAATTATAAGTCGATAACGAACATCTGAACATGATCATAACACTATCAAACAGATCAAAGTCAATACTTTGCAAATTTTAATTAACACATCTTATGCCAACCTACAAATACAGCTAGACATGAATGATTGACAGGTCACAAGAGGCATGAAAGTGACAGCACAACAACATTTCAACAATTAAATACTAAAAAACTTACAGATTTAGTAGCTGATGATGAATGCTGAGGCAACTCAGCCACCTTCACCTTCAAATTCTCCTTATTTTCAACCGATTCCACTCGGTTTTGACCTTGAGTAACTTGCTTGATAGGATTGTCTTCTTGAGACAAAACAATAGTTTCAATCCCCTTAGATTCTGCCCAAATTTCAGTGTCAAAATTCCCATTTAAACCAATCATAAAAAAAAAAAAAAAAAAAAACTAATTAAGATATTATATTGTTAAATAAACCTTCATTAAGCTGTCTAATTCTCCTAGAGCTTTCACCATCAACATGTTCAACAGATCTACTCAAATTTTCCACATGAACATCACCTAATGGCTCCTTTAGGGTTTCAGATAACTCCTAAAAAAATAACAATAAATCCAAATTAATATCCTTTTTTTTATAAATACTAATTTATAAATCAAATTAGTAAATCACTAAATCTACCTACCTCAGGAAGCAAATTTAGGGGTCTAACATCTCGATTCAACGACTGAAACAAAAAAAAAAAAAAAAAAAAAACCTAAATCAACAAAAGTAACAAATTCAATTGAAAAAAAAAAAAGAAGAATCAAATGAAGAATTACAAGTGTTGAAGGCTCCTGAATGAATTCAAACGAAGCTGCATGAACAATTAGAACAAATTCATTAGACAAAACAGATTCAAACAGTTTGTGAATAAGATCTAGAGATAGAGAATAAGAAGATTACAGAAGGTAGTGAGCTTGTCGGTGTAGAGAACAATGGGGGCGAGAACCGTCAGGAAAAGTAGAACGAGAACTGGCTTTCTGAGCGACAACTTCAGCTTCATCTTCATAAACTATTGAAGAAGATAAGAGGTGAGGGTTGGTGATGAAGGGTATTTATTGGATCTGAATGGTGGTCATGTTGTTGTTAAAGTGGGTTTGAAAGGATGAAGGGAGAAAATAGCAGGTGCAGGGTGAGCTCACAAGAAAGATAGAAAGGGGAGATGAAGATGACGATACCAATGAAGGGGAGTTTGTTTGTAAGAGAATCTCAAAAGTGTCGGCGACTATATTTGGATGGTACTCCGTTTTTCATGTCACTATGTATTATTATTTTATTTATTTTTTTATTTTTTTTAACAATAACTAGTGGGTGGCATGCGGGGAAACCCGGCGTGAGAATAAGTAAACTTGCCGGAGATAATGAGAAGCCTACTCCGACGAGTATCGTCGTCGGAATATTCACCTTGGTGTGAATTCTTGTGTGTGTGAGTAAATGTATGTGAGTAAATGATATACGAGGTTGTCGGAATAAATGATACCACCGTGCCTTTAGTGAGAGTGAATCCTGCCTTTTTTAATGAACTTAGGGCATGTTTGGCTAAGCTTTTTGAAACAACTTATTGACTTATTGGCTTTTTGAAAAGTCATAAGCTCTAAAATGATGTTTGGCAATGAGGTTGTATGTAAGTGGAAAAGTGACTTTTCCAAAAAGTCATTCCATACTGACTTTTCCAAAAAGCCAATAAGTCAATAAGTTGTTTTCAAAAAGCTTTTCAAAAAGCGACCTTCGATGGTTTGGTTCGGAATCTTAAATTTCCGGAGAACTGGGTGCTCTGTACCCTGAAGAGGGGCAGACTGCCACAGATGCTCCGGCTGGGTATATTACCCTTTTTTGGGATTTTTTCTGTGAAGGTAACTTTCGTTTACCTGTCACTAAATTTTTCCTTGAAATCCTTGGGTATTACAAGTTGCATATCTCCCAACTTCACCCTATTGGCATGGTTAGGGTTCGACATTTTGAGTTTGTGTGTCGGACAATGCATATTGAACCGATGGTCTCTCGATTTAGGGTTTTTCACCAAATGCACTGTACCCAAGGGTTTTATTCATTCGTTCAGAGAGCGTCTGCGAAGAAAATTCTACAGCAACCCCCAAAATCCTTCCATGATTGGAAGCAAAAAAATTTTTTTATCAAAGCCGGAGTGATTCCGGTGAGGATGGTTTTGAGGGGGAAAGACGATGTTCCTATTGAAACGATTCAAACCCCCGTTGATGAGAACTGGTATCAAGATCTGAAGGACGTCCCCAATATTGCTTTGCCGGAGAAAGCCCTTGTCGGAGCCGGCATGAGTTTGAATTGGAAAATGGACCGTGATGATAAGCCGGTGTACACCGAGGGTGGTCATGGTAAGACTTGGGTTTTTCCCTCTCTCTTCTTTTTTTTTTTTTTTTTTTTTTTTTTTGACTTGCTATCATTTGCTTGCAGTTGTTTCACTGTATGTTGTTGCCTTTAAGAGGGAAGGCGGAAAGATGGGTACCATCAAGAAGAAACCTGAAGAAGAGCTTTGGTACCATAGGATTGTAAAGAACTTTGTTCTTCCGCAGGATGTGGATCTGTCTGCTCAACCCGCTTCTGGTGCTGGTAAGCTATATTGGTTTTTTGTTATGCTTTTTGCGCTTTTGAGTAAATTGTTCTTTGCGCTTTTGTAGGTGAGTTGTCAAATTTGGGCATAGGCCCTGAAAAGAAGAAACGCGCAGTGTCTTCTACCTCTGCACCAAAGAAAGGTGGGGCTGATAAAGCTCAAGCTTTGAAGACGAAAAATGTTGGAGAGAAGAAAGGTACGCGTCGTTCCTCTGACTCCTGGTGTGATTATGTGGTGGTTTCTGACTCTTTGGAGGGTCTTACGCCTGCAGTAACTGTGAGGGAACCGAAACCTGAACCGAGGGATTCTGCTGATATCCCTCCGTCCAATCCAAATGAACCCATCGACTTGGAGTCTAGTCCTGAACACTTGGTGCCAAGAAAAGCGGGTAAAAGGAAACAAACGGATTCTGATGCTGAAGGTCCGTCTTTAAAGAAGATCCAAAGGAAGAAAATTACCAGGAAAGGCAACCTGGATGCTTTTATCTCTGAACCTGTTCCTAGTAAGTATTCTCTTAACTTTTTTTTTCCTTGTGCGCATTAAATCTTTACAGACTTTGTTATTTTTTCAGAGGTTCCTGTTTCCCCTGTTCCCACAGAGCCACAGCCTGTGGTCAATGAAAAACTCCCACCTTCTCCTCCACGTGCCTCCATTGTTGATCAGTTAAAGACCACAGAGGTCCCTGAAGGTGGTGCTGAAAAGTCTGTTGAGGCTGAACAGCCTGTTGATGCTACCGCAGAAGTTGAACAAGTGGTTGATCCAGGGGTTGTGGATGGTGCTGGTAATCCGCGAACCCCTGAAACTGTCGCTCAAGACCTGGGGAAAGAACAATCTGCTGAGAAGACTCCCACTGCAACTTCCTCCCCTAAACCTTCTGATGCTATGCCTGAGCGTGTTGAGAAGGTTACTGTTGAGGATCAAAGCTCATTTGGTGGTGTTGATAAAAATTCCCCAATCCGCCCAGAGGAAACCCTGGGGGATTATTATTACAGGACTTACACGGAGAAAGATGCCTCTGAGCCTCACGCCCCTGTTTGGAATTTGAAGAAAGGTGACATTTTCTCGGATTGGTGCGTGTGTCAAGATTGGTTGCAGGGGATACTTCCGCCTCGGGAAATCAATTTTCAAGAAAACCGGTCTTATGAACAAACCTATCAAGCTTACCTTGAAGAGACTGCTTCTCACGTTTCTACCACTCATCGCATAGTGCGTGAGTGGTATAGTATGCATAAGGATTGGGAAGCTTTTAGGTTGTCCCAGAAAAAGTTTGCCAATGATGAGAGGCGCTTGGCTCAGCTAAAAGCTAAATTGGAAGCTGATCAAGCCAAGTTTGAAGCTGAGCGCAAAACTGAGGAGTGGTCTGTTGCGGGTTGGAAGAGGAAAGCAGAAGCTGAAACTACCCTCCTTTCCGAAGAACGCAAAAATTGGAAAAGAATTTGCGAAAAAGATAATGCTGAGAAGATAAACCTTCGCAATGTCATCAATAATCTCAAGGCTGAGATTGAAAAACTGAAGAAACAGGATGCGGAGGTAGAGAGGTTGAAAAAGGAGAAAGCTGATGCAGAAGCTGCGCTGGAAGAAGCGCGTTCTCATAGGGAGCGTAGTGAGCAACGAGAGATACAAGCTTGCGCCACTCTTGCTCTTAGAGATAAAGAGTTAGAAGAACTTACTGCTTTGCTTTCTGGCCAGGAACAACTTAAAAAGGATCTGGAGCTTGCGCATTCTGAAAAGGCTGAAACTTCTCGCCGTTTGACTGAGACCGAAGAAAAATTGGAAAATTCTGAAACGGCGCGAGCTACAGCAGAAAGCGAGCTTGAACCTTTGAAGAGTGATATGGCATGGCTGAAAGATCATGGAATTGCTTGTGTAAGTTGCTTGTTTGGTTTTTGTTTGTGGAACTGTTTATGCGCATTCTTGTTTATTCATCCTTTCATTCTTCCGCAGGTTGCTGAGTCGGTGTTAAATTCTGAAGAGCTGGATAAAACCATTGCTCGTTTAGTGGTTGTTGCGCGATGAGATGGGTATGCCCAAGGATATGCTGAATGCTCCCATCATGTAAATAGCGCTTTAAAGGTTGACTGGGATATTAGTAGATCTGCAACTTTTGGCGTGAATACTGGTGTCGCGCTTGCTGCCTTGAAGACAGAGTTTAACAACTTGCAACTTCCGGTTATGGATCTGATAAATGTTGCGCTGCAATCTGACGATCACGTAGCGCAACTAAGGGAAATCTTTCCGGATGAGGGTGAAGATTTAGCGTAGGTTGAAAAATGTATTGAACAATTTTCCTGTAGTATTTGGGATGTATATTCCTGTCTTTGTTGGTGCGCTGTTGCGCAAGTAACTAAAACACTGCCGTGTTTGATAGTTTTTAGGGCGTATTTGTACGCTGAGAATAGTATGATGTTTCTATTTGTTTGTTTAAAATATTTTGTATGGACACAATTACTTTGATTAGGTAAGGCAAATGAAGTTGGTATAAAGCTCATGTGTGAACTTATGGTCGTTTGTGACGTGATCACTGACCGTTCATGAAGCTTGTTTTATAATTACCATAATGTTTTTGCGCTTACTAAAAGAAATTGCATGCACTTTGTAAGAAAAACACAGGAATAATAGAAACTTTGCTACTTTATTTAGGGATAGGGCACAGAGGCCATTACAAAGTTTGCTAATATAATTATATGGAACTTAACTTACTCTCTAATTTTTCCGCTTCGTTTGATAGATCATGTTTTTCCGCGGGAAACGCATAGAGTTGTCTCTTAAGTTTTCGCCCTTTTGCTTCGGCCCTCCTCCCCCCGAGTTATCTGCTTTATTTCTTTGCGCACATTTTGGAGCAAATGTGTGAGCTCGCCGCTTTTGAGGGCTTTTTCTATTTCTGTGCGTAAAGAAATGCAGTTGTTAGTGGTATGCCCGCTGTCCTTGTGATACTCGCAGTATTGGGCAGGGTCTTGTCCACGCTTATTTTTCATGGGGATCGGAGGTTTGAATTGATAGTCTTCAGTACTCAAAACTTCCGCCGGGGTCTTAGTTAGGGGAGTCCACTGCCTCTCCCTATTCTTCTGTTTTGACTCCCTTTGCGCGGTGAGTTTGTTGATCGTTGCTCGAGCATCTTCAGACGAACGATTTCCCGAGCTAGACTCGCGCCACGATTTCTTAAATTTTCTCTCACTAGTTGAGCTTAAATCCGCAGGTCTATTATGTGGTGGCGGTGGCCTGTTTGTGGTAAGGTTCTTTTCGGTTTGCGCGTAAACTTTGGCCACCGCCATTATCTTCTACCAACTCTTCGGGAGGCCTTCTATTCTAGATAAGACCTTAATCATGTCATCGCATCTAACCGCGTACTTGAATTGAGCGCGGATTAGTTGTTCATGAACATCGCCAATCTCCAACACCTCTTTGTTGTATCTGGTAATAAAGTCCTCCAGATTTTCGTCGTCGTTGCGCCAAATGTTCATTACATCAGATGTATCGCGCATAGATCGTCGTTGTTGGCTGAAGTGGGTCAGGAATTTTTCGCGCAGATCTTTCCAAGATGTGATCTGTCCGATTGGCAAGTTATCGAACCAGATTCTCGTCGGGCCGGTTAGGGTCTGTACGAACAGATGGCACCATAATGGTAGGGTCCAGCCCCCGACCAAACCTGCGCTTGTAAATACTCTTAAATGATCATCCGGGTCTGTCAACCCGTTGAACTTTCCCACGTTCGATGGTAATTTAGCTTTCTCAAGTGGAGCCAATGCTATTTCCATGATGAATTTTGAATTTTCCGCTGCTTCTGCAGGGCGGTAAATCAAATCGTAATTATGCTCTGCCTCAGGGTTGTAAACCGCACGAGGTCTGCATTTGTTGTATTTTGGCTGCAACCGGTCGAACACACTGGTATTTGCACTTAAACGGTAGGTTGTATCAGATTCATCGGTGTGGGTGTTTCGTTGGGAACCCAACCTAGTGTGAACAGATTGTCTTCGATGAGGGTGTGGTTCATCTCGATGACTTCCTGATTGAGTGTACTCATGCTTTGAAGCAGATCTGGAGTAAACTTCTGTATTCTCGTAAGTTGAATCCTCCCTTTGGGAAGCATTAGCACGAGATCCTGGTCTTCGTGATTGAGTTAGGGGAGCAGTTTGCGCACACAGCTGTGTGTATACTGCGTTCAGTGCCCCTTGAGATCTAACATACCAGGAGATTGGAGTTTCTCCTGGTGGTAAAATTGACTGAACAAGATTTGCCGGTAACATCCCCGGAGTAACAGGTTCGTTTACTCGATTGGATTGAACCTCATTATCATCGGAGACTTCCTCCGGAATTCCTTCAGGTTGGACGTTGTTACCAAAATTCGGCCGAGGGCCAGTTTGTTGGCGAGTTGATGTCTCTTCCATGAGCAAATGGAATCAACGAAGTGAATCAAAAAACAAGAGAAAAACGGGTGAAAACAGAGAAAAACGGTGGGCGCCAATGAAGAAACGCTAGATAAATGGTCGGAACCGAAATATCTAGGGGGTTTGGATCTGCATAAAAAGGTTTGTTCTCTCTCGTTTGATTCGGTTGTGATCGACCTTCTTCTCCGATAACTCTGCAAAAAAGAAGCACCGTTAGCCTCGCCAAGGGGAGAAAGGGGTTCTCTCCTTGACCCGACTCCGGTGTGAGAATAAGTATGGGTTATGAGGAAGAAGATGTATTTAGGAAGTGTGTGTAACTTGAATTTCACACCTGAACAGTTCTCGTATTTATAACCGGGAGTCTTTGGGCGGGAAAACCTGTTAGTGAAAAGTTGACAGAAGATGCTAACCCCGTAAGCGGTTACATTTCCTTCCGTCAAGCTTCTTGATCCGACGTGAGAGCACACGGATCGTGGTTTAGATCGATGGCTGGGGTTTTGCCACGTGTAAAGTGATCAAGTGGAGATTACTCTTCAATTGCATGCTATCGTTGTGATTTCAGGGATGCCTGGGATGGCGACACGTGTCCATACGGTTATAACCGTCTTAGTGGTGCACGATTGAATTCCTTCTAGAAGATTACTGTTGTAATCTGGTGTGACTCCTTATCGTGTGGAGTCGTCTGCCTAAATAATATCCAAGTCTGGATATTAGGCGGACGTATTTATTTTAGGATTTTTATCCTGTGTTCTGTGGAGGAAAGGCGCAAGGCTTTATGATTTCCTTTTGGCGCGCAAGTGTTGTCTACTTTCTGTCTTAAGCCTTTCTTTTGTAAGACCAGTGCGCGGCCGCGCAAGGCAAAAAAGGCTGAAAAGGCAAGGTTGTGGTATGGTCCCAAGCACTTACTATGAGGTTTTTGGGACCTTACCCCTTCAGAAGCCTACTCCGACGAGTATCGTCATTGGAATATTCACCTTGGTGTGAATTCTTGTGTGTGTGAGTAAATGCTATACGAGGTTGTCGAAATAAATGATACCACCGTGCCTTTAGTGAGAGTGAATCCTGCCTTTTTTTAATGAACTTAGGGCATGTTTGGCTAAGCTTTTTGAAACAACTTATTAACTTATTGGCTTTTTGAAAAGTCATAAGCTCTAAAATGATGTTTGGCAATGAGGTTGTATGTACGTGGAAAAGTGACTTTTCCAAAAAGTCATTCCATACTGACTTTTCCAAAAAGCCAATAAGTCAATAAGTTGTTTTCAAAAAGCTTAGCCAAACATGCCCTTACCTTCCTTATATAAAGGAAGTCGCTTATCTTCCTTGGGAACCATAGCCGGATCATCTAACGGCTTTCTGTTATCTTTGGGGAACTCAGACACGTGTCTGAGTCCCAACAGTAGGATCAGGAACTTCATTAAATTTGGCCAGCTTGCAAGACTTCCCTTTCCGGCGACTTTCTCTTATCCATCAGTTAAGCATTTATTGTGCCCTGTGGTTCCTTTGATCCTCTTCAATCTCCCGCTCATTTTATGTCACTATGGCCCCCTTTTGAGAGAAAACATGAGGATTGGGCTTGTTAGCAGGCCTAAACGACAGAGGCCCAAGACGGGTTATGTTGGGCTACCAACGAGGCCCGTCGTCAAGTCATCTCTAGTCCCTGGTTCTGAGACCCGAGTCTCATGATCCGGGGCTGAGTCCTAATGATCCTTTCTTTGTGAGATCGTCCACTTGGGCTGTAGGAGTGGGCCCCTTTTCTCTAATGATGATGCGCCTCCAACGATTCCCGAGGATCTTCAATTATTAATGATCAACGACCAGGGGTGACTCTCAGATTGCACGTATCCCAAATCGGTTTTTAATTTTGAGTAGGTTGATTTAACGGTTACCGTCTCTTGTCAGTTGCCTCCATTAAAAACCTCCATTGCCTTTCATTTTTTCTCAACTTCTTTTATACTTCTCCAAAATTCTCCGAGCATCTTTTCAAACAAAATGAGTCGTACCGGCCGTTCTTCAATACACTCAGTATTTACGGAGAAATATCTCGAGATCTTCGTAGACACCTATCGTATCTCGGAACGTTTTTCTCCGACCCTCCCTGGACCGGATGATCCGACAGAATGTTCCCCGGAGAGGATCGTCATCTATACCCTGTTGTTCTCCTATTGCGGTGTCCGTCACCCTTTGTCGGCTTTTAAGGTGGATCTTTTGAAACACTTTGGCATTCGTTTTTCTCAACTGCATCCTTTGGCGTTCATGAGGATTGTTCACCTCGAGTTGTCATGTGTGGCGGTCGCCGGTGAACCATCAGTCTTTTTTGCATGTTCTACAAGTTGGTGTCCGATGGTGACTGGTTTACCTTTTCCAAGAGGAAAGATAGTGTCTCTCCTCCTTGCTACACTTTTATGCCTACATCTACTTATCCAAAGGAGTGGAAGAATAGATTTATCTTTGCTTCAGCCGCGATGATACCGGAGTCTCCCCCTTTGAGGTATCCCAAGGCACCTATTGAAGACAGTGTTCCGGTCTTGTCTGCAGACAAGATCGTCCAGTGGAAGAGGATGTATGAAAACCCAACCAGGGCCTTTACGTTTCCTGAGGGAGTCTTGGCTATGGGGGGTCTAAGCCCTCTTTATTTGGTCCGGCCAAAAGCCTTCTTTGGTAAGAATGGTATTCCTACCCCTTGCCTATTATGCTTGTTTTTCTTATTTTTGTTTTGTTGGTTTGTACAGTCATCTCTGGTGTTGGTCTTATGCAGAGATGACCTTGTGGGGCTTACTTCAAGGGGATTGTAGGGACATTAAGTTTATGGTGGGTGATAAGGTTGATCCGGATATGAGTCGTGGCTTGGAGAAGAAGGCCCCTGGGACGGGGAGTTCTGCTCATGTCGAAGTACATATTGCTGCAGAGAGGTATGAGAAGGCTTCTTCTGAGGAAGCAGGGGATTCCTGGGGTTCCCTCCGGGTGAAAAGTTCAAGTGATGATGAAGACGATGAGGATTTGGAGAGCCGTTTGTTACGTAAGCAGAAGATAGCCTAGACCAGCAGTCCTAAGGTGGTCCCGGCTCCTCGAAATATCCGGTTGAGGATCCGGAGTGCCAGTGGTCAGAAACCCTTTCCTGCTATCAAAGTTGCCTCCGAGATTCCCCCTGTTGGAGCCAAGGGCTCCCTGTCTAAGCACTTGCGGTCTTCCAGCCTCGTTAGCGAACCTCTGCTGGTGAGCCTCTCTTTCTTACTTTGTCTGGCTTCTTTGGCATAAAATGTTTTGATCTCCGCTTGCTTCTCTTTTTTTGTTTAAACAGGGGAGTTCCCAAGACTCCGATTGTGATTCTCATGTTCCTGCCTCCTCTCGGGTCAAGGATAAGACTCCTGAAGTTAGTGCTGCCCGTGTCAACCCTGCTTTTAACATTTCTCCTTTTCAGGCTACTGGTACCAGCAAACCCTCTCATCCTGAGGGCCTTGCTTCTTAGTCTCCTTTAGCTCCCTTGTTTGCTTAGAGTCTCCCAGTTCCGTATGTTCCTAAATGGAAGATAACCACATCCACTGTTGTGGGGACTCCTGAGACCGCTCGAGACTACTTAGATCATGTTGTTCCTCCACCTCACAAGTTTATGAGTTTATGCCAGGAAGAAGCTCAAACTGGTACCCGGGGACCTGGTCCTAAGGGCCAATGAGGCCAGCCTACAGGAAAGCACAGGAAAGCTAGGACCCAAATGGGAGGGGGCCTACAAAGTCGTTTGGGCTAATGACAAAGGGGCTTGCAAACTAGAGACACTCCAGGGGAAGGAGATCCCAAGGACCTGGAACCTCATGCAGCTTTGGAAATACTATATATGAAATGCAAGTTTATTTCTAGAAAGGGACTAGCAAGAACGGCTCAGAAGCCACTTTTGTAAAATCAGCCATTAGCTAAGGCTTGTCCCTAAAAAACACCTTTTGTAAAATCATGTACTGGAGGCCTAGGCCCTTCAACACATATGGCAATGAACAATCTTCATATTTTCGACAGTTGCGGGTAATGCACTAAGGCAGACGTGTCTAAGAAACTACAAACCCAATAACAACATACACACGTGTAGGTTAGTGTACTAAACACACTAAATGCCCGACTGTGGGGCGAAATGAGGCCAACCCGGCCCAGGGAAAACAGGCAAACAGTTAGAAGACATAATCACTTATTATAAACTTGTCTAGGGGTCACTCCCTCACAAACGATCCCAATTTGTAAATGAACTACAAAACAAGTGTACAAAAACACACTAAAACATTTGTAAACAAACTACAAATCAAATGGACAAAGACACATTAGAACAAATACAAGAACATTTGCAAATAAGTTGCAACCTAGGTGCACGAAGACACACACAGGAACTTGTGGACAAGCTCCAAACCAACTTCTGCCCCCGGCAGGTCACGGAAAAAAAAAGAAATGATCCAAGGAAAAGGTATGAAGGCGAGTAGATCCTGAGCTACCAACAACGGATCACAACACCTGCAAACAACAAGGCAATAAGACTAACAAACAAAGATACACAGGGGATCATAAGGTCATAAGCTAAGTACAAAAGCATGACATGATTAAGATACTGGGAAGGCCCCAACACAAAAGCCTTCCCAAAAGCAAAAAACAACAGTGTCTAAGGTGCATAGTGGTAAGTATCAAGTTACAACCATATCGAATAACCATTGTTTTTAAAGAAAAGACAGATACGGAGAGGCGTCTCCGGACAGAGATTTGGGCGAAGAGGGTCCGGTAGGGGTAAGCAAAGCCTTGAGCTCGTCAATAGACATCAAGGTTCTTTCAAGAATCTTCTCAAGCAGGGCAAGGGCCTTCTCGCCAAACTCCTTGTCCAGCTTGGACAACTGTTTCTTGGCCTTCAAATTATAGAAAGGAGTCTATTTCCTCCCCTTATCTCTTTGATGAACCCTGATCATGTTGTTCCTTCACCTCACAAGTTTATGATATCTTTGGGGAACTCAGACACGTGTCTGAGTCCCAACGGTAGGATCAGGAACTTCATTAACTGTGGCCAGCTTGCAGTACTTCCCTTTCCGGTGACTTTCTCTTTTCCATCATTCAAGCATTTATTGTGCCCTATGGTTCTTTGGATCCTCTTCAATCTCCCGCTCATCTTATGTCACTATGCCCCCCCCCCCCCTTTTGAGAGAAAACATGAGGATTGGGCTTGTTAGCGTGCCCAAGGGACAGAGGCCCAAGACGGGTTATGTTGGGCTACTGTAACACCCCGTGTTTTCGAGAAGTCAAAGTCAAGGTCAAAGTCAACGACCGATTTCGCGCAACCGACTAATAATAGATTTCTTTTATTTTAGCTATTATGTGTAGTAAGTGTCTATAATTACAATAAATCGACGTATGTTAATCGCTATTCAATCGACCTACGACTATGAATTATAGGAAGTAACAATGCGATAAAGCTAACTAATCCAATCGACATCGAATCAAATCTCAACTCGAAATACGCGTATTAGTTATTGTTATACGTGTGTGTGTGCCTTATGTGTTACTTGTGCATGCTCATTTATGTTATATGTGGTAATCAATCGAAACACGAAATGCAATCGAACTCAATCGACATCGAACCCGAATCACAATCGAACTATGATAACTAGTGGAGATGGGATAGTGCGAGATATGAGTGGTTGGGATTAAAAGTAATTTGACTAGGAAACCCTATCGTATCGAACCGCTCGCAACCGAAATCGAAATATCAAAAATCATCGCACCGAACACTCGAAACGTGCAACTAATCGATCAGGCTACCAGCCGATCGAACAGCCAGCCGATCGGACTGCTGTCCGATAGGACAGGCTGTCCGATCGAGCTGCCTAGCCGATCGGCCAACACTTTCCCCATTTGGCATCCTATAAATACCCCTGTCATTGTCATCCTTTCCACTTTTGGAAACCTCTGTCCGACCAGCACGCCTAGCTCATCCTTTTCTCAAATTCCTCTCGATTCCGGTAAGATTTCGTCCTAAATCTTGTACTTTCTTGATCTACACGCACTCCTAGTCTCCTACACCTTCATATCTTTCAAATCTTAACTTTTAACCGTGAAATCATCAAGATTCAAATGTTCTAGGATGATGTCATCATGGGTTCTTGAAGAACTTCATGTTTTGGCCTCGATCCACCAAGAATAACTTGGATCTAGCCGATTTCCACATAAACAAACAAAGATATTTCATAGATCTGAACATATACACGGTGAAAAGGATTGAAAGATGGATTTTCCAACTTTCTTTAAACTCTTTTTCACTCAATGCCTTCAAACCGATGGAAACGGAGCCTGTGCCGGCTTACAAATCACTCCGGTGGTTGCATGGCTTAAAATCTGGATTCTATCCACAAGGTTAACCGATTTCGGGTTAAACGTTAAACTCCGTTCCGAACAGTTCACCAGCCGGATTTGGGTGATTCCTGTCCGACCAGGGGAACCAAGTAAGGACGAGGGATCTATGGTTCGACTCGTTGTCAAAATACCTCAATAAAACGACAAACAATCAGAATAACCAAGTGTTAGAGGAATAGACAGATCAGGTCAGGTTGCTGACCGATTGGACTGTTGTCCGAACGGACAGCCAGCCGATCGGACAGTCAGCCGATCGACTGGCCAGCCGATCGGTTAACACATGGTCCCATACTTAATCAATTTATTTTGAAGACTAGTATTGAACGAACTGCTGTTCGATCGGACTACTGTCCGATCAGATTACTCTTCGTATCATGAGATACTATACTTCAACACTTAATTGATTTTTCAACATGTTCGATGCACTAGGAGTGCCACCCAATCGAACAGCCGTCTGATCAGGTGACACCCTGCTGAGAACTTGTCTTGCTAAAAATACCTAACCGATCAGGTTACCGGCCGATCGAACAACCGTCCGATCGACCGACCTGAAGGGTAAAGATACCTTAATGTTTTCAAATGCTACAATGAAAACTTCAAAAGTCAAGCCATCATACACAAACACATCCTTCTCAAAGGAAGAAACAATCAACTCGAACAGCCATCCGATCGGCCTACCGACCCACCGGACAGCGGTCCGAACGGACTGTCAACCAAACGGTCAGCCGTCCGATCGAACTACCGTCCGATCGACCAGCTGTCCGACTCTCCAACACTTGTTTTCCGTTTTACGCGTTGCTTATTATTATGCTATCAAACTATTCAGGCTAACCCTACTCTCAAGCGCTCCCTTCAATCCGTCAACCGCTGTGAGTATACTCGATCCCTTTTTGCTTTATGCACTTTTGGGTGTTACATACGTTACAACTATTCAAATCACATCAAACACACTACTCAATACTATTTGAACGCTAACCGTTAATGCATGTTATACGTGGCTTATGAATGCTTGTTTGTTATGTTTACACATGGATTGTTGTCTACCTGGCTTAGCAACGATAGTACTATAGTTTGGACTCAGCACCCGTTCGCGGGGGGTTGTTGAGGACAATTACTTGCACGGATTACGGTGGTAATCATGTATTGCGAACTACATTTGGCAGTCAACCCGCAGTCATTGGTATCGATGGATCTATGTCGATAACTAACGTGCTTCATTTCACTATGTGTACGTGCTGGTTACGCGTAAACGAATTCGAACTTTATATGCTATTATCAAACTTGTATGCTCACCTTTACATTTTATGTATTGACTTTATTTTAACGTATGTGACAGGTGCTTAGGATGCACACTTGGTAGGAAATCGAAGCTAGAATAAAGCTTTAGAGCCCAACAGATAGTTGTCTGTAGTAATTGAATCAAGGGTCTCTAGAAGCAGATAAACAGTTGCTCTTTTTGAATCTGAGTTGTCGGAATAGAACTACTTGCCTAGATTTTGTTTGTAATAATTTGTTTACCTTTTGAGACATGGTATGGGACATGTTACTTTAAATTGATTGGTAATGATAATTGTTATGGAAACTTCTGGACAATCTGTTTCGCTCAGTGCCATGCCCCGATGTTTCCGCCATCGGTTGGGGTGTGACAGCTACCAACGAGGCCCGACGTCAGTGGTAAAAATAATGTTGATGATGGAATTTGGTTGACATTGGTTTTGTTTATTATAGTATTGATATGATACTGTCATACTGGTTCTTGATATAACAACCGAAATAGAAAACTTAAAAAATAAAGTTGTGATAGATCCATAAGGATGTCTGTAACACCCCGTGTTTTCACAAGTCAAAGTCAAGGTCAAGGTCAAGGTCAAGGTCAACGACCGATTTCGCGCAACTTGACTTATAGAAATTTCTTTATTTTATTTGTATTATGTGGAGTAAGTGTTGTTAATTGCAATAATCGACGTGTGTTAATCGATATTCAATCGACCTACGACTGTGAACTATAGGCAGTAACAATGCGATAAAGTTAATCAACTGATAATCAAGCTATGCTAATCGAATCGACATTGAGTCGCAACTTGAGCTACGTAATTTATTGTTATTTATACGTGTGTGTGTGCCTTACGTGTTACCTGTGCATGTTTATTTATGCTGTGTTATGGTAATCAAGCGAACTCAATCGAAACTCGAATGCAATTGAAATCGAACTCGAATCACAAACGAACTATGATAGTTAGTGGAGAAGAGATTATGCGAGATGAGTGATTGGGACTAAAAGTAATTTGACTAGGAAACCATATCGTATCGAACCGCTCGCAATCGAAATCGAAACATCAAAAATCATCGCGTCAAAAACTTGAACCAAGCGTCATCCGGACGGATAGCCATCCGACCGGATAACCCTTTTGGTGACAGGTCATATGTCATCCGACCAGGATGTCATCCGACCGGATCGTCATTCGGGCGGAGTGTCATCCGATCGGATCACCCTTTCCTCTTTTAGAATCCCATAAATACCCCTGTCATTGTCATTCTTTCCACTTTTGGAAACCCTTTGTCCGAACTACTCGTGCTCCTCACCTTTTCTTTGATTTCTCTCAATCCAGGTAAGATCTCGCCCTAAATCTTGTACTTTCTTGATCTAAATGCACTCCTACACCTTTCTATCTTTGAAATCTTAACTTTTAACCACGAAATCACTAGATTTCGGGTGTTCAAGCATGACGTCATCATAGGTTCTTCAAGAACTTCATGCTTTGACCTCAATCCACCAAGAACAACTGAGATCTAACCGATTTCCACCCGATTTCACAAAGATATTGTAAAGATCTCGACACAAGAGTGGTGAAAAAGGATTGAAAGATGGTTTCTAACTTTCTTTCAACTCTTTTACACTCAAAACACTCAAAACCGGTAGGATCAGGATCAGCTCTAGTCTCCTACTCATCCATAGTGTTGTACTAGTTCAAATCTGGATTCCGCCTACGAGACCACCGATTTCGGGTTAACCGAGACCAACCGTCTAGAGCCGGTAACAGACTGAGCTAGGGTGATTCCTGGTCGGTTTAGGCACCTGGGTCAAAACGGGGGTTTTATTGGTTAACAAGTTATCAAGGCGTCTCGACATAGCGACAAACCATCAAAACGACCAAGTGCAGAACGAACGGGACAACCGTAGCGGATTACCATCCGACCGGATAGCTATCCGATCGGATAAGTCATCCAAACGGATTGTCACCCGAACGGATGACACTTGGGTCCCACCTTTTTAAACAACCTTAACTAAAGTTATAGTATTGAACGAATTGCAATCCGATCGGACGACCATCTGGTTGGATTACTCTTCGGATCATGAGATACTAAGACTTTAAAGACTTAAGCAATTTTCAACATGTTCAATAACAGGGTTGCCACCCGATCGGATTGTCACACCCCGGATTTCCACGTATTACCGGTTTGCCCGGTAGGGGAGTATCGTGACGTGGTTGGTAACATAATAGTCAAACAACACAATATTTAAATGCACAGCGGAAGCAAAGTATAGATTCATTTTAACCAAACAATATTGTAATATTAAGTATCACAAGTAGTCGAATATAAATCCACAGGTAGATCAAAATAAAGGAAACAATGTTCAACAGTCTATGACATCCAAGCTTGCGAGACTTATTGTGGATGCTAGGAGAAAAGCCAGCCTATTACGCGTAGTACCTGCACTTAACCTTTTTAAGAAAAATACGTCAGTTTACACTGGTAAATACAATCAACCGACTCATTTTGAAAAGAGTTTAAGAAAATGCATTTAAGGCACAAGGCACAAATAATATTTTATAACTTGGGATAATTATTAGAATATAATACTTGTAAAGGATTTACATGTTTCTTATGCGTTCAGTAGCCCGGATCGAGCCGGGTTAAAGATCAATAGACACACCACATTATGTATATGAGACACCGACGGGCGTACGCCTACGCCCCGTGCTTAGGTCGTGGCCATTTCGTAAAATGATGCCAGGGATATCCGGGACATGGTCATTAACCCCCCAAAGGCTTTAAGCAAACAAAACAATTTAAACGAGACATCTCAATACTTTAACCATCATACAATTAAAGATTTAATGCCCGACCAAGCGGTATTTTATATACCGTGCCCCAAGCCCGTATAGGGAAAATAAGTTAAGAGTATTTACCTGAGCAAGTATAAATCAAAATCAGCGAGTGCAAGTATCTTTTACTGGTTCTCCTAATCTGGAACGAAGGTTTATAATAACCTATTAGAATCCTAACGGGTCTTTAGTTAAGCTTAAGCTTAGACCGGTTAGTTTTAAAGATACGGTTCGTACGCACGATTAAGCGAAGACCGGATAGAATTTGATTTAGACCTGACAAGTTTGAAGACTTGCTTAATATGGGAATATTATACACATTCTGGATTTTGAGATAAAACCGATAAGGTTTGACCCGTTTCGGCTAATTTATGTAAACTAGTTACATAAACCGAACCGATCGCGCATGAAACGTAACGGATAACCATAAGAGTCCTAAACAGGTTTCCTAAGTTAACATGCCTTAAATATGTTGTGATATCAGTAGGATACCCTCCATTATGCCCAAAACGAGTTTAATCTCATATTAAGCCCCGAAGGGGTATTTTGGTCATTTTAAAGATTATAAAAGGGATCAATTAAGCTTCTGTGATCCGGGTCTGAATAAATCAGTAAAATAGTTTATTTTAACTTGGTATATCAGTTGGTGTTAAGTCCCATGTGGCAAAATGGTTTTAAACCCTTACTATGCGCTTAATACGCGTATAACATCGTTTTAAGCGATTTACGGGTTAAAATAGTGTTCTGAGTTTTCTGATCAGTTCAACAGGTTCAAAACACTCCATTTATTATTTGAAATCAGTAGCAATTGGATTGGTGTCAAAAGGATTTGTAAAACTCATTTTATGGCAGAAAAGGGCATATTCGGTATTTACCAAATCAAGGCACTAATCCTAGCTTATGATCAGTTTAAAAATAATTAAAAATATTCAAACATCCCAAAATATTATATTACATCAGTGGGTAAAAGTTTTGGTGTCAAAGATTGGGTTTAGATAGGCTTTATGCTAATGACGCCGTTTAATCATTAAGAAGCGTTCTAATTACGTCATTGAGCATAACTCCTAATCTATATGTCCAACTGATGTAAAAATTTACAGACATGTTTAATAATCAGTAACTAAGATGATTGTACTTTCATATTTCCAAAATTCTCGTTTATTGGTCATAAGGGCATTATGGTCAATATTTAAGCAATTTAACGGAAACGTCGGACAATTAAGGATTTAAGTGGTATAAACGCAGAGGGTTATACCAACATGTAACTAGGTCCTAATGGAACTTTAAGGCATGTCTAAACCTATCAAAACCGGGTCAGAACTGAGGTCAAAGCAAAAGTCAAACTTTTGCGTCTTTCGGTTCCGAATCGGTTCAAAACAGAAAGTCGTCGAATCAAACAAGCTTATACAAGTTCTTATGCTTATTAACAGGTTATGTGAATGATAAAATAGGTTACACGCCTTCTACAATGCTAATCGCGTGTTAATTCGAAAATAACAATTCTGTTGACTTTTTCGGACAACGTTTGACTCGTCATTTGACCTGGTTAGATCGGGAATCAGTGAGTACTCTTTTAAGGGTTTATTATCCACTTAATTACCTACTTATAACAACTTTCATTTCGGCAAAACACTGGACCGTTTATGTTTTAACGTTAAGTCAAACCGTAATTAAGACGGTTTGACTTTTAAGCTAAATACTAAGCATAACTTAATTAGAGAAGGTTAAACATACTTACACGTGTCTAATGGATGCTTAGGAAGGCTTGGGCCTGCTCTTGTGCTTCTCAAATGCTCAGAAGATGAAGTTGAAAGGAACGATCATAAGTTTCAACTTTGTGTGACTTATATAGTGAGTCAAACTCACTTAGATTGATGACATGCAACTCTATAATTTATCAAGGATGCTTACATGTGCCATCTATAGCCTATAAACCACTTTAGGACGCCCAAGGTAGGCAAAACAACACATATAAGTCGGTTATAAGGCAGAAACAGGCACCTGTCAAGTTTCTGTCGCTGGTACCTGTCACGCGGCCCGCGTAAGATATGGTTAAGTCTTACGCGGCCCGCCTGGACCTCCTGTTCAGGTTACAAACTTTTCTTTAATTGCACTTTTGGTCCCCGGTCCTCCTAAACGTCGCTTTCACTTCAATTCTTGCATTTTAAACCTTTAAAATTGACATTTAGGGGCTTTAAGACTTATACCCACTTTGTGAAGCCCTTGGCCACTTTGAGTTTACCCGAAAAGTCATAAATTTCCATGTTGAAGCTTCTAACCCCTCGCACACGAATTTTATCATAACTTTCTCATACGGTAACGAAACTTGGTGAAATTTTTATGGTGCATTCTAGTGAGCATAATTAATCGTTACAAGGCTTTGGGTTTGCTAAAAGGTCACTCAGAGGTATATCTTAACATGTTGACACATTTAACCCCTGTAGTTTGTAATCTCTCACTTTCTTTCACAGTTCGCTTCGTATGATCCATGATCCATTCGTTTAAGGTTATAAACATCACGTAGGGTTATTGTAAAGTATTTTTATTCATTGTTGACACTTTGAACCCTTATATTTACATAGTTTCATTGTTTGTCAACTTTAGTCCTTCAAGAACATTCTTTCACACGTTCAAACCTATGACACGTGTCAACACATTATAGGACGTAAATTTTCGAGGTGTTACATCCTCACCCCCTTAAAAGAAATCTCGACCTCGAGATTTACTGAAACAAATGAGGGTATTTCTCTTTCATAGTGGACTCTACCTCCCAGGTGTATTCGGGACCTCTACGGGCATCCCATTTGACCTTTACAATCGGTACATGCTTCCTTCGAAGCTTCTTAACCTGTCGATCCTCAATCGACAATGGTTTTTCCACAAATTTCAAGCTCTCATCTATATGCACATCTGTATGTGGTATGACCAGTGATTCGTTAGCGAAACACTTCTTCAGATTGCAGATGTGGAACACATTGTGTATACTACTGAGCTCTTCAGGTAAGTTTAACTTATAGGCAACTGACCCGACACGTTCGATAACCACGAAAGGTCCTATGTATCTCGGGCTTAGCTTGCCTTTCTTACCAAACCGCATCACTCCCTTCCAGGGTGATACTTTAAGTAAGACTTTATCACCTACTTCAAAGTGAAAAGATTTACGCTTGGGATCAGCGTAGCTCTTTTGCCTATCTCGGGCAGCTTTGAGACGGTCACGAATTTGGACAATCTTGTCCGTCATTTCAAAGACTATCTCCGGTCCTGATAACTGGACATCTCCAACTTCCGCCCAACAAACGGGCGTTCTACACTTTCTGCCGTATAAGGCCTCGAAAGGCGCAGCCTTAATGCTGGTGTGGTAGCTATTGTTGTAGGAGAACTCAATTAGTGGTAGGTGGTTATCCCAACTACCACCCAAATCAATCACACATGCACGAAGCATGTCTTCCAACGTTTGAATAGTACGCTCACTCTGACCGTCTGTCTGAGGATGGTAAGCCGTACTAAAATTCAAACGCGTGCCCAAAGATTGTTGGAAGCTTTTCCAAAAATGTGACGTGTATCTAGTATCTCTGTCAGAGATAATAGTATGCCATGCAAATCTACAATCTTATCTACGTACAGTTGGGCTAACATGTCGGAGCTATACGTCTCCTTAATGGGTAGGAAATGTGCTGACTTAGTCAGTCTATCAATGATCACCCATATAGTATCATTGCCTTTCCTTGTCTTTGGCAGCTTTGTGATGAAATCCATCGTCACCATCTCCCATTTCCACGTAGGAAGTTCTGGCTGTTGTAGCAAACCTGACGGCTTCTGATGCTCGGCTTTGACTTGCGCACATGTCAAGCATTTAGCTACATAGGTGGCTACAGACTTCTTCAAGCCTATCCACCAATAATTCGCCCTTAGATCCTGGTACATCTTATCAGCTCCAGGATGAATGGAGTATTTGGAGCTATGGGCTTCCTGGAGGATAACATCTCGAAGTCCTCCATAAATTGGAACCCATATTCGTCCATTCAATATTAGTATTCCGTCCTTGCTAAGTGTTAACTGCTCCTCAGTTACCCCTAGCTTTTCGTTAGGATAGTTAGCTTCCAACACAACTTCCTTCTGTGAAGCTAATAACCTTTCAATCAAATTGTTCTTTAGTTCCATGCGCTTGGCATTGATTCGGATGGGTTTCACCTTCTCCTTTCGACTCAAGGCATCGGCGACTACATTCTCCTTGCCGGGATGGTATCTTATTTCACAATCGTAATCATTCAGAGTTTCCATCCAACGGCGTTGCCTCATGTTCAAGTCCTTCTGATTGAACAGATGTTGAAGGCTTTTGTGATCAGAATAGATCACACATTTGATTCCATATAAGTAGTGCCTCCACAGTTTTAGTGCGAATACAACGGCGCCCAACTCCAAGTCATGGGTGGTGTAATTCTTTTCGTGCACCTTTAACTGGCGTGAAGCATAGGCAATGACTTTTCCTTTCTGCATAAGCACACATTCCATCCCGGTGTGTGATGCATCACAATAAACTACAAACTCCTCTATTCCATCAGGCAATGTCAGTACTGGAGCATTGCTCAACTTTTGTTTCAGAATATCGAAGGATTCCTGCTGCTTAGGACCCCAGTCAAACTTAATCTTCTTACGCGTCAGCGAAGTCAGGGGTGCAGCAATCCTTGAGAAGTTTTCAATGAATCGCCTATAGTATCCTGCCAAACCTAGGAAGCTACGAATTTCTGTAGGCGTCTTTGGCTCATGCCAATTCATGACAGCTTCAACTTTAGCGGGATCTACTTGGATACCACGCTCACTAACAACATGTCCAAGAAATTGGACTTCTCGAAGCCAGAATTCACACTTCGAGAACTTGGCATAGAGCTTTTCTTTATGAAGTAGTTCCAGAATGCAATGAAGATGCTTCTCATGGTCAGCTTGGTTCTTCGAGTAGATGAGGATATCATCGATTAAAACGATGACGAATTTATCTAAGTGCGGCTTGCAAACGTGATTCATGAGATCCATGAACGCGGCCGGTGCATTAGTGAGTCCAAAAGGCATCACTAGGAACTCGTAATGACCATAACGAGTCCTAAATGCAGTCTTGTGTACGTCTTCATCTCTAACCTTCAGTTGGTGATAGCCTGATCTTAAGTCAATCTTAGAGAAGAAACTTGCCCCTTGCAGTTGATCGAACAGATCGTCGATTCTGGGCAAAGGATACCTATTCTTGATAGTGACCTTATTAAGCTCACGGTAGTCGATGCACAGACGCATCGATCCATCCTTCTTCTTGACAAATAAAACTGGTGCTCCCCAAGGAGACGAACTAGGTTTGATGAAACCTTTGGCTAGTAAATCATCTAACTGCGTTCTCAATTCCTTCATCTCTGTTGGTGCCAACCTATAAGGCGCCCTTGCAACTGGTGCTGATCCAGGAATAATGTCAATCCTGAATTCTACTTGCCTATCTGGTGGCAAACCAGGTAGTTCTTCAGGAAATACTTCGGGGTATTCAGAAATGACGGGGATATCCCCAATCTTGGGCTTCGGCTCATCAATAATCACTTGTGCCATGTAGATGACACAACCCTTCTTCAAACACTTAGAGTCTTTGAGCATAGACATTTTCTCAGGCAGCCCATACTGGGTATCTCCCTGGATAGTAAGTGATTCACCAGACGGAGTCTTGATCATCACTTGCTTCTTATTGCAGACAATCTGGGCCTGGTTATGAGATAACCAGACCATGCCTAAAACTATGTCAAAACCGGCTAGTTTTAAAGGAAGTAGGGACAAAGGAAAAGAGTGGTTCTTAATGGATATGAAACACCCATCTAATATGGTTGAGGCGGTTTCTATAGTGCCATATGCTAGTTCCACCTCATACTTCACACTTAAAGTCTTAACAGGTAATTTCAACAATTCACAAAACTTATTATCTACGAACGACTTATCAGCACCTGAATCAAATAACACTCTCGCATAAACATCATTTACGAGAAAGGTACCTGTTATCACATTGTCGTCCTTGACGGCTTCCTTAGCATCCATCCTGAAGACCCTAGCATTGGTCTTCTTAGCCTCTTCAGGCTTCTTGGCGTATTTTGGGCAATTGGTCTTGATGTGCCCCTTTTCATTGCAACCGTAGCAGGTCGCATCCTTCATCTTTTTGCAATCCAAGGTCTTGTGTTCCTTGGACTTGCACAACCCACATGCAAAAGTTTTCGATTGTGAATTCGAATTCGATTCATACCTGCACTTCCCAAAGTGCTGTCTCTTGCATATTTTACATCTGGGTTTTTCACCCGTCTGCTGACCATCCTTCCTAAATCCTGACCCCTTTTTGTGGTCATTGTTTCCCTTATGCTTCTTGTCTGAACGTCGTGAGTTGTCATCCTCACGCTTCCTCTTTTCGGTATCAGCGTTCCTCTGCGATTTCTGCCTGACCGCATCCAAGGTAAGAGACAATGATATGTCCGCTGCAGACCGAAAAGTAGCTGGTCTGGAGGCCTTCACACTTGCCTTGATCTCCGGGGCCAAACCCTCGATAAAACGAGCTATACGTTTGGGTTCCGGTGTTACCAAATATGGAACCAACCTTGACAAGGTGTTGAAACTGGTAAGGTAGGCCTGACAGTCTAGGTTTCTCATGACCAGCGACAAGAAGTCAGCTTCAATCTTCTCAACCTCATGTTGAGGGCAGTAGTTTTCCTTGATCAGCGACATGAACTGTTCCCAGGTCATATTATACAACGGGATTTTCCCCGTAGCTTGGATCAAAGATCACCACCAAGCTAATGCTTCTCCCTTAAAAGACTGAGACACGAATTTCACAATATCCCTATTATTGCAACCACTGATTTCCATAACCGTATCCATCTCGTCCAACCAAGTCATGCAATCTACTGCTCCTTTTTCCCAGTGAAATCCCTGGGTTTGCACGAAACGAAGTACTTATAGGAGCAACTCTTATTACGGGGTTCTTGATTCTGTACGACTCTTTGGGATGGAGCACTCCTCTGGTTTGATGAGTGGTGAGAATTACTGTTGTGGGCAGTGTGGGTCCTGGAGGGTGTTCTAGAGTGTGGTGCAGATTGGGTCCTTGCACGGGTACCACTGGATTCATGGAGCTGTCTATCCATAGCTCGATTTACGACATTATCTATCATTGCCTGTAATTCTGCACCCGCTACATTTACTCGGGCATTATCATGCTCTCTCCCTGGGTGACTATTGATCTCGTTTGAGTCGGCCATGTAGCTTGAACTGTTACATATTGACAATAATTTATTGGTGAGTTTATTATAGAATTGTCTTTTATGGCAATTTTATTAACCGTGGTAAACATAGACCATATATGGTTAATTTATTACTCACATTTATTTATGATTTCTAATATAATTTATCCTAATTATAAAACAATAACAGTTTTATTAGCACATAAGGCCTAGTCACAGGGACAATTTAAATCATAAGCTATGATTTCAGAGAATCAAGGCTTTTAAAGTTTGAACATAGTTCATTACCTTTATCAGACAGGGTCACAGACTATTACTGTCTTTTGTCTCATATGAAAATGAGAAGGGCCCGTAGGCATTCTATTACCAATGGATGGTAAAAAGAACTGATCATATTTATTGATGATTTAACCCATGATTCAGAGATCATTTAGTTGGGTTAGGAATCTTTGAAAAGATCCCTATATAATAATAACACGTGTGATTTTAATGAATCATGTCTGCTAGGAGTGTTAACATGTTTTCAGATGTTAACAGGGATTTGAATCTTTTTAACGGGTTTTACCATCTGGGCCAGGTCTTAAAATGACATGCAGGCTAGGTTATACCTTTAAGATCCTTAATTAAAATTAAAATAGCCAGATAGATTTTTAAAAGGAATGATTCCGATTTATTTATTTCATATATAATTTAATTATGCATAACATAGCAAAGATGAAATTTATAAACTCACATTCCATTAAAACCTAAAAGTAGTACACTTTGCCCTAAACGAGACTTTTCACAGAAACACTTGCCCTCGCCGGAGCTATACTGGCAATACAGGTCCTCGCAGGGACTGTTTGCTAAAATAAATGTCCACGCAGGGACTAATAAAGACAAGTCCTCGTAGGGACTATGTACAAAGATAGATGTCCACGCAGGGACTACATACACACATAAATAAATGTCCACGTAGGGACTTGATTTAAACAAGGAAATACAATAATACATATTGGGATTTAACGATCCCGTTTCTTCTTTCCCTTCAGCAAACTTGCCAAACCACTCATGAATCCCTGATTCTTCCTACGCTCACTCTGGAGGTCTCGCTCAACCTTATCCAGTCTTTGACGGAGATCCTCCTGCTCTGGTGGGGAAAACCGTGGTGGCTGGTACTGTAGCGGTGGCTGAGCAGGTACTTGATACCCACGAGCTGGGTGTCCCATTCCCCAAGGGGTTCCATATGGTCCCTCAGGATTTTGGGCAAGGTAGTTTGCTGCCACTTGGTATGGGTCGGCCTCGGCATAGTTATAGTTATGGTATGCTGGCGGTCCGTATGGGTTGTAAGTTGCCGGAGCAGTATAAGCAGGGATAGGGTTGCCAAAACCCGGTGATGGCGGTGCAATAGGTGCCGAATTCACCTCTGAAACTGGAACTGAAGGTCCACCCATTTGTGGGTCTTCATATATTGGCGGGTAGTGGCTGCCACTAGAGTGTTGAGGGGAGCTGAAATGAAAATCCACTCCTCGTGTTGACATCCGAGCGCCAGTCCTCCTACGTCTTGGTGGTGCTGTAGGCGCTAGATTAACTGGCGGCGGTGGAGGCGGTGGCGTGACTGCCACGAAACGTGGATCCCCAGAGGGATCTTGCTGCTGCTGGTGAGGCGATGAATGGTAAGATGGTGTAAAGTACCACTCAAACCGGTCGAACCGTGCCTGATGACTATCCAGACCTTGGTATGGTGTTCCGTGAAAAGACGAACCATCAGAGATCTCAACAGGATGGTTCGGGGTTCCGGTTGCAGGCTCGACGGGATCTGTGTCCTCGTCCATGTCCATCGCTTGATCACCTGAAAAATGATCCTCCGGTCCTAGTGGGTTAAAGCCCCCTTGTTCTGGTAGGTAGTCCGCCGGGTTAAACTGGCCCCGAAAGACAAGAGTAGGGTCGTCGAAGGAACGGTGCGATAAGGATCGCTGTAGGGGTATGTATGAAGGTTGCGGGTTGTTGGGCTCATTCTCGGACTGAGGCCCATAGGAGTGATGATATGGAGGCGTTGAGCTATACGACGTAGATCGTCTGGAAGGCTCCTCATAAATCCTCCAAGGTTCTTGCGGATCTGCACTCCTTGTAGAAGAAGGAGTTCGCCGGCTCGAAGGCCCGGCCTCGTGGTCGTTAGGGGCGCTGATTGGCCCTTTTCCTCGATCTCCTCGCCTGAATCTTGGCGGCATTGCTAAACCTGTTAATATAAACAAGGTATAACAAGGAAAAATAAAGGACAAATTTAAAATTTAAAAATAAAAAAAAATTTGGATTATTCCTAAGTTCTTGGTCTAGACTCGAAGATTTAGGAATGTGCAATTGTGTCATTGAGATTAAACATAAAAGGCTAGTGTTTAATTCACTCAATGTTGGCTCTGATACCAACCTGTCACACCCCGGATTTCGACGTATTACCGGTGGGCCCGGTAGGGGAGTATCGTGACGTGGTTGGTAACATAATAGTCAAACAACACAATATTTAAATGCACAGCGGAAGCAAAGTATTGATTCATTTCAACCAAACAATATTGTAATATTAAGTATCACAAGTAGTCGAATATAAATCCACAGGTAGATCAAAATAAAGGAAACAATGTTCAACAGTCTATGACATCCAAGCTTGCGAGACTTATTGTGGATGCTAGGAGAAAAGCCAGCCTATTACGCGTAGTACCTGCACTTAACCTTTTTAAGAAAAATACGCCAGTTTACACTGGTAAATACAATCAACCGACTCATTTTGAAAAGAGTTTAAGAAAATGCATTTAAGGCACAAGGCACAAATAATATTTTATAACTTGGGATAATTATTAGAATATAATACTTGTAAAGGATTTACATGTTTCTTATGCGTTCAGTAGCCCGGATCGAGCCGGGTTAAAGATCAATAGACACACCACATTATGTATATGAGACACCGACGGGCGTACGCCTACGCCCCGTGCTTAGGTCGTGGCCATTTCGTAAAATGATGCCAGGGATATCCGGGACATGGTCATTAACCCCCCAAAGGCTTTAAGCAAACAAAACAATTTAAACGAGACATCTCAATACTTTAACCATCATACAATTAAAGATTCAATGCCCGACCAAGCGGTATTTTATATACCGTGCCCCAAGCCCGTATAGGGAAAATAAGTTAAGAGTATTTACCTGAGCAAGTATAAATCAAAATCAGCGAGTGCAAGTATCTTTTACTGGTTCTCCTAATCTGGAACGAAGGTTTATAATAACCTATTAGAATCCTAACGGGTCTTTAGTTAAGCTTAAGCTTAGATCGGTTAGTTTTAAAGATACGGTTCGTACGCACGATTAAGCGAAGACCGAATAGAATGTGATTTAGACCCGACAAGTTTGAAGACTTGCTTAATATGGGAATATTATACACATTCTGGATTTTGAGATAAAACCGATAAGGTTTGACCCGTTTCGGCTAATTTATGTAAACTAGTTACATAAACCGAACCGATCGCGCATGAAACGTAACGGATAACCATAAGAGTCCTAAACAGGTTTCCTAAGTTAACATGCCTTAAATATGTTGTCATATCAGTAGGATACCCTCCATTATGCCCAAAACGAGTTTAATCTCATATTAAGCCCCGAAGGGGTATTTTGGTCATTTTAAAGATTATAAAAGGGATCAATTAAGCTTCTGTGATCCGGGTCTGAATAAATTAGTAAAATAGTTTATTTTAACTTGGTATATCAGTTAGTGTTAAGTCCCATGTGGCAAAATGGTTTTAAACCCTTACTATGCGCTTAATACGCGTATAACGTCGTTTTAAGCGATTTACGGGTTAAAATAGTGTTCTGAGTTTTCTGATCAGTTCAACAGGTTCAAAAACTCCATTTATTATTTGAAATCAGTAGCAATTGGATTGGTGTCAAAAGGATTTGTAAAACTCATTTTATGGCCGAAAAGGGCATATTCGGTATTTATCGAATCAAGGCACTAATCCTAGCTTATGATCAGTTTAAAAATAATTAAAAATCTTCAAACATCCCAAAATATTATATTACATCAGTGGGTAAAATTTTTGGTGTCAAAGATTGGGTTTAGATAGGCTTTATGCTAATGACGCCGTTTAATCATTAAGAAGCGTTCTAATTACGTCATTGAGCATAACTCCTAATCTATATGTCCAACTGATGTAAAAAATTACAGACATGTTTAATAATCAGTAACTAAGATGATTGTACTTTCATATTTCCAAAATTCTCGTTTATTGGTCATAAGGGCATTATGGTCAATATTTAAGCAATTTAACGGAAACGTCGGACAATTAAGGATTTAAGTGGTATAAACGCAGAGGGTTATACCAACATGTAACTAGGTCCTAATGGAACTTTAAGGCATGTCTAAACCTATCAAAACCGGGTCAGAACTGAGGTCAAAGCAAAAGTCAAACTTTTGCGTCTTTCGGTTTCGAATCGGTTCAAAACAGAAAGTCGTCGAATCAAACAAGCTTATACAAGTTTTTATGCTTATTAACAGGTTATGTGAATGATAAAATAGGTTACACACCTTCTACAATGCTAATCGCGTGTTAATTCGAAAATAACAATTCTGTTGACTTTTTCGGACAACGTTTGACTCGTCATTTGACCTGGTTAGATCGGGAATCAGTGAGTACTCTTTTAAGGGTTTATTATCCACTTAATTACCTACTTATAACAACTTTCATTTCGGCAAAACACTGGACCGTTTATGTTTTAACGTTAAGTCAAACTGTAATTAAGACGGTTTGACTTCTAAGCTAAATACTAAGCATAACTTAATTAGAGAAGGTTAAACATACTTACACGTGTCTAATGGATGCTTAGGAAGGCTTGGGCCTGCTCTTGTGCTTCTCAAATGCTCAGAAGATGAAGTTGAAAGGAACGATCATAAGTTGCAACTTTGTGTGACTTATATAGTGAGTCAAACTCACTTAGATTGATGACATGCAACTCTATAATTTATCAAGGATGCTTACATGTGCCATCTATAGCCTATAAACCACTTTAGGACGCCCAAGGTATGCAAAACAACACATATAAGTCGGTTACAAGGCTGAAACAGGCACCTGTCAAGTTTCTGTCGCTGGTACCTGTCACGCGGCCCGCGTAAGATATGGTTAAGTCTTACGCGGCCCGCCTGGACCTCCTGTTCAGGTTACAAACTTTTCTTTAATTGCACTTTTGGTCCCCGGTCCTCCTAAACGTCGCTTTCACTTCAATTCTTGCATTTTAAACCTTTAAAATTGACATTTAGGGGTTTTAAGACTTATACCCACTTTATGAAGCCCTTGGCCACTTTGAGTTTACTCGAAAAGTCATAAATTTCCATGTTGACGCTTCTAACCCCTCGCACACGAATTTTATCATAACTTTCTCATACGGTAACGAAACTTGGTGAAATTTTTATGGTGCATTCTAGTGAGCATAATTAATCGTTACAAGGCTTTGGGTTTGCTAAAAGGTCACTCAGAGGTATATCTTAACATGTTGACACATTTAACCCCTGTAGTTTGTAATCTCTCACTTTCTTTCACAATTCGCTTCGTATGATCCATGATCCATTCGTTTAAGGTTATAAACATCACGTAGGGTTATTGTAAAGTATATTTATTCATTGTTGACACTTTGAACCCTTATATTTACATAGTTTCATTGTTTGTCAACTTTAGTCCTTCAAGAACATTCTTTCACACGTTCAAACCTATGACACGT
Organism: Helianthus tuberosus; assembly: GCA_030545235.1. NCBI lineage: Eukaryota > Viridiplantae > Streptophyta > Magnoliopsida > Asterales > Asteraceae > Helianthus > Helianthus tuberosus. Next base: position 64,256,813 of record CM060449.1, on the reverse strand, counting down.
GTCAACACATTATAGGACGTAAATTTTCGAGGTGTTACACGGATGATCATCCGATCGAGTGACACTTCTGTTCAAGAGCTTGCCTTCACTAAGTACTCTCACCATTAAGTTGCCGTCCGACCGGATGACCATCCGAATTGATTGTCATCCGCACGACCCACCATCCGATTAAACGACTTGAAAGATAGAGGTACTTCGATGTTTTCAAAATACCACAACGAAAACTTCAAAATTCAAGCCATCATACACAAACACATCCATCTTATAGGAAGAAACAATCCACTCGAATCGTCATCCGAACGGATAAGCTATCCGACCGGATGACCATCCGAACGGATTATCATCCACACGGATTGCTGTCCGCTCGGATTACCATCCGAACGGACTACCATCCGATCCATCTTCACTTTGTATCGTTTTACGTGTTCCTTATCGTTATGCTACCGAATTTGTTCAGGCTAACCTTACTCGCTAAGCGCTCCCTTCAATCCATCAATCACTGTGAGTATACTCGATCCCTTTTTGCTTTAAGCACTTTTGGGTGTTACATACGTTACGAATATTCAAACTACAAAAATCACACTACTCAAATACTATTTGAACACTAACCGTTAATGCATGTTATACGTGGCTCATGAATGCTTGTTTGTTATGTTTACACATGGAATGTTGTCTACCTGCCTTAGCAATGATATAGTTTGTACTCAGCACTCGTTCGCGGGGGTTGTTAAGGATCATTACTTGCATGGATTACGGTGGTAATCATGTATTGCAAACTGCCTCAGGCAGTCAACCCGCAGTCATTGGTATCGATGGACCTATGTCGATAACTAACGTGCTTCATTTCACTATGTGTACGTGCTGGTTACGCGTAAACGAATTCGAATTTTATATGCTATTATCAAACTTGTATGCTCACCTTTACATTTTATGTATTGACTTTATTTTAACGTATGTGACAGGTGCTTAGGACGCACATGTGGTAGGAATTTGAAGCTAGAATAAAGCTTTAGAGCCCAACAAATAGTTTTCTGTAGATAACGAATCAGGGGTCTCTAGAAGCAGATAAACAATTGTTGTCTATTTAAATCTGAGTTGTCGGAACAGAATATTTGCCTGGATTTGTCTGTAATAATTATTTTACTGTTTGAGATACGGTATGGGACGTATTATTTAAATTGAATGGTATTGATGATTGTTATGGAAACTTCTGGACAATCTGTTTCGCTCAGTGCCATGCCCCGATGATTCCGCCATCGGTTGGGGTGTGACAATGTCGATACGTGTTTTACATCGATCGAAAACTATGTAAAGGAATGACACTAACATTTTAGGAGTACTAATACCGGTACCGATGTTTTTCGATGGGTACAACTCGGTTCGTTTTAAAAAAGTTATATTACGTATTTAGTTTTTGTCATAAAAAACGAACAGAAGTTATCAAAGAGAAATAAAAGAGTAAATTACAAGTTTTGTCCTTTATGTTTACACCAAATTGCAGGCGTTGTCCTTTAGCACAAAGTTGACAAGTTTTGTAGTTAATGTTCAAAAATCTTGCACGTTATGTCCTTTAAGCCAAACTCAGTTAGATTTTTTAGTTAAATCAGATTACACAAGGGTATTTCAGTCCCTTTACCTATTTTTTTAATGTTATTTAAAAAACTAAACAAAATATTTAAAAAAATTATCACCAGCACCATCGATTATATCTCTCCTTCACCCACCACCTCCATCAACACCCCACCACCACAACCACCTTCACCCACCATCGCCACAACTACTTTCTCTTTATCAGACTACCACCACCACCACCGCTCAACATCACCACCCCACCGGAACCCTAACCCCAACCTGCAACAACCCAAATCAGCAACCAACACCATTAAACCCACCACCCCAACTGGAACCCTAACCCCAAGAACCTGCAAACCACCCAAATCAGCAACCACCACCATTAAACCCACCACCCCATCCACCATCACAACCACCACCATCTCCACCATCACCACCCTCACTGAAACCCTAATCCCAAACAACCTGCAAACAACCTAAATCACCAACCACTACCATATCCACCATCACAACCCGCCACCGTCACCATCCACAACCGCTCAACTTGATACAGAGAGAGCGAACATATAGGATCAGAACTTGATAGATCAACGAGATTAGAGTGATTTACTGTCGAATTAAGGAAATCTTCGATGTCTGACGGTGATATCGAAGTCGGCGTCATCAAAAAAGGTGTAATCATCGGGTAATGAGAGGTCGTTGGAGAAGACGGAGGAGCAGAGCGACATAATTGGATCGGAGAGTGGTGGATCATCCGCGATTGTTGGTGTTAGGGAAGTCGTCAGACGTTTCAGTCGTGGTGTGATGGTGATGTGAAAATGGTGGAGGGTGGTGGCTTGTGGTGGTTGTTGGCAGTAGAGAGGGACAAAGAGATAGAGAGGTAGAGAGATACAGAGAAACATAATATATGTCTTTGTTTTTTTTTTTCAATTTATTATATACTAGTCCCTAAACATAAGTTGTTTTACTCAATAATCCTTGAAGAGATGAAATGACAACAATGCCTCATATGCAAGGCACATGACCTGGTTTAACCAAAAAAATCTAACTGGGTTTGGTCTAAATGACATAATGTGCAAGATTTTGGAACATTAAGTACAAAACTTGTCAGCTTTTGCGCTAAAGGACAGCGCCAACAATTTGGTGTAAACATAAAGGATAAAACTTGTAATTTACTTGAAATAAAACTATTAGGTTAAACACGTATATAAGTATTTGATACTTGAAAAAGTTACCATAGCCGCTACAATAAAAATTAAGTGCAAGTGTAAGGTAGATGTCGAATTAAGGTGTTAAAAATTGCCGTTCAAAAAAAATAACGTACGTAAATGAACTCGTCCTCAAGAGATATGATATGATGATAAAACTATAAGATACATATAAGATACATGTATTAATGGTTAATAAGAGTAGATTAGGGGTAATTTAATTTGTCAAATAGAAGTAGATTGGTTTTGTATAAGAAAAGATAAGGGTGAAAGAAAAATTACATCATTGTTTTTGTGTGTCATTAAGCAAAAATTATAAATATTAATGTAAGTTTTATGTTTTTTAATTTAAAATTGGTTATTTGTTAAAGGGAAATTAGCTTGCAATAATCTTCAGTAGACGTCATTGGTCAATGACAGTCTCACTTTTAAATATTCCCTCTAGCAGTCTAACATTTCACATATTTTTCCTCCAATAGTCCCTCGTTAAAAAAACTTAATAGAGTTAAGTTTTTTTTTTTCAAATTATAAACATATGTTTTAGGGCTTTTGATCAGAACGACGATACAAGTCGATTAATGTAAAACTTACCGCGAAACAGTGCTCCAAACAACGAATACGGTGCTTCAATTCAGGTGTTTAAACTTCCAGTTAACAAAAATCAAGTCATTTGGAGCACCGTTTCGAAATAAGTTTACATCAATTGACTCGTATCATCGTTCTGATAAAAAAGCCCTAAAGCATATGTTTGTAATTCGAAAAAAAACTGAACTCCATTAATTTTTTTAGCAAGGAACCGGTGGAGGAAAAATATGTGAAATGTTTAACTAGCGAAGGAATATTTAAAAATAGGACTGACAATGGTCAATGACGTTTATTAGAAATTATTACAAATCAATTTTCCTTTGTTAAAAAGATTATAAAATACATATATTAAACTACACGTTAGGAAAAACATATATTAATAGCTTAGTGGGTTTTAAAAAGCATAATAGGTATGTTGTGATGAGAGGGGGGCTTTTTATATATTTTAAAGCATGATCTATTATATTAAACATAATAATAATAGGAAAGGATCACCATCATAAACAAAAAACTTCGTCCATATTGACATATGAGGATGTAACGACTTTGGAGGGTTTAAAAATTCGTTGGGTTGAATAGTGTTTGGTTAATATTTTTGTTGAATTTAATAAAGAGAAATTGTTTTGGTTTATGTGTTTATTTCGCTTGATTAAACAAATTGTATTTGTGTTGGTTTATTTAATTTGCTTAAGTAAACAAATGGAAGTGTCAATCCATTTAAAATTTGAATAAAATATAAAAAGATATTTGTAATGCTGCTAACTCACCAACATATACGACTTGAAACCAATTAATATAACATTTCAAACCGTTTACGATAGCTGAACTCGTTTTACCTCTTGATCATAACTGATTTTTAACGTGTTAAAAACCCTTCAACGTGTCAGTATGTTTGATTCGTTTCAATAAATGGGTTATGTTGGTTGTATTTGGGTTAGGGTTGATGTCTTTGACATGAATAAATGTGTGGGTATTGTTCGGGTACATCAATTCAACGTACCAACTCAAGCCTATCAATTCGCCAAACCGACACAATTTCACCCACAAGGTTTGGCACCACAATGTGTAAGTTTAGATTTTTCAAAAAAAAAAAAAAGGAATCACGACTATTGTGAGGAAAGGAGATGTTTGTGTCCTCATTTGTTTCGTTTTGTTCATACTCAATATATATTATATTTATTGTTATGTCACAAGGAACCAATAGTTGCGGAAATTAACATTAAATGTGCTGAGGTGAGTTCACTGTTTGCAAAAACCATGTATACTTAACGGCCAATTTTATAGTTTGTTTTAATCTTTCTCTAAATTACGATTACAAGATCGACGCATGTTACATCACATGCATTTCATTGATAGGTCAATGGCGAAAGTTATTGTTACGTGTGTGAATAAAAAGGTTACTATTTATGAGCGATTATGACATTACAACATATTACATTTAAGAATGTTGATTAAATTAATGATGTTGCTTAAATGTTTACAAAAGCTTGGTACACATAAAAAACCCGATCGCACCCCCTGAAAATATGCTTGAACCATTCATTCGCACCCCAACAAATAATTCCTGGATCCGTCAGTGGTGGTATGAAGGGTGAAACTTATTACTATGCACGTATATATTGCTGGATTGGTATGTACAATACACTACATTATGATCGTGTTACATATAAGACATAGGTTTACACAAACGACTACCACCATAGTCTATATACACGATTATCATGAGATGACAACTAGTTCATCTAGCTATTATGCGTGTATAGCATTGAGGTGATAACTCAAGCAGTATTATAAAATGTCATGTGTCTTATTGTGTGACATTCTATATAATTTATTAGTAAATGATGTTTATACAAACCAAATGAGTGCAAACTCTCAAAAGGTCCTTGCCTAGGTAATAAATATATTGATTACAATTAAAGGTTAACACGTGACATTATAGATTAGTCCTTGTGCATTATACTGTGATGGCTAAAGGGTATACGATGTAATATATATTGAAGTGGGTATGTGATACAAAAGTCGGTCAGATTTTCAGAAGTACTTGCATAATTAAGCATGGAGAGTGAATTGCCCTATGTGTCCTTTAAGTTTGTACCAATTTGCAAGTGGTGCTCTTTAACTAAGGTAATCACATTAGATGTCTTTTATATTTACATTTCTATACACGGTTTATCCTTTAGACCAAACCCTGTTAATTTTTAATGTTAAAGGCGGTCATGTGTCGCTCACGTGAGGGCATAATGGTCTTTTTGTTCTAATAAGGACTAATTTTGTAACTAACTGAAAACTTATTCTAATAAGCATCTCTTCCACTGCAGACATGAGAACCAACATCGATTAGCAGAACTGCATATCCGAAGATTGGGGGATTGGTATCACATTTTTTCGTTTTTGTTTGATTTTGATTTTGATGGGTTTTGTATATCAAACTCTAAACATGACATCGTCTCTGGCCAGATTCAGTAGCGGAACTAGAACATTAACTCAGGGGTATAAAAAAAATTCAACGTGCAATCATACAATATTAAAAAAACGACAATAAATAAATAAAGTAAAACAAATCTATTATATATAATAAACAAAAAAATATGGGACACGTGTCGCAATATTAGGGCATCATAGATTCACTTTTGGCGGGAAAATCCTGGGTCGCTTTTCAGTGATGCGGGATCCGAATCCAACTTTTTGAAAAGTGGATCCTTTATATTTCATTTTCTCATAAACTCATCATCCTCTCCATCCTATACCAAACCCTAGACGCCACATATCCACATCTTCATCTTTCTCAATCAATCTTGGTGTTACTAGATGATTTTGTTGTCGAAGAAACCCTAATTGGAATCAACTTCCTGATCTTGCCGCTGCAACTCTTCTTGCCTCTCAAGTCGCCAATGTTGAAATTTCTACTTGGAATCGCACGTCCCTGATTTGATTTCAGATGGTTGGTGTTGTGTTTCAGTAATTGGTTCGAATACTTAGATTTTTAGTTCTTTGTATTTTTTACTGATTGATTTCGGCACAATCATGTCAAAGATTAGGGTTTTTGTTCATCGACATGTGGTTTTTGTTCTTCGTCTTACGGTAATTTGATTCCGTTCGTTCCTATATGTTTCAAAACCTAGGTTGGATTCTCCCTTATGCTTATATTCCTCCATATTACAACCCATTTTCAGGTTATGCAGCAAATAAGTAAGAATTACAAGCCATTTATCATTTTGTGGGTGTAAATATTTATGATTCGAATTGAAATCGCTAATTTCGGTGTGTAGCAGGATACATTAGTGGAACGGCTTCTTCGTGAGGTGATTAATGAGAAGTTTTGGTAGCATCTAGGTCTGAAACATTATACTACCTTACACTTAATTCTGAATAAATTGATTATATAACTTTATATTGGCATAACTTCTTGATTCTTGACTAAAGTTCTGGGTGATAAACAAATTTTTATTAAAAAGAACAATATTTAGAGATGTTGACAGCCCGGATTGTGCGGTTTTGTCGAAAATTGTGGGCTGGCATATATACCTGTTGACGATGAAGCGGAGCACGGTGGCGGAGTACAACAGAGACACGGGTAGTTTAGGGTTTTCAGGGAAGTTGAAGTCAATGAAGAGTTTTGGTCAGCAGAAGAAAAAGAACGATGATTATTATCATGATGATGTTCATGATGATGATTCAGGTGTATCATCCTATGGTGATGATGGTGGTGTTTATGATAGGAATATGACATCATCTTATGGCTCTGGTGAAATGTTTCTAACTGTTTCAAGGGAGTTGAAGCCTTCTACACCTGCTAGGGTTAGTAAGGTATATTATATAGGTTATTATCTTTAACTTCAATTTCAGTTTTCAGAATAAGTTTATGTTTAATGATGTATCTGATATTGAAGTTATTATTATGTTCTAATTGTACTTAGGTTATATGTGTGGTGTTTGATGTATTTAGGGGAAAATATTGCCTAAATGTTCGCCGTATGTATACGTGCGTATAGAAGTGTGTGGCGCTTTGATGCGTTTTGATCCTAAAAGCTGATGTGTGATATGTATATGAGGATTTTGTTATAAAAAAATTTACTAATTTTATGCATTCTGATCCCATCGTGCATTTTGCGTTTTGGTAGGCACCTCATGTGAGTACATTTCTTGGGAAAGCTGGTAACGTAGGTCTTGAAGTGTTAGACACACTGGGCAGCAGTATGACAAATCTAAACGCTAACAGTGGATTTGTATCCAATATGGCTTCAAGAGGAGATAAAGTATCGATTTTAGCATTTGAAGTAGCTAATACCATTGTTAAAGGGTCCAATTTGATGCAATCCCTTACCGAAGAAAGCGTCCAGATCCTTAAAAAGGAGATTTTGCATTCAGATGGCATCTAGATTTTAGTTTCTACAGATACGAAAGAGTTGTTACATATTGCAGCATCTGATAAGAGGTTTCTTTTTTTCTTTATTGTGCAACTTAATACATTGTTATTTGTTTTATAATACGTTTGTTCTTTTTAGGGAGGAACTTGAGGTATTCTCCAGAGAGGTTGTTCGCTTTGGAAATATGTGGGCTGGCATATATAACTGATAGATCCAATAGTTTGAGGAACGACATATTGGAAGCGTATTCTGGGATCTTTCAGGGTTTTAAGAACTCTCCTAAAACTCAATTGTTAATTCCTTATGCCCCACAATCGTTCAGTTTCTAGATCTGATCTACATGGAGAAAGACATGTGAGTAATTGCTTTTACTCGCGTTCAGGTCAAACCGCAAATATTCGGGTCATGTTCGGGTTCATATGTATGACAAGATTTTCGGTTAATGAGGTATGGCTCTTTTTCTAAATAGTCAAATTATGGATTTTAATTCATGAAGCAAGTTTGATTTCTATATATTATTCAATCGATTAATGAGGTATGGCTCTTTTTCTAAATAGTCAAATTATGGATTCTAATTCACGAAGCAAGTTTGATTTCTATATATTATTCAAAAAAGTGTAAAATGCTTTTTGCATGAAGGCCCTGGGAAAAATGGTAATATTTGATTGAAACAAAAGGGTTGTATTGTAATTGTCACTATTCACTACCATCACTAGGAATCCCAAAATTGAATTAGTTGAATCGATACCATCTTTTGACCACTCTGAAACTAGGTATAATTCGTTCCAACTGAAAACTATGAAATCACACTTAAGTATCTAAAAACTCAAGTAATATAACAAGATTATGTTGATTTGATTATATGGAAGGTGGGTGCTAACTTAATCAGATTCTTTATTTTTACAGTCATGTATAAGAAAAACAATTTTATTTTTTGGGTAGGTGCATTATCTGGATCGATATCACTTGCTAATCAAGTTTAGGAGTGTTGATGGAGCAGTAAGTATTCTTACGTGCATACAAAGGTATTTTCATTAGCATTCTTTTTCACTCATATTTTGTAAAGGTGAAATTTGTATTTAGGTTATGTTTTACCTCTAATAGGTTTAATTCCATATGTCCTAATCCACAATCTCATATGACATATATATGCAAAAGTAAGTGGAGAAGATTCAATACAGACTCCAACCATTGATGTAAGCTCTAAAGAATTTTATAGTGAAGCCTACGATGATCGTGACAAGAGAATTCCAGAATCCAGACATGACCATTATTAACAAACAACTAGGTACCATCCCCACCTTATCCTTATTTCTTGAGTAATGTTTCATGAAATGGTAATTTTTGTCCTATGAGGGTTTTTTAGACAAGGCGAGATGGGCGGGTCAAGCGGGTTTTTGTTAATGAGTTAAAACAATAGTAATGTTTGATGAAGGGAATCATTCGTAGTATTATGGGTTCTTAGATGTGGTGTTCTGAGTGGGCTAGACGTGTTGGCTAATGGGTCGAGACAGGAGTAATGTTCCATGAATGGTCTTATTAGTATTATGAATCTATGATGGATTGATGAGTATTTAGATGCGGTGATATGGGTGGGTTAGGCAGGTTGGTTAATGGGTTTAAACGATGTTTCATGAGTGGTAATATTATTTTTTTGACGTCGTGAATTGGGGGTGGCTCAAGTGGGTTGGGTTATGGGTCTAAACGACAGTAATGATTCATGAAATGTTGTTTTAGATAAGTTCGACATTTGGTAAAGTTCAAATGCTAACTTTGAAATATGGTTAGGCACAAAGAATTGAGTTTGAGAAAGTAAGACCTGGTAAATTGGTTTTAGGTGTGTTTTATATGTTATATTAAGCCTTAAAAGAAAAAAATGGTGGCTCAGGTTGGTTGGGTTTACGGGTTCGGGTCGGGACGGACGGGTTCACAATAGAACAGGTAACTAATTTGTCTTATAGTAGAACTTACAGTAAAAGCTAATAAAATTTTATACCAATTTGTTTATTTTGTTATAGATGCTGGAATGTGCTTATGACCTGGCGATTCATACCTCATCTTAAAGATGCTTATGACCTTCAAAATAGTCGTTTTTATATACACTTTTGGTTGGGCAAAGATACCCACCAAGTTGGCTGTATGAAATCTTGAAGGTAGACATGTTAAATTGTATTACTTTACAAGTCCATGCTTGATTATGCTTTTCAAATATGCTATTGTTGGTTGGGTCGATTTGACAAAATCGTTTTAATACTGTTTTATCTTTATTTAATTTAAAAATTATACTAACAATTATTCAATGTCGTGTAAAAGTTTAATGAAATTATATGTTACATTTTAATAAAAGTACATGTTTATTAACTAATAAAATTAAATTACCCGGGAAGCAGTCCCGGGTGATAACCTAGTATCTAATATATTTGTCCTATTCTGTTTTTCATAGCATATAAACTAATTTGGTTGGGTTAACATACAACATTATAACTGGGCTTTAATAACAATTGGTTGGGCTTATTATATATAATCTTCATTAATGAATGTTTACTATTCATAATTTGGCTTTAATAAACTGATTTGGGCTTATTATTTACAACTGCAATTTGGGCTTACAATTTTTTTAGAGGTGTCCTTTGTATAAAAATCGGAAAAAAAAAATTTACACTACCAGTACAAAGTTGACCCGTAGCCCGTGTTACGGCTAATTACTCTACAGGTCCGCCCCTGACCAGATTTATACATCTAGTTGTCGGGCATAAAATCTCGTTACCGTCCAAAATCAGACATTCATATGATGGTGTTAAACACAAAGTCGTCTCCAGCGACGACTCGTTGCTTGAAACTCACGACCAAGAAACCACCAATAATCTTTGGGTAGTTGTCAATTTACAAAGTTTTGTTGAAACCCATTTGCAGTGGTCTTCCTCTAGCCAATTTTAGGTTCCCCCTCGTAAACCCAAAATCAATTCCCCTCTTCAAGCAACAACAACTGAAAAAGATGAAGTGCTTGAGATTTAGGTTGTTGACGAGGAAGAGTGGTGGACGTGCCGATGATGTTATTCCCTTTAGCTGGCAATGTTCTTAAATAATAGTGTTGGAGACGATTAGCGTACGATGGTGGTTATTGCAGGTGGCGACGGTGGTTGTTTGGAACTGGTTTAGTATTTTATATACTTTTAGATTTATAAAAGTTTCACTAAATTACACAAATAGTCCTTTAGATTTATTTTTATGAGTTTTATTTTGTTTATTTTTAATTAAAAAGTATATTGACCGTTTTACCCACTCATGGCTGCCTTTAACATTAAAAACTATCTGGATCTAGTCTATAGGATAAAACTTGCATAGAAATGTAAACATAAAGGGGCTCTAGTGTAATTACGTTGGTTAAAGGACATCACTTCGCTTGCAATATGATATAAACTTAAAGGACAGGTGCAATTCACTCTAAGAGGGTGTTTGTTTTTTGTGAAAAACACTTCATAACCTCTTATGTCTGCCCCACGCAAATCACGCGCAAACGTTTGAGTCCGCAGCGTGTTTGCTTTCTGAAAGTGATTTCATTAAAAAAAAAACTCTTCTAAACCTCTTTCCTCTCGCACAGACATAACCTCTTCAATGCTCTTCTATACCTCTCTCTTTCAAAACACATCTCAAAAACCTCTACCATCCTTTTCTCCATAGCCGACACCTGCATCTTCTTCAGCCGACACCTCCGCCTCATCTGCCACCCCACATCTCTGTAGCTTCTCTGCCTCCGTCGACCCCACCTCCGTCGCGGTGTGGGACACAATCGACTTTCGACAGTTCAAAAACGCATTTAAACTCTCCACAACTTTGCTCTCTAAGGTGCTGTTTTCACCTTCATTCTCGTAAGTCCACTCTTCATTCTAGTTTTGTATTGATTTAGAATGAATGATTCCATATGCGATAGTGTTATTATTGATATGTCATTGTTAATTTGAAGATTTCATTACTTAATTGAACTTTTGAGAGTTAATTTGCCACATAGTTTTAGTATATAAAATGGCTCAGTTTGACCTGACCAGATTTAAACTTTTCTTAATCGATCTTGACCCGTCATCACACCTGACCAGACTCATAAGCTAAAAATTTTCAAGTATTAGTTTTTATCTGAAATAAGTTCAAGTTTGGCAATTTTTGTCATCAGCTAAAAGTCACAACCAAGCATCCTTCTTCTCCATATAATGTAATCATGATTTAATTGGACTTTTGATTTAATTAGATTTCATGTTTCTCAAGTACACTAGAGGATTAGTATTAGTATATTGAAGATGAAATATGAAGAGTTAATTTACCATATAGTTTTCTCTAGTATGTGAATGAGTTTTGAATGAACTTATTAGATGATTACTATACAAATTTAAGAAGCTTTTTTTATTACGATTTATGTGGAAATTGGAGTTTGATGCTAGAGAAACCGAGAAAGTAGGATTTATGATTGTTTCACAGATATTTTTTTTTATAAAAGAGGGTTTGAGCGATGAATTGTTTACAGAATACAATCAACCCAATGTTTCGTTGCATAATAGGCAAGTGCACGTTGATGCTGATGAAGGCGAGGTTGAAGCACATGGTACTGCATCGGATCGGGAATATATGACTCAGTTACGAGATGAGATTGCTGAGCAGTTAATGCAAATCATGGATTCAATGATTTAAAAAATGTTATTGTCTTTTTATGAATATTATTTCAGTATTGTATAACTATTATTTATGTTTGAATGTTAAAAAAACACTTTTAAGTTAAATAAAATCAGTTTATTTATATTTCAATAAATCCCCCAAATCTGCACACTCTCCGATCACACACTCAACACTCACCATGACCGACGGTGATATCAAATCCGTTATCGGCAGATGGGCCGACGAACCCAACGACGTTTTGAAGGAGTCCACTGCATCCACTTCCTCCGCCGCCGCCACTTAAAAGTACAAGTTCTGATTTAACCCAAAACAATGTACAGGTTCTGCCATTTTCCGCTAAATTCAACGAGACCGTGAAGGCATTTGTATCAAAAATCGTGAAAGATCTACTTGTACAAGACTACAACCAGTTGTTTGTCAAGAAGGAAGAACTGTCATTGGATTCTGTCGCAACCCCCGCCCCCTATCTGTCCCGGGAACGGGCGGCCGCGAGAATCAGTATTGGTGGTATCTGTGTTTTATCCTTTTGGCAGCATAATTTACATCAGGACCGTAGTTAGAAAATATTTTATCAGAGTAAAATACCACACTTTTTATAATATTAAACACATGAGAAAAACCCAAGTTTCAAGTACACACATTTTCATAGGGATAAACCCTATGTTATTTAAATAAAACATCTCATTATTTTAGGTAACTTTATAGCCACTTTTCCAAGCCTTCAGTGCTGTCCAGCTGGCTTCTATTTGGGTTTCATATTTTGTTACCTGAAACGCGTTTAAAAACATTTTGTCAGTGTGTAAGACCCTAATTCAAATATGACTAAAGTCGCAGCGGAAATTCGTACCATAAAATTTTCTTTGCATTACAGCACCTTGACGCGCTTGAAATCAATTCTAAGGTTAAACCTTTTTATTTAAATACGTTTATTACACTCATCTTCAATAAGAAAACATAATTTATACTTATTAACAACACCCTCATAAACTTCCGTACAATCCGTTAAGTGACTCGATCTTCGATCCCCGCTCTTCGATGATTCCCCATGTCTTGTACAACCTGCACTCATCATAAATGGTCGTATCATTAGTACATATCAGAAATAAAGACAAGATTTATCCTTATACATTCTTCGTTCCGTTATCTCTTTACTTTCAAACATTCCATCTGACCATCAATTTCTGGTGATATATCGACCTATGCCTGCATTATATTTTTATACTCAAGGTACATCATTAATAACATTAATAGTCAATCATATTAACAACCTGCATACACCCCTGCAATTATACCATTGTACTTACATACCTACATGCATACCTACACGCATACATACATACATACATACATACATACATACATACATACATACATACATACATACATACATACATACATACATGCATGCATACACACATACATACATATCCAGCTTTTCCATCCTGTCATATAATTCTGGGTGAGACTCCTTTGCTATTCCTGCATCACACTTATAACTCCATGTACACGAATTAAACAACATAAACACATAATCGTACCGAAAGAATTATGTTCATATTTAAACTTCATACACATTATCTCCCGACATACATACGTACACACACAAGTACTAACCTACATGCATCCTTACATATATATACACTTAAATCCTTCTATAAGTATCTACATACACACATACCTACCTTGTTACGTACAGTCATGACATCACACATTCACATACATACATACATACTTGCCTGATTGCAGTATACCAAACTCGTACATGCCTATTCTCCATACACATACCTACATACACTCACGTACTTATTCACATAGGGGCGATTGCCAATGAGAATTAAATTAATAATTCTTACCTGGGGTACGGGATCCCGCTTTAAGATTCCTAAATGGAACCTAAGGTGGGATTCTTGCCTGGGGTATGGGATCCCGCTTTAAGGTTCCTAAATGGAACCTAAGGTGGGATTCTTGCCTGGGGTATGGGATCCCGCTTTAAGGTTCCTAAATGGAACCTAAGGTGGGATTCTTGCCTGCAGATCCGTTTTAACGTCCGAACGCGCTAAAACTTGCATAACTTTCAACCCGTATACCCGTTTAACCTCCCGTCTCTTCCCACCTACTTGTAAATTCACAATTTATCATATGAACTTAAAATCCCACATCCGCATTACTGAAATTCTTATCTTACGCCCTATCGGCTTATTATCATTTTCTAAATATTTGATCCGTTATGGGTATTTTGCGCATTAAACGGTTTATGACAACAAAACCATACTTCCCATTTCCATCCTTGTCCAAAACATTAAACTAATCGTATAACTTGTTCTTAAACCACTTATTAAGATCATTTGCCCAAAATACCCCTCAAGGGCATTTTGGTCAACTTTAATCCCATCCTTTACGACGAAAGACTACGACACATTATTGACTTCAACCATCATGCTTAGTTAATTAAAACGTCTTATAACTTAATCAAACATAAGAAGTGATTGCAGAAATCACTTACCTTGTGCGTCCGAGTTCAAGCATAGCTTCCGTGTTTATCCTTGACCCGTTGCCCTTCCATGCTTATGTCCGCGTTGACATGACTCCTATCCGTACATGTCATTACATTCACATTCTTGTTAGCATACATGATAGTACGTATGAACGATCATCTCAAATTCATATCTCATGTATGACTTTCATTAGTCAATTCAAACAAGCATGAAGCACACTCAACATCGACCTAACATAACCTTCTCATGAACTATATTTAAAATGCATTCCTCATGTTAGTTTACTATCAATTTCATTATTACCACACTCTATACATGTTTACCCATTAATTGCATACAATTTCACATATTACTGTCATTTAGACATTTCATCAAACACTTGGTGTGCGTACTGCTTTCTAAGCATGATGTACAAGTATTTCATGTGTTTCTTCCTAATTATCACTTTCATTTATCATCTCAAGTAAGCATCATACAAATTACATACCATAATCACTCTATATACAAATACACATCACATATACACATATTCCTAATCAAGTTCATACCATTTCATGGATTAAACATAAACCCACTTAACTAATTGTGGTAATTGATCCAAACACCTAAATTCTAGAAATTTACTCAGAATCTTCGCATAGGGTTTGTTCCTAAACATGCATACATCACTAATTTGGCCATAACCTTCATGATTCATACCTAAATCACCACTAGTGATGATTAACAAGATTTCTCAACTTCATTAATCATAAAAATTCAACATACCTTATGATCCCCTCACGAAGGTGATCATTAATCCGTGTTTCTTCTTGAATTTGGGCCTCGATTCACCCTTCAATTTGGTGATTTAAGTGAGCTAGGGTTTGGAGCTCTTGAGAGCTCCTAAAGCTTCACGAACACACACGTATGTGTGTTTGTGTGTGTGTGTTGACCCCTTTAATTAGACAAATGAACTTTCATTTGTTCCACTTTAGCCCCTCGGGTTTGCTTTTAAAACATAACTAACACTACCTTCATCATTTAATACTTTTGACTATACCTTTAACTAGGTTAAATAGCCTAGTTATTTATTTCATGACGTGTCACATAAGAACACATGACAAATATTAACATTCAGATTTTTGGGGCGTTACAAGTCTACCACCCTTAAATGAGGTTTCGTCCCCGAAACCTTTCTTACTTCTTATTTAACACTAATTAATTCTTCTCTATGGCTAGCCCATCACAACGACTATCTTCTTTCTTAAAGAACCCGCTCCGGAGTTCTTATTAGTGTCGCTTTCACTAATACGCTAATTCCTAACAGCCTTCATAGCTAATGGTTCATTCATCATTCTAACACTCGTATATCATATGCATCATATACCTTCTTACTTACTTGCAACTGTTCCAACATTCCATTACTAACATTCTCATTTGTTTATTTCTCATTCATAATGTTTTTATCAACTATACGATCTTGCATCGAAATTTGTATATACTCAGATATGTTTAACTTTAACTAATACATCATAGTAATGAGTAGCTATACATTCTCAATTCATAACTGTTCATATAATTGACTTCTTCATAACCATTCCATTCTTTCCTTATCATACCTTCGCATATCATTTTCATTTCCTTAACATGTCAACAACGGGTCAATACACATACTTCCTCAATCTGTAATCATACATCCATTCATATGATCTGTTCATAACGGATCTACCAGATTCATCTTATCTCTTAAGATTTCATTCTATGCATATATTATTTAACATTTAGTTATTGTTTTGTTACCACACAAAACTACCATTTCATAGTCATATATACGTACTTTAACTTTAATGTGAACATCCTTCTACGTTTTCTACAGCTACTTGTACCCTACATACCTTTACGTTACCTTTAAATCATTTTGTCCATTTTACATCACTATTATTTTTCACTTCATACATTTCTTGATTTACATATATACATGTGCGTCATACTAGTTTATATCTATCCAGCATAAGTTAAACATCTTACTAACCTTTTTCATTTCACTAAGCGACGATCCGTAACCCCGATCGAACATCTTCTTCTCAATTACTAGCCATAACAGACCAGGTTTCATTTATCCTTATAATGAGCTTCCGCTCGTGCACATTCTCTTACCAATACGATTGGTTCCATCACATCAATTATTCTAACATTTTCATAAATAAAAAAATTTGGCGGTTAGCATATTTCATTTAAACATTCATTGTACTAGGGAATTGCCCACTTATAATCCTTCTAACATTTCCTACGTACCTACTACAACGTACCACACATTCTATTTCTTACATGCAATCCTTTCATTCTATTCATCATTTCGCCAACCTTCATTTGACTCTTCAAGGCTTAACTGACATTTCTTAATCATTGTATAAGTACTGAGGCACACGTCCGTACTTCTTTCCATTCATGCTTACATGCATAAACATTCATTACATCATTTCGGTATTGTTAGCAAAACTTATCATTTCTGCTCGTACTTAATTTATTGTCCGGGTCGTAGCCCGTCATTTATTATGACTTCTAAGGGTCTATTACTAGCACATTTAACACCTAACTGGTTCAAAACTCCTTTCTTTCCTCTCACAACTTAGGTTTCGCATGCTTATTACAATCATTCTTTTGTTTATTTACTTTACATTTACCCATATGACTCGTTTGACACAACCACGGTCAAACTATCAACATGTTCTGATGTGGACTAATTCCATCCTTTTTATTATTTTAAATCCGTCTTGCGGATTCAAACGTAACGTTCATACCTTTCATTACTTCTAGGTTTCGAATCCGTCTAGCGGTCCAAACATACCATTTATACCTTTTCTTCCTTCTATGATCGAATCCATCTAACAGATTTCAATCATATCATTCACATCTTTCATTCCTTACATGTGTTGAATCTGTTTCGCAGATTCAGACATATCATTTCTACATTTCATTTTCTCGAATCCGTTTTACGGATTCAAACATTCCATTCATGCTTTTCATCCCTTGAATCCGTGAGTCACGGATTCAAACATATCATCCATGTCTTTCATCCTTGAATCCGTCTCACGGATTCAAACATTGCATTCATACTTTTCATTCCCTGAATCCGTCTCCCGGATTCAAACATATTATTCATATCTTGTTGATCCGTACTTAATTACAGATTCAACATTCTTTATTTTTATCAGGCATGTTTTTCATTCTTACATCGTACTCTCAATTTCCCGAGAGTCTTACTTCCCATCTCACCCACACGCCCGCCTGCTACCCAACTCTACCGGACATACCTGTAATAATTATCATGATCTCACGAAAGTCATACGTTTCTCGTGTACTGGCCAGGTACACAATCCACATAGTAGTTTCGTGCCTTCATGAAATTGTCACCTTATGTCCGTAGACTTAGGTTTCGGCGCGTGTATCCTTTTCAGTACTTCTTTACTATACTATCATTATCCTTCATTTAACATTTTCCTTCTCTTAATGAATTTTACTATTACATATACCCACATAACGAATTTACGTACCTGGATTCAACTTTGGCTTATTACCTCTTTGCCTGCTTAGTATTCATCCTAAACTGCATTCACATATCATCCACTTCAAACACTTATGCCTACCTTGCACATACAAAACATTCAGTTTCTTTATACGTATACATAAGTACATAATTACATTAGCTTTTACCTTTGGATCTTGATCGAGTCTTAGATTGTACAGGTTTCTTATCTCAAGAGCACACAAGTTTGAGTTCAAGTACTTACCTTTTCGTACTTGATTCCCTCAAACCAGGGCTCTGATACCAACTTGTAAGACCCTAATTCAAATATGACTAAAGTCGCAGCGGAAATTCGTACCATAAAATTTTCTTTGCATTACAGCACCTTGACGCGCTTGAAATCAATTCTAAGGTTAAACCTTTTTATTTAAATACGTTTATTACACTCATCTTCAATAAGAAAACAACAACACCCTCATAAACTTCCGTACAATCCGTTAAGTGACTCGATCTTCGATCCCCGCTCTTCGATGATTCCCCATGTCTTGTACAACCTGCACTCATCATAAATGGTCGTATCATTAGTACATATCAGAAATAAAGACAAGATTTATCCTTATACATTCTTCGTTCCGTTATCTCTTTACTTTCAAACATTCCATCTGACCATCAATTTCTGGTGATATATCGACCTATGCCTGCATTATATTTTTATACTCAAGGTACATCATTAATAACATTAATAGTCAATCATATTAACAACCTGCATACACCCCTACAATTATACCATTGTACTTACATACCTACATGCATACCTACACGCATACATACATACATACATACATACATACATACATACATACATACATACATACATACATACATACATACATACATACATACATACATACATACATACATACATACATACATACATACATACATGCATGCATACACACATACATACATATCCAGCTTTTCCATCCTGTCATATAATTCTGGGTGAGACTCCTTTGCTATTCCTGCATCACACTTATAACTCCATGTACACGAATTAAACAGCATAAACACATAATCGTACCGAAAGAATTATGTTCATATTTAAACTTCATACACATTATCTCCCGACATACATACGTACACACACAAGTACTAACCTACATGCATCCTTACATATATATACACTTAAATCCTTCTATAAGTATCTACATACACACATACCTACCTTGTTACGTACAGTCATGACATCACACATTCACATACATACATACATACATACTTGCCTGATTGCAGTATACCAAACTCGTACATGCCTATTCTCCATACACATACCTACATACACTCACGTACTTATTCACATAGGGGCGATTGCCAATGAGAATTAAATTAATAATTCTTACCTGGGGTACGGGATCCCGCTTTAAGATTCCTAAATGGAACCTAAGGTGGGATTCTTGCCTGGGGTATGGGATCCCGCTTTAAGGTTCCTAAATGGAACCTAAGGTGGGATTCTTGCCTGGGGTATGGGATCCCGCTTTAAGGTTCCTAAATGGAACCTAAGGTGGGATTCTTGCCTGCAGATCCGTTTTAACGTCCGAACGCGCTAAAACTTGCATAACTTTCAACCCGTATACCCGTTTAACCTCCCGTCTCTTCCCACCTACTTGTAAATTCACAATTTATCATATGAACTTAAAATCCCACATCCGCATTACTGAAATTCTTATCTTACGCCCTATCGGCTTATTATCATTTTCTAAATATTTGATCCGTTATGGGTATTTTGCGCATTAAACGGTTTATGACAACAAAACCATACTTCCCATTTCCATCCTTGTCCAAAACATTAAACTAATCGTATAACTTGTTCTTAAACCACTTATTAAGATCATTTGCCCAAAATACCCCTCAAGGGCATTTTGGTCAACTTTAATCCCATCCTTTACGACGAAAGACTACGACACATTATTGACTTCAACCATCATGCTTAGTTAATTAAAACGTCTTATAACTTAATCAAACATAAGAAGTGATTGCAGAAATCACTTACCTTGTGCGTCCGAGTTCAAGCATAGCTTCCGTGTTTATCCTTGACCCGTTGCCCTTCCATGCTTATGTCCGCGTTGACATGACTCCTATCCGTACATGTCATTACATTCACATTCTTGTTAGCATACATGATAGTACGTATGAACGATCATCTCAAATTCATATCTCATGTATGACTTTCATTAGTCAATTCAAACAAGCATGAAGCACACTCAACATCGACCTAACATAACCTTCTCATGAACTATATTTAAAATGCATTCCTCATGTTAGTTTACTATCAATTTCATTATTACCACACTCTATACATGTTTACCCATTAATTGCATACAATTTCACATATTACTGTCATTTAGACATTT
This sequence comes from Helianthus tuberosus, assembly GCA_030545235.1. Taxonomy (NCBI): domain Eukaryota; kingdom Viridiplantae; phylum Streptophyta; class Magnoliopsida; order Asterales; family Asteraceae; genus Helianthus; species Helianthus tuberosus. Next base: position 64,236,002 of record CM060449.1, on the reverse strand, counting down.
CATCAAACACTTGGTGTGCGTACTGCTTTCTAAGCATGATGTACAAGTATTTCATGTGTTTCTTCCTAATTATCACTTTCATTTATCATCTCAAGTAAGCATCATACAAATTACATACCATAATCACTCTATATACAAATACACATCACATATACACATATTCCTAATCAAGTTCATACCATTTCATGGATTAAACATAAACCCACTTAACTAATTGTGGTAATTGATCCAAACACCTAAATTCTAGAAATTTACTCAGAATCTTCGCATAGGGTTTGTTCCTAAACATGCATACATCACTAATTTGGCCATAACCTTCATGATTCATACCTAAATCACCACTAGTGATGATTACCAAGATTTCTCAACTTCATTAATCATAAAAATTCAACATACCTTATGATCCCCTCACGAAGGTGATCATTAATCCGTGTTTCTTCTTGAATTTGGGCCTCGATTCACCCTTCAATTTGGTGATTTAAGTGAGCTAGGGTTTGGAGCTCTTGAGAGCTCCTGAAGCTTCACGAACACACACGTATGTGTGTTTGTGTGTGTGTGTTGACCCCTTTAATTAGACAAATGAACTTTCATTTGTTCCACTTTAGCCCCTCGGGTTTGCTTTTAAAACATAACTAACACTACCGTCATCATTTAATACTTTTGACTATACCTTTAACTAGGTTAAATAGCCTAGTTATTTATTTCATGACGTGTCACATAAGAACACATGACAAATATTAACATTCAGATTTTTGGGGCGTTACACAGTGGGAAATACTGGTGAGTGAATCCCAGATTAATCAAGTTTAGTAAAAACCATTGTACAGTATTGAGGGCGGTCGCGCAATTACATTTGTTTCCATCTACTTTAATTACCACCCACGGTACTGTCAACCCGACTTGTGGTCATGTTACTACTCACAATGTAGTAACAAATTTTGTATACAAAACCCCAACATACCGAAGATAATTGTAGAATACAAATACTCAATCACTGTTTAATATATCATTAATTAAGTGAGGTTTTGTAAAAACAGTTTGCAAAAAGGAGATTATTCGCATTGCTGTCTTAGGGTTTCCTTAAAGGATTTCCTGATGATTATCTATAAATTACACAAATGCACACGCGTTAGTATGATAACCCAATATTTACATTAGTAATACCCTCCTCGAGACGGCATTCCAACGACTACGTCGGGCAGAACCTCGACAGCCGTTACGGAACCCTGGATCAATCGGGCAGCGTATCTAATACGTAACCGGGGTTATGATACTTACAACGGGACAGAACTTCGTTATTTAGGGGGGGTATTACGTCCGAGAATTACTTCAACTATAAAGAAATTCAAGAGACAAAAGATTGTGAGCGAGTTCGAATGATCAGCCGAAGCCTTCTATTTATAGTGCTGATCTCGGACCTTGTCGCGCCCCGCGTAGCCATCCTCTAGGGCCTTCGCGGCCCGCGAGGCCAGCTAGGGTAGGCCCTAGCTTGGCTGAGTCGACCAGTAGCCCCCACACGCGTCGTGACACGTGGCAGTTCCGGGTTTCTCCTGGTGGCCTATTTGTCGCGGCCCGCGTAAGACCAAGGGTGGTCTTCGCGGCCCGCCAAGGACTAATAAAATTGTTTTTATTTAATTTTAATAAAATAAAAGGTATTCGGGGCCCGTTTTCGTATTCGGTGTGTATTTTAAGACATATAGGGACATTTTAATTATTATTAGGGTGTCAGATTATTTTTGAGGGTTGTTATAGATTCTATCAATCAATATAAAGTGAATTTGCCTGATGAGCTCTCAAAGATCATGGTAATCATGGATAAAATAATGGTTTTAGGAGAGAGTCGGGCAAACAATTATATTTGTCAGAACAAAACGAAGTGCTGGTATGTTATATGATGCACTTGTTAAGTGTGGTTATGAGGTAATGACAATTGAAGGCGCTCTTACACAAGAAGACAGAGATAAGATAGTCTCAGAGTTCAAAGACGGGTTGACTCATGCTCTAATATTAACTGATCTTCTTAACACTTTCATGCTCTAATGATAGGGGTAGGGTGAGGACGGGGTAGGTTGTGGGGGCTCACTTGAAATTTGACTTATTAATTAGATTTTTATTTTTTATTTATTAAATGCCCGGATAGTCCTTGTGGTTTGCCCTTTTTAAGGAAATGATATTTTAGTCATTTTACACCCTTATAACTGAGAAAACTAACCGATGTTAGGCACATGGACTATCCGGGAACAAAAATTAAAAAGTTGGGGACTATAGCTATAATTTTAGAAAGTTAAGGACTAAAAATGAAAAAAGGGCAAACCACAGAGACTATCCAGACATTTAACTCTTTTTATTGATTCGTTGTTTAATATAATTTGGTATGAAAATTTTCTAAAAACCACCAGTGTTTACACACAGGTTTTACTACTAGTTTCTATAAAAAGAAGTTTAACTATAATGCTACTCGGTATGGGAGAAGGGTAGTCCTTAAAGGATAACTCTCCACCTCAGCACCACGTCATGGTCCTTAGAGGATGCCCTTCCAAGGATGAAACCAAGGAAATTGGTAACGACCCAACCCCACTTATTTAATTTATTTATTTTTTTAAATTTTGACAAATTAAATATGCAATATATATATAAAACTAAAATTAATTTAAACTCTAGAATAAATTTATGTCTTCTAACTATCACAATTAGGGATGGACTTTTTTTCCCCAAATACCCGTACGACGCCGTACTCGTACCCGTACCGTACACGTACTTGTCTCCGTACTGATTTTAGGTATTTGGTACATGTATCGGTACCCAGTTTTATTGATTTTGGTATTCGGTACTTTTGGTATTAGTGTAGATCTTTAAAAGTTTTTTTTTTGTATTATGTTTTATTTCATATTATGGTATTTATAGTATTGGTATTGATTTTACCTATATGACACCTGTATCGTATTGGTACTCGTACTATATTGGTACTCATGTAAATTTTACCTATTTAGTACTTGTACATGTGACAACCCGTGATTTCCGGCTCTTAATTACGTGATTAACAGGTGATTAACGCGATAATAAATAGTATTTACAGCACAAATTAACTTAATTAGGCCTTTGAAGTGCCTAGAAACGGCTAGCCGGCTTTACAGGGCGTGTATGGTGATTTACGGGAAAGCTGCTGAATATTAAGCGACAACGGATTGAAACCGAACAGAATACTGACAACGCCGACAAATATTAAATTTTTACGATATATATCATAGCTTTGTAATTATACTTTAGTGACTACAGTCGAAACCAGCTCGGAAAACGAATTAAAGACGACAACGATACAGTTTTTCGCGATTATTACCATAGCCGACAAACGGGCGTGCAAACAACGACTACCGACCGTATTTTTGTGTACTTTAGATTTTTGGATGTTAAACGAGGTTCAGGATTTGACAACGGGTCTCGTAAGAATTACGTGCCATTTACTCATGAGATGGGCTTGCGGGCCCTGGGCCCAAGCCCAAACCCAAGCCCAAAACCCACAAGCCTGAACCCGTGCATAATACACAAGATCTACAAAAATCTTGTCAAAAACCCTAAATCTAAACAAAATCTGTACATTATTTCAAAATCTATACAAAATCCACTTTAAGATTTACAAAATCTACAAATCTCTATATAAGACTTATCACCTTCACCTTCTTTGTCTATTATACATACACACACAACTAGAAAACCCTTGTTCTCTTTGTCTGTACATTAATTTACACACACCACATTTTTTTTTTCTTTACCCCTCTCTCTCTCTCTCGAATACATATGCTGACAACACAAGTTCACCATCTTTCCCCCTCATTCCTCTCTTGCTCTCACCCAACACAAAGCCAAACACCCACACCCCCCCCTCTCGGTTCCGATGTCGGCGGCGGAGGAAGACGCGCCGCCGTGAGCGGCGGCGGCGGTGGCTCTGAGCGACGGATGGCGAGACGAGGAGAGAGAGGACCGGGTGGTACTGGCTTGGAGGTTCGAGCAACAGGAAGAAAGAGATAGAGACTCGATCCGGTGGTCGGTTCCTTTAACCGGCGGTCGGTTCATTGAACCGGTGGTCTTTGTTCTCGACCGACGATTATTCCGATGATGATGCGATGATGATGATGGTGACGGAGTCCGACCGCGACAGCAGTGGCTGTCGGAGCTCCGGTGAGTTATTTTGTAATTATTTATTTTTATTCCACCGGGTGATGATGTTCGGATTTTGGCTCGGAGCTCCAATCAGGTTCAAATTTGGGTTAGAATTTTTCAGATTCGGGTTTAGCTCGGGTGCTCGTCTCGGGTCAGATATCTGGTTACGGGACAGCAGCGGTTCGGGTTTTGGTTCAGTTCAAGTGCGGATTTGGGTTATGCGGTACGGTTCGAGTCGATTGGTGATGCGGGTCTGATATGGTCCTGGTTCAGTCAAACCCAGTCAACACATTGGGTTGACTGGTCAAACAAGGTCAAAGCTGGTCAAACTTAGTCAACGGCTCGGTCTCGGTTTCGGTCAAAGGCGGTCAATAGCAGATTAGCGGTGATCAAGACGGTTCGGTTTGTGGTTTGGGTCGGCTCGGTCGAACCGAGTCAACTCGGTCAAGACCAGTCAACTCAGCGAGTCAACTCGGTCAACCCAGCTTTTCAACACAAGGATTTGGTAAAAATTAAAGTCGCGATTTATATTTACATTGTTTTCATTTCGTGAAAACGAGCTCGAATCGGACGATTAAAGTATAGCTTACATTGAGATATATTTGACAAATACATATCTTATGATTGCATATTGATTGAATTTTTGAAAAAGAACGACAACTTGCGTTGTCAGGGGCGTCTAAAAACAGAGGAAACTCTGCCCGTTTTTCGAGAAAATCCGCAAACACAAAAGGCATTTTATTATAAAACGAAACTATCGGATCCAAACAACCTTCTATGGAAACAAATACAAATATATACTTACTTTCGACGACATTACATAACCTACAAAGCATGTTTATAACATCTCGACAAACCGCTTTACAAAATAACAAAACTTGATGGTTTTATAAAATAAATATATTCAGTTATATTTATTTTCCAAAACAACGAACAACTTGAATTCTTTTACAAAAATAAATATGGGTTATATATTTATTTTCAAACGTAACAACTCGACGATTCCTCTATAAGATAAATATAACTCTTCATATTTATTTTATACGCCTAAACGGCATATACGTATATTTTTGGCAAATATACACAAGACGCTATATATAATACAAGTTTATTATATATTACTTTTGTACGAATATTCCTATATACACAAACGACTTCTCGGAACTTAACAAGTTTAACTTAATCATTTTTATTAAGTTAACAATTTACCGTTGAATCGTTCGATTAACGATTCGGTAGAGCTCGGTGACACGTAGTGTAGTTACCGCATTTATTTAGAAACTTATTAGATATTCCGTGTTAGGAATATTGTAGAATGCACGCTAGCGAGTCTCAGTTTGGAAACGACATCACGAAGTCGTAATTAGCTAGCTTTGCACAGGAATATTCAGGTGAGTTCATAACCCCCACTTTTTACTGTTTTACATTTTTGTAAATGTTTTCGGGGTGGAAAGACATGCACGTTTTGCAAAAGCATACAAAGTTTTGAACAAACGCAAAACTCGTATTTCTAAATCATATTACGAAGGGATTTCGAGAAACTCAAATGATTTACGAAAGGTTTATACTAAACATACCGGTTTTTACAAAACAAATGTGTATTATCGAAAGGTGAATGATTTTTCATGACTAAGGATGGGATCATCTGGTGATAATATTGAGGAAGGATCAGTCTTAGAGACTGAGGGAGGATCAGTCTTAGAGACTGGGGTAAAATACATGTACAATGATTACAGACACTTACAGACGTTTTTATACATGGTATGGTTAGCTTAAGGAGGGTTTACTACTTAGATCATGTGAGTGGGTAGGCGCAACTTGAGGCCATTAATCCTCATTGTAGGACCGAGGGGCACAATGCGGTAGATCTATCTGGGTGTAGCGAGCCCAGCCCCAGGCCCAGCAGAACGGACCTCGGGGTGACTATGTACCCGGCGCACAAATCCGCTAGGTTTGAGTCTTCCTACTTGCACTTCACACATATCAATGGCCTTGCAAACCATTGGTGATCTCTTTATTTCCTTATTTGCTACATACCAGGGACATATATACTTACAAAAATACTTGTTCATACAAATTAAACACCATGTTTTATACAAATTCAAAGCACAGGATTATGCGGGTATGGAGTCAAAGTCAGGGTGGGCATTGACGGTTATACGAACATTACAAATACAAGACTTTACAAATACATGGTTTTTATGAACATACTGTGTTACAAACACAACGTTTCCATATAACTTGGCAAGAAAATGATTTTTAAATTCATTTTCTCAATACTATTTCAAAAACCGGTTATTCCAAAGATTTATTTCAAATCTTTCACAATACCAAAGATTTATTTCAAACCTTTCGCAACTCAAAAGATTTATCTCAAATCTTTTACGAACAAACTATGAACTCGCTCAACTTTATGTTGATTTTTCGCATGTTTCTTTCTCAGGTTATTGTTCTAAGACAAGGCACGGTTGGAATAGGAGAACCATCGAGAGTCGAGTACTTAGTGGGCGTTCGATTTCTAGAAAGTTTATGCTTATTTGCTTCCGCTGTGCAATGAAGATACCAGTCCAGTCACGCCGGCTCTGATAATTTCGGGGTGTGACAGTACAAGTGCTCAATAACTAAATAAAAATAAAATGGTACCAAAGCGGCTACCGTACCGAAAATACCCGTACTCGAACCCGTCCCGTACCTATATATTTGGTACCCAGTTTTGTTCAAATTCGGTACCGGTATTTTCGGTATCGGTATGAGTATGGATACGAGTACTGTACCAATCTCATCCCTAATCACAATAGAAGATAATTCCTTTCTCACCAACCAAGTTTACTCAACACACCACAACAATGCTTCCAAAACCAGTACATTATGCATCAAAACTTGTACATCATTCTATATTTCAAGACTAAACATTGGAAAAAACACAAGCTCAATAAAATCACCACCTACTACTCCTTATTACTTTTGTGCCTTCTTTCACACTTTTGTAACCCCCTGTTTTTCTTGTTTGTTTTCTGCTCAATTTCCATCTCTGGATTTCTTGCACCTCTTTCTATCTTTCTCTGATTCTTGCAAGAAACCCACATGGGTTCTGCTAGATTGCTAGCTGTTTGATCCATTATACCCTTTTGAGCACAAGAACTTAGACACATTCTGCTTGCAAGGTATGGTTTTTTGGTTCTTGATTATCTGTTTTTTTTTTACATTCTCCAACGGCTAGAATTTTTGTCATCTTGTGCCCGTCCTCAACGTCTAGTCCCCGCACACCGAGTGGCCTAAAAATTCACAGAAAGACTCACTAAATCCCCCAAATCTGCACACTCTCCGATCACACACTCCACCATGACCGACGGTGATATCAAATCCGTTATCGGCAGATGGGCCGACGAACCCGACGACGTTCCGGAGGAGTCCACCGCATCCTCTTCATCCGCCGCCGCCACTACCGCCGACGAAGTTATTCTAGACTCTCTCTCTGTTGACGACTCCAAAAAAAGTCAACGATTTCCTCGACGATCCAGAAGATTCCAACATTCAAGCTGTAATTTCAACACTCTCACACTTTATTCTTATTATTATTCACTTATATTCACAATTAGTTGTAGTTTATTGAGCTAGGGTTTTGAAATTGTTGTTTAGGTTACTACTGGTGATACACTTAATATTTCTTCAGTTTATATACAATTAGTTGTAGTTTATTGAAGTTTATTGAGCTAGGGTTTTGATATTGTATTTTTAGGTTACTTCTGGTGATACACTTTATATATCTTAAGTTGATATACAAGTAGTTGTAGTTTATTGAGCTAGGGTTTTGAAATTGTTTATTTAGATTACTTCTGGTGATACACTTTATATTTCTTCAGTTTTATTTACCATTAATTGTTGTTTGTTGAAGTTTATTGAGCTAGGGTTTTGGAATTGTGTTGTTAGGTTACGTCTGGGGATACGCCCTATACTTCTGCTGTTAGATTCGAAGATCTGAATCTATCGCCTGAGTTGTTGAAAGGTTTGTATGTGGAGATGAAGTTTGAGAGGCCGAGTAAGATCCAATCGATAAGTTTGCCGATGATATTGACTCAGTCGTATAAGAATTTGATCCCTCAAGCGCGTAATGGTTCTGGAAAGACGACTTGTTTTGTGCTCGGTATGTTGAGTCGTGTTGATCTGAAGCTCGGTGCTCCTCAGGCGCTTTGTATATTTGCCCTACTAGAGAATTGGCTATTCAGGTAGTTGAAACTTTAAGTTTTACTGGTGTATTTGTATATTAAGTTTATGGTATAAAAGTAAAGAGTTGTGTTAGGGGATGTGTTTCATATCTTTTGTAATTGTTGAGTACTTGCTTATGTAGATACCTTGTGATTTCATACTATGATAATGATGGTGCAGAATATGGAAGTGCTGCTAAAGATGGGAAAGTTTACTGGCATAACTTCCGAATTGGGTCTTCCTGCTGATAAAGCTAATTACGTTCCAATCTCTAAAAGAGCACCAGTCGTAGCACAAGTCATTATCGGCACACCGGGGACTATTAATAAATGGATAGCAGCCAAGAAGTTGGGTACATCTAATTTGAAGATCCTCGTGTTTGATGAAGCAGATCATATGCTGGTAGAGGTGATTTTATGGATATTTTTTTAATTTTTTTCTGTTACTATTTTGTAAGGTAACTATGTGGCATATTCTAATTGCTTGTTTGGTAGTTTATCTATCAACTACCATATGGATTTGTTAATATTTTTCTCCATTGAGTTCAACGTTTTTCTTTAACATATCTTGTTTGGTTCAGAGCGGTTTCAAAGAAGATTCTGTGAGGATAATGAAGGAAATTGTCAGGTGGAGTCCCAAATGCCAGGTTTGTTGACTGTTGTCACTAAAATATATAGTTATGTTAATTGAGTTCTATATAGTTATTTTCGTCTGCATTGTTATCTCTGATTTAACCCAAAACAATGTACAGGTTATGCTATTTTCCGCTACAATCAACGAGATCGTGAAGGCATTTGTATAAAAAATCGTGAAAGATCTATTTGTACAAAACTACAACCAGTTGTTTGTCAAGAAGGAAGAACTGTCATTGGTACAAAATCTTTTTGTACAAAACTACAACCTGTTTGGATAAAACACAAAAGCAACAATTAGTAACTACTTAAATTATTAGTAAACATCTTAAAATCTAAGATGATTTAGTACCAGTTCCTTGAGAATTCCTCTCACATAACCCTCCCTCTGATGGGGTAACAGCTCACCACCCTCCTCTTTTCCGATCACGTCTTCAAACATGTTTCACCTCTAGATCCTCCAGCTTCCGACTTCTGAACCTGATCACGGATCACTTTCTGGAGTGCCTAATTGTAGTCTTTCACTTGTTGCAGTTTCCCCTTCAATTCCTCACAGCTAACACACTCCATTTTGTTTAGGAAATGATATTCTTGTTAGGGTTTTGGGGTTTTTCGAATGAGAATGAGTGTGTGCGAACCCTAATTCAACTACATTTATATACACTTTAGATAAAGGTAGTTGAATTAGGGTTCGCAGACACTCATTCTCATTCGAAAAACCCCAAAACCCTAACAACAAGTATATCATTTCCTAAACAAAATGGAATGTGTTAGCTGTGAGGAATTGAAGGGGAAATTGCAACAAGTGAGAGACTACAATGAGGCACTCCAGAAAGTGATCCGTGATCAGGTTCAGAAGCTGAAGGATCTAGAGGTGAAACATGTTGAAGACGTGATCGGAAAAAAAGGAGGGTGGTGAGCTGTTACCCCATCAGAGGGATGGTTTATGTGAGAGGAATTCTCAAGGAACTGGTACTGAATCATCCTAGATTTAAAGACGTTTACTAATAATTTAAGTAGTTACTAATTGTTGCTTTTGTGTTTTATCCAAACAGGATGCACACCATTTTAAGAAGAAACTGCAAGATCTCCGCGATCTGGTATGGATGTTCTCCACCTCATGAAGATATATGATTATTATTATATGATTCTGTGGTGGTTATTTGCTTTGACAGGAACCATAAATTTCCAGGAAGGTTATACAAAAAGTGAAAGCGGTGATGAAACTCGGTGTTATTCGTCTTCCAGTGGTGGTGGTGGTGGTGACGGTTCTTCCGGAGGAGAGGTATCATATGTGTTGACATTACCTTTTCCTCTATAGTTGTTAGTTTGTTACTCATTATTTTCATTATGTTCAGAAACTCGGCGGCGGCGGTGCTAAAGTGTTGGCTATGGTGAATGCTTTTCAAAACCGTGAAGGTGGTGGTGACGGCGGAACTGGCTCTGCTGGTGTCGGAGGTCAGGTAAGATATGGCAACCGTATACACCCTCCCTTCTTAACATTTACACAATCGATTTAATACATGTATATATTTATTTGATCATAGTTTACGGTGATGGCCTATGAGAGCTGAGGTTGCTATTATAATAATCACTTTAGTGTCCAAACTTTTTGTTGGTAATGACTACGTTGGTTACTTTGATTGTGATGATGATTTGGAACTCTTTTTTTTGTTTATGTTTTTGAATTGGTGGTTACTTTGATTAAACAATGAGCTTTGATGCGTGACTTATTGAGTTTGAATATGTGATTTCTTGTTAAATTTGACTTGAATTTGTGATTTCTTGTGAAATTTTAACATATAGCAATCATCAATAACTGATTATAAAAACAATTATAATTAGTTTCTTACATGTGTGAAATTGGCTTGAATGTCCTTTTGTAAGAATTGTGATGCAGCTGTAAGAATTCTCTCTACCCCATACCTGTTTAATCATCAGTTTTAGTATCAACCTTATAATTTATTATCCATAAGATAAAAATAAAAAAAAAGTATATATTATATTAAATTTGTACCGGAGAAGTTTATTAACATTTTTTTAAATAACAAAAACAATAAACTTTAGAGTCGAGAGTTCATCCGTTCCCCGGATGATTTCTCGACCTTCGGTCTCTGATGGACTTGTACAATACGACATCCATGGCCATCCGCCAACCTTCTTGATGGTGTTTTAACAAAAATAGTTTTCTAAAGCAAATGCATAAACTTTTTAAGGATAAATTTATATGTGAAACAAATAATATTTTATGGTTTATTGAATTAGTATTTTATAGTGAAAGTTATTTAATTAATCAACAAATTTATAATATGAAACAGTTGATGAATATTGTTCGTACGGGTGTCTTGTCTACTTTAGACGACTGGGGATGAAGATTAGTCTACGGTACAGATCACGAATGAAAAGCAGACGAAAATTGCAGCCAGGAGAATATTCTTGAATGTTGCTAAACAAGGCTCCAAGTAAGTTCTTGATCTTAATTTAATGCTGCTATAATCGATTTTGTGTTCAAACATTTTCATCTGCTAAACAAGGCTCCAAGTAAGGTTGTAATTTATTTAAAAAATTAAGTTTTCCTCATGACACTCGTAGTATTGGATTAATATTCATTTTAATTATGTTGCTTACCATCATAAGATATGATAATCATTGTCACTCTGTTTTGCGCATGAAGTCTTTCTAGTTGTATCGTAGAAAATAAAATGTTATGGTTACGTTCTTGTTATTATAAAACTCTTGTTGTGCAGGCTTGAGGAGAATGATAGTCTTGTTCTTACACCATTCGAGAAGAATGGATATATGGAGACAACTTTGGAGGGTTCTTGAGCGGAGCGATTTGGTGAGTGTTTATACCTGCTAACGCGTGTGTAGTTTCATGTGAGCGTTGTTACTACATTGGAGCTAGAGTTGTGTGTGTCAGCGTTTCTAGCCTTTTTTTAAATATATTATTGAACATAAAACCACATGGGCTATAGCTAATTTATTTCTTCATTCAAAAACTCTTATTTCAGTCTTATGTTAACAAACAATATTGATGAGTCAACCGTCACATACCAGTTATCAATGATACTTGCATCAATATTGGCTTCTTTTTTTTCTGATTTATTGCATACAAATTTATAATATATTTTATTTCAAGCTACTAACTTGTGCGACTCTCTGCAGCTTGTCATGGTGGTTGATGCACGAGATCCACTGTTTTATTGATGTCCCGACCTGGAGGTAATTTTCTATATTAAGACATTACGGGTTTTCAGCATATATAGATATATTAATATGTTATATAGTTACTTGCATTCTCTCAAGAACTGTGTGTAGAACGCACCAATAACTATTAATACGTGATAATTATTTTATTGAAGAACTTACACAAGTTGGTTCCGAACGCATACTTCGTTTCTAACAAGATTCATGTTTTTTAGTGAACATACATGTTTTTTTCTTCTCTTGAATCATAATTTCTTCTCTCTTCATATGATGCTTAAACTTTAAGTCGGTTTTTCGTTTTCTCAATAAAGCTTTCTCAAATTTGACAGGCAATGCCCCCCTTTAAAGGTGTAATTACTTTGTTTCATTTATAAAAGTTTGCGGGGCAATGCCCTTTACCCAAAATAAAATAAAATTGACGGTTTAGTTTACAATTTGAAAGGAATCTCAAGACCTAGTTCTAATACTTGACAAATACATATCATCAAGATGACTCTATCTTTATGCAATGGTAGAGCAGTTTAGGAAGCTTGATGTTATCATGATTTTCTAATCTTGAGTAACACAAATTTACGAATCGACCTGTTCTCTTATGATGGACGGGGCATAATATTTTGTGCATTATTGTAAGAATTGGATTGTTAATCGACTTTGCAAAAACGCAGGCATACGCTAGAGAGATAGATGATCATAAAAGGATGCTGCTCCTGATTAACAAGGCGGATCTTTTGCCATATTCCGTGAGGTCAGTGTTATATAGCATATTATCTCTGTTCATATGAAATAATCTACTTTTAAGATAATTTTACTCGTTAAAAGAATCTCATTTGTAACAATATATTTTTGGTCATTTTATTTGTTAAACATTTAAATTTGGATTTACCAAACAATTACATCATATAATCACGCTCAAAACGACTAAACGCCCTCAAATGGTATAACGTATCTTCTGTTCTTGTAACTAGCTATCTTTCGGCTTCATTTGCAGACTGAAATGGGCCGAGTACTTCCAGCTTCATGGTATTCTGTATCTCTTTTGGTCTGCCAAGGCTGCAACAGCAGAGTCAGAAGGAAAAAACAAGTTTTCTCTTCGCAAGAAACCGTCGGCGAGGACACAAAAATATACGGGAGGAAGAGTTATTATCCCGTTTCCAGTCGGAAGTCCAAATGAGAACCGACTCATAGCAAAACTCAACTGATGCAAAAATCGGACATGTAACTGTGAAATTCGTGGGGTAACCTAACGTTGGAAAAGTTCAACAATCAACGCTTTAGTTGGTGCGAAACGAACAGGCGTGACATCTACCCCGGGAAAACCAAACATTTCCAGACGCTTATAATTACCGAAAAGCTTACTTTATGAGACTGTCCCGGTTTACTTAAGCTCGAGATATGAAATGATTGCATCAGGGGTTTTACCGATCCACAGAATGACTGAGCATCAGGAAGCGGTACAAGTGGTTGCAGACAACTTCTCGTGCCACGTCATCGAGGGCGTTTACAACATTAAACTGCCATTACCGAAGTCGTACGAGCCTGAAAATGACCTCCTTTTGCGTCAGAACTTTTGAGGTCGTACTGCGCGTTTCGTGGGTATGTTGCATCTAGCGGACTCCCTGGTGAAACAAACGCGGCCTGTCAGATTCTTAATGATTACATCGGCGGAAAGCTACCTCATGACGAACTGCCACCTGGCATGTCAGACGAAGAGGATGGTTCAATAGATGCAGGTGGGTCTGACGCGAGTGAGTGATGAGTCGGATTCTGGTGATGGAACAACGGAAGATGCATGTGGGTCCGGGCCAAGGCTTGATGATGTCATGGATGACCTTAAGTCATTTGACATGGCTAATGGGTTAGGTCCTCGTAACATGGTTCGTGGGGCTAGGAAAAAGGTGAGTTTGAGTGTGTCGTATAAGCAGCAGCATAAGAAGCCTCAAAGAAAGAAGGATCTAGCATGGAGGGTCAAAGACGATGGAAGTGATGGGATGTTGGCTGTGCGGGTGAACCAGAAGCCGGCCAACGTTGGGACGGTTTTGGCTAAGTGATAAGACTAGATAAAATTGGATTATGCTTATTGTTTTGTATGAATTTATAATGTCATGTGATGCACATGGATAGATGATGAATATGTTTGGGTTTTGACCTTTTAAGGTCGTTGGCATTTTATATGACGTTTGTGGTTCTTTATATTAGTTTGAGTTAAATGCATGGTTGGTCCCTGTGGTTTGCAAATATTGCAGATTTGGTCCCAGTGGTTTACTAATTACAGAGTTGGTCCCAGTGGTTGCAAATTTTGCACTCGGGTGATTCTTATCACTAACCCATGTTAATTTTCTCAGTTAAATGTCTGTAAAATGACTAGATTGCCCCTAAACAATTAAAAAAATAAAAAATAAAGATAGCCCACCTCCTTTCTCTCTATAAACCGCCACCCCCTGTTCTTCCTTCCATCCTTTGCCGACAAACCCACCCAGTAATCACCACCATATCCCTTCTAACAAAACCAATCACTAACAAATACAAGTTAAAGTGCAAAATCACTCATTGAAAACACCGATGGCATAAGCACAGCAACAACAGACAACGACAGCAGTATATGGAGCCCTAGACGACAGCAACAGCTGGCGGTTATGGTTGATAACCAACGCGGACGAAAGTTCAGCTGTCACCGGCGGCAGTAGCCGTAGTCGGAGCCGGAATGACGTCGTTTGGATCAAGTTTCGGGTACGGAGGATAGTCGGTTTGATTTGGTGAATGATTCAGATTCATTGGTGTTGTATGACTGATTTGAACGGAGATTTAGATGAAATTTGTTGCAGATTTGTGTGAATTTTGTTAGATCGAGTTTATTTGAATGTGTAGCCTTTTGGTTTCTGTGTGGAGGAACCATAGGTTTTGATGATTGGATTTGAAAGTTCTATTTTTTATTGGTTTTATGCAGTTGAATTGGTGAAAATGGAATTGGGGTTGATTAGGGTACGGGTTTCTGGCAACGTTTGGTGGTGAAAGGTGGATGGCAGTGGTGGTGAAAGGTGGATGGTGGTGGTGGTGAAAGGTAGAGAGGGTGGGTTATCTTTATTTTTTTAATTTTTTATTGTGCAGGGGCAATATAGTTATTTCGCAGATATTTAACTAGAAAACTTAACAGAGGTTATTGACAAGGACCACTTGAGTGCAAAAATTACAACTACTAGGACCAACTATGTAATTAGTGAACCACTAGGATCAAGTCTGTAATTTTCGCAAACCACAGGGACCAACCACGCATTTAACTCTATTAGTTTTGTTGCAAGTTTGCAGAGGTGATGTGATGTCATGGTTAAATAGTTTTTTTGACTTGTCATATTTATATATTATAAATATAAATAAGTACCTTTTGTATACATTGAAGATTATACCATATGTTTTGGGTAGTTTTAAAAAAAAAAAAAAATCATTTAAGATTTTACATTTAACCTAAATGTTTGAATTTCTTGCAATTATAACTTCACAAAATTGATTTTTTTTATTTTAAAGTCAAAACTTTTCTTCTTTTACAATTTAACCTCACAACTTTTTTATATTTAACTTTGGTTTCCTATAGTTTTCGTCTTTCGCAAATTTTCGTTTTACGTTTCGTACTAAATTTGCGAGTTAACACGGAGTAACATGCATGTGTGATTCAACGTTTTTATGGTTCGTTCATAATTTTGCGAGTTAACACGACACAACGTCCATGTGTTGTTCAATGTTTTTACGTCTATTTTTTCTCAATTGACAGGTTCGTCGCAACGCACGAATCCTAGATCGAATTAGTTATTTTTTTAAGTGTTCTACATTTCGGTCTATTTCTTCGTTTTAACACGCCACAACTTCAGCGTTAGTGATCGCTGACGGTTATGTAGCATTGGTGCTAATTGACATTCTTTTACGCCCCCGCCGCAACGCGGGGGTGCTTAATTCTAGTTAATAAAAGAAAAGTAACATTGGATCGGTTTATGTGATTTTTGAGCCGATAATATTCGCATTTTTGAGAAGATACCAACTAAAGAAGTAAACTAAGGAGAAGAATCATTAGAAAACTCTTCTTGTGAAAAAACTAAAAGCTTAATACCAAACAAGTATAAAAAAAGTAAAATAATTTAAAAACTTCAAAAAAAGAATAATAAAAAAATTAATATTTTAATATGTCTTTTAGATTTACAAAAAAGTAGTACGTAGTAACAAGAATACAATCATAAACATCAACTAGATCATCAGCATTGATGAAACACCGGTTAACGCAAAGGTTATTCCAGCTAGGTTGTCTCGTGTACTAGGGTTCAATCTCTTCCTCCACTCGCCAATCGCTGGAATCCTGCAAAACAGAACACCGGTAACTCGCCACAAGGAGGAGAATATGGGGGTTCTCCTTGTGACCACCATCCGACGTGAGAATAAGTACTGTTCTGAGGAGAATAGTGTGTGTTGAAGGTAAAATAGAAACAGAGCAGAATGTTAAACCTGAAGGAGGAGTCCTCTATTTATAGCCGAATGATGAAGGATGAGGAGGCGACCTGCCAACTAGCCAGTGGGCGCCAGCTATCCGACCAAGGAGAATATCTCCTTTGCCTCCTCTGCTGTTGGGAGAGTAGTGGATGACGTGGCGTGCCCTTATTCGTCCAGTTAGGCGGATTCTGGCAGTGGCTGTCGGTCTGTCCTCCAGAAATTAGGGCTGTCCAAAAAGCTCGTAGCTCGGAGCTCGCTCGGAAAAAGCTCGCTCGATATGGCTCGATTTGAAAGTGAGCCGAGCCAGCTCGGCTCAGCTCGTAACGAGCCGAGTTGGCTCGGTTTGGCTCCCTTGGTAGCTCAGCTCGGCTTAGTTCGGATTATTTTCTTCATAATATATTTGCTTTTATATACATTATAATATATTACAAAAGAATTGTTATTATTTATATATATTTAGGCTTGTAATTTGATATCAATGGCATATTTGAATCTTAATTATCTTGCTAATGAACTAATATTGTATTTCATTGAAATTGTAAGACTTATTTTTTGTTGTTAAGCATGATTTTAACTTGTAATGTATTAGGATAAACTTATTTTGAATATGTTTTTTTGAAGCATTGAATAATATTTTAGGCTACTGAATTTTGAGAGTTATATATTATATTTTTCATTATAAAATCGAGCCAAACTAAGCCGAGCCGAGCTAGCTCGGTTTAAAACCAAGCCGAGCCCGAGCTTAGATTTTCAGCTCGGTTTCAAATCCGAGCCAAGCCGAGCCAGCTCGGTTTATAATCGAGCCGAGCCCGAGCTTACCCTGCTCAGCTCGGCTCGGCTCATGAACAACCCTACCAGAAATCTTGCAGGTCCAGTTGGGGTCCATCCACAGGTGACATGTGTCGTCCTTTATGTCTGGGGAAACATCTTCTTCATCACCTGCGATTTCTTCCAGAAGCTTCTGGAAGCTTCTAGATGCGTTCTGCTGAAGAAAGGTGGTGTGGTCCCTGCCATGTGTGCATGGATTTGGGACCATACCTCTTCAAGTCTCCCCAGTCCAGTGTGGCTTCCAGGTGAGTTTATCTTCAAGTCCCCCCAGTCCAATGCTGAAGAAAGGAGGCTCGTAAGGCACAAATTCGGGCGAAATATATGTAGTTTTTTATTTTCTAGTACCTTAGGTTTTTTTTAATGACTTTGTAATGTTTTTATTTTTTTAATGAAATTATGGTTTTTTTATTTTAATTTTATAGTTATTAAAATTGGCATTTAATTTAATAAAATAAATAAATAAATAATTAGGTAATGATGACGGGAGCTTTATCCCACACCCTGCAAGTTAAGGGAGGGCGTGATAAAGCCCCCTTGTAACACCTCGAAAATTCGTGTTCAATGAAATAACGACACGTGTCATGTAAGACAAAACTCGTTGTAAACCCGGATTTAATAAAGATGTTTTGGCAGGATTTAAAAGTGGCGTCATGTTAATTTTTACCTCTGAACGACCTCATTTATAAATCCCAAGACCCAAGTATATATATCTTAAACATTTAATATATCTTAAATCCAGAAATCCTTGACAATAATTGAAATGGTGGACTCCTACGAAGAAAAGCTCGGTAAACCTTCTTGTTCGGCACTATAAAAGTGAATCCAAGCAAACAATTCATAATGGTAGGGTATGTAACTGTTCAAGGCCATTTTGGGAGATCCCAAACTGATAAAATAAGTCCCAAATTCGGAAAATATGGTTGCCCTTTCGAATGGCTGAAGGAACAAAGGTTTTTGGCTGTTGGGGAAGCCTTGCGCACCGCAAGACTTGACCCTTACGGTGCGCAAGGGGTGTGCCAGCGACAGAAATGTTGCTGGTTAAACGCATGAAACTGATTTTTAACGGTTTTCCTCATATCCCTTGGCCCCTAAACAACCCCTAAACCTCTAGGACACCTGTGGGAATGTTATGGTCAGTGCTAGACTTATTTGTCAACATTTTGTGGAGCCTTGATCACTATATAAGGAGCTCACAAGTTCAACACTTTGATCATTCATTCCTCAACATCTTCTGATCAATTGTGGAGCACAAGAGCATCTTCCAGGCCTTCCTAATCAACCATTAGACACTTGTAAGTTTGCTTGACCTTTCTAAATTAAGTTTAGATTAGTTATTTAGCTAAAAGTCAAACCATCGTAATTACGGTTTGACTTCGAGATTAATTTATAATGGCTCAGTCAAATCTCGAATTAAAAGTACCTTTAAGTAGGTAATTATGTGGGTAATAAAACCGTAAAAGGGTTCTCCCTGATTCCCACTCTAACTAGGTCAAATGTCGGGTCAAACTTGTATTTAAAAAGTCAACAGAATGTGTAAATTACAATTTATGCATAATTAGCAATGTATAACACATATAACCTGTTTGATCATTAATATAACTTGGTAATTAGTGTAAGGACATGTCTAAACATGTTCAACCCGACAATTTCCTGTTTAAGACCCGGTTCGGAACCGAAAGTCGCATAGATTGACTTATACTTTGACTTTCAGTTCTGACCCGTTATGGTATGTTTTAGAAATACCTAAGAGCTCCATTTGGACCAGGTTACATGCTAGTATAACCCTCTGTGATTATACACCATGGTTCATTAGTTAACCGATTAATATGCATGATTCCGTTAATTGCCCATATGTTGACCATTATGCCCTTTTCACCTTAAAACGTGATTTTTGGAAATGTAAAAGAGTAGAAACCTTAATTATTGATATATAAACTTGCATACAAAATTTGAAATCAGTTTGAGGTGTAGGTTAAGAGTTATGCTCGTTAGCGTAAAATTAAAGCTTTATGTTAATTAAACGACGTATTTAGCGTATAGCCTACTTAAACATACTTTTTAATATCAATCTCTTTACCCAATGATGTAATATATTATTTTGGGATTCTTAAAGATTTTTAATTAATTTTAGGCTGAGCATAACCCATAGTCGTAGGCTTAATCCGATAATTGTCGGTTTTGCCCTTACGGGCTATAAAATGAGTTTTATATATCTAAACGACTCCAAACCTTTTGCTACTGATCACATATGATAAATAAATTATTTTAAGCCTTCTGGAAATATAAAAATATCAGAATTATGTATCAAACCCGGAAATGGCCTCTAATCGCCTTTCTAAACGTTTTTAACGCATAGTATGTGCTATAACTATAATAAACATACAAGGGTTGATACCTACTGATATTTGAGGCAAATTATAATGTTTTAACAGTAAGAAAAGGTTGATAAACTCAGACTTCAGTTTTGAGCTTTTCGGCTTATGTGAAATTACCAAAATACCCCTACGGGGCATAGTTTGGTTATAATTACTAAATTTCACATATATACTTTATCCTACTGTTATAACTTAGTAAAATAAGTATTTTTTTTGCTGTTTACATCAGACCTGTAACTCAGGTAAATACTTAAACTCTTTTACAACCTTTAAAATGACCAAACTACCCCTACGGGGCATAGTTTGTGTTTAAATTCGGTTCGGGCATAATAAAAGACATATTACTGATGTCGCAACATATATGAAGCATATTAACTTAGGAAACCTGTAAATGGCTCTCATTATTACCCGTTACGCTTATTACGCGTTCGGTTCGGTTTATGTAACTAGTTTACATAAACTAGCCTAAACGGGTCAAACCTTATCGGTTTTATCTCAAAATCCAGAGTGTGCATAAAATACCCATATTAAACAAGTCTCTGAACTTGTCGGGTCTAAATCACATTCTATCCGGTCTTCGCTTAATCGTGCGTACGAACCATGTCTTTGAAACTAACCGGTCTAAGCTTAAGCTTAACTAAAGACCCGTTAGGACTCTAATAGGTTATTATAAACCTTCGTTCCAGATTAGGAGTACCAGTAAAAGCTACGTGCGTTTGCTTATTGTGATTTATACATTGCTCAGGTAAATACTTTTAACTTATTTTCCCTATACGGGCTTGGGTTACGGTATATAGCATACCGCTTGATCGGGCATCAAATCTTCCATCGTTGGGTGGTTAATTGAATAATTTGATCGGCTCGTTTAAACAGTCTTGTTACTTAAAGCCTTTGGGGGGTTAATGACCATGTCCCGGATATCCTTGGCATCATTTTACGAAATGGCCACGACTTAAGCGCGGGGTGTAGGCGTACACCCGTCAGTGCACAAAAGGAATAATGTGGTGTGTCTATTGATCTTTAACCCGGACAAGATCCGGGCTACTGAACGCACAAGGAACATGTAATTCGTTCACAAGATTATATATTTAAATAATTCTCCCAAGTTAAATAAAATGTTTATGCCACGTGCATCCAAACCAATTTTCAACCATTTTCTAAAATGAGTCAGTTGATCGTATTTACCAGTGTAAACTGACGTATTTTCCCAAAAAGATTAAATGCAGGTACTAAGCGTAATTGGCTGGGATTTCTCCTTAGCATCACTAGAAGTCTCGCAAGCTTAAGATGCCTAAAGTCTGTTGAACTATTGTTTCCATTTTGTTTCCGATCCATCTGTGGATAAACTTCCGAATATTGTGACATTAGATATTACAATATTAAATTCGGTTGTATTATATCTTTTAAATTGCTTCCGCTGTGCATATTAAATATTGTGTTGTTTGACTATTATGTTGCCAACCACGTCACGATACTCCCCACCGGGCCCACCGGTGACACGTGGAAATCGGGGTGTGACACCCCTGGCTGACGTGGATCCTAAGTGGCGCTGACGTTTATGTAACAACCCGACTTTTCGGATCGTTACTTGTCGCTGTCATTTCCTTTGTAAACGCTTGTACTCTCGAGATTTGATTAACGCAATGGGTTAAACTATATTTTCAACGTATTTTAAACGCATATTACAACACTTACTTAATCACGATTGTCGCATTTAAACGCTATCTATAACGCTTGTTACTTAAACGCTATCGCAACGCAAACTCGAAACGCGGATTTATTTATATTATGTGTGTTAATTGTGTGATTACTTGTTTAGAATGTTATGTGGTTATCAAGGCAACGCTTATACGCTCTAACGCTCACTCGCAACTCGATTAAACGCAACGCTTAGCAAACGAACCAAAGTTGGAAAACTAACAAACGCAAACCCGGCCGTCCGAATGGCCATCCGTCCGGATGGAGCCATCTGGACACCGCTACTCGCACACCGACTTAACCCCTCGCCCTCTTCTATAAATACCCGCCGTACACCCTCATTTCAACACTTTGACACTCCCATCCGCTCCCAAGTCTCAGACGCGATTCAAGGCCTTTTTGTAAGCTTTTTCTCTCAAATCTTATCCAATCTTCACTCTATTTCATTTCTACTCCATCTTCTTCATCAAAATCACACTCACACTCACACACACAAACTTTAACTTTTTCTCGAAAAACCCTTGATTCCAGCCACATCGGAGATGGTTTTCCACTCATTTTGCTTAGGTAAACTATTGTGGAGCATCATTCACTCGAGATGGGATCAAGTTATGAAAGATTTCGACGTTTTTCAACATTTTTCCACTAGTTTTGAACTTTTCTTCGGTTTTTACACAATATTGATGGAATCGGGACTCAGTCAGACTCTCGACTCGTTCCTTAGTCAAAAGCCGGCTTGAAAACTGATCTCCACCGAAGAGATGGACCGATTAATGGGTCAAACATGAATCTTCATCAAGAACAACATGTTTGTCCGAATGGGCTGGGCCCATCCGGTCGAATGAACTGGACTTGGTATTTTCCGTTGTTTAACACGTCGTCACGCCGTCTCCGTTAACTTAAAAATTTTTGCTTAGAAAATTTTGAAAAAACTTCGAGCATAGACCATCCGTCCGGATAGGTTTTGTACTCACTCCAAATATTTTCCCTTCTAATTTAGAACATCGGTTTTACTTCAAATTTTTATCGAAGCAAAGCAGCCTACCCGACCGAATGGGGTCCATCCGTCCGGATGATGCCCATCCGTCCGGGTGATGCCCATCCGTCTGGATGGCGCCCGTCCGTCCAGATGGCACCCGTCCGTTCGGATGCACTGTCAAATACTTAACCCGCTCGACATTATGTTTACGACCATTCAGCCTGAGAAAGACTTATGCTTCTGTTTCCGTGCACAGGCTGACCCGACGCGCTCCCTTCAATCCAATCCAGATTGTGTTTACTTACTAAACACACACTGTGAGTATACTCGAACCCATTTTCGTTTAACGCACTTTTGGGTGTTACATACGTTCTCTATCAAAACACAACACACAACGCAAACACTTTGTAAACGCTAACCGCTCCCGCATGCTATACGTGATTTATTGAATGCTTGTTACTATGCTTATACAGTGTTACACTAGACCGCCTCTAGCAACGATAGTACTATAGTTTGGACTCAGCACCTGTGTGACAGGGGTTGCTAGGGATCACATTACTTTACTTCACGTGTTCGCTTCAGTGAACATGTGTCGCGCATATTCTACAACGCAGTCTCGTGGTTAGGTTATATCATTGTTGGTAGTTACATGCTTCGCCCGTTACGTGTTACATGTTGGTTATGCGTAAAACGCCTTTTATACTATATCTGTGCAAACTTGTGTACTCACCTTTACTTTATGTATTGACTTTTATTTTAACGTATGTGACATGTTGATTGGATGTTATGCTGCAAACAAGTTAGGAAGTCTAGAAACTCACCAAATAAAATATGAGTTGTCGGAATGGATTTGTTTTTGAGACTGAATATCTGTAATGACTGTTTTGCTTTATTTGTTTAACAGTATGGGATATTAAACCTTATAAATATTGTCACTTAATAGTTGTTATGGATTCTCTTAGACAATCTGTTTCGCTCAGTGCCATGCCCCGATGATTCCGCCATCGGTTGGGGTGTGACACTTTATCCCACACCCCATAGCCTAAAAATCATCACTAGTGATGGAATAATGCTCGATGACATGGCGGAACTTGATTGGATGTTGTGAGTGATGGAATTCCATCACTAGTGGAGCTCTCTTACCCCCTTATTTTGATGTTCAGAGCCGATTTACAATGCAAATAGCATAACACATTTATATATCATTTTATTTAAGTTTACAAATTTATTTATCGGTTGTAATTGTGTACTATACGTTCTGAATCCCAACCGCGTCCGTACACAACGCGCAGGTAACTACGACCCTACTTAATTATCAATTCTCAATACTTTAGGGCATGTTTGGCTAAGCTTATTTAAGTTAAAAAGGACTTTTGGAAAAAAAGACTTATTAACTTATGACTTTTTGAAAAGGAGTTTTTAAAAATTGTGATTGGATTAGCTTATGGGGTGGGAAAAACCAATAAGTCAATAAGTTGTTTTTTAAAAAGTGTTTGGCTTAGCTTATTGATGTAAAATGACTAAAAGGGACATTCTTTCATATATGGGTGTTATAATAAGGGGTAATTTGGTAATTTGATGTTTGAAAAGTTATAAGTTGATCAAGAAGTCACAACATGTTAACTTCTCAAAAACTCATTTTCCTTCTTTTCAAAAAGTCATTTTAAAAAGGACTTTTATGTTAGCCAAACACTAAAACTCCTTATTGGCTTTTTGATTAAGTCAATAAGTCAATGATTTGGTTGGAAAAGCTTAGCCAATCATGCCCTTAATAGTTGTATATTATGATTTTTTGATACTATTTTATTTTATTTCATTTTCTTTTACTTCTAACCCCTATATTTTTCGTATTTCATAAATTTGTTATAATTTATTTTATTTTTCTTCAATACTTTCTCGCTTTCAACTTTACTTTCTCACTTTCAACTTTATTCTCCTATACTTTTTACCTTTTACAAATTTTTCGTTTTATGTTTCAATCTAAATTTTGCGAGTTAACACGTTGCAAAGTGTGTGTGGTTCAATGTTTTACGTTTATTTTCCCGTGTTTAATGGTTCCATCGCAACTTGCAGGTCATCGACTTAGTTATTGTTTCTATGTTTTACGTTTTAATATAATTTTTGTACATTAACACGCCGCAACAAATGTATGTGGTTTAACATTTTCACGCTTTTTTTTTGGTTTACTGTCACGCCAAACACACAGGAAGTATATACTAGTCGTAAATTACATATATATTAAAGAGCATGGTCGGTGACCATGACTCTTATTTGTCAGAAAACCCTCTCAACTATTCTATGTGCTATGCAGACAAAATTCAATTAACATTTGACAATATGACCCTCTACTTTCTAACTTCTCTTTAACACTTATACTTTTGTCATGCAACCCATTCTACCTAGGGCTGTAAACGAACCGAACGTTCAGCGAACAGTTCGTGAACTGTTCGGCGGGAAGTTCGTTTATGTTCGTTCGATTAGCTTAACAAACGAACACGAACAAAAAATTTCGTTCAGTTAGCTTAGCGAACGAACACGAACACGGGTCTCGTTCGTTCGACTACGTTCGTGATGATTATATTAAAAATATAATAAATAATAAACCTTTTATCTAAACATGTTGAAAACTTGAAACCCTATTTTTTTCTAAATTAGCTAAAATTTGGACATTCTAAACATTTTTTGGGATAATTATGTCTAAGTTAGTTAAACTTGATTCGATGTTTGGTGGTGTATTAGACTTCTTGTGTTTTGAACTATCATTTGATGGTTGTATTTAACTACTTACATCCAATGTTTAAGGATAACAATGTTTTTATTTTTTATTTTCAAGTTAAATGCTCGTTTGTGTTCGAGAACTTTGTTCAGGATCAGGATTAGAAACCCACTCCTACTCTTACTATTATTCCTCACACTTGTTGCCCCATTTGTTCTCAACCCTCTCACAATTTCTTTCTTTTGTACGTCATCTTATTTATTCATGATCATATTCTGTATTATCTAATCAATCTTTATGTTACTTCTTCTAGTTGCAGATACATATGAATTCATTCCTAATAATTCTACAGTTGTAAGTCCTCCATTCTTTGTTTGCAAATTCATTGATCTTCAATACATTTTTTTCGTAATTTTTGTTGCTAATTTATTTGCAGATTAATATGGATAAATTTGAATGAATCTGTTGATGGTGAAAGATTAAGGAAAGATAGAGACCTTACTGAAGCTTTATTTGCTTACTCGCATTTCGGGTTTTGTTTTACTTATTATGTGGTTTACTTGATGAATTTGACACTGATGTTTTAGAGATAAAGGGAGTTGATACCATTGGTGGTGTGTTTCAAGATGAGAGTCTCATTAAGAAAGTTACTCGTAAACGACAAGAAGCGGGTGATGGTGGTGACAAGGAGAATGATCGTGTAATGTTAGCCGTTGAAGTTGTAAGTTTTTTGTTTAAAAAAAGTTTATGTGGAATTGTTCATGTGATGTCACTTTCATTCATCTTGTTGACTGTCAATTGTGAAATATTAGTCAATGTAGCATAACCGGTAATCTTATGTTCTATTGACCAATTACTGCTGTTAACAGAGAGACAGATCCACATAGCATTAGACACATAACATGCAAAAATCTGCTACGTGTGTCGGGCCTAAATCATGTTTTGATGTCTGATCCTTTAGGAAACTAAACAAGAGGCTCAGAAAGTTGGTAAAAGGGAACTTACAAAAACAAAAAGTAAGAAACCGGATGAACATCCTTTGGCCGATACTCGCGTGCGGTATCTCAAAGACGAGTTGATTAGGGGAAGACTTTTTCTTTCCCTTCTTGCAACAAGAAGCAACTCTCATTTTATTAAAGAACTTCGTGGCCGTATGAAGGACGTTCAAAAGGCACTTGGTGATGCAACCAACGATGCAGATTTACCAAAGAAGTAAACCTTACTTTTAAATTATGCCATAAATGTTAGCTATATTAACTTCTTTTTTTTTTTAAATCTGTTGATGGCTTATAGTATTTAGTTAACTTGTTATAAATTCAGTGCATATAACAAGCTGAAGGCGATGGATCAAACATTGGCAAAAGGAAAGCAAATACATGATGATTGCACTGCCATTGTAAGAAAACTTCGTGCTATGATCTACTCAACCGAAGAACAACTACGTGTCTACCAGAAACAGGCCTTATTTTTGACTCACTTAACTGCCAAAACTGTTCCTAAGGGCCTCCATTGTCTTACTTTACGCCTTTCAATCGAATACTATTCTATAAACTCTTCTGCACAACAATTCCCAAATCAAGAAAATCTTGACGACCCGAACCTGTTCCACTATGCATTGTTTTCGGATAATGTGTTAGCTACAGCAGTGGTTGTCAATTCAACTGTTACAAATGCCAATGTGAGTGATATGTTCTTTTCGACATTTTTATTATAGTATTTTGAAAGTTGTGATTGTTAACGTGTAAGCATGGCAGGATCCTTCGAAACATGTGTTCCACATTGTTACCGACAAGCTGAATTACGCTGCTATGCGGATGTGGTTTCTTGTAAACCCACCCGGGATGGCTACAATACAAGTTCAGAACATTGATGAATTTACATGGCTAAATGCGAGTTATAGCCCGGTTCTTAAACAATTAGCTTCTCAGAACACGATTGACTATTATTACAAAACACATAAGGCGGGCGAGTCTGGTCCAAATCTGAAGTTTCAGAACCCGAAATATCTGTCAATAATGAACCATCTTCGGTTTTACCTTCCGGAGATATTTCCGAAGCTGAGTAAAGTGGTGTTCTTGGATGATGATATAGTGGTTCAGAAGGATTTGAGCGGTCTTTGGTCTATTGATCTGAAAGGTAAGGTGAATGGTGCCATTGAGACATGTGGGGAAAACTTCCATCGGTTTGACCGCTACCTCAACTTCTTGAATCCCATCATCGCTAAGAACTTTGACCCACATGCGTGTGGATGGGCATATGGAATGAATGTATTCGATCTTGAGGAATGGAAGAAACAAAACGTTACACAGGTTTATCACTCGTGGCAGAATCTGGTGTGTGCTTCATTAATCAACTTCTCAAGTAGTCAAATACTTGAATCTTGATGGTTTTGTGATCATTTGTTATGTGTTTGGATGCAGAATGACGAGAGGCAACTTTGGAAGCTGGGGACTTTGCCACCTGGTTTGATAACGTTCTGGAAACGGGTATACGCGCTAGAAAAGTCATGGCATGTACTTGGGCTCGGGTACAACCCGAGTGTGAGCCAGAAGGAGATTGAACGAGCAGCAGTGATTCACTACAACGGGAATTTGAAACCGTGGCTCGAGATGGGGATACCCAAGTTTAGAGGGTACTGGAGAGGTATGTGGACTATGATCAGTCGTATATGTGAGAGAGTTGTTAATTATGCTAACTTACCTTCTGATAATATTTGTTTTGCGTCAAATGTCAATAAAATTCTTGAACCCAGCTCCTATCAAGAAGCTATCAAGGATAGTAATTGGGTGAATGCCATGAAGAAGAGCTCAGTGCTCTTCATAAGAATAATACTTGGTCTATTGTTGATCTTCCTAAAGGGAGAAAACCTATAGGCTGCAAATGGATCTTTAGGGTTAAATATAAGTCAAATGGAGAAGTTGAGAGGTACAAAGCTAGGTTAGTAGCTAAAGGGTTCAACCAAAGGGAAGGAATAGACTTTGATGAAACTTTCTCTCCTGTCATAAAAATGGTTACCATTAGATGTATTGTTAGTTTATCTGTTCAAAATGATTGGCCACTATATCAACTTGACATTAATAATGCGTTTCTGTATGGAAATTTAAAAGAGGAAGTTTACATGTCTATGCCTGAAGGTCTGAATAACAGTCATCTTAATAAAGTGTGCAAACTAAATAGATCCTTGTATGGTCTAAAGCAAGCTCCACGAATGTGGAATGAAAAGCTTGTAAACGTTCTCTTGAAAATGGGTTTTTATCAGTCAAAATGTGATTATTCTATGTTCATAAAATCTGATGAAAATGTGTTTGTTGTTATGTTAGTTTACGTAGATGATATAATTCTAACTGGTAATAGCAAACAAGAAATTGACAATGTGAAAAATCTATTACAGTCTGAGTTTAAAATCAAAGATTTAGGTTTTTTAAAGTACTTTCTTGGAATTGAAGTCATTAAAACTCAAGAAGGAATATGTTTGACTCAAAGAAAGTATTATATGGATTTATTGAATGAGTTTGGTATGAGTGGATGTAAACCTGTTTCATGTCCTATTGAAGCAAACTATGTTATTACAAATCAGTGTAAAAAGGAAGAAAAAATTTTGTTAATGTTAATGATTATCAAAGGCTGGTTAGGAAACTGATTTACTTATCTCATACCAGACCCGACATAGCTTATGCTGTTCATTTTCTTTCTCAATATATGCACAAGCCAACTATGGCCCATTCTCAAGTTGCATTCAAGTTGTTGAGGTATTTGAAAGGTGCTCCTGGCACTGGTTTAATGTTTAAAAAGGGTGATAAATTTGAGTTATCTGCTTATGCCGACTCTGATTAGGCTAAGTGCATTGATAGCAGAAGGTCAGTTATAGGATTCTGCATATTTCTGGGAAACTCTTTGATTTCCTGGAAAAGCAAAAAACAAAGCGTAATATCTAGATCTTCTGCTGAAGCAGAATACAGATCTATGTGTGCTGCCTTATGTGAGATAATGTGGCTGGTTAACATCTTACAAGAGTTACATGTTAAAGTCACGTTGCCGATTGAGTTAAGATGTGATAACACTGCTGCGTTGTCCATAGCGGCAAACCCTGTCTTTCATGACAGAACCAAACACTTTGAAATTGACTTGTTCTTCCTTCGTGAAAAAATTTCCCCTGGAATGGTTAAAACTATTGGCGTCTCCTCTTCAAATCAATATGCGGATCTTTTTACAAAAGGATTACAACCAGCGGATCATCTCAAAATGTGTAAGTGTTTGGCGCTCTCTAATCTATTTAGTGTTAAAACTGAGGGGGGTGTTAAAGATATTAACACTTCAGTTTTAATACTCTTCCTTTTATTATTTTTCCTTTTTACTTTAACTTTTTTTTCTTTGTTTCAAGGTTGGGCTGGTTTCCTCTTTCCCTTGGCTGCTGTGGGTTGTGTCGGTGAAGGCCCAACAGGGTTCCTTTTGCTGTGTCGATGAAGGCCCAATAGGGTTTCGTGTGCTTTATAATCAGCTGTTGTGCACTTGGTTTATGCATCAGACAATCATTGTCCCCTTTATCAATATATCGCTCTTCATCTGTTACTCGCAAGTTCTGCGCGAGATATCAGTGGCCGTGTGCCGTTTTTGTTCTGTTGCTTTATTTTTGTCTATTCATTCTGTTACTCAATCGGTTGATGATTGAATCCCCTGTATCTTGAAGAGTTTTTTGGTTAATAAAATTCGTATCCTTCATGTTTATTGAGTTCTCTGATAAACGCGAAAGTGTTTGACCCATTTTTCAAATGACCACTGACCAATTACCGAACCCGTCCATTTTGGAAGTTGGTAGTCAGGTATTTGATCATATCTGCTTATAACACTCATAAATCTTGTTCTCAGTATTTGATGGCCTGTATAAGGCCACATTTGATGATCGTTGAACGCCGTTTGTGTTTTGACCCTTTCTTGCTAGCAATCTCATTATGACGGACTGTTTTCTGTTGGCAGTATTAAATACGGCGAACATCCTTTATCAATTTGCCGTCGTTGATTCTGTACCTGTATTTGGTGTTAACATCATTTACTTTCGTGACTGATAACTTATGTTCTATTGACCAATTACTGCTGTTAACAAAGAGACACATAATATGCAAACTCTGCTTTGTGTGTGGGGCCTAAATCATGTTTTGATGTCTGATCCTTTAGGAAGCCAAACAAGAGGCTCAGAAAGTTGGTAAAAGGGAACTTACAAAAACCAAAAGTAAGAAACCGGACGAACATCTTTTGGCCGATACTCGCGTGAGATATCTCAAAGACCAGTTGATTAGGGGAAGACTTTTTCTTTCCCTTCTTGCAACAAGAAGCAACTCTCATTTTATTAAAGAACTTCGGGGGCGTATGAAGGACGTTCAAAAGGCACTTGGCGATGCAACCAACGATGCAGATTTACCAAAGAAGTAAACCTTACTTTTAAATTATGCCATAAATGTTAGCTATATTAACTTTCTTTTTTATTTTTAAATCTGTTGATGGCTTATAGTATTTAGTTAACTTGTTATAAATTCAGTGCATATAACAAGCTGAAGGCGATGGATCAAACATTGGCAAAAGGGAAGCAAATACATGATGATTGCAGCGCCATTGTAAGAAAACTTCGTGCTATGATCTACTCAACCGAAGAACAACTACGTGTCTACCAGAAACAGGCCTTGTTTTTGACTCACTTAACTGCCAAAACTGTTCCTAAGGGCCTCCATTGTCTTACTTTACGCCTTTCAACCGAATACTATTCTATAAACTCTTCTGCACAACAATTCCCAAATCAAGAAAATCTTGACGACCCGAACCTGTTCCACTATGCATTGTTTTCGGATAATGTGTTAGCTACAGCAGTGGTTGTCAATTCAACTGTTACAAATGCCAATGTGAGTGATACGTTCTTTTCGACATTTTTATTATGGTATTTTGATAGTTGTGATTGTTAACGTGTAAGCATGGCAGGATCCTTCGAAACATGTGTTCCACATTGTTACCGACAAGCTGAATTATGCTGCAATGCGGATGTGGTTTCTTGTAAACCCACCCGGGATGGCTACAATACAAGTTCAGAACATTGATGAATTTACATGGCTAAATGCGAGTTATAGCCCGGTTCTTAAACAGTTAGCTTCTCAGAACATGATTGACTATTGTTACAAAACACATAAGGCGGGCGAGTCTGGTCCAAATCTGAAGTTTCAGAACCCAAAATATCTGTCAATAATGAACCATCTTCGGTTTTACCTTCCGGAGATATTTCCGAAGCTGAGTAAAGTGGTGTTCTTGGATGATGATATAGTGGTTCAGAAGGATTTAAGTGGTCTTTGGTCTATTGATCTGAAAGGTAAGGTGAATGGTGCTGTTGAGACGTGTGGGGAAAAGTTCCATTGGTTTGACCGCTACCTCAACTTCTTGAATCCCATCATCGCTAAGAACTTTGACCCGCGTGCTTGTGGACGGGCATATGGAATGAATGTATTCGATCTTGAGACGTGTGGGGAAAAGTTCCACATTGTTACACAGGTTTATCACTCGTGGCAGAATCTGGTGTGTGCTTCATTCACTATTCAACCTTCTCAAATAGTCAAATACTTGAATCTTGATAGTTTCGTGATCATTTGTTATGTGTTTGGATGCAGAATGACGAGAGGAAACTTTGGAAGCTGGGGACGTTGCCACCTGGTTTGATAATGTTCTGGAAACGGGTATACGCGTTAGAAAAGTCATGGCATGTACTTGGGCTTGGGTACAACCCGAGTGTGAGCCAGAAGGAGATTGAAAGAGCAGCAGTGATTCACTACAACGGGAATTTAAAACCGTGGCTTGAGATGGGGATACCCAAGTTTAGAGGGTACTGGAGCAGGTATGTTGACTACGATCAGTCGTATATGCGGGATTACAATATGAGTTGATGAGTAGACAGAGAAGAAGAAGACGTAAAGCGGGTCAATAAGTAGTATATATTCTTTGATTGTTCAGAGTGTTGATGTGTTAGTTTGTTCATGTATCAATCTTGCTAAAAGAGAAGCCAGCCATTATTAACATAACAGAATATCAAGTAGCATACACACTTAACTGTAAATTTGAAAATACGTCGATAAAGTTTAACCATAGTAAGTGACTAAGTGTCCTAGTTGCTCCCATCATATATCGTAACTTGAAAGTCGAATAAAGGAAAACCAACCAACAAAAGAGAAAAGGTTGATTTATCGAATATGGAGGGAATACGCTTTCATATTATCGTCAAGGAGGCTAAGGGTGTGTATAAGTCGTGTTAGGTACTTTTCTTATCTGTTATATACAGGCTTAGGTATCTTAGATGTCGCGTTAGGTACTTTTCTTATTTGTTATATATTTACTCGCGTGTTATTTGACTCCGGTGTGTGTCGTTCTTTTGCCTCTACCAAGATAATCAAGAACTTGATCTCCACTATTAGAAAGTTAGGAGACCTTTAGCACGAGTTTCCTATCGTGGATCATGGATGTATATCTATAGTGTTAAAACGTATAAATCACTGTTTATCTAAAGTTACACATATATTTATGTCTTTAGTTTTATGAATTAAAGATATCAGTTTTTATTTTAGAAGATATATCGCTCAGATTAACAATTCCCTATGAAAAGTATTTCTATGGACTATTAACTCAATCAATCAAAAATACGCTATCATCATCTCTCTGACATCAACTATAGATACATTATCTATATTATTTCATATCCAAAACGTCAAATATGGGGTATCATTTCCACATACAAAATCATATACCCAAAATCTTAGTTCCCCTCTTTTCTCTCTCGTAGATACAATCAGTCATATTCAAATCAAAATCTTAACGCACCTCTCTTCCTCCCTCAAGCACGGCGACTCGATCACTAATCTTCATCAAATCGGAGTGTATAGCTTCAAGACGCTTGATAAATTCGCCAGAGATGCTATCACTCAGTTCTTCTCTTTCTTCTAGTTTTTCTTAAAAAAGTGCGCATCCTATTTGGATAAAACACAAAAGCAACAATTAGTAACTACTTAAATTATTAGTAAACATATTTAAATCTAATATGATTCAATACCAGTTCCTTGAGAATTCCTCTCACATAACCTTCCCTCTGATGGGGTAACATCTCACCACCCTCCTTTTTTCCGATCATGTCTTCAACATGTTTCACCTCTAGATCCTCCAGCTTCTGAACCTGATCATGACTCACTTTCTGGAATGCCTCATTGTCGTCTCTCACTTGTTGCAGTTTCCCCTTCAATTCCTCACAGCTAACACACTCCATTTTGTTTAGGAAATGATATTCTTGTTGTGAGGGTTTTGGGATTTTTTGAATGAGAATGAGTGTGTGCGAACCCTAATTCAACTACCTTTATATACACTTTAGATATTAATATGTTACCGTAATAAAATAAAAGAGTAAACATCAAAAATATGTACTTTTACAATGTTAACCTAATGCGTGTCAATCGTTAACTGTAATCCTTTTTTTATCGTTGATTGTTTGATTCCAGGTAATAGCCCTAATATTTTCAGTTTGAAAATCAACCATGGTGGAGTGCTTCTGAATTCTCTGATAAAAAGGTATGTAGATGGAACAATCGACTATGCAGACATGGTTGATTCTGATGTTTTTTCTGTTATCGAGTTAAATTACATGATTAGGGAAATAGGCTATCCCAAGGAACATATTATGTTCTATGACTTCTTAATTCCTCAAACACAACTTAGTGATGGGTTAAGGCCATTAGGTAATGATCAAGACGTTCATTTGTTGATTGAGCATGTTCCTAAGAATAAAGTGATAGAGGTGTTTACTGAGCAGTGGTCTTCTAGGCTGGGTGTTGAGTATCATTTTACTTCTCCAATCAAGACATCCACTGTTGTCATTGAGGAGTTAGAAGATGATGATCCTCAGCCATCCCACCCTAGAAGGAGACAACTAGCCCTAGAGTATTTTCCTCATACTAAGAATTCCATTGTGAATGTTGTAGAGTATCAGGAAGTTCATGATCAGGAAGTTCATGATCAGGAAGTTCATGTTCAGGAACATGTTGATGCAACTTTGAATGAGGATATAACTAAGAATGGAAATGCAGATGATAGGCTAGATGATCAGGAACATGTTGATGAGACAGAAAATGATAGGATAGAGGATGTAGATAACATGGTTGTAGAAATACCAGTTAACATGGACTCATTTAACAGCAATGTTGGTAAAGACCATGAAGCTGATGTAGATGATGATTGTGAGTTGGAGTTCGATTTAGATGATTTTGAAGGTGGTAGTGAGGATGAGGGTGAAAATGTTCTAAATGCAGTTGTTAAGAAGTGCAAGAAAAGAAGGAAACAATGCAAGACCAAGACTCTAGATGAGCAGCCTTTCTTTGTTGGTCAAACCTTTTCCAACAAAGAGGATATCAAGAATATGGTCAAGTTACATGCAATTAGAAGTAGAAGACAATTACTTTTTAGGAGGAATGAAACTTACAAGTTTAGGTGGTGTGTCTAGGGATGAATCCTGTGTTTGTATCAGGAGGGTCAAAAGGTAATAAGAAGAAACATGGAGAGAAAAACAAAAAGAAAAAACAAAAAAAAGAATCTTTGACTGGAAAAGTAGGTAGTAGTTTCCAAGTGGGTGGGTCCACCTCCTTGAATAAAAAGGACAAACCCACTTGTCCTTGGGTACTTCATATTTCAAGGAAGAGATATGAAGAAACATGGTTGGAGAAAACATACAAACATGAACACAAATGTTAGTGGCTCCTCTAGGACTTGGTAAGGTTTGAATTTAAGTTAGTTGTGTTTATAGGTTCATTCATGTTGTTACTATATAATACATTAACGTAGCCGTCCATCAGACGGATATTAAACTAGTTTTATATGTTCAAATAATTGTTAAACTGAGACTATAAGTTACACATGTTGGATACTTACGAGCATATTAACCCACAAATCTCTCACATGTACACATATAAAAAATAACACCTATTATTTCAGTAACCAAAATAATAATAATAGATAATTACATAGTTAGTCCCTGTGGTTTGCACAAAATAACATACTTAGGTACTAATAGTTTAAAATCACCTTCTAAGGTATTAACTTTTCATTTTGTAACGTTTGGAGGTATTAACTTCTAGGGTATTAACATAGTTAGTCCCTGTGGTTTGCACCAAATAACATACTTAGGTACTAATAGAATGTGATTTTAAACCTACAAATAATGTTAATACCTCCAAACGTTACAAAATGAAAAGTTAATACCCAAGAATGTGATTTTAAACTATTAGTACCTAAGTATGTTACTTTGGGCAAACCACAGGGACTAACTATGTAATTAACTCTAATAATAACATAATATATTATGAGAAGGGTTATTAGAGTTTTCTTGATTATTATAACAAAAATAGGGTTTCTCTGTATTTATAAATTTTAAATAATAAAAATAATACAAAAATAATTAAAGTAACACCATGCGATTTAAGATTACCGTTTCTGGAGTGGGGCAATCTTGTGGACGGTCACGAATGACCAAATGTGAAGTGAGCCAGTAAACTATTAATAAAAAAATCCATTCTAATGTTTTTTCTTCTCTTTTTCTTGTTTTAATGAAAAATTTAGATGATGATAAGTGTTTAGTTGTAAGAATTCAAATATTATTATAATGGTTGGTACAGTGGCGTAGCCATAAATTTTTTCTTATAGTGTCATTTTTTATGGATACCCCGGTTTATAGTAACCCGGAGTCGAACTTTTTGGATCGGTTAGGATCTAGTCGGGTTGAATCACATAATAAAAGTAAATATCACAATAAAAGTACAATGTCATTGAATAAAAACACATAATAAAATTAGAAAGTCATTTGAAATATATAAAAGTGTCATTTTATAATTGCTCTGTATGCATTTTCATCTTTTTAAAACGATTCATAATGTTTTCAATGGCAACTTGCAAAAAAAACCTCTTTTTCATTATAACAAACAAGTGCAAGCATCATTCAAATGATCATCAAACATCCGGTTAGGTTAAACAATTGAAACAAAACCAATTAGACATGGTCCTTTAATACTTACTAGACTAGAAAAAATTAAACTTAAGCATGGACCTCTAATGATTTAAAGTATACTAATTAAATTCAAGTAACTGGGCTTAATTTTTGAACTATAAATTTGTTTATTATCTAATTCTTTTAGAAGAAAACAAAACAATGGTGTCATTTATAAAAAGACAATGGTGTCGCTCGTAAAAAAACAATGGTATCGCTCGAATTTTTCCAATTATACGTTGTATTTGCTACACAAAATTCAATGGTGTCGGGCGACACCGTTCTTCAAAGTGTGGCTCTGCCACTGGGTTGGTATGTATTTAAAAAAAATAAGAATTTGTGTGTATTTGACAATTTATAAAGTTTTAGAATTTTAACAAAATTTAATAACTTCAAGCGATCAAATTTGATCCCATTATTTCAATATTCGAACCGCTAAAATTTTTCAGTTATTTCAAATTTTTAATGGATATACAAAAGTATTGACTGTCAGAGCTGGTATTGGACACTCCTTTCTAATATCTGGATGGTTAACATGTCAAAAATTATTCAACAGCCTGTGGGTCACCTTATGTTGCAGACTGTCGGGTTCTTCACTGGATAACGGGCATATCCGGGTAAAGCACAGGACCTGTCCCCTTGCAGGATATCATGGGATCTTTCTCATTTAACGTATGCTTCCACATCAAGTAACCATGGCGTCTCTCGTATCTCTTACTTCCTTTTTGTCCTAGACGTCGTTTGGGGCATTAAATGCGACTAAGAATTCACTCCTAACTTTCGATTTGTACACAAGCACTCCCAACTTTCAACTTATTGGCCGATAACACTCCCTAACTAACTGAACCCTAACACAGTTAGCTGATGTCAGCTGCCACATCAGCGCCATGTCATCAAAAAATGCCATGCCAGCTGCCGTCATAAAAAATGCCAGATCAGCAGCCATGTCATATGCCACGTCAGCAAAAAATGGCCACATCAGCAAAAACTAACTGGTTTAGGGTTCAGTTAACTAGGGAGTGTTATCGATTAATAAGTTGAAAGTTGGAAGTGCTGGTGTACAAATAGAAAGTTGGGAGTGTTATTAGCCAATTGGTGAAAGTTGGAGTTATTTAAAGACTAAATTTCAAAAATCAACCTTTATGTTATACCCAAACTACACTTCGTACCTTTCACTATGAAATCGGCAAAAACCAACATTTATGTTCATGTTTTGCTACAGGTTCAACCTTTAACACAAATGCCGTTTATTTTCTTGGTTAACTGCCCTCACATGCAATGCATGTGAGGGTATTAATGCCATTTCAGTAAGAGTTAATTGCCAAAATCGTCCCTGAGGTTTGGGCACGTTTGCCATTTTCGTCCAAAATGACACTTTTGTACCAAATTGCCCCCAACGTTTGTAACTTTTTGCCATTTTCATCCAAACCACTAACTTAGTTTGTTTTTTCTGTTAAGTTGAGGATATTTGGATGAAACTGACAAATATAAAACCACAAGGACGATTTTGGCAATTTACTCAAACCCTTTTTAATTTCTTTTATTTAATTATTTCTGTTACATATATAATAAAAAGGAATATACATGGAGTTTTTAGAAGAAAAAAATTAATAGTTTTGTCACATAATTTTTATAAATTTTCATCCAAATCACTAACTCAGTTTATTTTTTCTGTTAAGGTGAAGGATGTTTTAAATTTTATAAATTAAGACAGAAACTAATTTACGACTTCTTTATATAAATCGGTTTTATAAAGAGAAAACGTCATTGGTGTGCAACACATAACAATCGATTACAACTTTTAGTATTTATCAGTTGTAGAGATAGAAAAAAATTGTAAAACGTTACATATTTTTTTAAATGTGTTGAGCACCTAAGAAATATGTTGGTAGAAATAAAATATTTATTTAATTAAGATTATGAGGGTAACTAACTAATACTTATTCTGAGTGGCTTGAGTAAAGAAACTTTTGGTTCATAGCATTATAATTACAATTTGGTGGGTAATTTTAAGGTTTGGTAACGATACGTTGTTTGATAGAGGGAGGGGGGCACTGGCTTCTGTTTTTCCTTAGGAGCGAATTTAAAAGAGTGGAAGATGAATTACAAACTTGGTACATATGATAAGATTTTTTTATTTGACATTTTTTCAATAAGCTCACCAGCATTTTAGTTTTATAAAATTTAGAGGTTTAAGTAGATTTTATTTTTATAAAACTGATCTATATAAAAAATTAGAAATTAATTTCTGTCTTAGTTTATAAACATCCTTCGCCTTAATAGAAAAATTAACTTAGTTAGTGGTTGGATGAAAATTTATAAAAATTATGTGACAAAGCTATTATTTTTTCATATAAAAATTGCATGTATATTCTTTTTTATTATATATGTAACAAAATTAATTAAATAAAAGAAATTTAAAAGAGTTTGTGTAAATTACCAAAATCGTCCCTGTGGTTTTATATTTGTCAGTTTCATCCAAATATCCTCAACTTAACAGAAAAAATAAACTAAGTTAGTGGTTTGGATGAAAATGGCAAAAAGTTACAAACGTTGGGGGCAATTAGGTACAAAAATGTCATTTAGGACGAAAATGGCAAACCTGCCCAAACCTCAGGGACGATTTTGGCAATTAACTCTTTCAGTAATCATTTTAATGCTTTCTTTATACAAACGAAATAGAATGTTATCTTCATGACTTCATCACTGGTTAACACCCTCACTTTCCGGCAGCCACCGCCACCGAGCCACATGCTCTTCTAGATCAGTGGTACCGTCGTATAACTTCATATTGGGGTTTGGAAACACTTTGGTATCTCAGCATTGCATATGAGAGGTGCAAAGCGAGATATTCTATGACTCCCATCTGGAATATCAGGAATGGGTTTGACCACTCCTGGGACACTGGATATCATGTCCTTGAGGTTCTGCAACTCTCTGGCCATGGCTTGGTTGATCCTTGCATCCTGCATGTAACCATAGTTAGTATCAAAAGATGTATTAAAGTTATTACCTCCTGATTGGTTTGAAGTTTGTATCCTAGAAGTGTGTTTGAGATAAGACATGTCCGATGCAATAGTAGGGCCAGAAGAACCAATGGTTTGCATAGGGATGAAGTCCCCTTCGTGAACTTTAGAACTTCTAAGTGGTTGAATATGTCACACCCCAACCGATGACGGAAACATCGGAGTGAGACGAAGATAGATTGCTCATTACACATAATACTAGAATTTGCGACAAGTATTTAAATAATGAATTTCATTTTATTACTATAAGGATTCGATTACAACATGGAAAGGAAAATACAATTACAACAACTTGAAATGAAAGAATTACATTACAATAAGTATACAAAATTTAAAATGAGTATCTAGGCATCCTACTATGTTCCATGCATCATCAACATCAATGTTAAACCTGTAACATGTTTAAAATAAAGTGTCAATGCGAAAGCATTGGCGAGTACACAAGGTTTGTATAAATATAGCATAAGTATAAAAGCATTTTCTCGAATCCACATGACAATTTGTAAACAAGGTAACTAGCATGCATCGCAATATGTCAAACCCAAGTGTCCACTAGTATTTAGCATCCCTCGCCACCAAAAGTGACGAGACCGTTTAAGAATAAATAAAGACTTAACAAGACCCCGACGGGCGGCATGCTACTCCTATATTGCTATATATGTTAAGTTGGGACTTAGCAAAGTTAATGACATAAAGCATTTGTAATCTAGCATGAACCTAAGTAAACAAGTAGCTTGTATATAGGATTGAGAATATAAAGCATGTTTAAGTGTGTGATAGTGAAGTTTGTATATTAACATGTTACAACCCAAAGTGGTTTAATAGTAAAACGGGTCAAGTGAATTCACAAAATTGCTAAGTCTTCTGATTATCCAAGTGTTGACGAATGTATGAGATTAGGAGGTTGAATGTATTCGGATTGGAGTTCAAGGAATATTTAGAGTCGGAATTTAGGTAGGTAAAATACACCAAAGTATGTATACGAGAAAATAATCATAACAATAACCATCTAGACTTAATACCCGTTTTTGACACTATAAAAACCCATAGGGTTTAGAATGATTTCATGGGTGTGACACCCATTAGAATCGTAACGAGTAAACTAAGTTCTTGAATGATATAACCTAGTTCCATGATGAATAATCACTTGACTACCATCAAAGGTTCGGTTAGTATCTTTTATATATGTTATATATAGTATATAGTATGATTATAGTCCAACAAATATTATAAGTATTATCATAGAAGTCATACATAGAGGTAGGAAGATAATCTTCCATTTTAAAACCTCTTTTGTATATTCACCAATGCACAAGTTGTCATAAGACAACAAGGATGGTCATGAATAGATTAATATGGAAATGAAACATACATACTAACTAAGAAGAAAACATCAAGTGAGGTGTGGATTGTAAGTAGGATAACACAAGCTTTCCAAGTAATGACACATACACAAGTTCAAGCCTTGTTCAACACTTGTGGGTTAAAACCCTTTAAAAAAGAAAGTTTAGAGGATTAAAACCTGTAAATTTGTATATTACAACCTTGTTTTTAAGCACACTTAATCATTGTCTTGATTAGTGGCATAAGGACATAGAAATGTATGGTTAAAACATGAGTTTAAGAATGTTTAACAAAGTTTTTGTTCAAAACAGAAAGTTCTTGCACTTTTAACCTCAATGTGGTGATGTTCCATCCTTGGTTTTCCATGGAAAACCTATGGAAACATCCCTAGAGGTGTTCCAAGTGCTAAGAAGCAAGAAGAAGTGAAAAGATGGAAGATAAGTGAGTTTAAACTCACTTTTGCAACTTGATTTCTTAACAGATTTGGAGTGTTTAGAGAGTGAGATTAGTGAGTTTGTAATGAAGTGTGGAAGTGAGTTGGGTTTTATAGGAAGAGATTAGGGTTGAGTTAGGTGGTATTTAATGGAGAAAACACAACTCAACAAACACAAAATTGGCCAATGGAGGAGCTGGGAAAACTTTCTGCCGGATTGGTGTGCTCGCGGCACGCGACCACGAATGGGAATCCCCGTCGCGCGATGCGACGGGTGGAGTTTCCAGGTTAAAGTTTGAATTTTGGCACTTTAGGTCCCTTTAGCTTGGTTTGATAAGTTTTAAGGTATTTTAAGTATAAAAACACATAGTATAAGGGTATTTTTGTAATGTTAGCATGTGCACAAGTATAGACAAGTATAATCAAGTATTTGTAAGCGTTAAAGACGTATAAATATGCGTGAAAACGTATAAATGGTGTATGTATGATATGTATTCATATGTTTATTATATGTTTACAAGAATTAAGAACAAGGTATCAAACCTATTAATGAATCAAGACGTACAAGTGTAACGAATACTTAAGGTCTATTTTGGGATAAAACAATGGGTTTTATTACGATTAAAGTCTCGGTTTTGCAACGATAAAACGAAATACGATTAAGAGAGGAACAAGCTTCCAAAAATAGAATTATAAGACAAATTTTCTAATTATGTAAAGTTACGAAAAAGCGGAGCGTTACAGAATACTTAAGGATCCTTGATCCTGAAAGACGTTGGATCTAGGATACATGGTGCTGAAGGCCTTGTTGGATAATCCATAGATCCTTGAATTCGAGATGAGGATCCTTGATGCTGAAAATAGGATCCTTGAGCTGGAAACATC
This sequence comes from Helianthus tuberosus, assembly GCA_030545235.1. Classification (NCBI taxonomy): domain Eukaryota; kingdom Viridiplantae; phylum Streptophyta; class Magnoliopsida; order Asterales; family Asteraceae; genus Helianthus; species Helianthus tuberosus. Next base: position 64,193,998 of record CM060449.1, on the reverse strand, counting down.
TCCATATATCCTTTCGAGCGAAGGAAGGATCCTTAAGGCTGGGTGGTCTCCAATGATCCTTGCCGAAGGATAGAGGATCCTTGAGGTTGGAAGTAAGATCCTTGGGGCTGCGTCATCACTAGTGATCCATGCTGAAGGTTGGAGGATCCTTGAAATTGGACATTGGATCCCCTAGAATGCTGGATCGTTGATTATGGGGTAGTAAAATCCAACGACCTGGGCATCAGTGGAGACTGATCTTCTGCCGGTCTCTTCTGCTTCTTGATTTCATCAATTTCGCAAAGGATCCTTTGGTTGGTTTTGTCTTGCTGCTCCATGTAGCCTTTCATCTGCAACATCAAAACAGAAATATCATTGTTAGTAGTTGTAGAGGAAGAAACATCAGAAGTTTCTGATCCTGTGAAGACGGATGATGTCTTCTTCTGAGCATTTTCAGCATTCTTCTAGAATGCAGGGGGAATAGGAGGTAATGATGCACTGGTTTGGGACGAGGTAACTGCCGACATGGCACTTGAAGTAGCTTTCCCCTGAGAGGCCATCAAGTTGATGGAAATGAATGGGAATGAAAGAAAATTCTTAGAATTGAAGTACCACTTACCCCACGGTGGGCGCCAAATTGTTTTGGTCAAAAATCAATATAAGGATAATGTAACTAAATCTGATTTGAGAGGTAGTGTGCTTGAATGATGAACAAGTGTATGATCAAAAATGAAATGTAATGAACGATGAACACAATGATTTATACGTGGAAAAAGCCCTTGATCTTAAGAAGATCTCCGGCACAAAAAACCTCGGGTGATGGCAACTACCGATCACCAACTATATTGAACAAAATAAGCTAGAATTCAATACAACTTCAGAAGATAATGAGCTCAATACAATGAAATCTAGTGTTAGTGCGTAGAACAGTTTGAATGTTGCGAGAGAGAGAGAGAGAGAGAGAGAGTGTGTGTGTGTGTGTGTGTGTTCGTATATGTGTCTATCTAAAATGAGCTCCCTTATCCCTTTATAAAATTGGAAACAACTAGATAACTAACAATCCGAAAACAGTGCAACCATCCTACGTTCTTCCATAAAGGCTACACTTGAATATGCACGTGCCAATTTGGAGCATATCCACCGATATTCCAGCTTAGACCTAGTCCACTTCGTCAACTACCTGCGAATACAAGTTAAAAATATAGGAAACAATTGTTAGTAAACATAAGTAATAACAATGATCCTTGATCCTCAGACTTCCTGCAATATCCACTAAGGATCCGTGACCCAGGATAAATCTCAGGATACATGATCCACAGTATTAAAAATCAACGCCCTAACAGGTTGGATCGTTTTTATGCAAATTTCGGATTCAGCTATTAACTACGATCACTGAAAACAACAAATCAAACTGATTAAGCTGACTGGGCCAGTCAAACTGTCAAAATATTTCAGTTTTAATGGTTTAGTTTTCATACATGTTTTGTCATGTCACTTGGAAGTCTTTTTTTCTTTCCAAGAGAGGTTTCAATTTCTTGTTTAGTTATAATTCAACTTTGCAAGTTTTTTTTATTAAATGATTTTTTTATTATTATTTTTTTGTTATAAACATTATCTACTGTAAAATGAAAATGAAGAATGAAGATAATAAAAAGGGTCAAGATGCATGATTGTTTTGAAAGATGCCACGCTCCCGAAATCGAAAATTTGAAGAATTACCATTGTTGAGTAGTGTTTACGATTCTATTCGAAAATATTTTGATACAATTGTTAACTAAGATTTTAAAACATGAGAAACTAAATTGGCTAGGTTGGATGAGTCACTTAAACCCACCAAATTGGTTTAAATTCACGGCTAAAGAGTTTTAACCTGTTTTTTTTTTTCAAAACGTTACATATATTCTTTCAATAATATATATTTATATTGTAAAAATAATTATTATAGATATATTAATTTTCAACTTCTTAATACTTTAATAGTTGTAGATTATGATTTTTTGATATTATTTTATTTTCTTTTACTTGCAATCCATGTATTTTTCATATTTTTCCTATATTAATTGGCAATTTTGCTTCTCCTCATACTTCTACTGTTCAATTTGCATTTGTTTTGATTGGTCCACATCACCACTTTACCGTCCCACTTTCTTTGCTGGTTTTTTTTCTTGTTCTTTCCCCCTCTCTGCTTATAACACCGCTACAGTAGACACGACACGACACGACACTAAACCACCACACCGGCCACCCCACTTTCTTTTCGTTTCAATCTTTGGTTAGAAAAAAGAAGAGCAGTGTAAGAAAAATCCAACTGCTAGAGATCGAGAGAAATAGTTGGTCTGATTTTGTTTTCGCCGACCACCGCCTCAGCGGTGGTTTCACTGCCAAAATGTCGCCCCGTGCCGCCTTGCTTAACCACCTAGCCGGAACCCTAAAGGGTCATCGAAAATTCATTTATTAAGCTGGAATATGCATATGCCGGTTGTAGGTAGAAGAAATCGATAAATAGAAATGGAAGGAATTGTGAGAAATAATGGTTAGTGGTGATTAGGTAGGTGGTGGTGTCATAGTGGTAGTGGCTACTTGGTTGTGGTGGTGGTGACGGTTTTGCGGTGGTGCTAGAGATGCCTTGGTGCAGTGGAGTAGAGGGGGAGTAGGAATGGTGGCATGGTGAAGGTGGCAGGGGCGGACCTATAGCTTATTAAGGGGTGGCGTCCGCTACCCCTTGGTCGGAAAAAAATTGGAAAAATTAGTGTAAATTTTGGAAAAATTTGACGTTTTTTCGATTTCGTTACGGCTTATTTATAAAACGTTACCCCTTAGTCGGAATCCTAGATCCGCCACTGGAAGGTGGGGGAGTGTAAAGTGATAGTAAAAAGACAGAGAAATAGTGGAGAAGAACAACATAGATGAGTGGTTTTTTCTTGAAGTATACAGAGAAATAGTCGATCACCCCTATTATTGAATTGTTTCATTCATTGCGACACCTTGTGGCGTCGGTATGACTTGCAGCTTGCGCTGATCACGATCGAGCGTCCCATGCAAACTATTACATTTGAGATTGTTGATTCTAAGTTCATCCAGTGGATGTTATTGCTTCTATAACTCATTTACTTGTTGTAAACATTCATATGGAATTCGATTGTTCGAAGTTCATGTTCATTGTTGGATCCCCTGTTAACTTAGTCACATTAGTGACTGTACCTATACCTCTTGTTTCCGTTGACATCAATTTTTGAAACACAATTTCTTTTAAACCGTTGGGTTCTTATTGTTGAGGAATGTCAGTAAATTCACATGATTCGAATAAGTCTTGTTTCGATTACGCGGTCATTCACTTTGTTATTATTCGGACTTACCTGCGAACAACACAATTCTGAGGAGATAACATAGTCTAAATTTCGAGGACGAAATTTCTGTAACAAGGGGAGAATGTGACAACCGGTGATTTACGGCTCTTAATTACGTGATTAACAGATGATTAACGCGATAATAAATAGTTTTTACGACGCAAATTAACTTAATTAGGCCTTTGGAGTGCCTAGGAACGCCTATTCGACTTTACAGTACGCGTATGCAGATTCGCGTGGAATCTGCGAAACATCAAACGTCAACGAATTGATACCGTACAAAATACTGACAACGTCAATTTATTTTCCACTAAAATTTAGTATGGAACCTATAACAATTCGTGCATGTTCATGCATACCCATAAAATCATGATAAACATCCATTACCCATGTAATCATGATGTTCAAGAAAAAGCACCATGCTTTCTTTTTCAACTTATTGTCCGTAGACAATTGAAAAGAATAAAAATTATGGCACATGTAATATTTTAATGAAATTGGTACTTGTAAATGACCCTAAATTCCATTTTTGTGGACAGCCGATCACCAACTCACAATACCTAATTTCCCACTTACTACATTATTATTTGTCTGCTTTCATATCTCTCACTCGAATTTTTTTTATATATATACACACATAAATACCTAACTTATCTTTATAAAAAAGGGTCTACCACTTGCTTTTATGTGCAGACAATTATATACACAACCTCCACTAATCAGACCTCTCGATTATTACATAAAGACAATCAAAAGCATAAAAACCTAACAAATCCACTCAAAGCTTCAAACAAATAACACAGACTTCTCACTCTCTCGATCTATACATATACAGACACAGAGGAATCAAATTCATAACAAACAAACACAACACTCACAATCTCTACCCCTTCTCTCGATCTCCTGTCCGACCAGCACATGGCCGGCAACGGGCTGCCGGTGCCCTCTTCTCCGGCCGACGACGCAGCAGTAGTAGCCGGCGGTGTCCGGCGACGGTTCTGTGGCGGCGCCGCCGCTCACGTTAGTGGCGGTGAATGTTTTCACGGCGGTAGAGTCGACGGTGGTGGAGGAGAACTCCGACAGGTTTCAAACTCCGGTAAGATAACCCCCCCTGTCCGATTCATTTTTATTTTTGTTTTTGAACGATGAAGATGATGATGATGTGTTGGGGTGATCGACGGCGGCACCGTCGGAGCCACAACAGCGGTGGCGGCAGTGAACAGGTCCTGTTGGACTCGGTTCCGGTTCAAGTCGTGGACTCGGTTCAAGAGGTTCTGATTGGTTCAAGTTAGAGTAGTTTTGGTTCCGGGACAGATTCAACGGTTCGGGTTCCAGATCCAAGCATGGTCAACAGAAGTCAACTGGCTCGCGATTCGGGTCTCGAGTTCGGGTTCGGTGAAAACCCAGCCAAAGATCAGTCAACATCAGAAGCTGTTCGGGTCAACAAGTCAACATTCACTTTCGGGTCAACTCGGTCCAACTCAGCGAGTCGACTCAGCTCGGTCAACACAGTCAAACCGAGTCAACTCAGTTGACTCAGTCAACGGATCGACGCGAAGAGCGGTAAAATTTTAACGGCGTGAATTATTTTGTTATTTTATATATCTATTTATTATTCGTGAACGAGCTCGAACCATTTCGCTTATAATTTAGTTTATATTTTGAAATACTTGATAAGATATACATTGCGTTGGTTATTGATTGAATTTTGAAAAATATAGCGACACTTAGATGTCGGGATCGTCCAAAAACAGAGGAAACTTTGCCCGTTTTTCGAGAAAATCCGTAATATACAACGCGTTTTATCATAAAATAAAACCATCGGATTCAAATAAATTTTTATGAAAGCAAATACAAATATAGAATTTCTTACGACGGCACTTTGCAACTTTCGAAAGCATCGATTCCGAAATTATTTACAACAAATAAATATAGTTATTATATTTATTCTAAACTACGAAGTCTCGACAATTCTTTTATAAAAATAAATATAGTGTTATATATTTATTTCAGATATCAAACAACACGACGATTCTTTCATTAAAATAAATATAGTTTATATATTTATTTTAAATATCTATCGACTGGTATTTCTTTTATAAAAATATATATAACTTATCTATTTATTTCAAACAAGACAACTCAACGATTCTTTTATAAAATAAATATAACTTTTCATAATTATTTTATACGCCTAAACGGCATATACGAATATTTTGACAAAGATCATACGAAACGCGATATATAATACGAGTTTGTTATATATTATTTTCGTGTAAATATTCTTTTATACACGTACGACTTCTCAAGACGACTAACGGGATTCTACCAAAATATTTATATATCTTTATATAAATATATATATATTTTAAATCTCTCGAGGACTAAGTCTTTCCAAGACTTATTAATCTTACCGACAATAAGCGAGACTTAACGAGTATAACTTAATCATTTTTGTTAAGTTAACAATTCACCGTCAAATCGTTCCGTTAACGATTCGGTAGAGCTCGGTGACACGTAGACTAGTTACCACTTTTATTTAGAAACTTATAAAATATTCCGTGTTAGGAATATTGTAGAATGCACGCTAGTGAATCACGTCTTGGAAATGACATCACGAAGTCGTATATAGCTAGCTTTGCACAGGAATAATTCAGGTGAGTTCATAACCCCACTTTTTACGGTTTTACATTTTTATTAATGTTTTCGGGGTGGAAAGACATGCACGTTTTGCAAGAACATACAAAGTTTTGAACGAACGAAAACTCATATTTCTAAATTATGTTACGAATGGATTATACTATTGGTTCAGCCTTAGAGGCTGGGGAGGTTCAGCCTTAGAGGCTGGGGTAAAATACATGTTACAATTATTACAGACACTTACAGATGCTTTTATACATGGTATGGTTAGCTTAAGGAGGGTTTAGACGCTTAGATCATGTGAAAGGTGGGTACAACACTTAAGGCCATTAATTCTCGTTGTTAGGACCAAAGGACATGAGTGATAGATCTATTTGGGTGTAGCGAGCCCACACCCATGAGGCCGGGGCGGCCCATAGAGGTGACTATGCCTTCCAGCCGGAAGCCCGGTACAAATTTGCTAGGTTTGAGTCTTCCTGCACCGTTTCACACATACCAATGGCTTTGCAACCCAGTGGTGATCTCTTTTTCCTTATTGTTACATACCAGGGACATTTATACATACAGACATATTTCAAAGGTTTATACATACATACTTACAGAAATACTTGATTTATACAAATTAAACACCATGTTTTATACAAATTCCAAGGCATAGGATTATGCGGGTATGGAGTCAAAGTCAGGGTGGGCATTGACGGTTATACGAATATTACAAATACAAAGTTTCCATATAACTTGACAAGAAAATGATTTCTAAATTCGTTTTCTCAATATTACTTCGCAAACCAGTTATTCAAAAGATTTATTTCAAATCTTTTACAAACAAACTATGAACTCGCTCAACTTTTTGTTGATTTTTCTCGCATGTTCTTTCTCAGGTTTCATTTCAAAGTTAAGGCACGGTTGGAATAGGAGAACCATGAAGAGTCGAGTACTTAGTGGGGCGTTCATTTTCAAAAAGACTTAACTTTTTGCTTCCGCTGTGCAATGAAGATACCAGTCCAGTCACGCCAGCTCTGATTATTTCGGGGTGTGACATTATTTTGGCTAGGAAGGATAGGAAGCAATAGGATTAATACATGTGGAAAATTTTAAAATAAAGAGAAAGATTATTTTAGTCAATCCCATCATTTCTTCTTCTTTCTTCTCCCCAGTTACTTCAAAACCCACCATTTTCAAAACCCACCATCTCCAACCTTTTCTTCACTTACTATCTCAATAATCACTACATTATAGTGCGATTTTCATCACCAATCAATGATTCAAACACCCGATCAACGTGTTCTTCAGCTTTTTTTGAAGAAAACCAAGTTTAATTTCATACAAAATCTCGTTTTTTCGGGTGATTTTGAAGATAATCACTCGATCCGTTCGATTCGAGCGCTGATAAGTGTTTCAATCATTCAAAATTCGTCAATTGTTGAAGAAATCACTTCGATCCAGGTATGAAATTCTTTAATTTCATTTTTACGATCTGGGTTTTTGATTTAGTCATTGCGTTTTACGATCTTGGCGGGGGTCCGGGGGCAGCGCCCTGGTAGCGGGGTCCCAAGGGCGGCAGCCCCTGGCGGGGAGAACACTTTCTTTGGTGTTTTTAGGCAATTGCGTTTTAGAACTAAAACATTTTTATGTGTTTTCTGGCCATTGTGTTTTAGAAAAACACATTCTTGAAGTGTTTTTGGTGCATTGCGTTTTAGGTAAAACACTTTTTTAGGTGTTTTCAGTCCATTGCGTTTTACAGAGAACACTTTCTTTTGTTTTTTAGGCAATTGTGTTTTAGAATGAGTCATTTTTAAGTGTTTTCTGGCCATTGCGTTTTACAAATAAGACATTTCTTTGTGTTTTTGGTGCATTGCGTTTTAGGTAAAACACTTTTTTATGTGTTTTTAGTCCATTGCGTTTTAGAAAACAGACATTTTAAGTGTTTTCTGACCATTGCATTTTACAAATAATACATTTCTTTGTGTTTTTGGTGCATTGCGTTTTAGGTAAAACACCTTTTTATGTGTTTTCAGTCCATTGCGTTTTAGAAAATAGACATTTTAAGTGTTTTCTGGCCATTGCGTTTTACAAATAATACATTTCTTTGTGTTTTTGGTGCATTGCGTTTTAGGTAAAACACTTTTTTATATGTTTTCAGTCCATTGCGTTTTAGAAAGTAAATTTTCTTTTAGGTTTTTAGGCTATTGCGTTTTAGAATAAGACATTTCTTTGTGTTTTCTGGTCATTGCGTTTTACAAATAAGTCATTTCTTTGTGTTTTTGTGCATTGTGTTTTAGAAAAATGTCATTTTTTAGGGGTTTTTTTTTCATTGCGTTTTACGTAACTGGGGGTTTTTCTATTGCGTTTTATGCAACTGGGTTTTTAATTTTTTTTTTTTGAAAATATAGCAATAGTATACTCGTTTTAAAGATAAAAAAACGCTCGTTTTTTTGGTGCAATTTTTATAAAAAAATAATGTCGTATGTGTAACACCCCGCGTTTTCACAAGGGAAAGTCAAAGTCAAGGCCAAAGTTAACGACCGATTTCGCGCAACTTGACTCGTAGAAATTTCTTTATTTTATTTGTATTATGTGGAGTAAGTGTCGTTAATGCAATAATCGATGTGTGTTAATCGTTAATCAATCGACTTACGACTGTGAAATACAGGAAGTAACAATGCGATAAAGTTAACTAATCAATAATCAAGCTATGCTAATTGAATCGACTTCTAACCGCAACTCGAGCTATGAATTTTACTTGTTATTATACGTGTGTGTGTGCCTTACGTGTTACCTGTGCATGTTCATTTATGTTATGTTGTGATAAGCAAGCAAACTCGATCAAAACTCGAAATCTAACTCGAAATGCAATCGAATTCGGATCGTGAAACGAACTCTAGTAATGGTGGAAAATAGATTATGCGAGGTATGAGTGGCTAGGACTGAGAGTAATTTGACTAGGAGAATCTACGGTATCGCATCAATAGCAATCGAAATCGAATCAGCAAAGATCAGCGCGTCAAACACCCTAACCAAGGGCCATCCGATCGAATAGCCATTCGACCGGATAGCCACTTGGTAAAGGATGACAGGTGCCATCCGATCGAATAGCCATTCGACCGGACAGTCACCCAGGCGATGTGCTATTCGACCGAACAGCCCTTTCCTCTTTTGGCATCCTATAAATACCCCTGTCATTGTCATCTTTTCCACTTTTGGAAATCCCTGTTCGACCAGCACGCTCAACTCAACCTTTTCTCAGATTTCTCTCGATTCCGGTAAGATCTCGTCCTAAATCTTGTACTTTCTTGATCTACACGCACTCCTACACCTTTCTATCTTTCAAATCTTAATTTTTAACCGTGAAATCACTAGATTTCGGGTGTTCTAAGGTGACGTCATCATGTGTTCTGCAAGAACTTCATGTTTTGACCTCAACCCATTAAGAACAACTTAGATCTAACTGATTTCCACAAAGATCTTGTAAAGATCTCAATACAAGTGTGGTGGAAAAGGATTGAAAGACGGTTTTAACTTTCTTTCGACTCTTTTTACACTTAAAGCACTCAAAACCGGTAGAATCAAGTTCTGATCTAGTCTCCTACTCGCCCTCAGTGTTGCACTGGCTCAGATCTAGATTCTACCCACGAGAATACCGATTCTGGGTTAGTCGAGAACAACCGTCTTGAGCCGGTAACCGGCCGGACTAGGGTGATTCCTGGTCAGGTGGGTCAACTGGGTCGAACAAAGGGTTCTGTTGGCTAACACGTTGTTAAAGTGACTCGACATAACGACATAACGACAAACCTACGAGACGACCAAGTGTAGAACGAACAGGACAATCAGAGCGGATTGCCAACTGATCGAATTACCATTCGAACGGATAGGCTACCCGAACGAATTGCCACCCGAATTGATTACACTTGGGTCCTACCTTTAAACAATCTTAATTAAAGTTTGGGTATTGAACGAATTGCAATCCGATCGAACGACCCTTTGAAAGGATTACTCTTCGGATCATGAGATACTAAGACTTTAAAAGACTTAACAATTTTTCAACATGTTCAATAGCACGAATTGTCATCCGATCGAATTGCCATCCGATCGAATGACACTTATGTAGTGAACTTGCTTTCAATAAGTAACCTCATCATGAAGTCGCCGTCCGACCGGATGACCATTCGAACGAATTGCCATCCGCATGACTAGTCGTTCGATCGACCGGCTGGAAAAGATAGAGATACTTCATTGTTTCAAAATGCTACAACGAATGCATCTTATACGTGGCTTATGAATGCTTGTTTGTTATGTTTACACATGGAATGTTGTCTACCTGCCTTAGCAACGATAGTACTATAGTTTGGACTCAGCACCCGTTCACACGGGGGTTGTTAAGGATCTTTTACTTGCATGGATTACGGTGGTAATCATGTATTGCGAACTGCCGCGGGCAGTCAACCCGCAGTCATTGGTATCGATGGATCTATGTCGATAACTAACGTGCTTCATTTCACTATGTGTACGTGCTGGTTATGCGTAAACTAATTCGAAATCTATATGCTATTATCAAACTTGTATGCTCACCTTTACATTATATGTATTGACTTTTATTTTAACGTATGTGACAGGTGCTTAGGACGCACACTTGGTAGGAAATTGAAGCTAGAATAAAGATTTAGAGCCCAACAAATAGTTGTCTGTAGTGGTCAAACTAAGGGTCTCTAGAAGCAGATAAACAATTGCTGTCTATTTGAAATCTGAGTTGTCGGAACAGAATATTTGCCTATATTTTTGTCTGTAATAATTGTTTTGCTGTTTGAGATACGGTATGGGACGTATTATTTAAATTGAATAGTATTGATAATTGTTATGGAAATTTCTGGACAATCTGTTTCGCTCAGTGCCACGCCCCGATGATTCCGCCATCGGTTGGGGTGTGACAGATTGGTATCAGAGCCATAACTATAGGGAATTAGGCAAGACTCGATGATGTGTGCTAAACAGACTATTAAAAACAAACTAAATTAGACTCTCTATTCTAGACACTATAAAGCTTTAATTCTAGACTCGACCTAAACCACACAATCGGCAAGTGTACCGATCAATGTAGTATAACCTAGGAAGTCCGGATATCGAACCACGAGACTCTATTTATCACGTATACTAGACTTTGACTAGACTCTGACAGACACGACTCAAACTATGTTTAATTGTTTTAGGGGGGGTTACGGAAAACTAAGGAAATCTATATTAAACTACTAAATTAACTAGAACTAGACTAAAGACGAACGAAGACTGTGAACTTTTCTTATGTGAGAACTAGACCACCTAGACAAGAATCCTGGATTGTTTTTAAGAAATTACCAATTAAGTTAAATGCACGAGTTATGGAACCGGGATCGTTTGATACTAAACCTATTAAGAACCATCGAGGCCCCTCGACCCTTCTCAAGGAGAAACCTGTGGACCTACCTAGGCCGTTAATCCTACCGGTTATTAGATTTCTTCCCAGTCCTCTAATTATTGTGTAAGTACCCTAATGTTGACCTATTCATTCCCAATCCTAGATCTAGGGTAGTTTGAAGTAATAGATTTGACTTGATAGACTAATAAGACCGACAGGTAAACCAAGACATAACCTTTCCCAAGGCCTATCTAAAGCAATTCGCCGGGTAAGATCTACCAATAGCCCCTCACTTCCCAGATATTAGGACTAGTAGAACACTAAGACCTAGTAAATTATTATCAGTTACTTCTAGAGGTTATCGCGCGATTCTCCCTAAAGAGTGAAGGTTTTCTTATGTGATATAGACACTCACCGAAACCCTAAACCCTAATATGACTCTATGTTGTGATATAGACCGTCACTAAGAATCATATGAAGCAATTAATAATAATAAACCGAATCAAAGCACGCATACACATCAAATCATTAAGACAAACCTCTTACAATACACAATCAATCCATAAACAACGAGCAAATAACGAAAAAGGTAAAATCTTTATATCAATCCATTCATCATAGTCTAGGTGGTTTAAAAGTTTAGCCAAGCATGTCTGTAAACGAACACAAATCAAAGATAATCAACAAAGAATTCATCATAACAAGTTTCGTGATGAAAAATCAAGAATAAAGAACTAGAAAACCCGATTAGATCTTCAAGTCTTCTTCCCCGAACTCGTCTCGATGATTCCTAGGCTTCAAAATCTCCGAGAACGCTCCAAGAATGCTCAACAATTGCCCCAAGAAGTCTAAATTTCGAACTTGGGTTTTTTCTCAAGTTTAAGATGTATTTATATGACTTTCCATAACAAACCCTTCTAATTTTCGCAGCTATAAGCTTCTGGCTGGCCGCCACCCACTGAAGGACTGGGTGGTGGGGTGCCACCTTGTTTTTCAGCTCATGTACTACCTTCAGACTCTCGCCGGGTGCCAGAAACTACTCACAGGGTGCCAGAGAGTGATTTTTCAGCCTTTTAACTCTATTTCAACTCCCAGATCTTTCCAACATGCTCCAAGACTTGACACTTCGATGTTTTGACTCGTTTCACTCGGTTTCTCACATATTTAAACATCAAGACCTGCAAAACACGATTTGTTCAATAGCATGCACATTCTAACGAAAAACAAAACTAAATATAACGAAAACTATACAAACTCTACACGAATAAAAGATGTATTTTGCAATACATCAAACATCCCCACACTTACTCTTTTTTCGTCCTCGAAAAAGAATTATGCAACGGAATCAGAAACAAATAATCACTCAGATCAAAAGCATAGGTATATTTTATTAAAACCAAGACTTGCGTTAGCCGCGATTGCGAATATACTTATCCCTTTAAACCCGAATTCAATCCTAACCCTTATCATGTGAATTTAATTTAAGTGCGGTCAATCTACCTAGGGTCTCACACTAGAATCTACAGTCCACCTACTCCCACCTCAAGCTTATAGGACAAAAGGAACAACCACTGGGTTATTTCCTAACCGTTTTATACCAAGATAAAGAGAGTTTAAAATCAAATCTATTTTTTTCTCTTTTTTTTTTCTTGCTTTTTTTTTTTTTTCATTCGTGAGACTAGACGATGCTTTCCCTAACCCAGCGGTATTCCGACTGTAGAGTCGCTATCCCCAATCACAGATTACATAGGTTTCGGTACTTTTATTCGGCAAGTCGATTTCACACATCCCAGAGGCATTCCGGCTGTAGAGTCGCTATCCCCAACTCGGATTACATAGGCCTGTGTTACTTTCATTTAGTTTCTAGCTCACTTTTATTCTATTTTTTTTTTCAGCGAGATATGATAAAAAAACTCTAATTATCTTCGCTTATAACGGCATCCCTTATACTATTTTTGGCGGTTTTAGTTTCCCATATTTCCCAGGCGAAAACCCACTAGCAGACCGACAATTAAGGTATATTAGATCAAAGGGACTTAAAACCAAACCCGGGCCTATCCACATATCCCAAACTAGACGCAAACTCGGTTTATTATAATCTCATATTATTATTATTTGAACCCGAGCAAATATTCATCTTTTCTATCATTTTCCGTTTTAATTGCAAACTTCTTTTTTTATTCGAAAGACATTTTCTGATTTTTTCAATTTTTTTTGAATTTTTTGATTTTTCAAAATTTTTTAATTTTTTTTTTCATATTAAGACTCGACTATTTACAAGTATCCCATCCCCACACTTAGAGATTGCATTGTCCCTAATGCAAGAACGAAAATACGACTCAACAACTACCTAAAAATAAAACTGCAAACGAAATAAAATAAAATACAACAACAAAAAGGGAAACGCCTTAGCTGAGTATGTGAGACTGTCAAAGTGCCAGTCGTTTCCACATAAGCCCTCCAATTCGATACGCGCTCAGCAAACAACTCCTAACCTTGGACACGCGAACGAAAGCGGCTACAAATACCAACCTAATCACGCAAACACCAAACACTAGCAAAAGATAATATATAAGAAGCTGTCATCCTCGCTGCATCTTCGCCCTACTCCTCGTCACCTGCCTGTGTCCCACTGGGCCCTCCGGATGATCCTGCACCTGACATTCTGCAAAACAATTCAAGAATGGCTATACGAAGCAAACAGAATATTAGTCACAAACTATTTTTGGTATTTTTGAATTTTTTTCATTTTTTTTGTATTTTTGATTTTTTTGATTTTTTGATTTTTTTATTTTAACGAAAAATAATATATACAAAAACAACAGCCGTATAGCATTTCGTTCGCGGCCGTTGTTCAAAAACAAGTGACTTTATGCAACACAATTACAAACCGACTCCGCCCGAATGGCGATTGAGTACGAGCGAAACGGATTGAATATCAAGTGAGCATATCGACACTACACGACACTAGCAAGACTCGAAACTCACTTAAAACGACACAAAGGACCCTAAAGACGCAAAACTCAACTCGACCTAAACTAGACGCAAAATACAAGACTTACAACCCTACCTCCTCCCGGCACCTTGCTCGCCCTCAAGCAATCCAAGTACCGACAAAACATCCAATTAAACGTAAGTGTGGAAGCAACGGAAACGGCTCGCGTATATTTAGTGAAAGATTTTGTCCTTATGTCAAAAAGTGCGAACCGTATCCCCACACTTGAGTTTCACTTATCCCAAAACAATCGTCCGCAAAATCCAAAACAAATCAATTCACACCAACCCACCAACCCATGTCAAATCTCTTACTGTATTTCATATAGTCCGAGTGCAAACCGCCAATTTTACCTTAATAAACAACTTCATATCTGCTATCAAAGCAGTCAAAACTAACCCGACTAACAGACAACCAAAACAGATTACTAACTTGAAACAAAGACTCGACTAAACCACTAAAGTCACAGCCTAAACATAAAGACACCACTAACTCGACAGATACGAAACAGACCTGCAGAAACAAAACAAAACGGACTAGACAGACTCACAGCAAACGACTCGACACAGGGACACAAAACAGATACTACTATTACCACTGACCCGGACGACTCGAAACGAACACAGACCAGACTCGACTCAACATCACAAGACTCGACCACTAAAACGATTAAAATCGGACTCAATGTACAGAAATTTGCAGGAGACATACCTTAAACTCGCAAGAAACAAGAAGACTTAAAGAGATTTCCGGTTGAAGTTCGATCCCCAAGACGTAACCCGATGGCAGCGAAGTCCGGTGGAATTATGGTGAACTCGAGACTAGAATCGGATGAGATATGGTGGAATGATGATGAAATCGGATGTGTAAGGGTTGTGGATGAGTTTCGAGTTGAAGTCTGATGAATGGTGATGTTGGTGGTTATCGGCTGATGAAAGAGGTGGGTGTAAGGGGAGTAACAGGTTGTGGAAAAGAAGTTATCGGCTAAGAAGTGAAGACAGGGGATTATCGGCTGTGAATGGAGGTGAGTGTAGGGTTATCGGTGATGAATGGTGGTAGGGAGGGGTTTATCGGTGGACATGGTGGGGAAGGAAGGGTTTACGGTGTGTAGATGAAAAGGGTAGGTCAAAAGAAACGATGTTTTTGGAGGTTTAAGAATTCACGGCTGCAGATGTATCCTCTGGCGGCCCGCTACAATTCGGTGAAATAGGTGGCGGCCCGCCACCACGTTCCAAATTTCCGAAAAAACTCGGTTTCGTGCTGGCTTGGGGGCGAGAAAAATGATGTATAGGTGGGTAGCGGGGTGCCAGAGGCCGTTTTTAACAGAAAGCATCTAATTTTTTCTTTCAATGCCTTAGAAAAATTTTATGTTTTTTTTTTTTTTTTTTTTTCAAACCCCTCAAAGTTAAACCTTGATTTTTTTCTAAGTATAAAACTCACCTGGAACCTTATTTCTCTCGCGAATTCCTTCAAATCCTCGGTGATGCCCTCCTGCAAACGACTCAAGACACAAACAAAGAACCGAAAAAAAAAAACTAACAAAACGACCGTTAGCTACTAAAAATTACGAAAAATAAACGAAAATACAAACGGTACAAACTCTACACATGAGTAGCAACTTCTCATATACTTATGGAAGATCATGGAGATGCAGCTCACCTCTAAACATACTCTCACGGGCTGTAGCACCATTATACTTATTGCTCAAATCAACCCGAAAACCCTTATCTCTCTCAAAACCTCTCAACTCCTCATCTAGCGTTTTGAATCTAAACTCTCCATACCGAAATCTATCCTCACACTGAGGTTTGCTCAGTGTCTCAATCCTAGATTCTAAACGCTCCACTCTCTCCTCTAATTCTTCTACTCTCCTATCCGGTGGTTCCCCACACTTGAATCTTAGCACCTTCTCTAAACTCACATCACTCACATCCTTCTCCTCATCTTTCTCTTCCTTCTCACACTCCCCCAATAACGAAACCGAATGCACTCTATCACTATGCCCTCTCGAATCCATAACATTAAAAACTACCGATTCCTCTCCCGCTCTAAGTGTGATGGTGCCTAAAGAGACATCTATGAGAGCTTTAGCGGTGTTTAAGAATGGTCGTCCTAAAATCAGTGGTATGTTTTCATCGGCTTCCATGTCTAGAATAACGAAATCGGTCGGAAAAACAAACTTATCTACCTTAACAAGAAAATTCTCAACTATCCCCCTCGGGTGTTTCACGGACCTATCAGCTAACGACAATGTCATTCGGGTAGGTGAAAGCTCGCCTAAGTCTAGCTTCTCGTAAAGCGAAAAGGGCATCAAATTAATGCTAGCACCTAGGTCGGCTAAAGCTCTAGTGTTGTATTACTACCGAATAGACAAGGAATAGTGAACACACCGGGATCGGTAAGCTTTTCAGGAAGCTTATTTGAAACAATGGCCGAACACCCTCCATGCAACGGGACATTCGACAACTCACCTAATTTCTCCTTATTCCTAAGAAGGTCCTTCAAAAATTTTGCATATTTTGGCATGGACTGGAGTGCCTCAATGAAAGGAAGATTAATCTTCAATTGCTTGAAGATATCTAAGAACTGCCCGTATTCCCTTGAGTATTTTTGATTCTTAAAACGTGAGGGAAACGGAACATACTCATGATTCACGTAGGGTGAAGGTCTAACGTCTATGGGCTTTCTCTCAACTTTCTTCTCACCCTGAGACTCACCGGGATGTGCGGTACTTGCTGGGACTAGCCTCTTTTGCACTTTGCCGGGAGCCTCCATCTCTATCACCTCATCTATAATATCACCATCCTCATCAACCTCTCTCTCCTCAACACTAGGGTTCCCTACTGTTCTGCCACTACGAGTGGTAATGGCCTTTACATGAGCATTCGGGTTAGGTTGGGTGTTAGCTGCAAACTGACCGGGTAATCTTTCATCTAACTTCCTAGACATATCACTCACAACCCTAGAAAGGTCTTGGACCGCAGCTTGGTGATTCTTAAGCATGAGATCATGTTCACTAAGTTTCTTTTGGGTACTTTGATCCCTAGAAATTAGTTGACTCATCATGGACTCCATTCTTTCCATGCTACCCCCTAAATCGAAACTTGAACCCTGACCTGTTTGAACCTGACTATTTGACCCTCCATCCTTAACCTGCCCACTTGAACTCCCACTAAAGAGTGAACCTAGACCCCTATTCGGATTTTGAGCTATTTGAAAACCAGGAGGTCCACTTGAGCGAAAATTGTTATTATTATTAAAGTTATTATTATTATTATTTCGCCAACCCGAACCAACATTATTACCCCCAAAACCGCTAGACTGACCTCTACCAAACCCTCCTCCTAGATAATCACATTGCTCCTCACCAGCTAGTACAGGACATGCACTCGTATCATGACCACCTCGACAAAACTCACACTTATCAACCTTAGCTCTAATCTCCTTGAGCTCTCGAGTGATGTTTTCCAAAACAGAGGCTAAACTAGGGTCCATGGTGACATGGTTCACCCCTCGGGCGGGTGCACTAGTAGTGGTATTTGAATTACCACTTTGATACCTCTGATCGGATCGTGATTGGGACCGAGACTGAGCAAATGCCTCAAAACGCTCTAGACACTCAGGAACTGTAAGAATACCCATCATATGCCCCCCCCCCCCCCGCATTCGTATCGAACCTATCTCTAGTCTCTTGGGTAAGACCATTATAGAATTTCTCACACAAAGCCTAATCAGAAAGACCATGCTGGGAGCAACGAGCACAAAGGGTTTGGAAACGCTCCCAAGCAAGGTAGTAGGGCTCGTCGGGCCCCATGCGAAAGGAATGGATTTCGTCCCTAAGTCGTGAGGCTTTAGCGGGCGGGAAATACTTATTCAGAAAGGCTTGACGAAGCCCCGCCCAAGTGGTGAAAGTACCGGTTGGTTGAGAGTCCAACCAAGTAGCCGCACGGCCGGCTAAAGAAAATGGGAAAAGCTGTAGGTAGGTAGCATCGTTGGGTGCACCGCTAAGGCTAAAGGTAGCTAGCATCCTAGAGAAACGGTTAATGTGGGCCGGGGCGTCCTCATCATCTCGGCCATGGAATTGGATACTATTGGTGATGGCCTGCATGGCATAAGATGGAATCTGCCATGAATTGTCATTAACTATGGGTGGGACGGTGATGGGTGAAGCTAGGCCGGTGAAATTCTGAGTGGCCTGCTGATGGACGGTTTGCCTAGGGTTAGCCATGTGTTCTAAGTTTTCTAGGTTACTAGAGGTACTAGAAGTAGGGCTATCGGGTGGGGAAACCTTAGGTGAATGGTTAGGCGAAGGTGGTGGTGTGGGCGGTGGGGTGGTTAACGGGGTGAAATCGAACTCGGGGAAACGAGATGAAGATGTAGAAGTAACCTGTGGGCCTTCGCCCAGTTGAGATGATGACTGCTTGACTGGTGGTGGTGGTCCGTGCGAGCGCAGATGTGGCATCCACTACAAGCAAAAACCTGAACACAAGAAAAGCAAAGACTAGTTACTACGACTCAAGATAAAAAGAAAAGACACAAAACAAAGTAAACACGTAGCACGTATTTGTCAAGTAAATCAATCAAAGCTAATAAACGCAATTACCAAGAGTCCCCGGCAACGGCGCCAAAAACTTGATGTGTGCTAAACAGACTATTAAAAACAAACTAAATTAGACTCTCTATTCTAGACACTATAAAGCTTTAATTCTAGACTCGACCTAAACCACACAATCGGCAAGTGTACCGATCAATGTAGTATAACCTAGGAAGTCCGGATATCGAACCACGAGACTCTATTTATCACGTATACTAGACTTTGACTAGACTCTGACAGACACGACTCAAACTATGTTTAATTGTTTTAGGGGGGGTTACGGAAAACTAAGGAAATCTATATTAAACTACTAAATTAACTAGAACTAGACTAAAGACGAACGAAGACTGTGAACTTTTCTTATGTGAGAACTAGACCACCTAGACAAGAATCCTGGATTGTTTTTAAGAAATTACCAATTAAGTTAAATGCACGAGTTATGGAACCGGGATCGTTTGATACTAAACCTATTAAGAACCATCGAGGCCCCTCGACCCTTCTCAAGGAGAAACCTGTGGACCTACCTAGGCCGTTAATCCTACCGGTTATTAGATTTCTTCCCAGTCCTCTAATTATTGTGTAAGTACCCTAATGTTGACCTATTCATTCCCAATCCTAGATCTAGGGTAGTTTGAAGTAATAGATTTGACTTGATAGACTAATAAGACCGACAGGTAAACCAAGACATAACCTTTCCCAAGGCCTATCTAAAGCAATTCGCCGGGTAAGATCTACCAATAGCCCCTCACTTCCCAGATATTAGGACTAGTAGAACACTAAGACCTAGTAAATTATTATCAGTTACTTCTAGAGGTTATCGCGCGATTCTCCCTAAAGAGTGAAGGTTTTCTTATGTGATATAGACACTCACCGAAACCCTAAACCCTAATATGACTCTATGTTGTGATATAGACCGTCACTAAGAATCATATGAAGCAATTAATAATAATAAACCGAATCAAAGCACACATACACATCAAATCATTAAGACAAACCTCTTACAATACACAATCAATCCATAAACAACGAGCAAATAACGAAAAAGGTAAAATCTTTATATCAATCCATTCATCATAGTCTAGGTGGTTTAAAAGTTTAGCCAAGCATGTCTGTAAACGAACACAAATCAAAGATAATCAACAAAGAATTCATCATAACAAGTTTCGTGATGAAAAATCAAGAATAAAGAACTAGAAAACCCGATTAGATCTTCAAGTCTTCTTCCCCGAACTCGTCTCGATGATTCCTAGGCTTCAAAATCTCCGAGAACGCTCCAAGAATGCTCAACAATTGCCCCAAGAAGTCTAAATTTCGAACTTGGGTTTTTTCTCAAGTTTAAGATGTATTTATATGACTTTCCATAACAAACCCTTCTAATTTTCGCAGCTATAAGCTTCTGGCTGGCCGCCACCCACTGAAGGACTGGGTGGTGGGGTGCCACCTTGTTTTTCAGTTCATGTACTACCTTCAGACTCTCGCCGGGTGCCAGAAACTACTCACAGGGTGCCAGAGAGTGATTTTTCAGCCTTTTAACTCTATTTCAACTCCCAGATCTTTCCAACATGCTCCAAGACTTGACACTTCGATGTTTTGACTCGTTTCACTCGGTTTCTCACATATTTAAACATCAAGACCTGCAAAACACGATTTGTTCAATAGCATGCACATTCTAACGAAAAACAAAACTAAATATAACGAAAACTATACAAACTCTACACGAATAAAAGATGTATTTTGCAATACATCACTCGACCTAGTCTGGGTCAATGTCTTGGAGACCTAGACTATAGTTAAGAACCAACAGACTGAACTTATGTGCTGTACCCAGCTATTTCTAGCTATCACTACACTCGAATTTTCAAAAAGGATCAAACGATTTCGTTGGGATTAGGTGTGAAAACCGCAAACTCTCGACTAAATTGCTTGGTCAGTGCCGATTTTATCAATTTATCAATGATTTCCTCATTATTTACAATAACAAACGAGGGGAATTATACCAAATCAGGAGTGAAATCCATATTTTGATGAATAATCTTCTCAATTTTGCTAAAACAAGGAAGAAGTTGCTAAGCTAGGGGTGAAACCCTAACCTTGACAACTTGCTCCAAACTTTTACTCATCTCACCAAAGCCTCGACGAACTTCAACGACCTGAACTCATGACTATGACCCAGGGAGTACGTGTTTAATGCCCAGGAATCGAAGCAGTAACACGATCCCGAAAGTCGAAGTGTGACGACCAGTCTGTTGAGAATAGTCGGACCACTTTGGGTAGTCAACGTCTAGTAGCCGCAGACGATCTAATCCTCAATTTATGAGTTTGGAATTGGCAGTTGTCGCTCTGATTCATCGATTTTATGTGTTTTATGTGCTTTTACCTATTTATGTGTTTAAATTTTTGAAGGATTACTCGATTTTGCTTTCATTTCGATCGACACGCACGACTCGCACTGCATTTTATCTCAAGTCGCTAACGAATCGCCGAATTTTGGACAAACCTATACCACACTACGCTACTCGATGTACTAAACGCGATCGCCATACTCGAACGATCGCGAGCCTTGAATAATAGGTTTCTGTTTTCTGACTGCTTCTAGTGATTCAATACGTATGTGTCTGTTGCTTCCATGCTCTACATGCTTAGGCGTTATGTGAATACGTGCTCTACATGCTTAGGTGTTATACGAATACGTGCTCTACATGCTTAGGCGTTATGTGATTATGTGCTCTACGTGCTTATGGGTATATGTGAAAGTGTGCTCTATGTGATATGTGTGTACACAAATGTACGTGTTACTGAGCTTAGTAATTAGAAAACGTGTGAGGTGAGATTCGAATACAATGTGTTGAGTTCCGTGGCGATGTCTATTGCAGACAATGTCGTCTGGATCCCGTCATGCACTTTCTCGTCAAGAGAAGAGAGACAGACGTCTTGCTTCCATCATCGCTAAAAGCGTAGCGAAGGCTGTAAGTGATGTTTATGAGAATGCCAGCAAATCGTCTGAAGAGTCAAGAACCGACACTCCTAAAGCTGCCGCAAGGCCTTTCAGTTTCAAGCAATTCAAGTCTTGTGGGCCAAAAGAATTCACTGGCGAAGGAGGTCCCACTGCACTATTTCACTAGTTTGACTCTATTGTGGTTACTCTGCGACAAAGTGGTTGCCCCGATGACCTTCGAACTCTGAATGCTATCGGCGTTTTCCAGTCCCGAGCATTAGACTGGTGGACGACCGAGAGGAACAAGCGAGGGAACGATGCAGCCTACGGTCTGTCGTGGGACGAGCTCAAGGAAGTTATGCTAGAGGAATTCTGCCCTCCTCACGAACGTCAAAAGCTAGAAGATGAATTTTGGCACATACAGCAAAAGGATGGTGACAATGCTGGTCTTACTGCTCGTTTTAAACAGCTCAGCATCATCTATCCCGATCAAGTCAAAACTCCCGACATGACGATCAAGAAGTACATCCGGGCCCTGCCCGACTGCGTTGCTGATTTCGTGCAAGCGGCTAAGACTACGACGATCGAGGAAACCTATCTACTGGCCGCTGAAATCAACGACAAATGGGTTAAGGCTGGTGTCTGGGATAAGACTTCGAAACATCTGCATCAAGCTACCACTGCCGTACCAACTGCTGAACCTACCTCATCAGGAAACAAGAGGAAGCACAAGAGAAAGAATAGCTCCAGCAACAAGAACTGTGCGATCACTGCTGCACCGGTTCAAGCCGTACCTGCCCAACAGCGTCAAGTAGCAGCGCCTGTGGCCAATGCACCGCCTGCAAAGCGTGCATACACTGGGCCACACCCGCTCTGTCCTACTTGCACCTACCACCACCCAACTGCCATTGCTTGCCGTTATTATGCTCACTGCAACGTATACGGCCATTTTACTGCTAACTGCCACATCCAACAAGCTCCTGCTCACCAAGCTCTGCTCACCGCCCCATAGGGTCAACAAGCTCCTCCGGCACCCGCAGTCAAAGACAGAGCCTGCTTCGCATGTGGCGACCCGAACCATTTTGCCAACATGTGCCCAAACTGGGTCGTGAAGCAAGAGCCTCAGCAACAGCAGCCACAGCAGCAACAACAACAACAACAGCAGCAACAACAGGCCGCACGCGCCAGAACTTTCAACCTCAACGTGCGTCAAGCCCAGGCCGACAACAACGTGGTCAATGGTATGTTCCTTGTGAATGGTATTTATGCTTCATGTTTGTTTGATACTGGAGCCGATAACTGCTTTGTGTCGCTCGAATTTGAGAAACTCCTTAGTCGTAAACGTTCCCAACTCTCCTCGGCATTCGATGTTGAAGTCGCTACCGGAAGAACCGTCGCCGTCAATTCCGTTATTCGTGATTGTACTCTCGAGCTCAACAATCACATCTTCCCAATTGACCTCATCCCGATGCAACTCGGAAGTTTCGACGTTATAGTAGGCATGGACTTTCTTCGAGAAAACCATGCTGAAGTTGTATGCTTCGACAAAATGATTCGATTCTCGCTCGCGAATGGTGACTCGTTGTGTGTATATGGTGATACTACTTCGAAGGGTCTCAAACTTGTGTCCTGTGTCCAAGCTAGTAAGTATCTTCGCAAGGAATACAGGGCTTTCTTGGCTAACGTTGTAGCAGCGGAGAAGGAAAAGAAAGAGAAGAAGGAAGTGAAGGACGTTCCTGTGGTTCGAGAATTTCCTGATGTTTTTCCAGAGGATCTTCCAGGATTACCGCCAAGTCGTGATATCGACTTTCGTATCGACCTCATTCCTGGAGCCAACCCTATTGCCAAAGCTCCTTATCGTCTTGCACCATCCGAAATGCGCGAACTCTCAACCCAACTCCAGGAATTACTTGAGAAAGGCTTCATTCGCCCGAGCACCTCTCCGTGGGGCGCGCCAGTCCTTTTCGTCAAAAAGAAGGACGGGTCGTTCAGGATGTGCATCGACTATCGGGAATTGAATAAGTTAACTATCAAGAACCGCTATCCTCTACCGTGTATTGACGATTTGTTTGATCAACTACAAGGCGCTACGTGTTTCTCAAAGATCGACCTGCGTTCAGGATATCACCAGCTACGTATTCAAGAGGAGGATATACCCAAAACCGCGTTTCCTACTCGTTACGGTCACTACGAATTTGTTGTCATGCCTTTTGGCTTAACCAACGCACCAGCGGTTTTCATGGATCTGATGAATCACGTGTGTAAACCATATCTCGACCGTTTCGTCATCGTATTCATCGACGATGTCTTGATTTATTCCAAATCAAAGGCCGAACATGCGCAACATTTACGTTTGGTTCTCGAGTTACTCCAGGGGAACCAACTCTATGCCAAGTCCTCCAAGTGTGAATTCTGGTTGGAGGAAGTTCAGTTTCTGGGTCACATCGTAAATAGTCAAGGCATTCACGTCGACCCTACAAAAATTGAAGCTGTCAAGAGCTGGGTTACACCTAAGAACCCGTCTGAAGTCCGCTCTTTTCTCGGACTAGCGGGCTATTATCGACGATTTATCGAAGGATTCTCGAAGATTGCTGTACCACTTACCTCTCTTACGCATAAGGACCAGTCTTTTGTCTGGGGAACTAAACAAGAGACTGCCTTCCAAAACCTCAAGCACATGCTTTGCAACGCTCCCGTTCTCACATTGCCAGACGAAAATGATGATTTCATTGTCTACTGTGATGCTTCCAACCTTGGTCTTGGTTGCGTTCTCATGCAACGGGACAAGGTCATAGCTTACGCATCTCGTCAGCTCAAAATCCATGAGAAGATCTATACAACCCATGATCTCGAGCTAGGCGCAGTTGTTTTAGCGTTAAAGATTTGATGGCACTACCTGTACGGTACCAAGTGTACGATCTTCACTGATCATAGGAGCCTACAACACATCTTTAATCAGAAGGAACTCAATATGCGTCAACGCCGATGGGTAGAACTTCTCAACGATTACGACTGTGAGATCCATTATCACCCAGGCAAGGCAAATGTCGTTGCCGACGCACTCAGCAGACGGAGTTACCTGCTTAGCACCCGTAATGTTCAAGCCCAACACGATCTCGAAACCCTCATCCGCGACGCTCAACATGCATGTTTCAATGAACGCACGCTGAAGAAAGAAATGATCTACCACGATGGAGCCCAACTTGTGAGCAAATCAAATGGGATATTCCACTTCTTAGACCGAATTTGGATTCCCAAACGAACGGAATTGCGACAAATCTTGATGGACGAAGCCCACAAATCGCGGTATTCTATTCACCCCGGTGCCGACAAAATGTACCAGGATCTTCGTTATAAGTACTGGTGTCCGGGTATGAAAAGAGATATCGCTCTCTACGTCGGAAAATGCCTAACTTATGCTAGAGTCAAGGCTGAACACCAAAGACCCTCTGGCTTACTCGAACAACCACCAATTCCCATGTGGAAGTGGGAGAGCATAGCCATGGATTTTATAACCAAGCTACCACACACGTCATCAGGTCACGACAGCATATGGGTTGTGGTCGACCGTTTGACTAAATCAGCTCACTTTCTTCCAATACGAGAAGACTACAAGGTAGAACGATTAGCCCGAATCTACACCGACGAGATCATTTGTAATCATGGAACGCCTCGTGACATCATTTCTGATCGTGATGCTCGGTTTACCTCGCGACTATGGGAAACGTTTCAAACGGCACTCGGTACATCGCTTAATCTAAGTACCGTTTTCCACCCTCAAATTGACGGTCAGACTGAAAGAACGATTCGTACTCTTGAAGACATGCTCCGTTCGTGTGTCCTAGACTTCGGAGGTAATTGGGATAAATACCTGCCGTTGGTCGAATTCTCGTATAACAACAGCTACCATTCTAGTATCCAAATGGCACCATTCGAGGCATTATACGGAAGAAGATGTCGATTGCCTATTGTATGGCACGAGATCGGTCATTCGCAACTAACCGGTCCTGAGCTATTACAAGAAACGACAGACAAAATTTTCCAAATCAGAGACAACCTGGTGAAAGCTCGGGATCGACAGAAAAGTTACGCCGATAAGAAGCGCAAGCCCCGTGTATTTGGCGTTGGTGACCACGTACTCCTAAAGGTATCCCCTTGGAAGGGTGTGGTCCAATTCAGCAAGAAAGGGAAACTCGCGCCTCGATATGTTGGACCTTTTAAGATTCTGGAAAGGATAGGAAAAGTCGCATACAGACTCGAATTACCGGAGGAACTTAGTAATGTCCACCCGACTTTCCACGTGTCAAATCTCCGAAAGTGCCTCGCCAACCACGATTTACATGTCTCTCTAGACGATCTACAAGTGAACGAAACATTACACTTCATGGAAAAGCCTGTCGAAATCATGGATCGCCAGACCAAGCAACTCCGACGCTCACGCATTCCTATTGTGAAAGTCCGATGGGAAGGCAAACGAGGCGCAGAGTTCACTTGGGAACTCGAAAGCGACATGAAAGCTAAGTACCCGCAGTTGTTCCCAGAGAGGAGCTAGAGAGAGAAAGTAGTATTGTGATTCTAGTGCTTTGTACGATTTCATATCAATCTATAGAACCACCGATTATAGTACGTTCTAGTGTGTTTGGTCACGCACGTTCACGGATTCCGTGTCACAAGCGATCGTTTCGAAGTCAAAATCGGTCCAAACGGAAAGTTCTCAAACATGATTCACGGCGTTGTACAGCTTCCAGCCTAATTTCGGGACGAAATTCCCTAAACAAGGGGAGGCTGTAACACCCCGTGTTTTCACAAGGGAAAGTCAAAGTCAAGGCCAAAGTCAACGACCGATTTCGTGCAACTTGACTCGTAGAAATTTCTTTATTTTATTTGTATTATGTGGAGTAAGTGTCGTTAATGCAATAATCGATGTGTGTTAATCGTTAATCAATCGACTTACGACTGTGAAATACAGGAAGTAACAATGCGATAAAGTTAACTAATCAATAATCAAGCTATGCTAATTGAATCGACTTCTAACCGCAACTCGAGCTATGAATTTTACTTGTTATTATACGTGTGTGTGTGCCTTACGCGTTACCTGTGCATGTTCATTTATGTTATGTTGTGATAAGCAAGCAAACTCGATCGAAACTCGAAATCTAACTCGAAATGCAATCGAATTCGGATCGTGAAACGAACTCTAGTAATGGTGGAAAATAGATTATGCGAGGTATGAGTGGCTAGGACTGAGAGTAATTTGACTAGGAGAATCTACCGTATCGCATCAATAGCAATCGAAATCGAATCAGCAAAGATCAGCGCGTCAAACACCCTAACCAAGGGCCATCCGATCGAATAGCCATTCGACCGGATAGCCACTTGGTAAAGGATGACAGGTGCCATCCGATCGAATAGCCATTCGACCGGACAGTCACCCAGGCGATGTGCTATTCGACCGAACAGCCCTTTCCTCTTTTGGCATCCTATAAATACCCCTGTCATTGTCATCTTTTCCACTTTTGGAAATCCCTGTTCGACCAGCACGCTCAACTCAACCTTTTCTCAGATTTCTCTCGATTCCGGTAAGATCTCGTCCTAAATCTTGTACTTTCTTGATCTACACGCACTCCTACACCTTTCTATCTTTCAAATCTTTATTTTTAACCGTGAAATCACTAGATTTCGGGTGTTCTAAGGTGACGTCATCATGTGTTCTGCAAGAACTTCATGTTTTGACCTCAACCCATTAAGAACAACTTAGATCTAACCGATTTCCACAAAGATCTTGTAAAGATCTCAATACAAGTGTGGTGGAAAAGGATTGAAAGACGGTTTTAACTTTCTTTTGACTCTTTTTACACTTAAAGCACTCAAAACCGGTAGAATCAAGTTCTGATCTAGCCTCCTACTCGCCCTCAGTGTTGCACTGGCTCAGATCTAGATTCTACCCACGAGAATACCGATTCCGGGTTAGTCGAGAACAACCGTCTCGAGCCGGTAACCGGCCGGACTAGGGTGATTCCTGGTCAGGTGGGTCAACTGGGTCAAACAAAGGGTTCTGTTGGCTAACACGTTGTTAAAGTGACTCGACATAACGACAAACCTACGAGACGACCAAGTGTAGAACGAACAGGACAATCAGAGCGGATTGCCAACTGATCGAATTACCATTCGAACGGATAGGCTACCCGAACGAATTGCCACCCGAATTGATTACACTTGGGTCCTACCTTTAAACAATCTTAATTAAAGTTTGGGTATTGAACGAATTGCAATCCGATCGAACGACCCTTTGAAAGGATTACTCTTCGGATCATGAGATACTAAGACTTTAAAAGACTTAACAATTTTTCAACATGTTCAATAGCACGAATTGTCATCCGATCGAATTGCCATCCGATCGAATGACACTTATGTAGTGAACTTGCTTTCAATAAGTAACCTCATCATGAAGTCGCCGTCCGACCGGATGACCATTCGAACGAATTGCCATCCGCATGACTAGTCGTTCGATCGACCGGCTGGAAAAGATAGAGATACTTCATTGTTTCAAAATGCTACAACGAAAATTTCAAAAGTCAAACCATCATACACAAACACATCCTTCTCATAGGAAGAAACAATCCACTCGAATCGTCACTCGACCGGATTACCATCCGACCGAATGACCACCCGAACGGATTGTTACCCGCACGAATTGCTGTTCGATCGAATTACCATCCGATCAAACCCCTGTCCGACCCTTTCATACCTTATGATGTTTTACGAATCGCTTATCGTTATACTACCGAATCTATTCAGGCTAACCGCACTCGCTAAGCGCTCCCTTCAATCCATAATCGCTGTGAGTATACTCGATCCCTTTTTGCTTTAAGCACTTTTGGGTGTTACATACGTTATGAATATTCAAACTACAATTATCACACTACTCAGACTGTTTGAACGCTATCCGTTAAATGCATGTTATACGTGGCTTATGAATGCTTGTTTGTTATGTTTACACATGGAATGCTGTCTACCTGCCTTAGCAACGATAGTACTATAGTTTGGACTCAGCACCCGTTCACACGGGGGTTGTTAAGGATCTTTTACTTGCATGGATTACGGTGGTAATCATGTATTGCGAACTGCCTCGGGCAGTCAACCCGCAGTCATTGGTATCGATGGATCTATGTCGATAACTAACGTGCTTCATTTCACTATGTGTACGTGCTGGTTATGCGTAAACGAATTCGAACTCTATATGCTATTATCAAACTTGTATGCTCACCTTTACATTATATGTATTGACTTTTATTTTAACGTATGTGACAGGTGCTTAGGACGCACACTTGGTAGGAAATTGAAGCTAGAATAAAGCTTTAGAGCCCAACAAATAGTTGTCTGTAGTGGTCAAACTAAGGGTCTCTAGAAGCAGATAAACAATTGATGTCTATTTGAAATCTGAGTTGTCGGAACAGAATATTTGCCTAGATTTTTGTCTGTAATAATTGTTTTGCTGTTTGAGATACGGTATGGGACGTATTATTTAAATTGAATAGTATTGATAATTGTTATGGAAATTTCTGGACAATCTGTTTCGCTCAGTGCCACGCCCCGGTGATTCCGCCATCGGTTGGGGTGTGACAGTATGAAAGAGTTATTAACATTTAAAAAATGGGGGGGGGGGGGATTTGAGGAGAGAAAAACTATTGGCTTGGATTGACTAGAATGCCCCTAAACAAACTCACGCGCATCTTTTCTTCCCTTCAATTTCCCTGATTTAATCTTAGCCCTTGATTAACTAAATTGATGGTCAATATCACTTACTAGCCAAATAAACTTCCTATTGTATCTCCACCCATATTTATAATTGCAAAATAATATTTGGTTTGAAATCGTATCAGGTGAAAATAATATAGGAGATGATTATTTCGACTTTCTTAGTCTCTTTAAGAACAACTAAACTTTCATGCTGAATTTATTTCTGAATTAATTTATATTATATACTAGGTGAGAACCCCGTGTATTACACGAGCTAAATAAATGTAAATTTATATACTAAATAATAAAACAATGCATATATAAAAACCTCGTTTATTAGACGGATTAAATAAATGTAATTTTATATATTAAATAATAAAAAAGTTATGTCTTTAAGAACCACGTATGTTGTTGTACTGATTGAATTTAAATAATAAAAAAGTTATGTCTTTAAGAACCACGTATGTTATTGTACTGATTTAATAAATATAATTTTATACCTCAAATAATAAAAAAAATTGCTAAATAATAAAAAATTATATCTTGAAAAACCCCGTGTATTGTACGGGTTGAATAAATCTAATTTTATATACCAAATAATAAAAAATTATATCTTTTAAAAACCACGTGTATTATACGGGTTGAATATATGTAATTTGGTATAGTAAATAATCAAAAAGTTACATCTTCAATAAATGTAAATTTGTACAGTAAATAATCAAAAAAACTATATCTTAAAAAAATCCCGTATATTACACGGGTTAACTTCTGAGTAATTTTAGATTTTGATTAATATTTAATGGTATATTTTCTAAATAAATTATTTAATAGAATCTATATCTTAAATAATATAATCTAGTATGACTCTTTTTATCATCAGTAACGTATATGTATAGATTATGACTCTTTTTATCATCAGTAACGTTTATGTTTCATAATCATATTTATCAACCATTTAAAATTAAAAGGATATCTCTTTTATCTCTCTCAATTATCTATAATTAGGTAAAAGAGATTAAAGTCTTAAACTAAATAATATTTCAAAGGAGATTATCTATAATTAATTAGAATATATTTAAACTAAATGATAATTATCTATAGAGTACATGGCCTAATATGATAACAAGTGTCCCAAACATGGTATTGGATTATATATATAAAATACTAGGTTATAACCCCGTGTATTACACGGATCGAATAAATGAATTTTATATACTAAATAATAAAACAATATATATTTAAAAACCTATTTTATTGTACGGGTTGAATAAATATAATTTTATATATTAAATAATAAAAAACTATATCTATAAGAACCATATTGTACGGGTTGAATAAATATAAAATTATATACCAAATAAAAAAGTTATATCTTTAAAACCGCTTGTTTTACACGAGTTGAATAAATGCAATATTGTATACCAAATAATAAAATAATACATCTTTAAGAAACCTCATTTATTACACGGGTTGAATAAATGTAATTTTATATACCAAATAATAAAAAAGTCACATCTTTAAAAATATGTGTATTACACGAGTTGAATAAATTTATTTTTCTTTACTATATATCCTTAAAAAACCCCCGTGTATTGTACGAATTGAATAAATCTAATTTTATATATCAAATAATAAAAAGTTATATCTTAAAAAACCTCATCTATTACACGGCCAAACTAAACAAAACGTTCAAATATATAGTTAATATCAAGAGTAAATTATGATTTTGGCCCATGTGATGATATCACTTTTACTCTTTTAGCCAAAAAACAAATCTTTTAACATCTGAGCCCACAACGTCTTTTTTAAAAGTGATATAAGCACAGGGGCTAAAATCGTAATTTACTTTAATATCAAATTAGATAACTAAGTTTGAATTTGAAGTAAATAGATAAATATAAAAGTAATAATTAAACTAAATAAATATTTAGTAGGAGGATTATCTATAATTAATTAGAAGATATTAAACTGAAATTATAATTATCCATAAGACATGACCTAATATGATGATAAATGTCCTCAAAGTGGTTTCTTTTATTATATGTATAGATACATACAGACGTCATGTACATTTACATTAGATAATATATAGAATATAGATGAGGTTGATAAATTAGTGCATTAAGTCATTAACAAGTTTTCTTTTTAAAGAACTTAGAGAATATTAATCTCACTTTAATGAATAATTATCTAAAACTTAGAGAATATTAATTTTTGTTTTTTTAATTTTTAATTTTTGTTATGTTACATAATTTAGTACATTCTTCGTGTAAATTGAACTTATTATTTATATATACTTCCTTCTTTTGCTTTTGTATGTATATATTTTTTTAAATTTTGTAATTTAATCTAGTTATAAAGTGGTTCAATTTTGTAATTTTATCCCCCACTTGTACTGGAGTGGTGGAAAGAACTTTGGGTTTCCTTGAAGACCCGGGTTCGATCCCCACCTGTTGCATTTGAGGGAAAATGACCCCAACCTTGGTTGAGGGGTCATGACAATGATGTATAAGAGTCTTGAGTGCGTAATAGCCCGGGTTCGAGTCTTGAGCCGCACACGAGTTTTCTATTACAGTGCGGTTACTCCGGCTCTTGAGTGCGGAGGCTGCAACGGCAGTCAAGTGGCTGTCGGCTGGAAATTTTCTCGTGGAGCGCCTATGGTCAACCTCGGATGCCTCGCCCGAGGGGGACTAGGGACCCATGCAATGTGGGTGTGATTCTCTCGACTGTTGGAGTCAATCGCCGTTCAAAAAAAAAAAAAAAACTTTAAAAACATTATTATGTAGGTTGTGTTCTTATTTTTTAGGTTTTCTTTTTCGCTGTTTAAAATAGGTGTTAACACCCCGTATCACGTGTGTATGCTTCAACGTTTTTACGTTTATTTTTGTTCGGTTTAACAGTTCCACCGCAACGCGTGGGTCCTAATAACTCGTTTTATAAATTTGTTACAAGACATTTTTATTTATTTTTCCTCAGTATTTTCGGACTTTCAACTTTAGCTTATATACTTTTCATCTTTTACAAATTTTTCGTTTAACATTTCAATCTAAATTTTGCAAGTTACTACGTTGCAAAGTGAGTGTGGTTCAACGTTTTACGTCTATTTTTTCCTATTTAACAGCTCCGTCGCAACTTGTAGGTCACATATCGACTTAGTTATTCTTCTTTATCTTTTCTGTTTCGATCAAAATTTTTGCACGTTAACACGTCATAACAGACGCCTACGGTTTAACATCTTCACGCCTACTTTTTATTCGGTTCAATTTACACAATTACACGAGCAGATTACCCAAACCAGTGATGGGTTCAACCTGATAGAATCAACGAACGCCATTGTTAACGGCAAACTCATCCATCCCCATTTGAATAATCTGAGTCCCTTGCGAGTTGTAAACCCCGATTTAAAACAATCCTACCCATTTCTTGTTTTCTTTTAAACATGAAGAAGATCACCAGGATCACGATCAGGATTAGAAAACCAATACTACTCTTACTATTATTCCTCACACTTGTTGCCCCATTTGTTCTCAACCCTCTCACAATTTCTTTCTTTTGTAAGTCGTCTTCGTTAATTCATCTTTTTATGATCGTATTCTGTATTGTCTAATCAATTTTATGTTCTTCTAGTTGCAGATACAAATGAATCCATTCCTAATAATTCTACAGTTGTAAGTCCTATATTGTTTTTTTGCAAATTCATTGATCTTGAATACATTGTTTCGTAATTTTTGTTGCTAATTTATTTGCAGATTAATATGGATAATTTGAATGAATCTGTTGATGGTGAAAGATTAAGGAAAGATAGAGAGCTTACTGAAGGTTTATTTGCTTACTCGCATTTCGTTTTTTTTTTTTTTTTTTGACTTATTATGTGGTTTGAGACTGATGTTTTAGAGACAAAGGGTGTGTTTCTCATTAAGGAAGTTACTCGTGAACGACAAGAAGCAGGTGACAAGGAGAATGTGAAGTCGAGGACGAATGATCGTGTAATGTTAGCTGTTGAAGTTGTAAGTTTTTTGTTTAGAAAAGTTTATGTGGAATTGTTCATGTGATGTCACTTTCATTCATCTTGTTGCCTGTCAATTGTGAAATATTAGTCAATGTAGCATATATGTAGAGATAATTAACAATAAAAAATGTATAAAATAAATTACACAAAAAAAACGCGAAAGTGTTTGACCCATTTTTCAAATGACCACTGACCAATTACCGAACCCGTCCATTTTGGAAGTTGGTAGTCAGGTATTTGATCATATCTGCTTATAACACTCATAAATCTTGAAATGTTTGTTCTCAGTATTTGATGACCTGTATAAGGCCACATTTGATGATCGTTGAACGCCGTTTGTGTTTTGACCATTTCTTGCTAGCAATCTCATTATGACCGACTGTTTTCTGTTGGCAGTATTAAATGATGTATTTGGTGTTAACATCATTTACTTTCATGACTGATAACTTATGTTCTATTGACCAATTACTGCTGTTAACAAAGAGACACATAATATGCAAACTCTGCTTTGTGTGTGGGGCCTAAATCATGTTTTGATGTCTGATCCTTTAGGAAGCCAAACAAGAGGCTCAGAAAGTTGGTAAAAGGGAACTTACAAAAACCAAAAGTAAGAAACCGGACGAACATCTTTTGGCCGATACTCGCGTGAGATATCTCAAAGACCAGTTGATTAGGGGAAGACTTTTTCTTTCCCTTCTTGCAACAAGAAGCAACTCTCATTTTATTAAAGAACTTCGGGGGCGTATGAAGGACGTTCAAAAGGCACTTGGCGATGCAACCAACGATGCAGATTTACCAAAGAAGTAAACCTTACTTTTAAATTATGCCATAAATGTTAGCTATATTAACTTTCTTTTTTATTTTTAAATCTGTTGATGGCTTATAGTATTTAGTTAACTTGTTATAAATTCAGTGCATATAACAAGCTGAAGGCGATGGATCAAACATTGGCAAAAGGGAAGCAAATACATGATGATTGCAGCGCCATTGTAAGAAAACTTCGTGCTATGATCTACTCAACCGAAGAACAACTACGTGTCTACCAGAAACAGGCCTTGTTTTTGACTCACTTAACTGCCAAAACTGTTCCTAAGGGCCTCCATTGTCTTACTTTACGCCTTTCAACCGAATACTATTCTATAAACTCTTCTGCACAACAATTCCCAAATCAAGAAAATCTTGACGACCCGAACCTGTTCCACTATGCATTGTTTTCGGATAATGTGTTAGCTACAGCAGTGGTTGTCAATTCAACTGTTACAAATGCCAATGTGAGTGATATGTTCTTTTCGACATTTTTATTATGGTATTTTGAAAGTTGTGATTGTTAACGTGTAAGCATGGCAGGATCCTTCGAAACATGTGTTCCACATTGTTACCGACAAGCTGAATTACGCTGCTATGCGGATGTGGTTTCTTGTAAACCCACCCGGGATGGCTACAATACAAGTTCAGAACATTGTTGAATTTACATGGCTAAATGCGAGTTATAGCCCGGTTCTTAAACAGTTAGCTTCTCAGAACACGATTGACTATTATTACAAAACACATAAGGCGGGCGAGTCTGGTCCAAATCTGAAGTTTCAGAACCCGAAATATCTGGCAATAATGAACCATCTTCGGTTTTACCTTCCGGAGATATTTCCGAAGCTGAGTAAAGTGGTGTTCTTGGATGATGATATAGTGGTTCAGAAGGATTTGAGCAGTCTTTGGTCTATTGATCTGAAAGGTAAGGTGAATGGTGCCGTTGAGACGTGTGGGGGAAACTGGTTCCATCGGTTTGACCGCTACCTCAACTTCTTGAATCCCATCATCGCTAAGAACTTTGACCCACATGCTTGTGGATGGGCATATGGTATGAATGTATTCGATCTTGAGGAATGGAAGAAACAAAACATTACACAGGTTTATCACTCGTGGCAGAATCTGGTGTGTGCTTCATTAATCAACTTCTCAAGTAGTCAAATACTTGAATCTTGATGGTTTCGTGATCATTTGTTATGTGTTTGGATGCAGAATGACGAGAGGCAACTTTGGAAGCTGGGGACGTTGCCACCTGGTTTGATAACGTTCTGGAAACGGGTATACGCGTTAGAAAAGTCATGGCATGTACTTGGGCTCGGGTACAACCCGAGTGTGAGCCAGAAGGAGATTGAACGAGCAGCAGTGATTCACTACAACGGGAATTTGAAACCGTGGCTCGAGATGGGGATACCCAAGTTTAGAGGGTACTGGAGCAGGTATGTGGACTATGATCAGTCGTATATGCGGGATTGCAATATGAGTTAATGAGTAGACTGAAAAGAAGACGTAAAGCGGGTCAATAAGTAGTTTATATTCTTTGATTGTTCATGGTGTTGATGGTTAGTTTGTTCATGTATCAACCTTGCTAAAAGAGAACCCAGCCATATCTCCACATAATAATAGAATCAAGTAGCACACACACTAACTGAAAATTTGAAAATATGTCAATAAAGTTTAACCATAGTAAGTGACTAAGTGTCCTAGTTGCTCCCATCATACATCCTAACATGAAAGTCGAATAAAGAAAAAACAAAACCAACCAACGAAAGAGAAAAGGTTGATTTATCGAAGAGGGAATGTGTTTTCATATGATCGTCAAGAAGGCTAAGGGTATGTGTATGTCGTGTTAGGTACTTTTCTTATTTGTTATATACTTACTCGCGTGTTACTTGACTCCGGTGTGTCCTCTACTAATATAATCAAGAACTTAATCTCCACTAGACCTTTAGCAAGAGTTTCCTATCGTGGATCATGGATGTATATCCTAGTTGTGTTTTGAAAATTGACAAAGAGCAATACACCCTTAATATTATCCCGATGTTGATGATGGGAGAGTTTAATGTTTTTGTTAGCATGAAATGCTTATCTCATTATGTTGTTGGCATTGTGTGTGACAGCAGACCTATTACTATTCATGGTTATATGTAGTAAAAAAATATTATATGTATATTAGAAGGTTAAATTTATAAAAAAATAATATTTTTTGATGTAAACTATTGATTAGCATTTAAAAGTCAGTTGACTTCCATAACAAACAAGTTCTAAATAATCGTATCTATAGTGTTAAAACGTATAAATCACCGATTGTCTAAAGTTACACATATATTTACGTCTTTAGTTTTATCAATTAAATATATCAGTTTTCATTTTCGAAGATATATCTCTTAAAATTTTCATGCTATGACAATATCTTTTGTTTTGCTTCAAGTACTAACTGTTAGTACGTGTATATATAATTCTTTTAGAGAAAATCAAAGTTAAAAAACCCTTATAAGTGTATTAATTAAATTTTATGAAAATATGTAATTGTAGTTCATAAAAAAAAGCATTTTACGTGATAGCAAATACTAGTAAAACTATAACAATTAAAATAAAAGAAACTTAATATATAAAAATACTGATTGATTTAGGAAGAGATTGTGATATTTTTGCCCGTCTTTTCTAAATGCCATTTTAGTACCTGCAGTTTAATTATTTTACCAGTTTAGTTCAAAGGTTTGAAACGTTGTCATTATAGTCCAAATAGTTTGAAACATTGCCATTTTAGTCCACTGGGTTAACTTCATCCCATTTTCCTGTTAACGAGAAGGGCAATTCGGTCATTTTATATGGCCGAATTACCCTTCTAGTTAGCAAAATTACATAAAAAATGACTGAATTGTTCTTCTAGTTAACAGAAAAAATCACAGTGGACTAAAATGGAACGTTTGAAACTATTTGAATTGAGTTAATTACTGTTTTCGTCCCTGTGGTTTGTCAAAAATCACTATTTCAGTCCATTAGTTTAAAAATTGATATTTCAGTTCCTGTGGTTTCACTTTCGTTACCATTTCAGTCCACCTCGTAACCAATTCAGTCCCTGTACTTAACAGAATAATGGATTGAAATGCTTACGAAAGTGAAACCACAAGGACTGAAATAATTACGAAAGTGAGAAACCACAGGGACTGAAATCGCAATTTTTAAACTAATGGACTGAAATAGTGATTTTTGACAAAACACAAAGATTAAAACAGTAATTAACTCATTTGAATTAAAATGACAACGTTTCAAACTTTTGGACCAAAATGACGCAAACAACAGGTACTAAAATAACATTTAACTCTTTTCTATTTCTAGAACTTCATACGTTTATGCAGAAACACACGCGTCACACTGTCGGTTCGCCGCCTATCTATCCACGTGTATAACATGACACCAAAACACTCAACACGTCTCCACCACTCTCTCTGTCCAACTTCATCTTCCGACCACCGTTAACCACCATGAACAACCCACCAAACCCCCACAACAACAACCTCACCATCAACATCAACCTCGTACCCCTCCCTCACCTAACCCACACCCTCCCCAACCTCCAACCACACACCACCCCATTAGACCACAACCACTTCTACCACCCCTCCAACGAATTCTACCTCTCCGAATCCGACGTCATCATCCGCCGGACCCTTTTCGACCTCTCCGGACCCTCTCCCTCCTCCCACTTAGCCTACCACCGTGCAGGCCCCCGCAACACCATATTTTACCAGCCCGAAAATGTTCGGGCTGCTATCGTTACTTGCGGGGGCCTGTGTCCTGGACTTAATACGGTTATCCGGGAGCTGGTGGTGGGGCTGTGGGAGCAGTATGGGGTCCGGGAGATATTCGGGATCAAGGCGGGTTACCGCGGGTTTTATTCGATGGAGCCGGTTAGGCTTGATGTGAAAATGGTTCATAATTGGCATAAGAGAGGTGGGACTGTGCTTGAGACTTCTAGAGGTGGTTTTGATCTTGATAAGATTGTTAATGCTATTGAAGATCGTGGATATAATCAGGTTCTTTTTAATTGAATGATTATTGGCTTTTTAATGTAATATATATGTTTCATTATTCAATTGAACTTTGCAATCACCACATGAATTGAAGTACTTATAATTAAACCACAAAAAAAAAAAGCTGAAGAATAATAATAAAATTTGTTGTTGAATAAGACTCACCCTTTGCGAAGATATACCTTTGGATTAGAGGGGTGTTAGCGTCAGCAACTGCTTATCGATATAGTTGGTAAACGGGCAACAAGCTGCCCCGCTAGAAAATCATTGGCGGATCTAGAAAATCATTATAGAGATAACTTTTCAAAAGAAAAGGGTAACGAAATCGTAAAAACGTCAAATTTTTCCCAAATTTATACTACCGCCGGAGCGTCAAGGGGTAACGAAGGTTACTCGTAGATCTGCCCCTGTAGTTGAAGATAGGCTAGAACAGGTGCACCTACACCGACTTATGGCCCGAATCCATTTGAACGTGTTTTTACAAAGTGTCACATCCCCTCGTTAGTCGTTACACAAGGGGGGTGGGGGTGGTTGACCCGGCCCACCCGTTTTGCCACTAGGAATAGAAACGATGCAGTTTCGTGTGCAATCAAATGGCTCAAACACAATGATTCATTCAAAGACTTAGAACCGAATGGTTCAACGAAACCTCAGGGGTTTTCTTTACAATAATCAAACTCAAAAACTATCTAAACAATAAAACTTTAACTCTTATTTATACCATAAACTAAAAATCTTAGAGATAAACATGAATAAACAAAATAAATAAAATATACAATAACTAATAAAAGATTCGACAATTAGGGAATTAAATATTATTCAAATCTTCGGGTAATCTTCAACCGGGATCCCATTCCAGAACGGGTTCACCCGCATCAAGAAATGTTCTAAGATAGCAGATGAAGTTTGTTAATTTGTTATGTTTGACCTTTAGTGTGTAACCAAACCATATACACTGCTAACATGAGTTATAAATGTATTGATTTGGACCCCTTTATCCATAACCAAGTAATTTCAGTTATATTTTTTTATTGTTAGTTAAATTTTTATTGTTAGTTAAATCTCAAATCTAAAATTCTAACAGGATTCGTTTGTGTTCGGCGTAAAAGAGCTGTGATCAAAACTAAATGGCGATTCTGTATTAATATGAGTTTATTGATTTGGTGTAGTCTGTCTATCCAAACTAGAATTAGTGGTTATGTTTTATGCCATTTAGATTCATAAGTAGCTTTTTGTGAGGAGACAAGGAGAGGGCCGATGAGTCGTATTGCGAGTCCCCATCTGTGTATTGCGTGTTATCGGCATGTATTGAGTTTGATTAGTGGATTAGGTATAACCATCTGAACCAAGCAAGTCATTGTGGGTGATGTGTCGTTTTGTTTCTCTTTACCGGGCTATCATTAGGTCGATTTCGTGTTGAAATGTACGATCCTGACAAACCTACGAGGTCCTACCATGTTATATGTTACAGGAGTCGAACAAAAGTGTACAACAAGATACACTCATGCCAATTAAGGTATATATCCACCATTATGAGGCCCTCACAAAATAATATGGTCCGGCAGAAGCTTATTTAGGTTTAAGTTTAGAACTGATTTACATCATTATATATTCAAAAGCAGGGAGGTAGGGTGTTTTCATTTAGGGTTGTAAATGAACCATACAAGGGCTTGTTCATATTTTGTTATTTAAGTTTATAGGCTGTTTGTTTACCTCTTAATTTGCTCTTAATGGTTCAGATCTCTTACTGGTTCAACACTTAATGGTTCGGACTTCAGACTGTTTGTTTCGTGAGCAGATCTGTCTGAATGGTTAAGACCTCTAATCTGAATTGGTCAGACATTTGCCTCTGAAAGGTTAAGCACTATATTGGCTCTTAATGGTTCAGACCACTTACTAGTTCAGCACTTAATGATTCAGACCTCTTACTGGTTCAACACTTAACAATTTAGAAGTTGCCAAACAGCCCCTTAATCAAACAAACGAACAAACATGGACACTTAAATAAATGAATTTTCTTGTTCACATTTGTTAATGCAATAGATATGTGTTTTCGTTCTTAAGAAAATATGTATGTTTGTAATTGTTTATTTAATAGATAAACGAATATATATATGAAAAAGTATAAGTTATTTATAAAAATAGATCATCATAAAAGATATTAACGTTAAAATGTACATAAGATTGATTTTCTTATATGATAATTATTAGTCTTCTGTATAAATATTATTAAAATTACTATGTGTGTGTGTGTATAGATATTTGTACATAGACAAACCTACATATACAAATAGTTTACCAAGGTTTACGAATATAAATGAACGAACAAAAAGCTTGTTGGTGTTCTTGTTTATCGAACTAATCGTCCATATTAAACGAACTTCTTGCCGAATGGTATCGGTTTGTTTACAGCCCAATTTATATTCGTTGAAATTTGGCTTAGTTCTTTATCCTTATTGTAACTTTATTTGTTTTCTGTTATTCCCTGCATTGGTTTAGAGAAGCTTTAGTTTTACTCAAGTTTTACCAACCAAATCTTACATGATATATGCAGGTGTACATAATAGGGGGAGATGGAACCCTACGGGGAGCAGTAAAGATATTCAACGAAATCAAGCGTCGGAAATTGTATGTTGGTGTCGCTGCAATTCCCAAAACGGTAGATAACGACGTCGGAATCATCGACAGATCATTCGGGTTTCAGACGGCCGTGGAGAAGGCCCAGCAAGCAATCAGTGCGGCTCATGTGGAGGCCGAGAGTGCACCCAATGGGATAGGCCTGATTAAACTTATGGGTCGAAGCACAGGCCACATTGCTCTTTACGCAACCCTAAGCAGTCGCGACGTTGACTGCTGTTTAATACCTGAAAATGACTTTTACCTTCACGGAAAAGGCGGACTCTTTGAGTTTCTTGACGACCGGTTGAAACAAAACGGTCATGCAGTCGTGGTGGTTGCCGAAGGGGCCGGTCAGGATATGATTCCACGAACCGATGAGCAGAAACAAGAGCGAGATGAATCTGGGAATCCAGTATTTTTAGATGTAGGGGTGTGGTTGAAATCAGAGTTGAAGAAGTGGTGGAGTAAGGATCATGAGGGTGAGTTGTTTACCGTCAAGTATATCGATCCTACATACATGATCCGTGCGGTTACAGCAAATGCGACTGATAACCTTTACTGCACGCTCTTGGCACACTCGGCGATTCATGGTGTCATGGCTGGGTACACCGGGTTTGTAGCCGGACCGATCAATGGTAACTATGCGTATATTCCGATGGAAGAGATTGCGGTCACCAAGAATCCAGTGGACACCAAAGATCATAAATGGGCATGGGTTAGATCCGTCACTACACAACCCGATTTCCAGAGGAATTGATGCACAAGTTTGTTGGTGCTAGCTAAATCATACCCATAATGATCCTGTGTTTAAAGTAACATTTCATATGTGCTTTTCTTAGTTAATATTGTTGGTGTACTAGCTTACCATAATGATCATGTTTAAGATTACTAAATGGGGCAACTAACTTTTAATACATGGTTGGTTTGTTTAATTCACCATTTCTTTTGTGAGATCTTTGTCTTTACTTGGTTTCTATAACATCGTCTTAAAAGAGAAAGTCGGTGGCATTGGCCATCGACCATACAAGTAGTTTGCTTTTTACCCTCTAATTTTGTGGTAGTGTGTTTTATACCCTTAACTTTGTCATAGTTTTCTTTTTACCCTTAACTTTGTCAAATCTCATTATTACCCCCTTTTAGCCCTTAAGTTTAGGAAATTTTAACCCCATAACTTTTTTATAAACTTTGTAAAATGTCATTTTGACCCCTCGAGAGTTTTTGACTTGACGGTATAAATTCAAGTTAGTCGGGTCGCATGTAATACGTTATGATTGTACGGTATAAATATTCGATTTGCGTTATGTTTTGATCCAATCGCAATGCAGCTATATCTTACGTTGAGTTCAACCGGATACGTCGAAACACGTGTTTTCATAAGTTAGCGCATCACGTAACACTTTGACTAATCCGTTCGACGTTTACAATGTACCCGCGCTGCAACGCGCGTGAGTCTTATTACTAGTTAAAATTAATTTTATGATGGTTATTATTGTATTTGTCTCTTTCTAGTCAGAAATGATGTTTAACAATTGAAATTGGGTTCTAGTGCATCTTATATTTCCAAACTATAAATTAGAAACATGTTCTTGTTTTATATACTTGTAACATGCGCATTTTGAGTTTTTCAAAAAAGTTTTTGCATTTTCCACTTTCAATCCAATTGTTTTTATCTTTTACATTTTAACCCTTTTGGCTTTTTTAAATTTAACCCAAAGCTTTTCAACTTTTCAATTTAACCCCAATACTTTTTTTATTTTAAACTTTGGTCTCCCTATATTTTTCATCTTTCGCAAGTTTTCGTTTTATGTTTCATTTTAAATTTTGCGAGTCAACACGCGGCAACATGCGTGTGGGGTTCAATGTTTTTTCGCCTTTTTTTTCCCATTTGATAGGCAAGTCGCAACGCGTCTATTTTTCTCCGTTTGACAAGTTCGTCGCAATGCGTGGGTCCTATATCGACTTAGTTATTCTTTTCTACGTTTTACGTTTTTGTCTAATTGTTTCCCATTAACACGCCACAACGAGCGTGCGTGGTTCAACGATTTTACGTATGTTTTTTGTTCGGTGTTATGTTTTACTTTTTATTTAATTTATTTTTACAAGCTCTTCTGATGTTGGTGTTCGCTGGCAGTGGTTTAGCATTAGTGCTACTTGGCACAATTTTACGAACGTATTTAACCTACTAAGTTTGTTATTAATAATTTGTTTTGAGTTTACCGTTATACCTCCTTTACTTAAGAAAAACAATTTTTTTCACGTGTATACTTTTATGTACGTACCAATATAAATTCAATTTGCTCTATGTGTCGACATAAACTTTTTCTGGAAATGAGTCAGGTTAAATATAATACGTTTTCGTTTAAAAAAAACATTTTTACGTGCATATTTTTATGTGCGTTTCGGTATATATTTGAGTTGGTGTATGTTTCGACGTAAACTTTTTAGGAAACGAGTCAGGTGTTGTTTTGTAAATTTTGTTATGAACCGAGTGGAGTCAAATTGTGGTTTCTTTTTTCCATTTTTTTCAAAAGCTTTAATTCATCTCTTTTGATTATACGTGTCAACTTTTTCATTATACCCGTTACAATTTCTATGTATGATTCGGGTCACATATAATACGTTATGATTGTAAGGTATAAATTTGATTTACTTTATGTTTGATCAAATTGCAATGCTTATATAGGTTACATTGAGTTCATTCAGATAAGTTGAAACGTGCATTTTCATATGGTTAACGCATCACATAACGTTTGAACTAATCAATTCGATGTTTGCGATGTACCGCACCGCAACGTGCGCAGGTGTTATTGCTAGTTGAAAACAATTATTATAATTTGGTTTTAAGTGCATAAAAATTAATCAAAAGTGGTAAAGTTACTTTATGAGGAATATGGGCTTATCCATGGGCCTACAATATTCTTGCAATATTCTAAAGTAGTAAAGTGGTAGATGCTCAAATTTTGTGTAATTAAAGTAGTGAAAACTTGTGTTATAAAAGTGGTGAAAACTTGCATAAAGTGCTAGAAAGTATGTATAAAAAGTGCAAAAGAAGTTATATAAAAGTGCATGAAATTGGTATATGCATGGTTGTAAAACAAGGTTTCCAAGGCCGAGTACTCCCCGAGTAGTCGCTACAAGGTAGGCTGCCGAGGCGACTTTCTTTGACTCGGCCTAATTTCACGAAATCGGTCAAACGCGGTCAACCTCAGCCTAAATCATATCTATTAGGTCAACCCGGGCCGAGTTTGACTTAAAAAATAATAAAACATAATTTCTAT
The DNA here is from genome assembly GCA_030545235.1 of Helianthus tuberosus. Taxonomy (NCBI): domain Eukaryota; kingdom Viridiplantae; phylum Streptophyta; class Magnoliopsida; order Asterales; family Asteraceae; genus Helianthus; species Helianthus tuberosus. The sequence continues at coordinate 64,149,635 of CM060449.1, read as the reverse complement.
GCCTATCATATTAAAGACTTAATATCATTTTCACGTATTTTGTTCTAGATATTAGTAAATTTATGTTATTTGACATATATATAATTTCCAAAAACTAATTTCTTTATAATTTAACATGTCCGAGTACTCTCCGCCTGGGCCGAGTACTCTCAACTCCCCAGTCGACCGACTAGGGAACGCATAGCGACTTTTGCAACCATGGGTATATGTATTGCTGAAAATGGTTTGTAAAATGAAAGAATTATTAGTACTTAAAGTGATGAAAAGGTTCACTTGTTTAGAAACTTTTTTAGTGATTGAAACCTTAATTTAACTCTAATTTAAGAAATATTATCGTTTTAAAAAGAAAGTAATTATTTTAACATTATATACCAACTCAGTTTATATATTTTAACACCAATCTTATGTCTTCCTTTCGATCTCAAAATTTCAACCTACAGTTGACCACAGATGGATTTCAAATCCTATTTTATTCATCAAGTTCCAAAAATTCAGCTTTTGATATGAATGTTGATAACTTTCAATTTCTCACTAACGTTATTACAACATTGTTACATCATGAAGTTGAAGATATAGCAAATTCGTTTACTTGAAGATTGTGAAATCACACATGATCGTCTCGTGCAAGATTACTTCATTGAGAATCCAATGTTTGGTGATGAAGTGGTATGGTCCCAGATCTCGCGTCAGCATGACCGCGAGTGACCATTACCCTTATCAAAAACCCCCACCAGCAAGAACTTATCTGTGTCCGTGCGGGCACGCGCGAACACAGCGCTTGAAACCAATCTGTCCATTGATGAGAAGACTTACCTTAAGTACGAGAACGAATGTTACGCATAGCGATGCGGCCTGGCACCGCATCCTATGGACATTTTCGTCACGACAAGGGATCTGGACAACAGTAACAGTCACCAAGCGGCGATGCGGCACGGCACCGCATCCCGCATCCATCTTGGCCAGAACAAGAACGCGGGAACAACATCAGCTACCGCAAGTAGCAATGCGGCCCGGCACCGCATCCTGCCCACAAGGTAAGTGGGTCTGACACCACAGTGCAAGTGGCACTGAGAACAGTCACTTGTCAGCCTACATGTATGCAACAGCCTGACACCACAGCAGGACGTGGCATCACCACCATAATCGACAGGCCTGACACACCTACAGGAGGCTGTGCGATGTCAGGCTAGCTACTCAACTACCCTCCTTCACTCCTCGGCTATAAATACCCATCTCAAACCAGGTTTGAGGTATCTCTTCACAACTCTCTCACTACTACTACTATCACTCTTTGCTTCCCAAGCAAACTACTGATTCTCAAGCCGAAGAGTGGTAACAAGGAGCACCCCCCACCCCATTCCCCTTGTTACGAGTCACGGTTTGTTTCCTTGTGCAGGAGATCAACTAGCGGACGATCCAGCCAGCGATCCTCGGAGAGAAGGGATTAACCCTACTTGACGAGACCAGTGTGTTAACCCTGCCCGGTTAACCATTGTTTCATCATTGGCGCCCACCGCTACTCTTAGCACTTTTTTCCACCATCCTTTTCTCTCCAAAGATTATGTCTGATCGTATAAACAATAATACCGGGGATAATCTAAACCCCGCAAACACAGGGCCTACGGGGACCGCTCCTCCAGCCCCAAATCCCGGCCACATTGGCACATCAACGCAAGGGGGCGCATCCCTTACGTTCGGCCACGATCTTTCACAGTACGCTGCTGTGATACCCCCAGACATGAACCTTCATGTCTGGTTCGACCAACAACAAGCTTTGCTGGCCGCAGCATACAACAGAGCTTGCGCAGAAGCGCAAGTACCAGTCGTGCCTACCCCGGCAACGCATACCCATGCGGCTCGTATTTTACCATACGACGGCAGGGCCCCCACGCACCCAGCCTCCCGAATTGGCATGAAAACCGCGATTCCTCTTACTATGAGGTCCGCACGATTAATAAGGATGATTCCTCATACGGGTCCCGCAGCAGAGGCCCAATACAAAGCCGCCTTGGCCCTCATGGCGAAAACAGGCGGCAATTCACAGCCCACCGCGGCCCCGGCATCAATAGCCGGCTGGGAACTCAGTCCCACCATGAAGGATATGGCCGTACCGATCCGGACGACCATACATACTGCGGGGAGTCCCATTCTACTAACAGTAGACCAGGAGGGCGCAATTATGTTCCTCCCACTCACCCCCGCACCACATACCTCCGCGCTGGAAAACGCCACCAGAGCCAACCCTACAGGCCGAAATCTGCGGCCGAAAACTACAAGTTCGCCCCAGAGATTGCCCACCCCGATGTCACCACCACTAAATTCTCATTAAACATTGGGAAATACGATGGTTCGACCGACCCAGACGATCACATGAACATCTTCGTCGGCGCCGGGTGCAACGGCAGGTGGGACGAACCCACTTGGTGTCATTTTTTCCCCCAGATCCTAACAGGTCTGGCCAGGGCTTGGTTCGATTCTTTGCCAGTGGGGTCACTGGCCTCATTCGAGGACTTGCAAGCAAAGTTCCTCGCACACTTTAGCCAGCAGCGACGTCATGAACGTGATTCTATGGACGTCATGAACATCTGGCGCAGAGACAACGAATCGCTTGAGGCGTTCGTCGTCCGTTACAATAAAGAGTGCCTGGAGATAGGCGACGTTGCGGACCAAATGGCACGCAACCATTTCATTCGAGCTGTCAAGGACGAAGAAATGGTAATGACCATTTCCGGCAAGGACGGCTTGCCAAAGAGATGCGAAGACGTCATGACCGCGGTCAAAACGTATGCCCAGACTCAGCGGTCCTTAAAGCCGCACGTCGCAAAGGCACAACCCCAGGCGGAAGGCCAATCCTCCCGTCAGGAAGCCAGGCGCAATAACAAGCGCAATCGGGACACTTGGAATCGCGGCAACGATTCCAAACCTTATGTTCCGCAGAGCCACCAGCCCGACGCAAGGGCAACAATCAACGCCCAGCGTGAAAACAGGGCATCGAAGAAGGAGTCTCGGGACCGTAACTGGACCGAGATCAACCAGTCGCCAAGCGACGTCCTCCTTACGGACGCGCAATTCCTGCGAACGACCCAACCGATGAAGTCCAAGAAGAACCAGGATCTCGCACTCTACTGCGAGTATCACAAGGACTCGGGCCACACAACAAACAACTGCATCAGTCTCCGACTGGAGATTGAGCGAGCCCTAAAAGAGGGGAAGCTGCAACATCTGTTGCCAGCCGTGCAAAAACAGAACAAGCGCATCACCCCCCACAACGAGGGCCCCTCCACGGGTGAGAGGGCCATGTACGTAGCCTCAACCCACATGATCAATGGGGGGCGAGGAAAGCCGTGACTGGAAAGACGAGCAAGTCGTCTTTCCAAAAGTCCGAGGCGTACCGCGCGACAGGCGCGCCGTCGTTATCACAGGCTACCTGGCTCACTACTGCACCGAGCGACTATTCATCGACCCGAGCAGTACATCTGACATCATATACGAGCAATGCTTCAACCAGTTCGATAAAGAAGACAAGGATCGGTTGCAGCCAGTAGACTAGCCTTTGGCCAGGTTTGCGGGGGAAACCGTATTCCCCCTGGGCCAAATCACTTTTCCTGTGCGCCTCACCAACGGAAGGCACACACGAACGGAGGAGGTAAACTTCATGGTTTTACCTCACACCTCCAAATACGACGTGCTTCTCGGGAGGGAGTCCTAGGGCGACTTCAACATGATCACATCCGTCCCCCACTCTGCCATCGGTTTCCCAACCGAGACGAGGGTCGCGATAATATACGTCCGCAGAGAAGTTATGTCCACGGACGAGCCGCGTCCGTCCAAGATAGCAAGGCTAACCCCAACACTAAACCAGAAAAATGGGTTCTTAACGCAAGACACCCAGAGCAAACGGTCACGTTGGTCTACGCCTTGTCCCACGGCATCAGAGCGCACCTGAAGCAGCTCCTATTCAGGAACCAGGATTTTTTTGCGTGGACACCCGCAGACATGACAGGGGTGCCACGCGAAATTGCGTAGCATTTTCTGAATACCTTACCAGGTATCAAGCCGGTGATCCAAGGCCAACGCTACCTTGGATCCGCAAAGAACGAGGCGATGCATGAGCAGGTCAAAGAACTGCTCTCCGCAGGCATCCTGCAGGAAGTTAAGTACCAGACTTGGTTGTCCAACCCAGTCATGGTAGAAAAACCAACCGGGGGCTGGCGCTTGTGCGTCGATTATAAAGATCTCAACAAAGCTTGCCCCAAGGATTGTTACGCACTTCCGGAGATCGACGAGAAAGTCGATAACCTCGCACCATTTCGATGGAAGTGTTTCCTCGATTGTTACAAAGGCTACCACCAGGTACAGATGGCAATCGAGGAAGAAGATAAAACGACATTCCGCACGCCTACCGGGAACTACTGTTACACAAAAATGTCGTTCGGCTTGCGCAACGCGGGCGCAACCTATCAAAAGTTGATGAACGACACTTTTCGCGGTCAAATCAGCAAAAGTGTCGAAATCTATATGGACGACCTGGTCGTCATGAGCATGGAGGAAGACACCATGCTCAACGATATTGAAAGAACATTCCAAACTCTGCGAAGCGTCAACATGAAGCTCAATCCAGGGAAATGCTCGTTTGGAATGGAGGAAGGCAAGTTCCTTGGATTCATTGTAACCAAAGATGGATTCAAAGTGAACCCGGAGAAAGTTCAGGCGATCGAGCGCATGCCATCGCCTTCCACAATGAAAGAAATGCAACGACTAGCCGCAGGCTAGCCGCACTGAATAGATTCTTAGCCAATCATGCAGCTAAGTCTTATCCTTTCATCAAAACCCTGCGGAACTGTTTAAAAAAGGAACAATTCCAATGGACCGCAGAGGCCGAAAATGCTTTCAGGGAGATGAAAGAATGTCTGATCCAACTCCCAACTCTAACCACACCATGCAAGGATGAGCCACTTATCTTGTACCTATCTGCCGCGGACAACGCAGTAGGCGCGGTACTCATAGTGGAGCGACAGGGAGTTCAAACACCCATCTATTACATCAGCAAAATGCTTAACGACCCAGAGACAAGATACTCCATCATGGAGAAGTTGGTACTGGCATTGGTACACGCATCGAGACGGTTACGACGTTACTTTGCAAACCACGTCATCACGGTGTTAACCAACTATAGGATCGGCCCGATCCTATCCAAACCCGATATCTCTGGTAGATTAGCAAAATGGGTAATTGAGCTGGGCGCACACACGCTGAATTATAAGCTGCGCCCCGCAATCAAAGGCCAAGTTCTAGCTGATTTCGTTGCCGAGGTACTGGCAAATCGCATTCAGGAATGCGAAGATGAACAAACCCTACACCACCACCATCCTCCTCAGAAACAAGGGCACTATACACCGATGGTGCATCCAACGAGGATGGTGCAGGTGCGGGTCTGCGACTCGTCAGCCCCGATGGCCAAGAGCTTACCTATGCAATCCGTCTCGATTTCAAAAGCACAAACAACGAGGCACAGTATGAGGCTCTACTGGCAGGGCTACGTCTGGCCGTCAAACTCGGCGTCCAACATTTGGAAGCACACGTCGACTCACTATTGGTTGCAGGGCAGATGCGCGGCGACTATGCTGCAAAAGGGGATATCATGATCCTCTACCTCGAACAAGCCCTGCAACTGAAATCAAAGTTCACTTCCTTCAATATCCGACATATCAACAGGAGTGAAAACAAACCCGCGGATGCACTGTCAAAACTCGCATCCACCAGCTTCCAACACCTGGCAAAGGAAGTATGCATTGAGATTCTGCAAAATCTCTTAGTACCCCTGCGCCAAGTCAATGTCATTCAGTACGGTTCAACATCCTGGATGACACCAATCATTGCATACTTGCAATCAGGTGTTACTCCCGAAAGCAAGGCAGAGGCACGTAAGTTGCAACACAAAGCGTGTCATTATCAGATGGGAGACGGTATCTTATACCGTAAATCATACCTGGGGCCACTCCTACGATGCGTCGACCCCCAAGACGCCACATAACTTATCTGAGAAATACACGAGGGAATATGTGGCATACACGCGGGCCCACGCATGGTGGTGGCCAAAATTATGAACGCCGGGTACTACTGGCCCGGTATGCACCTGGATGCAGTCAAAGTCTTGCGCAAGTGTTCTAATTGTCAGCGGCATGCTCCCAAAACCTTGCGCCCCAAGAACAACTTGATCCCCGTCACCACCGCATGGCCATTCCAAAAATGGGCAATCGATGGGGTGGGACCATTTCCAGACGCACCTGGTGCAGTGAAGTTTATCATAGTGGCGGTTGATTACTTTACAAAATGGGTAGAGGCAAAACCGCTCGCCTCAACCACCGCTATGATAACAAGGAAATTCGTCTGGGAACACATCATCTGCCGTTTCGGTCTACCGATGTGCATCGTTACCGATAACGGCACCAACTTCGCTGCTGATGACTTTCAAAAATGGCTAAAGGAACTAAGGATTGAACACATATTCTCCTCAGTGGCGCATCCGCAAGGGAATGGCCAAGTCGAGAGTATCAATAAAAGTTTAGTCGAAGGCATCAAAGCACAGTTAGGAACAGCCAGACGCGGCTGGGTCGATGAACTCCTGAGTATCTTATGGGCCCACAGGACAAGCCCAAAAACAAGTCACGGTGAGACACCCTTCAGCCTTGTCTACGGCTCAGAAGCGGTGATCCCCGCTGAAGTAGGTCTCCCTTCACCACGAATGTTGGCTATCAACAAGATAGACAATAGCGTTGAACGCAGGGTTGACTTGGACCTCCTAGAGGAAAGGCGTGAAAATGCAGCAATCAATGAGGCCAAGTACAAAACCAAGCTTGAAAAATACTACAATGCACGCGTCCGCATCTTTACCTTCAACCCGGGAGACTACGTTCTTCGTGACAATGAAGCATCCAACGCTGAACGCCCAGGGAAACTTGCCCCCAAGTGGGAAGGACCCTACCTCATCCTAGAGGTCCTGGCAAAGGCGCATATAAACTGCAAACGTTAGAGGGTGAACCTATTGCACGCACATGGAATGCACAACAGCTTCGACGCTGTTACATGTAAGCCATGTTTTTACATTTACCATGTAACCTATTGGGCCGCAGGCCATTTGCAAATAAATAAATGAACGATTCAATGCAATATTGTTTATTTCCTTCTATTACAAATACGTGTTCCACTTTGAGGTATCTGCAAAAACAGATTGGCAAAATCTTCATTCGCAATACCCACACAAAATGGTGACCACACGCAAATATTGTAATAGGCCAGCGAAGGCAAAACGTTAAATGTCTATCAGGCTGGATACGCACATACGGTTTTCACAAAGCCTGCACAATTCCCAAACCCTAATGGGATAAAAACAGGAATTGACTAATGCTCATATGACAAAGGTATAGAGTATACTTAACCGCGCTTTACAGCGGGTAGAGTTCTTCATACTTGCATATCACCTAGATATGCAAAAGGCAAATACAAACTTAGTGTTATTCACAATAACATTAACTCATACAAGTTCAAACATGCAAGTAGTAAAAAAACTTGTACAACTTCGACAAAACAGTTCTTTATATTCAAAAATTTTCTACACCTACGCGGTGCACAAGAGATTTACATAAGGTTCCTAACATTTACATAGAGGAAACAAAAAAGGGCACGCAGGACACCCTAGTCTTTCTTTGTACCACTGGAACCCGCACCACCCTTGCCATCACCAGCGGTCACCTCCTCCTCTTCCTCTTCGTCATCACCATACAACAACCGCAAGCGGTCCACATAGTCTTCCGCATCCAAGCATTTGTCAAGTTCCTCGAGGGCGGAAATGGACATATCATTATATGCTGCAAGAGCGGCAGTAAGACGCGCTTCGGTATCCATGCCATGAAATCCGGACCTTTCATCGGTGTATTTGCCTTGGGATAAAACGTTGATATGACTGATACACCGGTTGTAGCCAGCTTTAAAACCAGCCTCCCGCGCACGCAGCCTAATCAGATCTACACCAGCTACGTTCTCAGGTGCATCGAGGATAGCCTTAACAATCTGCAAAGCACAAGAAATAAGGTTATCACAGACAAACCTAAACAAAAGCAAAGGCACCGGATACTTACATGCCCAATACCGTGATCACGCATCTAATCGTGATCATCCTTGAGCTGATTGAATGAAGAAATAAGGCTATCCCTAGCCTCGGCAGCCTCCCTTGCCCGCGCTTCAGCTTCACTTGCGCGCGTAGTGACCTCAGCAAGCATGGTCACCCGGCTCTGCACTTAAGCCTTTCAGCAACAAACAAAACAAGTATACAAAATCAAACACTTGTGAAAGAGAGAAACAAATGCACAAGCAAAAGAAACTCATACCTGGAGGCGCTTAACAGTCTTGTTTAAATTGGTGCGGTCAGCATTTGCCTCTACAAGACCCTTGGCAGCGCGGACCTCCGCCTCCTTGGCCTCTTTGGCCGCCACCTCAGCCTCTTTGGCCGCCGCATCAGCCGAGGTTTTCTCCTTTACCAAAGCGGCTTTCTCCTTGCCTAAAGCAGCGTTCGCTACCTTGACATTTGTCAGCTCCTGACGAACACGAAACAGGGTTTCATTCTGTTTGGCCCAAGATTCTTTCCAAGTCTTGCGCTCATTAGAATGTGTTTCTTTCCAACTCTTGCGCTCATCAGAAAGCAGTTTGGCGAGAGTACGAACCTGTTTAAGCTCAGCAGTTGCAGCCCACTCCTCAGTCTGCTTATGCTGCTCAAAGGCAGCCTTGTCCCTTCTAAGCTGCTCCGCACCCTCACGAGCAGCCTTAACCAACTCTTCAGCCTCAGCCCGCAAGCGAGCAGTTTCCTCCTCCTTGCGCCCTAGTACTTTGTAGTCATTTGCCATTATGGAACTACCCACAAGCATAGAGGAGAGTTGATTAATCCGGAGCTCACGTAGCAAAGCACGGGCCCGGTTAACTTCAAACGGGGTGCCCAAACCACCCAAAATCTCCCTACACGCGGAGGGATCAGCGGAAATATCATCCCCTTGCATCACATTCCAAGGGGGACGGTGGTAGTTCACAGCCCGGTCTTCAATATAGGTGCGGTAATAAAACTCCAATTCAGACTCATCAGGCTGAATAGGAGGTCCTTCAAAACCCGCACCCCCAGAAGCAGAACCGGAAGCCTTCTCAGCAGCAGGAGATTTTTTCTTTTCAGCATCCGCAAACTTCAGGTTCAGATCATCGGTATCCTGCGGGGAGATCAGATTATCATGAGAATCCACCATATCAAAGATCTGGGCCGCGGGTCCCTTCCCAGTATCCTCTGCCCGCGCAGAGGGCTCACGCACCACTTTAACAGAAGGGCTCCTGGTAAATTCTTTATTAATCCCCGCATCCGCAGCCGTGTCATGCGGGGGGGGAATGAGGAGCATCAAACAAAGAGAACCCTTCATCTTGTGGTTCTGCAGACAAAGCAACAATAACCATCAAATACAAGTTACAATAACAACACTTGTGAAGGTTATGAATCACTTACTAGACGTAACCGCAGGCTTCGCCTGAGAAACAGCAGTTGTCCGTTTGATCTGTACCCTGGGACGCTTCTTCTCACCGGCATCAGCAGCCTTCTCTGGCTTTCTCTTCCTCTTCTCATCAGCAGGCTTGCAACCCGCAGAGGTCCCACCTGCAGCCGCACCACCACCTCGAACACCCAAACCCTCAAGGGTGTCAGACACTACCACGTAATCGGTATATCTGCGGAAACGAGAGCGAGAGATACCTGCCGCCTGCGGCACCAAAGGAGGAACAACAGTAGCCTCAGGCTTTTTCTTGCCGCGACCCCGCACAGCCTTCTCCACATGCTTTTTCTCCGCATGCTTCTTGGGGGCACCCTTCACTTCAAATTCGCCCAGGGCCCCAAGAATACATGCGTTTAAATCATCAAACAAGCAAGTCAGAAAGGTAAACTTCTTTACAAAGAAAATAAGAAGATTATAGACTATACCTTTGCCTTGCGGCAGGGGTGCGTTCAACCCCCCGCGATCAGGAACGCGGAAGTTGTTGACAATAACCAAGTTAAAACCTTCACCTTCCGCACACCGAAGAATCTCAACCTTGCCTGTGAAGTTCGGATCAAATATCCTCCACAACACAGCGTCCTCTGATAGTACACTTACAAATTAAGAACAAACAAAGAAACAAAGAAACCACACAAAAGTCAGAACACTTACCACCATTCTTTTCCCGCACAACGGGCCTCGCCTTCAAATCTGGCCTGGTCAACATCATCTGCAGCACCCACAACTGCGAGTTGTCCCGTTTCTTATGCTCAATGGTCTTCAACCATGGGAACTACTCCACCGTCTCAACACTAGGAAGATCAATATCCTCCGCAGGGATCGTCTCGTTCACATTACGAAAGGTCATCCTAGCAACGATCGCGGCAGCCTTAATGTAGAAGCACTTGGTCTTCCACTTTGTAATACCCTTCGAAGGGGTCATCAGCTTGGGGCTCCCATACCGTTGGCCAAAAGAAAAGAACCCGGTGTTCACCGTCAACTGGTAGAACCGCCGGAAATTTTCAATGGTAATCTCCAAACCAAGAGCACGAAGAGTGTACTCAAAATGCCTGATTCGAATCATCCCGAATGGACTCAGTTGGGAGATATGGAGCTTGTAAAACTCCAAAATATCAGCAACAAACACAGTCAACGGTAACCAAAGATTACCATCAACGAAGAAATTGGCCCACATGGTGACGTAACCGGCCGGAGCATCGGCACCGGTGTCACCTTCATGTGGGTGGACAGCCCCATACTCCTGGGGCATCTGAATGCTGGTCATCAGGTTGTCAAACAGAACCTTCGACCATTTCAGCGGTGGTAGGCCCCCGCCGGGGGCACTACCACCTTCTTCATCTTCCTCCGCCGCTGCCGACGACGAAAGCTCATGGTTTTCACCCTCAGCATGGTGTGGGTTGGATGGTTCAGCCATCAAGGAATGTAATAAAGAAGACAGAAGAATGAGTTTACAAGAAAACTCAGAAACCTCACCAGATTTTCAGACAAGTTTATCGGAGAAGACGAAGGAAGCACTCTTTCTCTAGCCGGAAAATTTTTGAAAGTTTAAACAAGTGAGAGGAAACCACAAACGGTTTCCCCTTATATACCCATCGCAATTAATGCGATGCAGTAACCGACTCATCACGTTCAAGAACGGCAAATTACGCGACGCCACGTGTTCAGCGGCGGTTCCGCAGACGGTTACCACGCGCGCGTGGCCATCCACGCGCCTGACAAAAGAGACTTTTACACTCCTTGCTATAGTGCATTTATGACCTCGGGCAGTGCAAACGTCCTTTCATTTTAGCACATGACAGAATCCTACCAACTTTCACCAACTTACACGTGCGTTCAGCCACGTATGCTGCACAAAAGCGACAACATTATCCAAACATAAGCGGCATGCGGTTTCTCTGGTTTACCGCACCATAACCCATACCGCATGTCGTTTTTTACATACCCCTCAAAAAAGTCAAATAAATCTCTACAATATGTAAGGGGGTATAACCAATATCCGCACATACCTACGAGCACACGTGGAATATGCGGAGATGACACACACGAGCCCGTACAGGTGTGTCAAATACTCAGAACCAGCGTGGTTCTTTGGACTGCGAAAACCGCTTCTCCGGATGCGGCAAACCGCATTCCATGCAAGCTTCTTCAAGCTTCAAATCCCTCGTGTCCGTTTCACAACCATAGAGGGGACGCAAACAGATTCTCCTTAGGATTAAGGACAAGTATGTTGAGCAACCGCACATCAGCAACCCTGACTCCTGATCCTTCAAGAACCACATGTAAGCTTCAAGCCCCTTAGAAGCGATTTCTTTGATGCAAACCGCTGATACCCACGAGTAGCTGCGGCAAAATACAAATACGCAGACGGTAGCTACGGAAGAGCCACGACTAAACCGCCACACGGTTGACCAAAGCTACTTCCAGGAAAATAACTTTCCAACTAAGCGTGAAGGAAAGTGGTTACAGAATGAATGCGGACGAGTTTCACCCAGATCCCCAAGTATCTAAGGTGATCTCCTTCCGCAAGACTACTTCAAGGAAAACTACTTTCCACCAAAGCGTAAAGGAAAGTAGCTAAGGAACAGCGGTAACAAGTCTCCTTATGACTGTTTGCCCACCTATGGACCGCATAGAATAAGCAATGGTGGGCACTACCATGCCCATGACCATGTTTATTTGCCCATAGTCCAGATTCACATTGTTCGACCAAACACGGCCAACAATGACGCAAGTACCCCACGTAGCTCGACCACACATGGCCAACAATGTGCAGCAACGAAGTAACCGCAAAGGACGTGCAGTTACTTGAGAGTTAAGCCGCAAAAGACGTGCGGTTACTTGAGAGTTAAACTGGAAGAACACGAACACCCCACAAAGAAGGGATCATCGTTGAATGTCCAGTTGATAAACATAGAGCTTGAGCAAAGCACTTACAGCATTACCTAAGCTGACGCAGAGGTTACAACTAAAGTTGCGGTAACGGACTTCTCCCGTCACCATCTCAAAGGTTGGTTCGAACCCTGCTAACATCTTCAGTCACTATCTCAAAGGTTGGTTCGAAACACCAAAAGGTGGCTGATGACATCAGAAAAAGGTAGACCATATTACCGGATCAAATCCTTGGCTGAGAATTCCGCATCAGACGGAACTTGCTCACCGGTACGGAAGAGACGTCACCGGACCTGCAGCTTAATTTACTGAAAGTAGGAGCCATCTGCATGGCCCATATTCTACCTTCTAGACACCATAGTCCAGTATCCCTCCCACATGCAACTTGCATAAGGAAGGAACACTAGACTGGGGGACTTGAAGGGGTATGGTCCCAGATCTCGATTCAGCACGACCACGAGTGACCATTACCCTTATCAAAAACCCCCACCAGCAAGAACTTATCTGTGTCCATGCGGGCACGCGCGAACACAACGGTTGAAACCAATCTGTCCATTGATGAGAAGACTTACCTTAAGTACGAGAACGAATGTTACGCATAGCGATGCGGCCTGGCACCGTATCCTATGGACATTTTCGTCACGACAAGGGATCTGGACAACAGTAACAGTCACCAAGCGGCGATGCGGCACGGCACCGCATCCCGCATCCATCTTGGCCAGAACAAGAACGCGGGAACAACATCAGTTACCGCAAGCAGCAATGCGGCCCGGCATCCCATCCTGCCCACAAGGCAAGTGGGTCTGACACCACAGTGCAAGTGGCGCTGAGAACAGTCACTTGTCAGCCCACATGTATGCAACAGCCTGACACCACAGCAGGACGTGGCATCACCACCATAATCGACAGGCCTGACACACCTACAGGAGGCTGTGCGATGTCAGGCTAGCTACTCAACTACCCTCCTTCACTCCTCGGCTATAAATACCCATCCCAAACCAGGTTTGAGGTATCTCTTAACAACTCTCTCACTACTACTACTATCACTCTTTGCTTCCCAAGCAAACTACTGATTCTCAAGCCGGAGAGTGGTAACAAGGAGCACCCCCCACCCCCATTCTCCTTGTTACGAGTCACGGTTTGTTTCCTTGTGCAGGAGATCAACCAGCGGACGATCCAGCCAGCGATCCTCGGAGAGAAGGGATTAACCCTACTTGACGAGACCAGTGTGTTAACCCTGCCCGGTTAACCATTGTTTCATCAGGTGATGAGGTGTTCAAACGAAGGTTTCGAATGCCAGGAGAACTATTTCTAGATATAGTTAGTGATATGAAGAGGAACTTTTATCGGCGGTACGTCAAATAGGATATGAGAATGTTCTTGACACGTATGATAAGTACTTGAATATGTATGAAAGAATCTCACGCAAAAGTCTACATTACTTTTGAACGTTGTTATTTGGTTCAATGGTTGTATGGTAATGAACATTTGCGTAGACCAAGTTCCAACGACACCAGCTTTTGTGTGCCGCACATGAAACCAAACATGGATTTTTGGGAATGCTAGGTAGCAATGATTGTACACAATGGGCTTGTAGGAATGCCTAATGACATGGCAACGTCAATACATGATAGGCGATCATGAGAATTATGCTTGAAGCAGGAGCCTCTTAAAATTTATGATTTTGGCAATTATTCTTTAGTGTGGCCGGTTTCAACTTTCAACAACTACCTCATTGTCCTCCCAACAAGGTTGGACATAGATCTTCACAAAAGTGTCCATTTGTGGTAATCAAATTACAATACAAGGGTGGGAGTTATCTTTATTATGGGATATACCCCAGGTTGGAAACTTTTGTGAAATCATTTGCTTATTTACAAATAAATGGAAAGGTTCAAGCTAGCTTAAGAAGTGGCAAGAAAGGACATGGAACAAGCTTTTGGTGTCCTAAAAGCTCGGTGTCCAAAAGTAGAAATATAATGTATGCTTGCATTACATTACATAATATGATTTTGAAAGAGGAAGGTGTAACGATATGCTGTGAACATGAAACTGGTTTTCTAACTGAAGAAGAAGTAAATGATGATATTTTAATGGCATTGTGTTGCCTAGAAACTCACAACACCATTCGATTTGATCTTGTGGAACATATTGCAAAGACCAACATACCCAATGTAGATGGTGTCGAATACCCAAATCCCAGCTGACGTTAAATGGGTCTTCGCTGACGTCAAGATATCCCGCTCTTTGAAGCTACAAAAGAATAAACCGTTAGCCTCGTCACGGGGGACCCCGGGAGGGGGATCCGTGACCAAGCTCCGGCGTGAGAGTAAGTAAACTTGCCGGAAAGTGAGAGGAGCTTCTCCCGATGAGCAGAATCACCGGAAGGTTTCCTCTTTGGTGTGAATCTAATAAATACGTGTGTGGGTATTAAATGTAAAGGAACATTGGTCGGAATTAATGAGAGGATATTAAATGAGAGAGTAGTAAATGAGATGTTCCCTGAGATGATACCTGCCTTTGTTCTTTCCTGCCTGCTCTTATATAACAGCCGGTCCTTATCTCACTAGATATCTCCCACATATGATCTAACGGTTTTTGGGGGCTCTCGGGGGATGCAGACACGTGTCTGATCCCCAACGGTGAGATGTTCACCCTAATTAATGCTCCAGCTGGAGAATTACCTTGTTTCAGACGAGATCCCATTCTTATCGAACATTAAATGAAGCCTGTTATCTCTGCTAGCTGTTTTCCCGCCCGTTACAAAAGGAGAGAAACCTTAATGGACAAGGCAACTCTATTTTGTGGGCTTTCGTACAATTGGGCCCTCGTGAGGATAGTCTAAAGCGGGTAAAGTGGGCTTTCCCACTGGCCCGTTGTCAAGTCATCTTTAATCCCTGGTTCTGAGACCCGAGGCTCATGATCTGGGGCTGAATCATAATTGTTTAAAAAGAAGGCTCACTTTTTTGGACTTCGGATATGGGCCCACCCCTGATTTGCCATCATTGGCTATCTTCTCGGGCCATTACTTCTCTGTATATCGACGGCGGGAACTAACACCCTAGAGACACGTGCGTCTCTTTTAAATTTTGAAGGGACAAGTGATGGGACGGTTACTGTGCGGCAGTTACCCTCTTTAAATACCTGGTTTCTTCCCGAGTTCCTTGTCTAATTCCTCTGGTTCTTCTCCGTAGCGATTTCTTTCAATCATCGTTCTTCAATCATGAGCCGCTCCGGCCGTTCGATGATAAAATCAGTTCTGACCGCAAAGGATTTGAGGTCCTTTGTTGAAACGTACAACATTTCTGAAAAGTTTTCTCCGTCTTTGCCGGGTCTGAATGTTTCGGCGGTGTTCACGCCGGATGTGATCCCTCTTTATACCCTGGCTTTTTCTTTTTGTGGGGTTCGATATCCTCTTTCTTCTTTTAAGATCGATCTGCTTCGTCATTTTGGGGTGCACTTTTCCCAGTTGCACCCCTTGGGATGGATGAGGGTGGTACATTTCGAGCTGTCTTGTGCCGCCATTTCTGGTGAACCTTCCGTTCCCTTATTCTGTATGTTTTACAAGCTGATCTCCGACGGGGATTGGTACACCTTTGCTAAGAGACAGAATAATGTGTCAAAACCCTGCTATTCTTTCATGCCGACCTCCACTTACCCAAAGGACTGGAAAAGCAGGTTCATCTTTGTTTCTGCCGCCATGATGTCGGAATCTCCTTTGCCTAGGGATGTTAATACCCCTATCGAAGATGCTATCCTACCTTGTCGGCGAACGAGACTGTTCAGTGGAAACGTATGCACGAGCATCCTACCAGGGCTTTTACTTTCTTCGAAGGGATTTTGGCCATGGGGGGGTTGAGCCCCTCCTATCCCGTTCGTCCCACGGCTTTCTTCGGTAAAAAAAGGTATTTTTTCGTCTAGGGCTTGTATTTGTTTGCCTTTGTCTTTTTACATCTTCGTAGTCATCTTTAGTACCTTTCTTCTACAGAGTTGACCTTGTGGGGACTGCTCCAGGGAGATTCCAAGGATGTGCGGTTTGTGGTTGATGGTGAAGTTGTTCCGGGTTTGAGCAGGAGTGGAGTGGTGTCGGCTACCGGGGGGTCCGCCCAAGCTGGGGGTTCCACTGTTGTGGGTGGTGATGAGGGGAACCCTTCTGATGAGGAAGAAAGTTCTCCTGACCTTCCCCTTGTTCGACATTCTGATCAACATGCTGATGAAGATGTGGAAATTTGTCTGGTTCGTAAGAGAAAATATGTGAGTCCTCAGCCAGCCCCTGCTCCCCGTGACATTCATCAAAGACTTCGGAGTGCCAGTGGTCAGAAGCCTCCCCCTTCGTCGAAAGCTGTCTCTGACCTTCCTCCTGCTGGGGTTAAAGGCTCTTTGTCTAAACACTTGAGGTCTTCAAGCCTTATGAGTGCCCCTCTGCTGGTGTGCCCTTTCTTTTTTGTTTACTCTGTCTTATCTCTGTTTGATTTCTAATGCTTCTCTTGTTGCAGGGGAGTTCTGGTGACCCCATAGAGATTACAACTGGTCCCTCATCTTCCCGCGTACGGGACAAGACTCCGGAATTAGGTTTGGCCTATTTTACCTCAGCCTCTGAGCGTTCTCCTCTTCATGCCACGGGGACCAGTAAGCCTTCTGAACCTGAGGGTTTTGTCCCTCGGTCTCCCTTGGCCCCTCTGTTTGCTGATGCTGTCCCCTTTACCTACGTCCCTAAATGGGAGGTAACTCAGTCCTCGGTGATAGGGACTCCCGAGGCTGCCAGGGACTTCCTGAGTCATGCCGTCCCTCCTTCCCATAAATTCGTAAATTCCGCTTTGAGGGACGATCTTTTCGAAGATCAATATAGTATGTCTCTTTGTGAGGGCTTTTTTAGGGGGGCTGGTATGTTGCAGAGGGTTGATGACCTGAGGAGGACGAATGAAGGACTCAAGGCTGAGCTTAAGGCTTCCCAATCTGTTGCTGCTGGTCTTAGGTGCCAGGTAGTTGAAGCTGAGAGGAAGCTGCAGGATAAGAAGGTATATAGTCCTTCCTTCCCCCCCCCCCCCCTCTTTTTTTTTATAAACTGACCTTTTGTTCAGAGGGCTGGAGCTGTGCTGGGGAAGAAGGAACGGGCCTGGGAGCAGGAGATGGCGATGCTGATGGAGGAGAAAGAAGAGTTGGCTGTGGAGTTGAAGCATTTAAAGGAAGTTGGCTCCGTTTCCCAGGAGCAACTCAACACCATGTATGCAGACTATGGAATTACTTCTGACGACAATCAGCGATTGGCAAGGGAAAAGCATTGGCTAATTACTGAAGGTTTTGGAGCCTTCCTTGCTGCTGTTGCTCAGTCAGAGGATTTCAAGAGCGGCCTGGAGGAGGTGTACAGGGCATACAGGGATGTTGGGTACCAGTCAGGATTGAAGGATGGCTATAAGTACTCCGCTCAAGGCTTGGACAGAAAGGAGACTCCTCTTTATAATTCCAAGGCAAAGAAGAGGTTGTCCAAGCTGAATGATGAGTTTGGGCGTAAAACCCCGGCCATCCTTGAGAAAATCCTGGAGCATCCCCTGATATCCATCGATGAGTTAAAGGCCCTGTTCTCCTCTGCCGGCCCTTCGTCTCCACCATCTCTATCCGGGGGTGATCCCCAGTGAATTTCAAACATTTAAACATTTCGATATGGTTGTAATATGGACAACTTGACCTGCCCTAGGATACTTTTGAATTTTGTTTGACTGCTTGGGAGGAGGTCCTTCGTGTCGGGGGCCTCCTTAGTATCTAATCATGTAGCTTGTGACTGTGTATTGCTTCCTTGTTTTTTGCTTATTTCTTGTTGTGGCTGTTTGTTTTGCAGGGACTTTTACCGAGGGTCAGCTCGGTGCTTCCCTGGAGACTTTTAGACTTGTTTAGCGAGGAGCTATATCTTTGTCTCGTTTTGCTACATTTGTTATTTTGTGTGTCATTTATTCCTGCCACGGTTATTGAGGCCTTTCTTTGTGTATGTTCTTTGTAAAAATAAAGAGAACTTCCTTTTGTAGTTTTGTTTACGGAAGTGTGTTGTATTTTTTGTTTGTTTGTTAAACCATGATTGTCTGTTCGAGGCCAATCAATGGACAAGTTTATAATGTGGCATTATGTTTTTGACTTGTTCTGTCCGTTTTCTTTGGGTTAGCTAGACCCTTAATTGCCCCACAGCCGGGCTTTTGGCATGTTTGAGATGCCTTATACACGTGTGTTTGCCTGTTAACTAGGTTTAACGGTGTTCCTGGGCACGTCTGCTCAGGTGTAATACCCATTGTTTTGTCAAAAGGGGACATGTTGACTGTCCGTTTTCCATTTACTTCTTAGGGATTTATACTTCCCGTCATAAATTGTTACAAAGGATCTGTCTTTGGGGGAACCCCAGATTAACAGTTAACTACTACAAAAGTGGCTCTTGGCCATTTTCCTTGGGGGTGGACCCCTTACACGTAATACTTCCTAAGCTGCATGAGATTCCAGGTCCTGGGGATCTCCTTACCTTTGAGTGTTTCCAATTTGCAAGTTCCTTTGCCGTTCGCCCATATGACCCGGTAGGGCCCCTCCCAGTTGGGGCCTAGCTTTCTGGTACTTTCCTGCAGGCTGGCTTCATTTGCTCTTAGGACTAGGTCTCCGGGGACGAGGTTGAGCTTTTTCATCCTGGCGTTGTAATAACTTTCCAGTTGTCTCTTGTATTTGGCCTCTCTGACTGCTGCTATTTCTCTTCTTTCTTCCAAGAGATTCAAGTTTGTCCTGAGGTCTTGCTCATTGTCCTCCTCCCGGAGCCTCATTCGGGCAGTTGGGGATCCTATCTCTGCTGGGATAACAGCTTCCGTCCCATAGGTTAGGCTGAAAGGAGTCTCCCCATTACAACCTTTAGGAGTTGTTCTGTATGCCCATAACACGAATGGTAATTCTTCCAGCCATCCCTTTTGCTTCCTCCCAAGTCTTCCCTTCATTCCCTTGATGACGCTTTGGTTAGCTCTCTCTACCAATCCATTACTTTGGGCGTGGGTGATGGAAGTGAACACTTGTTGAATGTGCATCTGTTCGCACCATGGTTTAAAAGGTCTTCTAGCAAATTGGACGCCATTATCACTTACCAGCTCCTTTGGGACCCCATACCTGCAGATGATGATGTCTAATACGAATCGCCGCATCTGTTCTCCAGTAATCTTGGCCAGGGGCTTCGCTTCGATCCACTTGGTGAAATAGTCAATAGCCACCACTACATATTTGACCCCTCACGGGCCCTCCGGGAAAGGCCCAATTATGTCGATAGCCCATTTTTTTAATGGCCAAGACGTCGAGACCGGTATCATGGGTGTTTGTGTCGGTGGGTCATTGGTGCATGCACTTGGCAGTTATCACATTTCTTGATTTCCTCGGATGTTGTTTCATGGATTCGTGGCCAGTAAAACCCTGCATTCATTACCTTCGTCACTATCGTCCTTGGGCCCGAATGCATTCCGCAAATCCCCTCATGCATCTCCCTAACCACATATTCAGCTTCTTCCATATCGACACACTTCAAGGATGGGCCCAGATATGATCTTCGATATAACTCCCCATCAATCAGCTCGTATTGCAGGGCTTTGACCCTTATCTTTCTGGCTGTCCATTCCCCCTCGGGTAGAACTCCATCCCTGAGGAACCTGATAATCGGTGTCATCCATGTTTCCTGAGTACTCTCAACTGTAGCTACCTCCTTCGTGTTAAGGGAAGGAGATGTCAGGACCTCCACCTTAACTTCTTTCGCGAGGTGGTCAAACGCCACCGAGGCCAGTTTACTGAGGGCATCAGATTGTTTCTTTCTTCCTCGGGGGATGTACTCCAGTCTGAAAGTTTTGAATGCCTTGGTCATTTCTTTCACTTTCGCCACATACTGGGCCATGATGCTGTCTTTGGCTTCATACTCTCCTTGGTACTGTTTTACTACCAGATGTGAATCGGTGCTAGCCTCCACGTGCCTTGCTTTCATTTTCTGTGCCAGCCTCATTCCCGCCAAGAGGGCCTCGTACTCGGCAGTGTTGTTGGTGTTTTCAAAGTCCAGCCTCACGGCGTAGGTCAGCTCAATCCCCTCGGGGCTTATCAGTGTGATGCCTGCCCCGCTCCCTTCTTCACTAGAGGCCCCGTCGGTGAGTAGTCTCCACACAGCCTTGTCCTCCTTTTCTTTTTCTTCTTTCTCCAAGGCTTCCCATTTTAAAAGCTCCTTCTCTTCGTCCTCGGGTACCTATGCTAAAAAGTCGGCCAGTATCTGCCGCTTCATGGCCATTCTGGGCTTAAACTCCAGAGAGTGTTCCCCTAGCTCCACAGCCCACTTAGCCAACCGTCTCGACAGCTCCGGTCTCCTGAGTACCTTTTGAAGGGGTTGGTCAGTCATCAGGGTAATCTTGTGCCCTTGGAAGTACCTCCTAAGCCTTCGAGATGCGAAGACTAGGGCCAATGCTAGTTTCTCTAGAGGCATGTAGCGTTCTTCGGGACCTTTAAGTGTTCTGCTGATGAAATATATGGGGACCTGCTTCCCTTCCCGTTCTACCATCATGACCGCACTCATGGTCGTCTTTGAGGCGGACAGGTATAGGAGCAGCGGCTCCCCGGGTACTGGGGTGGCCAACGTTGGGAGCTTGCAGATGTAAGCTTTCATTTCCTGGAATGCAGTCTCAGCCTCTGTGGTCCATTTAAACTTGCTTGTCTGGAGGCAGTCTTTCAATACTTTCATGAAGGGAAGGGTCCTGTCGGCTACCTTTGATAAGAAACGGTTCAACGCTATTAGTCTCCCGTTTAGCTGCTGAATGTCCTTCAGGGACCTGGGAGATCGCATCTCAGCCACCGCTTGGGTTTTCTCCGGGTTTGCTTTGATCCCTCCTTTGGTAACCACTACTCCCAGGAAACTCCCCTCCTCTACTCCAAAATAGCACTTCCCAGGGTTTAACTTCATGTTCACATCTTGCATAGTGTTGAGAGTCTCGGCTATATCGTCTATCATAGCCATCTCTGTCAAACTTTTGATAACAATGTCATCAACATATACCTCCAGATTCTTTCCTCGTTGCTCCCTGAAGAGGGTGTTCATGAACCTTTGGTATGTGGCTCCAGCATTTTTGAGGCCGAAGGGCATTTTGGTATAACTAAATGTCCCTTCGTCTGTGATGAAGGCAGTTTTTTCCTCGTCCTCTATTGACATTTGAATTTGATGGTATCCTTTGTAGGCATCCAGGAAGCATTTCAGGGGGTACTGAGATAGAGAGTCTACCTGGACGTCTATTTCCGGGAGGGGGTAACAGTCCTTAGGACATGCTTTGTTCAGGTCTTGGAAGTCTATGCACATCCTCCACCCCCCGTCTTTCTTTTGAACCATAACCGGATTGGCGATCCAAGACGGATACTTCACCTCCCTAACTATTCCTGCCCTGAGCAGTTTTCTGGTTTCCTCACAAGCAGCCCGTCTCTTGTTGGGTCCCATGCTTCGTTTTTTCCGTTTTACCGGTTTTGCCCATGTGTAAGTGTTTAGCCGGTGCTCGGTCAGGCTCCTGGGGACTCCTGTCATGTCCCCATGTTGAAATGCAAACACATCTATGTTGTGGAGAAGCAACTCCTTCAGGGAACTCTTGCATTTGTTACTTAGGTGGCTTCCCCCTTTGACCGTTTGTTCTGGGAACCTGTCGTTAAAGACCCACTCTTCTACCTCCTTCTTCCGGGGTTTTTCAGGTGCCTCCTCTTTGGACACGGAAGAGATCACCTCATAAGCAGATTTAACCCATGCTAGGCCCTTCGGTGTCTGAAATACTAAAGCTCCGTGGAGGGTGGATGCCTGTGCCTGTAAGTCTCCAATTCCAGGTCTTCCTAAGATCGCGTTGTACTTTGAGGGTGCCCGGACCACTGTGAAGGTCAGATTTATCGTTCGGACCCGGTCCCCTACCCCAACTGTGAATGGGAGCCTGATCTTTCCCAAGGGGTGTGATATGCTGTTATTGAATCCCACCAAGGGGATGGAATCTTCTTCCAACCGATCTCTTACATCCCTGTCGAATCTAAGGAAACAATGCTCGTATATCACCTCGACACCGGACCCTCCGTCCACATGTATTCGAGACACCTTATGGCCAGCTATGATGGCCGAGATGTTTAGGGGAAATCGTTGCACTTCGCTTTCTTCCAGGTATGGCATGAGGATGGGAGCTTTGATGCAGTTCGGGGAGCCCAGGATCCTGGCTTTTACACTACGGGTGGTATCGAATTCATTCCTCCTTCTAATCATATCAACATCTGCCCTCCCAGGCTCCCTTACATATCCTCCCTTGCGGTCCCCTCCCCCTTCCTTAATTTCCTTGACCAAGTGGGCCAGCCTTCCCGTCTTTACTGCAGCCTCTATTTCTCTTTTTAAATACTTACAGTCATCGGTTTTATGCCCAAAACCTTTGTGGAATTCACAATATTCATTTGGTTGTGCTTTCGGCCCAGGCTTTATGGGTGGTGGCCTTGGGAAGGAGTTCTTTACCCTCTCAGTGGCCAGTATCTCGCTTGGGGTTTTGGTGAGAGGGGTGAAATGGTCAGAATAAGGAGGGGGACCCCTCCCCCGAGGTCTGTACGGGGAGTAAGAGGGCCTTGCTCTGTCATGCAACATTCTATCAAAAGTGGGTTTTCTAGAGTAGGGTGTACCTTTGTCAGGAGGCTTTGTGACTGGGGCGATCCTCCGGGGTGTGACGTCCGTTTCCTTGGCTTTGCTGACCGTATCCTTCCCTCTGACAAAGGCTCTGACCCTGTCCATAAGGTTGTCAAATGAGTGGGGGAACTCCTCCCCCAGTTTCTCACACAGCTGGGCATGTTTTAGCCCGTTTATGAAACTGCTAATCTTCATGACCTCCGGGACATCTTTGATGTTCATGCTCTCCTTGACGAATCTCTCCATGTACTGATCTATCCGCTCATTGTCCCTTTGTCTTATGCGTTTGGATTCTTGACCACCATTCTCTGTTGACCAAAGTTCCTGAGGAACTTCTCGCTTAACTCTTCATAACTGTCGATTCCCCCCGGGGGAAGGCTGTCAAACCAAAGCCGGGCCCCCTCCGTTAAGGTCTGCACAAACATGTGGCACCAAACCGGCATGTGCCACCGTCCCAGTTGGCCTGTCCCCCTGAAAGCATGGAGATGATCTTCAGGATCTCTTGTCCCATCAAATCGGTCAAAGTTTGGGGGTAGCTTTGTCTTAGGGGGCATTGGTGCTTCTGCTATCCTCCGGGTAAATTTTGAGACCTCAGCTAAGTCCCTTGGAAGGTAGGGTTGATCCAGGCCGTCGTTGCTTGGTTTTTCCTTTTCCTTTTCTTTTCCTTCTGGTTTCCTTCCAGTAATGAGATCCTCCCTTTCTTCCGAGGACATTTGTCTAAGGGTTGTCAGGAATGTTTCCAGTGGGTCGCTCCCACTGCCCTTGTTCTGGGGGCCTGCCTTCTCTTGATTAGAGGGTGTATCGAACGATAACTTAGCCCTGATACTATCGAGCTTCTCTTGTCTTTCTAGGTCCTTGAGACACTTTCTCAGTTTTTCTTTGTGCATGGCCACAAAATCCGGTGTGATGGTTTCCTCTTTTTCCAACAACTCCGTCTGATTCTCATTCTCTTCCTCGTTGGTTATATCTTCCACCGTGACCTTGTCATGATCATTCTGTACCGTTTGAATGACCTGTGAACCGGGTGTAGTGTCCATGCTGCTTTTCCTAAAACGGGTTATCTATGACGTCGGAGTTCAGTGTGGAGACACCGGTTGAGCTGATGTCCCACGGATGGCGCCAATGTCGAATACCCAAATCCCAGCTGACGTTAAATGGATCTTCGCTGACGTCAAGATATCCCACTCTTTGAAGCTACAAAAGAATAAACCGTTAGCCTCGTCACGGGGGACCCCGGGAGGGGGATCCGTGACCAAGCTCCGGCGTGAGAGTAAGTAAACTTGCCGGAAAGTGAGAGGAGCTTCTCCCGATGAGCAGAATCACCGGAAGGTTTCCTCTTTGGTGTGAATCTAATAAATACGTGTGTGGGTATTAAATGTAAAGGAACATTGGTCGGAATTAATGAGAGGATATTAAATGAGAGCGTAGTAAATGAGATGTTCCCGAAGATGATACCTGCCTTTGTTCTTTCCTGCCTGCTCTTATATAACAGCCGGTCCTTATCTCACTAGATATCTCCCACATATGATCTAACGGTTTTTGGGGGCTCTCGGGGGATGCAGACACGTGTCTGATCCCCAACGGTGAGATGTTCACCCTAATTAATGCTCCAGCCGGAGAAGTACCTTGTTTCAGACGAGATCCCATTCTTATCGAACATTAAATGAAGCCTGTTATCTCTGCTAGCTGTTTTCCCGCCCGTTACAAAAGGAGAGAAACCTTAATGGACAAGGCAACTCTATTTTGTGGGCTTTCGTACAATTGGGCCCTCGTGAGGATAGTCTAAAGCGGGTAAAGTGGGCTTTCCCACTGGCCCGTTGTCAGATGGCTAGTAGTATTCGTTTTATTTTCATGTTTTTTTATCGAGTCTTGTATTAATATTTATTAGCAGAATTATTTTTTATTTCATATTTTTTATATTAGTTTCTATATTTATTATATTAAGTTATTGGTTTTTATCTATTTGTATTCCATGGTTTAGATCGGTTCTTATTTATTTGGGTTAATGGATTTAAACACCCCCAACTATGGCCATTTGGCCGATGGCACTCTCAACTTTGACTTTGGCTCACACCACTCCCAACTTAACACATGGGTTGTCATGGCACCCCCTCGTTAAATATTCACTAACCAGGTTAGTAAATTTAGCCTATGTGGCAATTTTATCTGATGTGGCATGTATGATGTGTCATTTAAATCTGATGTGGCCAGTTATTTTTTTAAAGAAATCTATATAATATTTATTATATTTAATAATAATATATACTAAGGATTTTCATTTGTGTGTTTTCTTTCTCTCTCTAACTTCTCTCTCTTGAACGTTCTCTCTGCGGCCGAATGCTCCCTCCTTCTTCTCAATCTGCTTAATCCGTCCAAATTCAGTGTTGTTCTGGTAGATAATGAGTCCTTCAACCGGTGGGAGTTCCCCACCGGAACCAATTTCATCCCCAGTTTCTCCTACTGGTCTCTTTGGGGGCGGTGATTCTCTATCACGCCGCATATCAACAAGGTCTAGTTCTCTGAAGAATAACGAGTCTGTGGATGGCAAAAAAGGAAAATCTTCATCTGGCTCCTCAATTCCAGTCGCTAAAGGTAATCTTAAACCGTCAAAAGCTGATAAAAATCGTCAGCCGCTTGCAAATTTGAACGTACAAGACTATGTGCAAGCTGCGTCGCCTCCAAATCCCCTACTATCCGTTACCCTTGACCCCTCGCCGTTAAATCCTCCTTCCTTAGAAGATGGTGCTGCTATGGAGGTGGAACAGGTTAATGGGACGACTGTGAAAATCCCTGATGTTGCGTTGACCTCCGATGCTGCTGTTATGGCCCTCAATCAGCCGATTTCGAGTCCTCAAGAGCAGGTTACACCTTCAAAATCCCCGTGTACTTTGAATGCAGCCCTGGTAAGTGTTCCGACTCCCACCAGGTGTATTGATTTTGACATGGTTGATAGCAATTTGGAGGTCAACGCTCAGACTGTTGTTACCGCAGTTGAAGGAAATAGTGGGGTTAGGGCTGATGGTGAAGGTGGGTGGGTGTGGTGGTGAAGGTGGAGCTTGTTTTGAGTGTTTTGCCTGATTTGGGGTTCAATTTAATGATTTGGGGATTGATTTAGGTTTTATAGGTGGGTGGGTGTGGTGGTGAAGGTGGAGCTGTGGTGGTGACGGTGGGTGCAACGGTTGTGGTGATGAAGGTGGTGACGGTGGGTTCAAATTTGAAGTTGAAGTTGAAGGTGGAGCCTGATTTCTTTAAAACCTGGTGGAGCCTGATTTCGTTAAATATATATTCAATTTTTGGATCAGATTTGAAGTTGAAGGTGGAGCCTGATTTGGGGTTCAAATTCTGGATCAGATTAAAAATAAATAACAATACACATCATGTTATCTCATAAAAACAGGCCATGTCAGCATGCCACATCAGATAAAATTGCCACATAGGCTAAATTTACTAACCTGGTTAGTGAATATTTAACGAGGGGGTGTCATGACAACCCATGTGTTAAGTTGGGAGTGGTGTGAGCCAAAGTCAAAGTTGAGAGTGCCATCGGCCAAATGGCCATAGTTGGGGGTGTTTAAATCCCATTAACCCTATTTATTTAGCAAGTGGAAAAATGATTACCCGTTGGCCATATATGTGGTGGGTCTTTAAAGTATGCTGCCGCTAAAAGAAGCCGACAACCGAGTAGTAACAAATTCTGGATTTTAGAAAAATTTGATAGCCACTTTACTAAATACGAACACTTTCATGCTTACAAAGTTAAAAGTTTTTTTAACGGGAAATTTGGACCACTAACAAGCCATTGGTCGTGTCATCAATGGAACCAACCTATTATATCTATCTACACTAGGCAATAATACCTATAGGAAAAACCCCTTTTGAGATCGAACTCAGAAACTAATAGTTCTACGCTTTATCACACCTCTAAAATACCAATAGGCTATAATGTCATGGGCTACAAACTTAAAATTGACATTGGTGATTAGACCATGTGTAGTGGTACTAGGGCTGTTCATAAAGCTCGCGACTCGTAGCTCGCTCGAAAGAAGCTCGAGAAAAACTAGCTAAAAAAACTCAATTTGAGATGACGTGAACCAAGCTGGCTCATTTTGTAACCAAGCCCAGCTCGAGCTAAGCTCGGCTCGTTTAACTCCGCCGTAAAGCTCAAGCCAAGTTTAACCGCCTGAATTAATTTCGAGCTTGAGCTCGACCCCACCCTGGCTCGACTCGTGCTTATTTTTTTATTACTATAGTTATTGTTAGCATATTTTGTTTTTTAATTATAACTTTTAAAAAACGGTATTTTATAAAATGTTTGAATATGTTGTTGCGACGTGCTTATTTTTATATACGTCTTGATATACATTTTTTTCTTTATAAAACCAAGTTGTTAGTGTTAATGTACAAGTAATTTTTATCTATGTCTTGATAGATTTTTTTTTAAAACCGAGTTGTAAGTAGCAATGTACAAAGCTACCTCATATTTCGTTATTCTAATAATATAATGTACTGATTTATAAAATTCCTAATATTCCGTTGCGAGTGGGTCAAAAAATATTGATTTTTTTTTTGTTCTTTACCATGAAGAATGGAACCTATACCATCCAAACAACTTTGGTACCGGTACCAATATTCGTTTTTATGGTTTCCGACATAAATTTTGTTGAAATTGAAGTTGTATTCGCAATAGCGTATCTTTTTGGTATCGTAAACTATAGCAAGTGAAGACATGGTACCAGTACCATGATGACTATAAACTTATAAGGTCCGAACAATATTGGTTCCATCACTGCTATTTGTTTTTTATCTCTTTTTTTTTTGAACGGCCTGTTTTTTATCTCTTTAATTGCTATACCTAGTACCAATATCTTACTAAAATTATATTAAACTGTTACTGACTTAATTCTCACCACACCTGAAATAATTCCTCTGGTAGGTAAATTATATGAAACTAGTTGATGCCCCGCCTGCGTTGCGGGACGTTAGGCCAAATATTTCTCAAACAATTAAAAAAACAATACCATAGTTTTGCTAGGAAAAAAACTAAATCGATGGCAAGACCGTAATTTGAGGTCGGGGCAAAACTGTAATTTGTCTGGACTAATGAGCGAGTGTTAGGCAGCCGCTTGGCACGAAAAAATATTAAATCGAGTTAACCAATTAAAACAAAACACTTCTATAGTTTTGCTAAAAAAAACTAAAACAATGACAATACTGTAATTTTGAACTGGGGGAAAAATTGTAATTTTTGGCTGGGCTAAAATCGTAATTTATCAAAAGCTAAAGCGGTGTCGATACTGTTATATTTTAACCAGGGGCAAAATCGTAACTTTGAACAGGGAGCAAATTCATAATTTTTAACTGGGGTAAAATCGTATCATACACAGGCCAATGGGGATTTAAAAAAAATAACTAAAACGACGGCAATTCTGTAATTTTTAACTGGGGCAAAATTGTATTTTTTGGCTAAGGTAAAATCATAATTTGCCAAAAGCTAAAGCGATGACAAAACTGTATTTTTTAACAAGGGCAGCATCGTAATTTTGATCAGAGGGCAAATAGCAAAAAAAAAAAAAAAAAAAGGCTCAACCGCCTTTTTCCACCGGTGGAATCCAAGAACTATTGTCGCCACCCATTGTTTTTGTAGATATTGAAAATGAAAATGCTGACTTTCAAAAAAACAAAGAAAGTAATATTTTTAAAAGTACTTAGGGCATGTTTGGCTTAGCTTATTTTCAACTTTTGAAAAGTCCTTTTGGCCAAAATAAGTCAGAAATTCTTGACTTTTGGCAAATCCCTCTCACATAAGAAGAAAAGCACTTTCAAAAGGACTTTTGCCTTCAAAAATCCTTTTACCCTCAAAATAAGGAACCCCAAACACCCTTTTAGTTCATTCACTTAAAATGACTTGCTTTTTAACTTTACCAATTAAAGTATTAAAATAAAATAAATACATATTTATCATCAACTAAAAAGTCAAAATTGAGTCTTACTTTAACAGATATTTCTTCATTTTTTTTATATTTTTTATAATATCCAACAATTACAAGAATGATTCCCTTTTCATCTGCCGTGTTTCACGATTACTTGTTTAGCTAAAAAACGCTTAAAAACATGTCAAGTCGTATGTCACATTAGAAAAAAACTCATTATTTAAGACATTCAAAACTCACCCAATAAAAAAAACTTAAAAACATCTTAAAATATTATCACATCATCAATACCTTTTTTTTTAATTTTATAACCACTTCTCTCTTTCTATATATATTTTATAAGTTAAAAGTATAATCCCCCCCCCCCCCCCCCCCCCCCAATCCATTTTTTCTAGTTTTTAGCCAAAAACTACATAAAAAAACAAAGACTAAAAACGAGTTTCATAACAGGGAAAAATGAATGACGTGGAAAAACAAAAAAAAAAAACATTTTTTCTAGTTTTTAACCAAAAACTACATAAAAAACAAAGACTAAAAACGAGTTTCATGATAGGGAAAAATGAATGACGTGGAAAAAAAATGGATGCAAAAAATACCTTGTTGGTCATGCTCTAACAAAACAGATAACTAGAAGGGATATTAGATTTAAATAATCTCAATTTTTACCAATTGTTCGATAGCACTCCTAACTGTCGATTTGTGTCACACCACTCTTAACTTTCAACTTATTGGCCGATAGTACTCCAAAACTAACCCAACACTAATCCAGTTTGCTGACGCCAGCTGCCACATCAGCAAACTAGTGCCAAATTAGCTGCTACATCATCAAAAAGTCACGCCAGGTGCCACATCATCAAAAAAAACCAAGTTAGATGACACGTCTGTCACACCCCAACCGATGATGGAAACATCGGGGTATGGCACTGAGTGAAACAGATTGTCCAGAAGTTTCCATAACAATTATCATTACCAATTAATTTAAAGTAACATGTCCCATACTATGTCTTAAAAGATAAACAAATTATTACAGACAAAATCTAGGCAAATAGTTCTGTTCCGACAACTCAGATTTCATTTGTACAGACAACTATTTGTTGGCCTCTAAGACCTTATTCTAGTCTCGATTTCCTTGCAGATAAGCATCCTAAGCATCTGTCACATACGTTAAAGTAAAAGTCAATACACATAGTGTAAAGGTGAGCAAACAAGTTTGATAATAGCATATAGAGTTCGAAAGCGTTACGCATAACCAGCACGTACACGGAGTGAAATGAGGCATGTTAGTTATCGACATAGACCTATCGATACCAATCACTGCGGGTTGACTGCCCAAGGCAGTTCGTAATACATGATCACCACTGTAATCCATGCAAATAATTGTCCTTAATAACCCCCGCGTGAGCGGGTGCTGAGTCCAAGCTATAGTACTATCGTTGCTAAGGCAGGTAGACAACATTCCATATGTAAACATAACAAACAAGCATTCATTAAGTCACGTATAACATGCGGTAACGGTTAGCGTTAAAAGTATTGCGTAGTGTGTTCGATGTGATTTAGAATAAGTAACGTATGTAACACCCAAAAGTGCGTGAAGCAAAAAGGGATTGAGTATACTCACAGCGATTGATGGATTGAAGGGAGCGCTAGAGGGTAGGGTTAGCCTGATCAGAACGATAGCAATACGATAAGCGACGCGTAAAACGATGCAAGGTGTAAGTGGCTCGGAGAGCAATTCGGTCGGATGGCGATCCGATCGGACGGTCAGTCGTGCGGATGACAATCCGTTCGGATGGTTATCCAGTCGGACGGTAGTCCGGTCGGATGACGTAGTCCGGTCGGATGACTATTCGAGTGGATTGTTTCTTCCTATGAGAAGGATGTGTTTGTGTATGATGGCTTGACCTTTGAAGTTTTCGTTGTAGCATTTTGAAAACATTGAAGTATCTCTACCTTTCAGGTCGGTCGGTCGGACGGTCGTCCGATCGGACGGCGACTCGAATGGTGAGGTTCCTCAGTGAGAACAAGTTCACAGCATAGCGGTCACTCGGTCGGATGTCCATCCGTCCGGGTGGCAACCCTGTTACTGAACATGTTGAAAATTGCTCAAGTGTTAAAGTCCAAATGTTTCATGATTCGGGTGGCTGTCCGTTCGGATGGTAGTCCGGTCGGACAACAACTCGTTCAACAACCAGACTTCAATCGTTGGAAAAATAGTTAAGTGTGGGACCCAAGGTGCAAGTCGTTCGGACAGCCGGTCGCTCGGATGGCTGTCCGTTCGGACAGCGGTCCGATCGGACGGCACTCCGTCCTGGTCGTCCCGTTCGTCTGACACTTGGTTGTTTTGATTGTTTGTCGTGTTATCGAGATGTGTTGATATCATGCTTACCAACAGAGTTCCATCCTAAGCTCTAGTGACCCGACTAAACAGGAATCACCCAAGTTCGGTCAGTCCGCCGGTTTAGGACAATAGTTCTTGGTTAACCCGAAATCGATAATCTCGTGGATAGAATATGGATCTTGAACCAATACAACCACAAGAATGAGTAGTAAGTCGGCACGAGCTCCGATTCTAACGGTTTTAAGTGCATTGAGTGTAAAAGAGTTGAAAGAAAGTTGGAAAACCTTCTCTCAATCCTTTCCACCGTTAATATGTTTAGATATATGAAAGATCTTTGTTCGTTTATGTGGAAATCGGTTAGATCTAAGTTGTTCTTGGTGGATTGAAGCCAAAACATGAAGTTCTTCAAGAACACATGATGACGTCATCCTAGAACACCTTGAATCTTGATGATTTCACGGTAAAAAGATAGAAAGGTGTAGGAGTGCGTGTAGATCAAGGAAGTACAAGATTTAGGACGAGATCTTACCGAGATTGCGAGAAATCAGAGAAAAAGCGAGGAACACGAGCTGGTCGGACGTCACTTGCCAAAAGTGGAAAGAATGAAAGTGACATGGGGTATTTATAGGATACCCAAAGTGGAAAGGGGCGGGTCGGTCGGATGGCATTTCTCCCGGATGACAGTTCGGTCGGATGTCACCTCGTTCGAATGGCAACCCGGTCGGATGGCAATCCGGCCGGATGGCACTTGGTTCGAGTGTTTGGTGCGACGATTTTTGCTGTTTCGATTGCGATTGCGAGCGATTCGATGCGATAGAGTTTCCTAGTCAAATTACTTTTAGTCCCAACTACTCATATCTTGCACTGTCTCTTCTCCACCAATTATTATATCATTTCGATTTCGATTGAGTTCGATTGCGATTGAGTTTCGATTGCGATTCGATTGATTACCACACATAACATAAATAAACATGCACAAGTAACACATAAGGCACACACACACGTATAACAATAACCAAAATGCGTATTCGAGTTGCGAGTGCGATTGCGATAGCGATAAAACGATTAAACACGCGATAAATAGCGATTACCATGCGATTATTAATAGATACTCCACATAACACAACTAAAGTGAAAATAAAATAGACTAATTACAAGTCAAAGAAGTCAAAACAGGAATTGAGCAAGGAGAGACAGATCGCAATTAGCAATCTTGTCTTCCTTTGACTTCAATCTTGACTTTGACATTGACTTCAGAAACACGGGGTGTTACAGCCTCCCCTAGTTGAGGGAATTTCGTCCCGAAATTAGTCCGAAGCCGTAACAAACAACTGCGGGTACTTCTCCTTCATGTTGCTTTCGAGTTCCCAAGTGAACTATGCGCCTCGTTTGCCTTCCCATCGGACTTTCACAATTGGAATGCGCGAGCGTCTGAGCTGCTTGGTTTGGCGATCCATGATTTCGACAGGCTTCTCCACTAAGTGTAGTGTTTCGTTTACTTGCAGGTCATTGAGAGGTACAATTAAATCATGCTCAGCCAGGCACTTTCGTAGGTTTGACACATGGAAAGTCCGGTGGACATTACTAAGTTCCTCCGGTAGTTCGAGTCTGTAGGAGACTTTTCCGATCCTTTCCAGAATCTTAAAAGGTCCAACATATCGAGGCGCTAGTTTCCCTTTCTTGCCGAATCTGACCACACCCTTCCAAGGTGAAACCTTTAGGAGTACGTAGTCGCCAACATCAAATTCAAGGGGCTTGTGTCGTCTATCGGCGTAACTTTTCTGTCGACTTCGAGCTTTCAACAAGTTGTCTCGAATTTGGAGGACTTTGTCAGTCGTTTCTTGCAATAGCTCAGGACCGGTTAGTTGCGAGTGACCGATCTCGTGCCACACAATAGGCGATCGACATCTTCTTCCGTATAAAGCCTTGAATGGTGCCATTTGAATGCTGGAATGATAACTGTTGTTATACGAGAATTCGACTAACGGCATGTATGTATCCCAATTATACGAGAATTTCTATTTACATTATCTTATCATCTTTTAGTTATGACCCAAAACCCGAGTCTTTTAACTTTCCATCCGAGTTCCTGTTTCTCGGTCTACGCATGTATTTAATTCTTACCCATCAACCAGGTGTTTTACCGAAGTCGTTATTATTGCAACCCTCCCGGTATGCATTAAGACCTCGTTTCATTTTTATATTCCGACTTTGTCCTCGAGTTTGACGTTTTACAAAAACGACCCGTTTAGATACATATTCGCATTTTCCGGGTTCGAGTGTAAGTACACTACCTCCCAATGCATATCTTGATCATTCTACATGTTTATATTCTTCGGGTTCGAGTGTAAGTACACCCCCTCCCAATACATGTCTACATCATTTTACATGTTTGCATTTTCCGGGTTCGAGTGTAAGTACACCCCCTCCCAGTGCATATCTTAATCGTTTTACATGTTTGCATTCTCCGGGTTCGAGTGTAAGTACACCCCCTCCCAATGCGTACCTTAATCATTTTACATGTTTACATTCTCCGGGTTCGAGTGTAAGTACACCCCCTCCCAATGCGTACCTTAATCATTTTACATGTTTCTTTGTCCCTTCTCTCGGGCTCATTATCCTAATATAATACGCTTCCGTCACTCGGCTGTGCGTTTACATTATGATCAAATATTTTGCTTATCTGATTCATTTGGGTACTTTTTAATTTGTCCCACTCACCCCGTCCTTACTACATCGGGTGTATGCGTGTCCATCATAAAAAGTTCATGGTATCATGTGTTCACTACCTACTTGGCCAGAGTAGGCGATCAACACATGACATACATGACCCTTTTATAACTTTCACATCACGCCCCATGTAAGTAACACCTCTATTTATTTTTCTTGGAAACAATATCCCGGATAGATTTTTCTATCCGGGTTTTTCCAAGTTTTTAATCTACATATGCAACTTTCAATCTCTACGTATTTGTTGCATATTACTATTTGTGCAATTAAATTTAAAATGTGCACCTGGTAATGCTTTCCCTAATGGGCTTCTCTTGCCATTAGCCTTGTTCGCGATCGCTACGTGATTTAGGTCCTTGGTGAGTATGTTCTACTTGTCGTACTTTGGACCGTTCCTCCGTCAAGTCCGCAATTTGTTAGACTCCCGCTATCTTTAGATGCGAGTGTCCTTCAACTAAAACATTTACAAGAGTTAATAATATCAACTTCAATAATCGCCCGTATTATAATACAAGGCTTTTTCTACTATACACGTCAACGCGCGTATTTTCATCAACTATATCAATCATTTTAATTAGGGTAACACGTATTACACGATAACCCTATGTGTTGTTTATAACACTTTAATACGCTAAACCATTAACATACTTGTACTTACCGGATTTGCGATCAAGCCTCAAACCGAACACTTTATTCTTTTAACCTTGGGCTCTGATTACCAACTTGTAACACCCTTGTTATTATCTTAAGGTTTTCGTATAGTTTACGAAAACAAACATGTAATTTTGTTTACATATACATCGGAAAATACGGCTTAATGAAACCTTTTAACAATTTACAAGTTTAGAACATAACGTGATTAAGTTCGTTATTTAAAAGTAACAACGAAACGTCATGCGGAAGCTTATTTCTTGATCGTGTTCGGTTCTTCATTGTGCTTGATCGTCCTCCGGTGCTAAAATTTTACCTGAAACTCATAAATCATGAGTTGGATTAGTCATACGTAACTTAGAACGTATTTAAACGGGTTCGCAATGCATCAACAGTTAAAATAAACGATTTTCGCGAAATTGACACCCGCTCGCGTAGCGCCATGGCGTGGGGTCTTCCCCGTGGCGCTACGCCACGGCCTATTTTCATCAGATTATTGCAGCTGATTGCTGCATATTCTCAGCCCGACCGGATTTTACGGAAACGAGCATAACTTTCTCATTTTTTATCCGTTTTACACAATTATTTTTCCTACGTGACCATAATTTAATTCTCCATCTTATGGAGTTAAAATCCAACATCCGACATAATAAATTTTGAGACTTCTAAGCCTTCGACTCATTACCTTTTTACCGAATTTTAACCCGTTTATGCATTTTATCAAACAAACATATTTGTTTGATCCTCATTTCACATGTACCTCCTCCATTTAATATTATCTACCATGTTAGGTTACAATCACGGGTATATATATATATATATATATATCTTTTTAAACCCATTTTCGCTCATATGCTTATTTTGACCCGTTAAGGGTGTTTAAGCATATTTTAAGTACGGATTGCTTTCATTTGTTTCTAGATTCATATTCCCACATTTCTTATAAAATGATCTTCCACCACTACTATATGTGTGGTGGATTTAATGTGGTGATCTATATAATCTGAGTCTTACTCCTCGGATTATTATTTTACGGCAAAGGCTCATATAGAGACATTCGACCAAAGATTTACATCTTTCGCTTCTTATACTTATTCTAAGTATTCATTTTATCATAAAACTCATTTCCAAGCAACCTTTTAAGGTTGTTAGCTCAATTTAGCTTACAAGGGCGTTTTGGTCAATTTTAGTCCCTCTTTTACGACGAAGGACTTTTAGATACTTGTTTGACTCAAAATCCGATCTTTTAACTATAAATCTGTTTAGAAACCATTATGTTTCTAAAACACCACGATTATAAATTAAATTATTCGGTTTACCTTCAAGATAACCGAACATCAAATTTTAACCTTATTTAACTCTTAGAGAACCCCAAGTTCTAAATGATGAGTTGAACCATTTTACATACCTGACTCGGATCAATGCATTAACCCGTTTTAATACCTTGATTTTTGAAATCGCTAATTAATAGCGATGCAAATATCCATCCTATATAGACTCCTGAAATCATATAACTCTACGGTAATCATTAGTCAATATTGTCAAAGGGTGATATCTTCACCTTTTGACCCGTTTGGTCTAAATATCTGTTTATCTTTGCAAGACGATATTTATTACCGCCTCATCTAATTGACTCACTACAGTTTACACCATATGGTCGTTTACCTATAACCCATTTCTCAACTCCTTTGACCCATTATGGCTTATGCCATATGTGTCTTTCGAAAACTAACGTTTATTGTTAACGCATCACCAAATTACTGTTTTGCCCTTATTATTCGTCTTGGCTTACCTTATAAGGTAACCATAAAATTTCATCTTTCTAATCGTTATAGTATAAACGATTAATCAATTTAATCCTTTTTAACCATCAATGTGGTTTCTTATCAATGTCACTTATATTGTTCCATACAACTAAATGTCGGAAACATCACTTTCCTAATGTTTGTCTATCTTATCTGAAATCAATACAACAAGATATTTTCTAGGAATTAACAAGAGTGTAAGCTTTAATTACCTTGTATCCGGATTATGCTCTTTTCCGCGTATACGATCCGTTTGACCCGCTTCTTTCCCCAAGCCTCTATCTAGCTTGTCAAGAGTCAAACTAGCATCATAATTCGTAAGATGGTTAGATTAGTCATCATTATTATGACTAGTTCATCTTACGAACTTTATGTCGAAACTTCTATTCGGCTTCATCATAGGTTAGTTCGACTTTCTAAAGTCAACTACCTTTAATCATATAATATGCACGATTAAGGCAAATCAACATTATGATTAGAACCCGTTTTATCCCATATCTCATGTAATTAGTCAAGCTTGCCAATTACGCGTTTCACTTGAATTTCAACACTTTACTTCTCATTTAGGCATTTTAACAAACATCTAATGGGCATAATTCTACATGTTTACTAACTAGTTCATAACTAGCTATTTTCACCAAGATTTACATCAAGAATCAAATCTCTATGTCTAGTGTTTACAAACAACATCTAGGTCTTGCATCCTATCTTCAAATTTCACAAATTAACATTCAGATTCATGTGTTCATCATTTTATCATGAAAACCGACTTAGCACATATAAGGGAAATCATTAAATCTCTAGTCTTATGGCACTAATTCTACAAGTTTGCTTCTAGGACTTGTTCCTAGACTTGTATTCATGTCAATATCACCCATACATTCCACATGCACTCAAGAATTTCGATTGTGGGTGTTCATCATAAATTCAAGATATCACCGAATTACAAAAATCGACATACCTTGTGACCTCCTAGCTTAGGGGATCAAGGATTTAGTTAAAGCCCCAATTTCTTTGCTTGATTCATCTTCGATTTTGCTGGATTTGTGAGCTTTAGGGTTTTGAGTTAGAGAGCTTCTTGGCTTCTGTGTTTATGTCGACCAGAACACACACTCAAGGTGTGTGTTTTGGTGTTGGATTTTTATTTATTAAAAACTAGTTTCTAGTTTAACACCTTTAACCCCTATACTTTTCCCAAGTTTTATTTAGGGTGTTTTAATCAAGTTTCCTCATTACTACAAGACTTGTAATTAACTAGGATATTTATTTCCTAGTTAATTTTTATCTTGTTCATAACCTGTTTTATTTTAAGTCCCGTTAACTCGGGCTCTTATAAACTCAATTCCTTAAACCTTTGATTCGTTTGTATTTAATATTAGGATTTCTTATTTAAATCCAAATATTTACCGGGTTATTTTTACTACTAACGGTACTTTACCCGTCTTTTAGTATTAACGGAGGTTAATTACCAAACCCGTTTTCGGGGTGTTACACTTTCTACCTTGTAGTCTTCCCGTATTGGGAAAAAGTGAGCAGATTTGGTCAAACGGTCGACAACAACCCAGATGCTGTCGTGACCTGATGACGTGTGCGGAAGTTTTGTTATGAAATCCATAGCTATACTCTCCCATTTCCACATAGGGATAGGCGGTTGTTCGAGTAGGCCAGATGGTCTTTGGTGTTCAGCCTTGACTCTTGCACAAATCAGGCACTTTCCAACGTAGAGGGCAATATCCCTTTTCATGCCCGGCCACCAGTACTTGTAGCGAAGATCCTGGTACATTTTGTCGGCACCGGGATGAATAGAATACCGGGATTTGTGGGCTTCGTCCATCAAAATCTTTCGCAATTCGGTTCGTTTAGGGATCCAAATTCGATCCAGACAGTGGAATATCCCATTCGGTTTATTCACAAGTTGAGTTCCGTCGTGGTAGATTCGTTCCTTCTTCAGAGTGCGTTCATTAAAACAGGCATGCTGGGCTTCGCGGATGAGAGTTTCGAGATCGTATTGGGTTTGGGCATCACGAATACTGAGCAAATAACTCCGTCTGCTGAGAGCGTCGGCAACAACATTTGCTTTGCCTGGGTGATAACGAATCTCACAGTCATAATCGCTGAGAAGTTCTACCCATCGGCGTTGACGCATATTAAGTTCCTTCTGATCAAAGATATGTTGTAGGCTCCTATGATCGGTGAAGATCGTACACTTTATACCATACAGGTAGTGTCGCCAAATCTTTAACGCAAAAACAACCGCGCCTAGCTCGAGATCATGGGTTGCATAGTTCTTCTCGTGGATTTTGAGCTGACGAGACGCGTAAGCTATAACCTTGTCTCGTTGCATAAGGACACAACCAAGACCAAGGTTAGAAGCATCACAATAGACAATGAAATCGTCATTTCCGTCGGGCAATGTGAGAACAGGAGCATTGCAAAGCATGTGCTTGAGGGTTTGGAAAGCAAACTCTTGTTCGGTTCCCCAAACAAAAGGCTTGTCTTTATGCGTGAGAGCGGTAAGCGGTACAGCGATCTTTGAGAATCCTTCGATAAATCGTCGATAATAGCCCGCTAGTCCGAGAAAAGAACGGACTTCAGACGGGTTCTTAGGTGTAATCCAACTCTTAACTGCTTCAATCTTTGCGGGATCGACGTGAATACCTTGACTATTTACGATGTGACCCAGGAACTGAACCTCCTCCAGCCAAAATTCGCACTTGGAGAACTTGGCATAGAGTCAATTCCCCTGGAGTAGTTCGAGAACCAAATGTAAATGCTGCGCGTGTTCGGTCTTCGACTTGGAATAGATCAAGACATCGTCGATGAATACGATGACGAAACGGTCGAGATATGGTTTACACACGCGATTCATCAGATCCATGAAAACCGCGGGTGCGTTGGTCAAACCAAAAGGCATAACAACGAATTCGTAGTGGCCGTAGCGAGTGCGAAACGCGGTTTTGGGTATATCCTCCTCTTGAATGCGTAGTTGGTGATAGCCTGAGCGTAGATCGATCTTCGAGAAACACGTAGCACCTTGTAGCTGATCAAACAAATCATCAATGCGAGGCAGGGATAGCGGTTCTTGATAGTTAACTTATTTAATTCCCGATAGTAGATGCACATCCTGAACGACCCATCCTTCTTTTTGACGAAAAGGACTGGCACGCCCCAAGGAGAGGTGCTCGGGCGAATAAAGCCTTTTTCAAGTAATTCTTGGAGTTGGTTTGAGAGTTCGCGCATTTCGGACGGTGCGAGTCGGTAAGGAGCTTTGGCAATAGGGTTGGCTCCAGGAATGAGGTCAATACGAAAGTCGATATCATGACTTGGTGGTAGACCGGGAAGATCGTCAGGGAATACATTAGGAAATTCACGAACCACAGGAACGTCTTTCACCTCTGTCTTTCCTTTCTTTTCCTTCTCCGCTACTACAATGTTAGCCAAGAAAGCTCTGTATTCCTTGCGGAGATACTTGCTAGCTTGGACACATGACATGAGTTTGAGGCCTTTCGAAGCAGTTTCACCATAGACACACAATAAATCACCATTCACGAGCGAGAATCGAATCATCTTATCGAAGCACACAACTTCAGCATGATTTTCACGAAGAAAGTCCATGCCTACTATGATGTCAAAATTTCCGAGTTGCATCAGAATAAGGTCGATTGGGAAGATGTGATTGTTGAGCTCGAGGGTACAATCACGAAGAACAGAATTAACAGTGACAGTTCTTCCGATAGCGACTTCAAAATCGAACGTCAAGGGGAGATGGGACTGTTTACGACTAAGTAGTTTCTCAAATTCGAACGACACAAAGCAATTATCGGCTCCAGTATCAAACAAACACGAAGCATAAATACCATTCACAAGGAACGTACCATTGACCACGTTGTTGTCAGCCTGAGCTTGGCGTACATTGATGTTGAAAGTTCTGGCGCGTGCGGCTTGTTGCTGCTGCTGAGGCTGCTGCTGCTGCTGGTGTTGCTGCTGCTGCTGGGGCTCTTGTTTCACCACCCTGTTCGGGCACATGTTCGCAAAGTGGTTGGGATCACCACATGCGAAGCAGACTCTGGCGTTGATCGCGGGTGCCTGAGCCGCTTGTTGGCCTTGCGGGGCTGGGAGCAGAGCTTGATGAGCAGTGGCTTGAGCTGGGGCTTGACGGGGACCAGTACGGCAGTTGACAGTGAAGTGGCCGTATAGGTTGCAGTGAGCGCATAAACGACAGGCGAGACCCACCGGGTGATGATAAGAACATGTTGGGCAAGCCGGGTGGGGGCTTGTGTATGCACGCTTTGCTGGTGGTGCATAAGCAACTGGTGCTGGACGGTGGTTGGGCTGCTGCTGAGCCGGTACGGCTTGAAGTGGAGAAGTGGTGGTGGTGACAGCACAGTTCTAGTTGCTGGAGCTGCTGTTGTTGTTCTTCTTCTTGCGGCGTGAGGACTTGGACGATTGAGTGGCGGCGGTTTCAGCGGTTGGTGCGGTGGTGACTTGGTGCAGACTCTTCGAAGCTTTATCCCAAACACCAGATTTTACCCTCTTGTCGTTGATTTCAGCGGCAAGCAAGTAAGTTTCTTCGATCGTTGTGGTCTTTGCGGCATGCACAAAATCCGCAACACAATCAGGTAGAGCTCGAATGTACTTCTTGATTGCCATGTCGGGTGTCTTCACTTGATCGGGACAGATGATGGTGAGCTGCTTAAAGCGAGCAGTCAGGGCAGCGTTGTCTCCATCCTTCGGCTTTATGTTCCAAAATTCTTCCTCCAGCTTTTGGCGTTCATGGGGAGGGCAGAATTCGTCCATCATGATGGATTTCAGCTCTTCCCAAGTCAGCTCATAAGCTGCATCATACCCGCGTTTGTTTCTCTCGGCCGTCCACCAGTCTAATGCGCGGGACTGGAAGACGCCGGTAGCGTTTAGGGTACGGAGATTTTCAGGACAGCCGCTTTGGCGCAGAGTGACTTCGATGGAATCGAACCATTGAAACATAGTGTAACACCTCGTAAAATCACGTCCAATGAGGCATAGAAACGTGTAATAAACCCTAATGAAGTCAAACATTGAATTTGAGGGACTAATTTTGCGAAAAATCAAAAACTTTGATTATAGAAGGACTGGAAATGTTAACATGCTTATTATAAGCCTCTGAATAACGTTACACGGTAATCATGTTCACAAATGAGCCACTTGTTGATCAAGAGTAGCGGTTTGTGTAATTAATTGAAAGTTTGCGCGATAAAGGGTTAAAAGCGTCAACATGTAAATTCTTACCTCTGAGTGACCTTTTAACAAATCAAGAGCTTCATGATAATTGATTAGATTCTCGGGAATGACTAATATTGGCCAATAAGGGCTTTTATGTCTTAAGTGAAGTTACACGCAACTTTGCAAGTTACAGGGACTAAAAGTGTCAATATGTTTAATTATACCTCTGAATGACCTTTTTACGAAACCGAAGCATTGTAATGTTTAATAATAATCTCAAGAATTCCTAATACGGATTAGATAAGGCTTCGATGCTATTAAACGATGATATGCGCAAGTTTGCGCATTAGAATGACCAAAAGCGTCAACTTTTGAATCTACGCCTTTCGGTGACCATTTCAGTGAACGGGAGTGTAGTAATAATTAAACACATGCTTAGGAATACCCATTATGGGCCAAGGAAGGCTTGGATATCAATTAATGAAATTCCGCGCTACTTTGTACGATTAAAGGACTAATTGCGTTAAACTGCAAAAGTATACCGATTCGTATGGTATCGAACCTTCCAGAATATGATCATAAGTTAAACATGCCCTAAATATCTTTTACATAGCTTAGATACAGGCTTAGAGGTGTTTGGTGTGCAAAAATAAACTTTTAAGTCAAGCAGGGACTAAAAGTGTCAAAAAGTGCACAAGCATTTTCGAGCATATCTTACATTCTGAATATATCCGGACATCCAAAAATTTATGTAACCACTAAAATATTTTATTTTAGTGTTTGGCTTGATAAAATTTCATTCTTCGCGTAATTTGGATCGTTTTTCGCGTCCGTTCGTGTTTCGTCGTAATTAGTCGAACAACGTGACCATACGGCCAAACGAACCGACATCCGGCATATTGTTGAGCATTTTTTATGTTCTCTATGATTAGGCTTCATTATAGAGCCTTAACAATGCCTTGGCGGGCCTTAAATGTGTCAGATATAGCATTAAACATGAACAGGGACTGAATATGTAAATATGCCAAACTGTGGACTGAACCTGAAGTGCAGGCGGGCTGCGTAGGCCACCTTGGGCATCCTACGCGGGCCGCGTGAAACATAACAGCTGCAGACAACCTGTTTTTTGCTGGTTTTTGTTCAAGCTGGCTTCCATACTCACATTTCTTCAATCTAGGGGCTTGCCCACAGAAATATAAGATCATTTGACATCTGTTTTAATCTGGTTACCCCTCCCGACAAGTGTCACGATCATATGAGGTCCCGAAAACTATATATAGGAGTGGGTTCACTTGTTCTTTCACACCTTTCCTCCAAACCTGCTTTGTCCACTGATTCAAGGAGGATCCTGAGCTTTTAGGAACCTTCATTCAGTCCATTGGACCCTTGTAAGTGTCCTTAACATCCTAATTTCGTTTATAATTAGTTTTATGGCCTAAAGTCAAACCCATCGTAATTAAGTTTTGACTTAGTGAGTAATCACTAATGGTCCAGGCAATTCCCGAATTGAAAGTAGCTTTGAGTTGGTAATTATGTGGGTAATAATCCCCTAAAAGGGCATCCTCTGATTCCCACTCTAAATAGGTCAACTGCCGGGTCAAACTTGATTGTAAAAAAAGTCAACAGAAAGCTAAATTTCAAATAAACACATAATTAACAATGTAAAAGCCATGGAACCTGTTTTATCATTTATATAACTTAATAATTAAAGTAAGAACATGTCTAAGCATGTTCAACCCGACAATTTTCAGTTTAAGCTCGGTTCGGAACCGAAAGTCGCAAACATAGACTTTTGCTTTAACTTTCAGTTCTGACCCAATGTAGCATATTTTAGAAATGTCTTAGATCTCTATTAGGACCAGGTTATAGGTTAGTGTAACCATCTGAGGTTATACAACTTGGTTCATTAGTTATTCGATTCATGTACACAATGCCCTTTTGACCTTAAAACGAGATTTTTGAAAATGTGAGAGGACAAAAACCTTTATTACTGATTTATAAACTTGTCCTAAAAATTTGACATCAGTTGGAGCTCTAGATTAGGAGTTATGCTCAATATCGTAATTAAGAAGTTTTTTATTAATTAAACGGCGTAATTAGCATAAAACCTATATAAACCTACATTTTTTACACCAAACTTTTTACCCACTGATATAATACAATATTTTGGGATTTTTGAAGATTTTTATTTATTTTTAGGCTGAGCATAACATAGGGTTCTAGCTTTGATTCGGTAATTGTCGGTTTTGCCCTTCTGGCCTATAAAATGAGTTTTACAAATCATTTTGATACCAAACCTTTTTCTGCTGATATTATACGATAAATAGAATATTTTAAGCCTTCTGGAATGATAAAAAATATCAGCTTTTCTTATAAAACCCGAAAATCGCTTAAAACCGCCTTTTTACGCGTTTTAAACGAATAGTATGAGTTAAAACTATTTTTGGCATATGAAACTTAATACCTAATGATGTTTTAAGTAAAATTTTATAATTAAACAGTAAACAAAAGTTTTGAACTCAGAATTTAAATTTTGACCTTTAAAGCTTATGTGAAATTACCAAAATGTCCCTACGGTGCATAGTTTGGTTATAAAAGATAAAGTTCACATATATGCAATACCCT
Source organism: Helianthus tuberosus (assembly GCA_030545235.1). Taxonomy (NCBI): domain Eukaryota; kingdom Viridiplantae; phylum Streptophyta; class Magnoliopsida; order Asterales; family Asteraceae; genus Helianthus; species Helianthus tuberosus. The sequence goes on along the minus strand of CM060449.1, from coordinate 64,105,221 downwards.
ACTATTATGACTTATAAAAATAAATGTTTTTACTGATTATATCAGACCTGAAACTCAGATATGTGTTTAAACACTTTTATAACCTTTAAAATGACCAAAATACCCCTACGGGGCTTAATATGAGTTTAAATTCGTTTTGGGCATAATGGAAGGTATCCTACTGATATCACAACATATTTAAGGCATATTAACTTAGGAAACCTGTTCATGACTCATTTGGTTACCCGTTACGCATTATTCGCGTTCGGTGCGGTTTATGTAACTAGTTTGCATAAACTAACCGAAACGGGTCAAACCTTATCATTTTTATCTCAAAATCCAGAATGTGCTTAGTTTACCCATATTAAACAAGTATACAAATTTGTCGGGTCTAAATCACATTCTAAACCGGTCTTCGCTTAATCTTGCGTTTGAACCGTATATCCTCCTTTAAAACTAACCGGTCTAAGTTTAGGCTAAATTAAGACCAGTTAGGAATCTAATTGGTTATTAAAAACCTTCATTCCAGATTTAGGAGCCCAGTAAAAGCTATCTGCATTTGCTGATTGAATACGGTTGAGATAAAATGAATAAATTGCTCAGGTAAATACTCTTAACTTATTTTCCCTATACGGGCTTGGGATATGGTATTATAATAATACCGCTTGGTCGGGTGTGTAGTCATTTAAATTGGATTGTGATTAATGTATTTACATAACTCGTTTTAATCTGTATTATTTGGTGTATGGCCTTTGGGGGTTAAATGACCATGTCCCGGATATCCTTGGTATCATTCAAAGAAATGGCCACGACCTAAGCACAGGGTGTAGGCATACACCTGACAGTTGCATTATGTAAAAACTGGTAATCCACTTAAAGGAATCAACCTTGTGGGCATTATACATGTGGCGTGTCAGTTAATCATGTCCGGCTCTTCTAACCGGCCCTGACGGACGACAAATAAGTAAAACTGTATACAAGATTATTTTTAAATAATTGTCCCAAGTTATAAAAGATGTTTTGTGCCATGTGCATTCAAACCTATTTTCTTAAACATTTTCAAAATGAGTCAGTTAATTGTATTTACCAGTGTAAACTGACGTATTTTCCAAAAAAGGCTAAGTGCAGGTACTAGACGGAATAGGCTGGCTACTCCTAGCATCAATAAAGAGTCTTGCAAGCTTAGATGTTAAAATCTGTTGAACAATTATCTTTTATTTGATCCGCTTGTGGATCCTTTACATTCCATTTGTAATACTTTGATATTACTTTATATTGGTTTGTAATATTTTATTTTTTGCTTCTGCTGTGCATTAAATTGTGTTGTTTGACTATGATGATATCAACTACGTCACAGTACTCCCCACCGGGCCCACCGGTAATACGTGGAAATATCGGGGTGTGACAGGTTGGTATCAGAGCCAACATTGAGTGAATTAAACACTAGCCTTTTGTGTTTAATCTCAATGACACAGTAGCACATTCCTTGACCTTCTGAGTCTAGACTTAACATAGGAATACTCTCATCTCTATTCGGAGAATTATTGCTTTTAGTTCTATATATTGTTAATTTGTCGCCAAGCAAAGAAGCCGTAATGGAAATTCTCCCCATTCGAAGCCTAGGAAAGACCGAGCTTCGTACTGCGACTAGGATAAACCTTCAACCAAGTAGAAAACATTCAGAAATAAAATGAAGAAGAAACTCCTTTTGCTGAAGTTCATTTCCTTAGTAAGTCCTTATAAGGGCACACTTATCTTTCAGTCCCTTCGTGGACAACATTATTTCTTTCAAGCCCCGTTTAGGGAAATTCTGTACCTCTTTTGAAATCATTGGAATGTTTTATCTAAATTTCATTATGTATGAATATAATATATGAAATAAATCGAAATTTTCATTCCTTCTATAAGATCTGCCATTATAATAATACCAAAAACTAAAAAGGACAAGACCTAGCCCATGTGTCATTTTTGACAGGGCCAAGATGGTAGTTCCTCAATTAGATTCAGATCCTTGTTAACTTCTCAATTTAGGATTGCTCTGCGTTAAATATTAAAAAGAATCTTAAAGGGTATAACCTAGCTCGAATGTCATTAAAGACCTAGCTATGATGGTAAAACCTGTTTAAAAATAGATTCAGATCCTTGTTAACATCTGAAAACATGTTAACACTCCCGACAACAGTGATGCGATAAAATCACACTTGTCATCTTTATATTAGGAATTTTCCAAACCCCTTATTTAGCATAAATGATCAATAGGAATCATGGCTAATAAACGTCGAACATGATGCATACATCAAAACATTCATTTGGAATGTATGCCTACGGGCAGAGATATGTACATGGAAAAGATAGTTTTATTTCATAACTTCTTATCAAGACAATGAACTATGAAATTTTCCGATCCAAAGGATCATTGATTATGTTTTAAAATTTCCCTAGTGACAAGGCATCTGTGCCATCAAAAAGTCCTTTGGAATAAGCCCTTGTGCTATATAAAATGTCGGTACGACATTGCCAGTTGTGACTTATGTCCCCTGTCTAATAAATATGAAGGATTATATTTCGTTTAAACGCCAAAGATGGTTTATTTAAAAACCTAGGCAACACATAATCAAATAAATTTAATACTATCAATTAGCCTATATGGTTTATTTGCACCATGGCTATTTAATCATCAAACTCGACGATGCGTTAAATAATTAAACAAATTATTACTACTTGGTCTGTAGCCTTCAAAGCTTCACCATGGCTGACTCATCTGAAGCTCACAATCATCCAGTTGATCAGAGTGATAATGGAAGACTGAACTTAACGGGCACCGAGTTACAGGCTATGTTAGATACAGCCGTAAACAAAGCCGTGGACAGAGTATTAAAGAAGCATAAGTGAAAGTGCGATAATACCCCAAATAAGGGTTACAAAAAGGGTAAGGCCGGTTCAAACCAGTCCAAGCCAAATGAGGCAAAACCCAAATGTAAAACCTGCGGGAAGCAGCACTTCGGAAAATGTTTCCGTGAACAGACCAGGGGATGTGGCATCTGTAAGGAAATGGAACACAAGACTCATGAATGCAAGGACTTAAAGGACAAACAGCAGTCAGGTGAAAAGACCAGATGCAAAACCTGTAGGAAATACCACCTCGGGAAATGCAGATTTGAGTCTCAGCCTCTACTCTGTGGAATCTGCAAGTCCAAGGAGCATGGCTGGCAATTGGGTACCTGTTAAGACACGATTAGACCCGTTTGACTGAAAAATACACCCTTTGACTTTTTTAATTTTTAAAATAATTAAAATTACAATGTTAGGATCTATCATTTATTCATCTTTGTACATAAAATATAAAACTGTTTTATAAACATGAGGTAGAAAGTAGTTAAACGAGTCGTAATCATGTTTGAAACTTATGTTGTGCGCGCCGTCAGAAACCTGTTAAACCTGTTAAGACACGATTTGCCAGCCTTACATAAGACCTTGGATTGCAAGAAGTTGAAAGATGCGACCTGTTATGGTTCCAACGAGAAGGGGCATATCAAGACTAATTGCCCAAATAAAACCAAGAAGCCTGGAGAGGCTAAGAAGACCAAAGCTGGGGGCTCTCAAATGAATGCTCAAGAGGCCATTTAGGATGACAATGTCACAACAGGTATTTTCCTTATCAATGACGTTTATGCTAGAGTATTATTTGATTCGGGTACAGATAAGTCTTTTGTAGACAATAGATTTTGTAAATTATTAAATCTGCCTGTTAAAACTCTAAGCGTTAAGTATGAAGTAGAATTAGCCGATGGTACCTCAGAGACTGCTTCAACAATATTAGATGGATGCTTTATATCCATTAGGAATCATTCTTTTCCGCTGTCCTTGTTTCCGTTAAAATAGAGGGACTCGATATAGTGATATGAATGGATTGGTCGTCTTGTAACCAAGCCTATATTGTGTGTGATAAGAAACAAGTAGTTATCAAGACTCCTTATGGTGAGCCTTTAACAATTCAAGGAGACACATGGTACAGATTGCCTAAGCACTTACTGAATTTGGTATTTAATACCAAAGCTTTGAGTATGGAAAACTCAGAAGAGACAAACAAAAGTTGCGATGCTAGAGATGCGACAAATGTTAATGGTGCATCAAATGTGAACCTCCATGTTAATGGAGTTAATCTCCAAAACTGTAGTTAACGTTGCTGTTAGAAAGGCTATGAAAAAAGTCATGAAAAGGTTCAAGAAGCCGAATGCTGCTTGCTCTGAAACACATGTCGCTGCTCATAAGAAGAGCTTTATTCATACTTCATATTCGAAGAATGAACTAAACAAAATCACATATGGCAAGGAGCCCCATTCCTTTTAGAATATACTTAAAAGTACTTCGTGTCACGGCCCATGACCCGGTTTGACCCGTTTCAGGAGCCGCAGCAGAAAATACTGCGGTATTTATTTAATTGAGTTTTACAGCGGAAACAGGATCGCTTAAAGCTAAAATTTTTCCCCGATTATTTTATTTCACAATTCGGGATAAAATCCCGATAATTTACAATAGTAGGTTTTTACTATAAAAGCGTGATATTACAAAATCATTTCTTTATTTTATATTGAGCCACTATCTTAAGCTTGAAATGCTCCCCAGCACTTTTCCTGAATTACAACAGATCACCTGAAACATGTTTGAAAAAGGTTTTGTCAGCGGGAAATACTGAGTGAATCATTCTATTTTGCATAATGATGCATAGTTATCAATTACAGCATAAGAGGGATTACAATGGCTTCTATCTTATTTTTATCTGGCATTCTGTCACAATGGTGACAAGTCACAATGGTGACGATGGTCATACCACTATTTAGATCAATGAACCTAAATAGTGACGATTATCCCTGTAGGTCAATGAACCCAACATTGATTATCCCGAGTAGGTCAATGAACCTAACTGGGTGAGAATTAGTAATGTGCACAATACCCCACTAACCAGTAATTCAAGATATCCACGACTTAGTCCCTGTAATTATAATCTTGAAATAATTTGGAGTATTGTAAAATATTTAATAAAAATAACTCACAAACGGTGATAATAGTTGTATAAAGCAATTTGATAAAAAGAGAATAACTCACAAACTGTGAGAAAAGAAGAATGACTCACATTGCAGATTTATACGGGCAGAGCCTAGTCTACTGATTAGCCTTTTATCCTAATTTCAATAACAAGCACACAATTTGGAATTAGTAATCAATCCAGCATTTACGATAACTCACGAGATCAAATTTTCACAATTAATGTCAAAATGCAATACTTTGTCCATCGAATTAACGATGATCCGTTGAATTAACAACGAATGACAAGGTATAATACTTTACCCATCGAATTAACGATGATCCGTTGAATTAACAACGAACGATAAAGTATAATACTTTACCTATCGAATTAACGACAATCCGTCAAATTAATGACGAACGATAAAGTATAACCCTAATGTGGGCGGCACTTAAACATTCATTGGATATTTAGATCAATCGGACAGTGAATCGTAGCAGCGATTGTGCTAATACCCTGATTGCAGCTTCAATTAGAGACCTGTGTGTGTTAATTGAAGTATACAACAGAAAACTCGGTGTATAATTGAGAATTCTTTCGTCGTAAAGTGTCCAGAAAGCAAATGCCAATGTCTGCTATTTATAGTTGTAATTTGGACATGCTAGCCTACCTGCTTGACATGCTAGCCTACCTGCTTGACATGCTAGCCTACCTGCTTGACATGCTAGCCTACCTGCTTGACATGCTAGCCTACCTGCTTGACATGCTAGCCTACCTGCTTGACATGCTAGCCTACCTGCTTGACATGCTAGCCTACCTGCTTGACATGCTATGGACCGTAAGCAGTATCCCTTATGGTCCGTAAGGGACACCTAATCACTATAGACTTGCCACGTGTGGGACTAGCTCTGATAACTTGACACCTTCTGAAAATTCGAAGTGGCCAGCACGTAATTGTAGATAATTATCAATTAGGGTTTACCCCCCCTGAGTTTTAGGGGCCCTGATCCTGATTCTGAAAATTATGAAAATCTTAGGGTTTGCACAGAATCACTTGGGTGTCTTAATTAAGGTTTTCTATTGGTCAAATTACTTTAGTAATTATGACTTTTGATGAGAGTCGTTACATTCTCCCCAACTTAATAAAAATCTCGTCCTCGAGATTTACTGGAATAATTGAGAATACTTTCTCTTTCTTTTTGATTCCAGTTCCCAAGTATATTAGGATCCTGTCTTTGAATCCTACTTTACTTAAACTAATACTATTTGTTTACCTTTACATCTTAGAAAGGTACTATCAAAAATTCATCTAATAGACATTTCTTGAATTCATGAAATATATCATGTATTCCAACTAACCTTCCTGGTAGTTGTAAACTATAAACAACTAATCCAATATGTTGAATTACTGGAAATGATCCTACATGTCTTCGGACTTAGTTTTCCTTTCTTACTCCTTTCCAAGGAGATACTTCCAATTATATTTGGTCTCCAACTTGAACTCCAACGGCTTTTTATCTATTATCTGCATAATTCTTATGACTATCTCTTGCCGTTTTCAGCTTTTCCTTTGTGATACTAAATATCATAGTTGTAGTCACTTAGGATTTTCATTCATTTCCTTCGCCTCAAATTCGTTTTTCCCAATTATATATATCTTAACTTCTTATAATCTGTATAGATAGTATCCTTACTTCCATACAGATAATATCTCCAAATCTTAAGGCAAAAATTATGGTTCTAAATTTCTAAATTATGCGTGATAAAATTTTCTTCATACTTTTTCCAATTGCCTTGAGGCATATGCAATTACCTTTTTGTGTTGTATTAACATATATCCAAATCATAGCTTTGAAGTATTACCTTATACTTCAAAAATCTTTAATTCCTTAATGTCTATAATACTAAACCTACAAAATTCCTAATTCCCATTGCGGTTTACAGAATCTTCCATTTGGTAATCACTGCTATCTTAGTAAGATCTAAGTGAATACCTTCATGGTTCACCATATGACCTAAAATTGCACTTCATCCAAAATTTATTCTTCAAAAATTTTGGAGTAAAGCTTTTCTTTTTCTTAACAACCAATATTGTGCTAACCGATACGGTTCCCTGGCTTATCAGTAAAATTCCTGGAATTAGATAAATTTTAAATTCTATCTTCATGTAATCCAGGTAAATCTTCTGGAAATACATCTGGGTATTTGGAATTTACAGAAATTTCCTTAAATTCTGTATCTTTAGTATTAATGATATTTAAAATCATATATACTATTCCTTTGCCTTCGTTCATAATTAGCAATTTCCATTACTGATATGAACTTCATAGGCTTACATGGTTTATCTCATGTAATCATAATTTCTCTTCCGATGGTTGATTGAATTTCTAAGAAATTCTGATCACTGATAATGATCACAACATCGAACTCAACTGATTTCATAGATAATAGGGTTGCAGAAAACTTATAACTTATTTCTATGTTCTGCATAACCTTATTCATTTTAACTGAATTTCCATCTGCCGTTTCTAAATATAGAAATTTATCTAATGCTGGTTAATGGTAAGTTAAGAGTTTGGCAGAGTAAAGTATTTATAAAACTTTGGTTTGCACCAGAGTCGAATAATACTTTCATGTAAACGTTGTAAGCTAAGAACATACCAGCTATCACATCTGGAATCATCTCGACTTCATGAGTAGTCAGTTGAAAGGCTCTCACATTCCTTTTTGCTCCTTCTGCTGGTTGGTCTTTATTATCAAATGGTTTATTCAGTTTTGGACAATCTGGCCTAAGATGTCCAGTTTCCCTACAGTTGTAGCAAACTGAAAATTTCTTCCTCCTACAATCTTCTTCTTGATGCCCTGGAATCTTGCAAAAATTGCAATATCCTTTGCATCTTCCAAAATGCTTCCTTTTGCAAAAATTGCCAAATGGACTAGTAGAAGATTGCCCATTCCCTCCTTTCTTGAAATGGTTATGGTTACCCGAACTGAATTCTTGGGTAATCTTTTGGGCTACTTCCTTCCTTCTATTTTCTTCTCTTGTCCGTACTAGCTCGTCAGTCATAGTATTGGCTAATTCTACTGCATCATCAATTGTGCGAGGTTTCGCAGCTTTGACGATATTACGGATCTCGGAAATCAATCCCCAAATATAACGAGAAATAAGTACCGGCTCTGGCGAAGCCAGGGTTGGTACTACTCTAGCATATTCGAAGAATGTCGTAGTATACCCTCGACAATCTACATCTACCATCCGGTGGGTTAGAAACTTATTTGTCATTTGTTCCTTTTCGTACTCAGGACAAAATTTTCTTTCTACAAAGCTCTTAAATTCTTCCCAGTTCATAGCATACGCCATCCTTCTTCCTTTTGCTTGTAATACCGTATTCCACCATTCTAGCGCCACTTCTTTGAAAAGGTTTGATGTGTACATGACCTGATCATCCTGAGCACATTTACTTATGGCAATTACTGCCTCGGTTTTCTCTAACCAACGCAGTGCCGCAGTCGCTCCTTCATTGCCTGCAAACTCAGTGGGTTTACAAGCAAGAAATTCCTTATAAGTGCAACCAGGCGTTACAACTTTCCTTTTCTTAGGGAGCGGAGCTTGCCGTGGTTCATTATCATGGTTAACATGATTATTACCTCCATTTACGCTATTACTGAAATTATCTTCAGAAATGCGTTTACTAGGAACAACTTGTTGTGGTTCGATTGGATTTTTAACAGCAGCAATGATTGCTGGAATAGCATTGGCTATCCCTTGAGCAACTATTCCTGGAATAGTGTTGGCTATCCCTTGAGCAACGATATTTTCTATATCTTGCCTAGTCACATATTGATTCCCCGATTGTTGCTCAGATTGATTACCCTCATTAACTGGTTCATTATTAGCGTTTTCCATCTGATATCTATTTTATAGATACATAATTAGTATAAAGGAAATAATCCAGTGTCACAATTTAGTTGCACATAATCACATAATCGAATATACAAACAAAATTGTAACTTTTCTAATATTTCCTTATATCATGTTTCTATATACACCCGTTTTATTATTTATTTTACACATACTGATTTTACTATTACTTTTACACAACCACCGTTTCATAATCCCCTATCCTTTATCAGATGATGTTCTAATAACGGCGTTTCTTCTCGTCGTATTTCCAGGAGATTTGTCCCAAAGTCTCTTGGATTCTATTCCCAGCATCCATTTTGTCAAAATGATGAAGTTCAGTCCTATTCTTGTTACTTATTGGTAAATTTGGTAAAGGTTCTGGATGGTACTTAGGAAAAAGCCTATAGGGATGGTTTTGTAACAGTATTTCATTATCCAACCATTCGTCTATATTCCAGTTATTTGAAGAATTTGGAATAGATGGTTCTAAGTTTATAAAATTATTTTCATTAACAGGTTCAATAGTATCATCGTTTGCTATTATAAAATCTAGTTCTTCTTGAGATGGTAACTCTTTAATTTGCCTAGAGCTTTCCCCAATTTCCATTTTCTTAGGCTTAGGTTTCTCAAGAGGTAAAGCATTGAATTTCTATAGGTCCTTCTATATCTGGTATATACTTATTGAAATCTCTGGAAACTTCTATTCTTACTGGATAGAGATTTAAATTCTGAAGGGCTTCCGACAAATCACTCATGCTATTTAACAAAATACACATAATTATTAAATCATACTAAAATTTTATAAAACAGCTTTTTAAATAGTATTTCATATTACCAAAACAACTAAAAATTAAAACATACTAGGTTTTATTTGTAATTTATTTATAAATTTTCTAGACTGTAGATAATAAAAATACTAAACTTTAAATCAGGATATTTAAAGATTTATATTTACTATTACAGTAGTTAACATATAAAAATCTATATACTAACTAAGTATGATGACTTAATTTATATATATTAACTATTCATTATCATGGTGGATATTGGTTAGTGCTGCCTTGTTTAAGCATAGGTGATCAGTCCATGCCTAACTAAGGCTAGGTTCTCCAATATCTGCTTTTGATAATAACCCTAGTATTTAAAAATAATCTTAATACTACTACTACTATTAATATATTATTATTAATAATACAATTATTAATAATAAATAACTAGCAAAATTTTAAATAAGAGTATATAAAAATATAATTTCTTTACCATAATATAGTAATACTATATTAGGTAATTCCATATATTAATCAAATAAATTTATATAATGTTTTTCGATTAACGATGATAGAGCAACAAATATTACAATATATATAAAAATATGCCCATATTAAAATTAACAAATAGCCATTTAATAAAACACATAATCATATAATAGTAATCAGGAAAAATTAAGTATTTCTAAATACTTAATTAGCTTAACCCAGTGGCTCTGATACCACCTTTTTCTGTCACGGCCCATGACCCGGTTTGACCCGTTTCAGGAGCCGCAGCAGAAAATACTGCGGTATTTATTTAATTGAGTTTTACAGCGGAAACAGGATCGCTTAAAGCTAAAATTTTTCCCCGATTATTTTATTTCACAATTCGGGATAAAATCCCGATAATTTACAATAGTAGGTTTTTACTATAAAAGCGTGATATTACAAAATCATTTCTTTATTTTATATTGAGCCACTATCTTAAGCTTGAAATGCTCCCCAGCACTTTTCCTGAATTACAACAGATCACCTGAAACATGTTTGAAAAAGGTTTTGTCAGCGGGAAATACTGAGTGAATCATTCTATTTTGCATAATGATGCATAGTTATCAATTACAGCATAAGAGCGATTACAATGGCTTCTATCTTATTTTTATCTGGCATTCTGTCACAATGGTGACAAGTCACAATGGTGACGATGGTCATACCACTATTTAGATCAATGAACCTAAATAGTGACGATTATCCCTGTAGGTCAATGAACCCAACAGTGATTATCCCGAGTAGGTCAATGAACCTAACTGGGTGAGAATTAGTAATGTGCACAATACCCCACTAACCAGTAATTCAAGATATCCACGACTTAGTCCCTGTAATTATAATCTTGAAATAATTTGGAGTATTGTAAAATATTTAATAAAAATAACTCACAAACGGTGAGAATAGTTGTATAAAGCAATTTGATAAAAAGAGAATAACTCACAAACTGTGAGAAAAGAAGAATGACTCACATTGCAGATTTATACGGGCAGAGCCTAGTCTACTGATTAGCCTTTTATCCTAATTTCAATAACAAGCACACAATTTGGAATTAGTAATCAATCCAGCATTTACGATAACTCACGAGATCAAATTTTCACAATTAATGTCAAAATGCAATACTTTGTCCATCGAATTAACGATGATCCGTTGAATTAACAACGAATGACAAGGTATAATACTTTACCCATCGAATTAACGATGATCCGTTGAATTAACAACGAACGATAAAGTATAATACTTTACCTATCGAATTAACGACAATCCGTCAAATTAATGACGAACGATAAAGTATAACCCTAATGTGGGCGGCACTTAAACATTCATTGGATATTTAGATCAATCGGACAGTGAATCGTAGCAGCGATTGTGCTAATACCCTGATTGCAGCTTCAATTAGAGACCTGTGTGTGTTAATTGAAGTATACAACAGAAAACTCGGTGTATAATTGAGAATTCTTTCGTCGTAAAGTGTCCAGAAAGCAAATGCCAATGTCTGCTATTTATAGTTGTAATTTGGACATGCTAGCCTACCTGCTTGACATGCTAGCCTACCTGCTTGACATGCTAGCCTACCTGCTTGACATGCTAGCCTACCTGCTTGACATGCTAGCCTACCTGCTTGACATGCTAGCCTACCTGCTTGACATGCTAGCCTACCTGCTTGACATGCTAGCCTACCTGCTTGACATGCTAGCCTACCTGCTTGACATGCTATGGACCGTAAGCAGTATCCCTTATGGTCCGTAAGGGACACCTAATCACTATAGACTTGCCACGTGTGGGACTAGCTCTGATAACTTGACACCTTCTGAAAATTCGAAGTGGCCAGCACGTAATTGTAGATAATTATCAATTAGGGTTTACCCCCCCTGAGTTTTAGGGGCCCTGATCCTGATTCTGAAAATTATGAAAATCTTAGGGTTTGCACAGAATCACTTGGGTGTCTTAATTAAGGTTTTCTATTGGTCAAATTACTTTAGTAATTATGACTTTTGATGAGAGTCGTTACACTTCGTCTCTTGGAAGTCAAGAGACTTCAATAAGAAAAAAGGGGTCATCGATTGCAGGAAATTGTGGGATGAAGTAGAAACCATTAGGTGTATCAGCGGTTATGCTAGAAAGAACACGGTGAGGTATGCATCACTGTCATTCGATGGCAATACCCTTAATTAGTGAGGACATTAATGAAGTCCACAAGAAAGATCCTCTTATACAATATGGGATGGTCCAAGTTTTAAGGATCTTATTAGAAAAGCCTATTATCCGCTTCACGAAATGGAAAAAGATGGAATAAGAATTTTCTGACTCTCACCATGAAAGTTCTAGACTGTCGACAGTATGTTACAAATTTTAATTCATTGGCTGAGATAGTACCCTATTCCATTTACCCAAAATCTAAGCTTAATGCAAATAACTATTGGTGGTTAGCAACGGCAATAAGAGGGCACATTAAGGTTTCAAAGCCTGCTTACTATAAATCCATTATGGATCTACCTCAGCTACTCACGTTATATAGATTAAGAAACAACCAGTCAAAGCTGAGTCCGCCCTAAAATTTGTCAAAGATCTTACAGCTAAGTTTAAAAGGATTAAGAATGGAGGCGTTTAACCCTCCTGATGAATGATTAGAGGCAGCTCACATTAATAATGACACCAGATAAATCCCTTATTGTGATTTTATTGCTAGGAGATACGTTTGGTTTCAGGTGCTGCTGAGTCTCTCATAAGACCATAAGCTTAGCAAAATTTTAGAAATTTTTCCGTAAGAACCCCAGAGATTAAGTGTAAGGTAAAACTTACAGGCGAAACCATAAGAACCATTTCTTCTGTTCCTGTCAGAAACCTTCGGTCGTAGAATTCTAGAAGCATCCTCTCTCTAGGTATAGTACGTCAGCATATGTAATTGATATCTCTTAATCCCTATCGATTGCGAATACCAGATGGTATGACAAAAGCACCACATGAGGATTGATGTATCTTAATAAGTTCCATAGATTGCTTCCATGCCTGATCAGTATGGAGGTTTAATGCATGGAACCGCAAGGATATTCCAATGGTCATATGGTACTAAAGTCAGCTAATGGTATTCAAAGAAGATATCCAGAATGGAATTGTCCAAGTAAATGTCTCCGGTTAAGGAATTCGTGGACTCGTAAGATAAATGTGTCACTTATCTGACACAGACTATGATAGATGAACTGGAGCCTGAGATTTAGAAAATCTCTGTAACCTCCTTGTACCCTGGTTATCTTCTCCAAAGATTACCCTGTTTACCTTCTGAGAGGCAAGTAGAGTTAAGATTAACATCTCGCTTAGGGCTGCAGTATTGTAAAGACTCCATGTTGATTATCGGATAATCGAATCCCTGATTAAGTAAGTTTTAAGATAGAGGTTCATAAAGCCTAATTCATTATTCTGGGAAGTTCGGTATTGTTAATTAAGAAAAACGGTTCATTTTGCTTATGCAATGATTACCGTAACCCTATTTAGGCAACAATTAAGAATCGCCATCAGCTGCCCAGGATCGTCGATTTGTTCGACTAACTGTAAGGATTAGCTATCCCTTAAGATTGGTTTTAAGCTATAGTTGGAATAACCATCTCACCATAAATATGCATTTTTATAATAGATGTTATATAAATATCAAGGCTGCTTCCTTGGAGACCTTGCATAGATGGAATGTTAAACATCTATTGTTAGACAGAAGATTAGTAAGTCCAATTATCAGGATCTGAAAGTTGCCTTGGAAACAACGAATAAGATCATACAAATCCATAATCATCTGTAAGTTGCCAGTATTCGGCAGAAAATCAAGGATTAATGAAAGTAGCAACCCTCCTAAGTTCTTGTTAAGAAATAAGGTTCAACAAAAGATATCACCCTGGAAGGGTGTGCCAATTTGTTAATTATCAGGCTAGTTAAGCTCTGAATATATAGAATCATTCGAGGGAATCGGATGTATCAAGATCAAATAGCTTATAAGCTAAAACCTATTTAAGGAGCTTGGCGGAGCTCGCAATGCATTACACACTAATGATTTAAGGATATGTTTCACCAATAAGTCGAGAAGCATTATCACATAATGATATGCAGATTTATGATATGATGAGAAACCTGTATCGATTGAGGATCGACAGGTTAAGAAGCTCTAAAAAGGATACAAGTACATATTATAGAGGTCAACTTGGGAGCTTGGAAAGGCTCCAGATATGCTATAGAAGTTAAGTCCATTATGAGACAAAAAGTACTTCCAGCATTTTAGCAAATCTCGAGGTCGAGATTTCTTTTAAGGGGGTGAGGATGTAACACCTCGTAAAATCACGTCCAATGAGGTATTGACACGTGTAATAAACCCTAATGAAGTCAAACATTGAATTTGAGGGACTAATTTTGTGAAAAATCAAAAACTTTGATTATAGAAGGACTGGAAATGTTAACATGCTTATTATAAGCCTCTGAATAATGTTACACGGTAATCATGTTCACAAATGAGCCACTTGTTGATCAAGAGTAGCGGTTTGTGTAATTAATTGAAAGTTTGCGCGATAAAGGGTTAAAAGCGTCAACATGTTAATTCTTACCTCTGAGTGACCTTTTAACAAATCAATAGCTTCATGATAATTGATTAGATTCTCGGGAATGCCTAATATTGGCCAATAAGGGCTTTTATGTCTATAAGTGAAGTTACACGCAACTTTGCAAGTTACAGGGACTAAAAGTGTCAATATGTTTAATTATACCTCTGAATGACCTTTTTACGAACCTGAAGCATTGTAATGTTTAATAATAATCTCAAGAATGCCTAATACGGATTAGATAAGGCTTCGATGCTATAAAACGATGATATGCGCAAGTTTGCGCATTAGAAGGACCAAAAGCGTCAACTTTTGAATCTACGCCTTTCGGTGACCATTTCGGAGAACGGGAGCGTAGTAATAATTAAACACATGCTTAGGAATACCCATTATGGGCCAAGGAAGGCTTGGATATCATTAAATGAAATTTCGCGCTACTTTGTGCGATTAAAGGACTAATTGCGTTAAACTGCAAAAGTATACCGATTCGTATGGTATCGAACCTTCCGGAATATAATCATAAGTTAAACATGCCCTAAATATCCTTTACATAGCTTAGATACAGGCTTAGAGGTGTTTGGTGTGCAAAAATAAACTTTTAAGTCAAGCAGTGCACAAGTTTGCATTTTCGCGCATATCTTACATTCTGAATATATCCGGACATCCAAAAATTTATGTAACCACTAAAATATTTTATTTTAGTGTTTGTCTTGATAAAATTCCATTCGTCGCGTAATTTGGATCGTTTTTCGCGTCCGTTCGTGTTTCGCCGTAATTAGTCGAACAACGTGACCATACGGCCAAACGAACCGACATCCGGCATATTTTTGAGCATGTTTTATGTTCTCTATGATTAGGCTTCATTATAGAGCCTTAAAAATGCCTTGGCGGGCCTTAAATGTGTCAGATATAGCATTAAACATGAACAGGGACTGAATATGTAAATATGCCAAACTGTGGACTGAACCTGAAGTGCAGGCGGACCGCGTAGGCCACCTTGGGCCTCCTACGTGGGCCGCGTGAAACAGAACAGCTGCATACAACCTGTTTGTTGCTGGTTTTTGTTCAAGCTGGCTTCCATACTCACATTTCTTCAATCTAGGGGCTTGTCCACAGAAATATAAGACCATTTGACATCTGTTTTAATCTGGTTACCCCTCCCGACAAGTTTCACGATCATATGAGGTCCCGAAAACTATATATAGGAGTGGGTTCACTTGTTCTTTCACACCTTTCCTCCAAACCTGCTTTGTCCACTGATTCAAGGAGGATCCTGAGCTTTTAGGAACCTTTATTCAGTCCATTGGACCCTTGTAAGTGTCCTTAACATCCTAATTTCGTTTATAATTAGTTTTATGGCCTAAAGTCAAACCCGTCGTAATTAAGGTTTGACTTAGTGAGTAATCAGTAATGGTCCAGGCAATTCCCGAATTGAAAGTAGCTTTGAGTTGGTAATTATGTGGGTAATAAACCCCTAAAAGGGTACCCTCTGATTCCCACTCTAACTAGGTCAATTGTCGGGTCAAACTTGATTGTAAAAAAAGTCAACAGAAAGCTAAATTTCAATTAAACGCATAATTAACAATGTAAAAGCCATGGAACCTGTTTTATCACTTATATAACTTAATAATTAAAGTAAGAACATGTCTAAGCATGTTCAACCCGACAATTTTCAGTTTAAGCTCGGTTCGGAACCGAAAGTCGCAAACGTAGACTTTTTCTTTGACTTTCAGTTCTGACCCAATGTAGCATATTTTAGAAATGCCTTAGAGCTCTATTAGGACCAGGTTATAGGTTAGTGTAACCCTCTGAGGTTATACAACTTGGTTCATTAGTTATTCGATTCGTGTACATGTTTCCGTTATATGCCTAAATGTTGACCATAATGCCCTTTTGACCTTAAAACGAGATTTTTGAAAATGTGAGAGGACAAAAACCTTTATTATTGATTTATAAACTTTTCCTAAAAATTTGACATCAGTTGGAGGTCTAGATTAGGAGTTATGCTCAATATCGTAATTAAGAAGCTTTTTATTAATTAAACGGCGTAATTAGCATAAAGCCTATCTAAACCCAAATTTTTGATACCAAACTTTTTACCCACTGATATAATACAATATTTTGGTATTTTTGAAGATTTTTATTTATTTTTAGGTTGAGCATAACATAGGGTTCTAGCTTTGATTCGGTAATTGTCGGTTTTGCCCTTTTGGCCTATAAAATGAGTTTTACAAATCATTTTTATACCAAACCTTTTTCTACTGATCTTATATGATAAATATAATATTTTAAGCCTTCTGGAATGATAAAAATATCAGCTTTTCTTATAAAACCCGGAAATCGCTTAAAACCGCTTTTTTACGTGTTTTAAACGAATAGTATGAGTTAAAACTATTTTTGGCATATGAAACTTAATATCTACTGATGTTTTAAGTAAAATTTTATAATTAAATAGTAAACAAAAGTTTTGAACTCAGAATTTAAATTTTGACCTTTAATGCTTATGTGAAATTACCAAAATGCCCCTACGGTGCATAGTTTGGTTATAAAAGATAAATTTCACATATATGCAATACCCTACTGTTATGACTTATAAAAATAAATGTTTTTGCTGATTATATCAGACCTGAAACTCAGATATGTGTTTAAACTCTTTTATAACCTTTAAAATGACCAAAATACCCCTACGGGGCTTAACGGGTCAAACCTTATCATTTGGTTAGCCGTTACGCATTATTCGCGTTCGGTGCGGTTTATGTAACTAGTTTGCATAAACTAACCGAAACGGTTCAAACCTTATCATTTTTATCTCAAAATCCAGAATGTGCTTAGTTTACCCATATTAAACAAGTATACAAACTTGTTGGGTCTAAATCACATTCTAAACCGGTCTACGCTTAATCTTGCGTTTGAACCGTATATCCTCCTTTAAAACTAACCGGTCTAAGTTTAGGCTAAATTAAGACCCGTTAGGAATCTAATAGGTTATTAAAAACCTTCGTTCCAGATTTAGGAGCCCAGTAAAAGCTATCTGCATTTGCTGATTGAATACGGTTGAGATAAATTGAATAAATTGCTCAGGTAAATACTCTTAACTTATTTTCCCTATACGGGCTTGGAATACAGTATTATAATAATACCGCTTGGTTGGGTGTGTAGTCATTTAAATAGGATTGTGATTAATGTATTTACATAACTCGTTTTAATCTGTATTATTTGGTGTATGGCCTTTGGGGGTTAAATGACCATGTCCCGGATATCCTTGGCATCATTCAAAGAAATGGCCACGACCTAAGCACGGGGTGTAGGCATACACCTGACAGTTGCATTATGTAAAAACTGGTAATTGTTGGATCATCGTATGACCCTAACGAGTCAATCAGAAGAGTTTAACATTAATATCAAAGGCGGAATCAATGATATCAACGTGAATACTGCTAGATTCTCTTTAATTGTCTTTCTTTTATTGATTTCAAAGCTTTTACAGATCGTTTGACAAACTGGCAGCACCTCGGCTCTGAATCGGAAAAGTTACAAATGAACTAGCAACACACCTATATATAGTGGAGTTAATTTCGCTTGAAAATGTCAATGACCATTTCACACGAAATTACAAAGTTTAATTTCGGTTGAAATGGCCAGTGCCATTTCATGCGAAATTACCCAATCTCACATAAACCCTAGATTTAACCTGCTGTGTGCTAGTTTATCCTATCTAGACACATGACTCGATAAAGACAAAGTTAACAGACATTTATG
Source organism: Helianthus tuberosus (assembly GCA_030545235.1). Taxonomy (NCBI): domain Eukaryota; kingdom Viridiplantae; phylum Streptophyta; class Magnoliopsida; order Asterales; family Asteraceae; genus Helianthus; species Helianthus tuberosus. The sequence continues at coordinate 64,086,684 of CM060449.1, read as the reverse complement.
CACCAACAGACTCCCCCTTGGATGTTGACGAAGTCTTTGGCGTCGAGTCTTCAGTCTTGATCTCTTTCCAATTTGTCTAACAATGTATGCTTCCTTCAAATCTCCTCTTCTTTTATCAACAGCTAGCATGAATCACAGAAACTGAATCTTTAACAACCTCCAAACTCCCCCTTTAATGAAGATCCAGGAACTGTATCTGACTTTTAAGTCTTCAGACTCCCCCTATCAGTTAGCTGGGATTTGCTATGCTGCTTTCATAAATTCAAACTTGTTACCTGCACAATCTCTACCTAAACATAAGATTTATGATTATAACAATTTCAATCTAAACTTACCATTTGACCTCATTTGTTGGTTTTGTCAGAATTTAGAAATCCACTTAACTATCCAGGTCTAAATTAATGACCCTGAGTACCTAATTTGTCTACCAAATCCAACTTAATGACCTTGGTTGACCTGAGACAAAGCACACTGACATTTTGTACAAACTAGTTTAAACAATTTTCTGAAATTTACAAGTTTCAAATTAATGAACTTGTTTTGACTTTTCAATTTCATAAGTTTAACATGTTAAGCTCCCAACTCATCTTCCAGCTCAGAAACTTCTAGCATCTGCTTCAAACTGCGAATCTGAAGATCAGCTTTCCACTTTGGTTTGTCGGAAAATAAAGCAGAAATATAAAGTCTTTTTGGATTTTGAATAAAGTTTCTAAACTAGAAATGAATTACAGAAATAAAATGCAGTAAATGTAAACTATTTACAAACATATTTTTGGTGAGCGTGTTAGGGAATCATATCAGCTGTCGACAAGTCACAAGTACCGTTAAGCTTTAATTTCATATTCAGAATTAAACAATTCACTTAGATTGTCGATATACTGATCCACTTAAATTCTCACACACATTTCAATCTTTCCAGGATATGAATTAGGTGTATTAAGAACTTAAACTCATTCATGTGTCCCACCTCTTGAATATACTCCCGTATCCAGATCCCAATATTCAGTCTTACAGGTGAGTATACCACAGATGATATCTGTAAGGGGTTAAATGCGAGGGCCGTGAGAGCTCAGGCTATTGCTTTCGCAAAATCAGAGAGATGACGGCTTCGACTTTTGGTGTGTCCCCTTTAGAGGATCTTTTTTTACAACAGCACATGATTAGCATTTTTCAATGTTTCGTCATTTTTTATGCTGAGGGCGGTGCTATATTTCAAGCAAGCAGAAAGTATTATACGGGGACTTGGCCATTGCTTCCACAAAATCAGAAGTCCCGGGATAATACCCCAGATATCACTGAGTATAAAGACCTAGTATCTCAGAAAGAGGGGTCCTTCAAACAAGATTTCAGGGGTTACCTATATATCCAAGTAGTGTTCCCCATGAAATAAGCAAGTTTAAATTTAGGTTTATATCCCGAACAAACCTACTAAATGTGTAAAAACCTATCGGCACATCATCAGCGAGACTGTTTAACACTTTAAACTTTACATTTCTTTAGCATACTGTAACTGTCAAGCCAATGTACTATCATTTTCCCTTTTTACACAAGCTCTTTCGGTTTTCTATTGTTTTTGTATTTTGAAAATATCTCATGTTTTTGGATTTTTGAAATTTTTTTACTGTTTTTGTATTTTCTGAAAATATTAACCTACCTCCCCCTAAATACCAAAACAAGTAAAAAATCGACAAACCATTGCAGATTGCGTCTCAACATCATTTACAGTGGTACCTTCATCTACGCCAAGAATCTCCTCCAACACCGATAACAGCTTCATACCGTTCAATTTTAACAAATATTGAAAACGAGTTTTATCAAATGCTTTGGTATGTAAATCAGCTTTTTGTTCATCAGTGTGGATTTTCTCAATTCGTATCAACTTCTTCTCGAAACAGTCGCGGATGAAGTGATGACGAATTTCAATGTGTTTTGTTTTAGCGTGATGAACAGGATTTTTAGTAATGTTTATCGCTGCCTCATTATCAACAAAGATAAGGGTGTTAAGAAATTGCAAACCGTAGTCGCGCATCTGTTGCTGGATCCACACGATCTGAGAGCAGCAACTGCTAGCAGATACATACTCAGCTTCACATGTGGACAAAGCTACAGAGGTCTGCTTCTTGCATTGCCAGGTGACCAATCGTGATCCGAAAAACTGGCACCCCGCTGTTGTTGATTTAGCGTTAACTTTGCAGCATCTGAAATCAGAATCTGAATACCCTTCGAGCGTGAAATCGCCTTCTCTTGGATACCACAACCCCAGTGATGGAGTTCCTTTCAGGTAGCGTAATATCCTTTTCACAATCACCATATGCGAAGCTCTCGGGTTAGATTGAAATCTTGCTGTGAGGCAGGTTGGATACATGATATCAGATCTTGAAGCTGTCAAGTACATCAGCGATCCGATCATGGAACGATATAACGTTTCATCTACCTTCTCTCCGGTGAGATCATGATTTATCCCATGATTCGTCGCTAATGGGGTGGAAGCTGGAGTAGATCCTGACATCCCAAATTTCTCCAAGATATCATGAACATACTTCGTCTGATGTATGAAAATTCCCTTAGGCAGTTGATCAACCTGAAGTCCCAAGAAGAATTTCATCTCACCCATCGATGACATTTCAAATTTTTGCTTCATAACTCTTTCAAAATCTTTGCACAGATTTTCATTTGTAGACCCAAATATGATGTCGTCCACGTATATCTGAACTATCAGAAGATGTCCGTCAACCTCTTTGGTGAAGAGAGTGGCATCCACTTTTCCACGGATGAAGCTGTTGGCTAGCAGGTGTTGAGACAATGTCTCGTACCAAGCTCTCGGGGCCTGGTGTAAACCATACAACGCTTTATCTAGTAAATAAACCTTGTCTTTGTGGATTGGATCGGTGAAGCCCGGTGGTTGTCCGACATATACCTCCTATTTTACCTTCCCATGGAGAAACGCTGATTTAACATCTAGCTGATAAACTTTAAAACCTTTCCAAGATGCAAATGCTAGGAAGATTCTGATCGCTTCAAGTCTAGCAACCGGAGCATACACTTCAGTGAAATATACCCTCCTGCTGACTAAAACCCTGGACTACGAGTCAAGCTTTGTTACGAATAATAACCCCTCTATCGTCCCTCTTACACTTGAACACCCACTTGGTGTTTATCTTCCTGTGACCATCAGGCAAGTCTACCAATTTCCACACTCCTAACTTCTCAAACTGACTCAGCTCCTCTTGCATCGCGTTAACCCAAGAATCTTCAGTTAGTGCTTCCTTGTATGTTCGTGGTTCAATCTGCGAAATAAAACAACTAAGTGAAAACTCAGTTTGTAACGAAGCAACTGTAGAATAAAAACAAGTAAGGCCTTGGTCAATTTGTCGTCTAGTGCGAACGCCTGATTGTAATTCTCCAATAATCAACTCCTCTGGATGGTATGAAAGAGTTCTCGGCATCACCTCGCCTGGAACATCTACTTCGCCTTCCAAATTTGTGACATTTTGATTTGCACCTTGTTCACTGACTGGAATTGTTTGACTTGAAATCTGAATCTGCTCCCCCTCAGAATCTGAATCTCCACGATCAAATATTGGTCTATTATCAGATTCTTGATTATCATTGACTGCCGTCTGATTTTCAGGAGCTTGTTCTTGGTCTAAAGATTGTTGAACATCATCATGTTCACCAGCATTGCTTGGACCGGCTTCATCATCATTTGAAGTTTGCCGTCGACTTGTAGTATATTCTGTTGGAAACCTTTATTGTGATGACTCACACTCTCTTAGAATATCCAACTCATCAAAGAACTCTGGTTCTTCTACTTCCATGTCAAACGAATCCCACAGAGTATCGTAGTTAAAGCACCATGAGTCGCCTGGGTTCTGCGGTGGCATTGTGTAACCTTGGCATTCAACATTGTTTGCTTCAATAATCCACTTCAAACTTGGAATAAAGACTTGCTTTAATGGACTTGAGTAACCCACAAATATTCCTTCAATGCTCTTTGCACCAAACTTTCCAAAAGGCTCTAGAACTGTGCAGGGAGACCCAAACGGTTCTAAATACTTCAGGTTCGGTTTGCGGTTGTTGATCAACTCAAAACACGTCTTGTTGAATTTCTTCACTGTGAGAACCCGGTTGAGTGTATAGCAAGCGGCTGACACTGCTTCTGCCCAAAAATTGACTGGTAATTTCGAATCAGCAAGCATCGTCCTGGCCGTTTCAATTAGCGTCCTGTTCTTTCGTTCAGCTACCCCATTTTACTGCGGAGTGTAAGGAGCACTAAATTCTTGCAATATACCTCTCTCATCACAATACTCTTCCATCTTGTTGTTCTTAAACTCAGTACCATTGTCACTTCTGATTCTTCTGATTCGAGTTTGGTACAAGTTTTCAATTTTTCAGAACAACGTCATCAAACTTTCAAACGTCTCATCTTTAGACTTCAGAAAAGATACCCATGAAAATCTGGAATAATCATCAGTTACTACGAGACAATAGTAATCACCAGTTATGCTTTTGACGTTCACTGGACCAAAAAGATCCATATGAAGTCTCTCTAACGGTCTCGAAACTGAGTTGACTTTCTTTTGAGGATGTGATTTCTTCTTTTGCTTGCCTTTGACGCAGCTAATGCACTCCCCTTCCAGATGAAAACTTTTTACATGAACACCAGTTACTAAGTCACTATGCACAGATGATTCATTTTTCGCAGGTGAATATAGCCCATCTTTCGATGCCATAAACGTGACTCTTTTTCCGTTGCTCTTGACATAAAGCAATGAGACTGACCCGTGGTAGTAGTAGCTACGCTCATATCCAACACGTACAGATCATTTACTCTAGGTGCTCTCATGATTATCCACTCTTCGGGAACAACAAATCTTGGTTTCAAGATCAAACATTCTTTGTCTGTAAAGTGCGTTGTATACATACGATCACAGATCTGAGATATGCTTAGAAGATTGTTTTCAAGCTCGGCGATGTAGTTTACTCTTTCAAACGTGACAATACCATTAGATAGAGTTCCTTCACCAACTATTCGACCACCTTGATTGCCTGCAAATCCCACATATCCTCCATTAAACCCACGAACATCGTACAGTAGGGTTTTCTTCCCCGTCATGTGCCGAGAAGCTCCACTATCCATAATCCAACGTGAAACGGATCTTGGAAGCTCCTGCACATATCCTAAATATTTAGTTTGATTTTGATGCCACCCAAGCCTCTTTCGACTCGGGTAACTTGACATTGATGTGAGTTTTAGCAATATAAAGTGGCAGAAAATTCTTATCATTCATCTTCAAGCTTTCCTCAGACCCAATCTCAACCTTTTTGTATAAAAAGAAATTCCTCAGACCCAATCTCAACCTTTTTGTATAAAAAGAAATCATTTTTAGAAGGTTGACCAGATGATTGGTCTTTCTTTGGTACATACTTCTTTTCAGAAGTAGTAGACTCTTCTTTTTCAAGTTTCTCATAGTAATCCAAAGGAACATCCATCTTTACCGGAGTGGTAGAAGACGATTGTTTTTCCATCTCAGAAACCTTTGGTTTTGAATAACTTGATTTCTTGTCAACTGATTTTGGCTTCCATGCTTGTTGAGGTGTAGCAACCTTTTTGTGAAATTTGTCATTTTTAGTTACCACATTCTTAACAGATTCAGTTTTGACTTTGATGTTTTCATTTTTCAAAACTTTCTTCTCAACAACCATTGGAGCTTTTCCTTTTGCATAAGCTTTCTTTTTCTGACTCTCAACAACTTCAGACTTAAACTTTTAAGTTGGTGCACTTCCGTGCAATGTGTCCAACTTTGTTGCACTTAAAGCATGTACGAGTATCAACTACTTGACTTGTGCCTTCGGTCTGAGGCTGTGAGGCCTTTTTTTCAAAAAATTCTTCATTTGATTTTGAAAAAATTTCAGATTCTTGCTCGGAATGAGAACTCGAGCTTTTTACAAACACCTTTTTCTCAACAAACTTCTTGTTTTGAAAGTTCCTTCTTTGATAATTCTTACTACCCTGATATCCACCCGACCATTTATTTTGATTGTTGTTAGAAAAACGCGGCGGTACAACAGGTTTTTTGTAGTAAGCTTTATCTTTCTCAAAATTCAATTGCCTCGTGGAACGTTTCAAACCTTCGATCTCAGACACATTGATTTCGACCAACTTAAACACATTTTTCAATTTGTCCACATTCACATTCTCCAAAGGAAAATCACGATCCTAATACAACTTATCAGATCCCGCCATCTTGTACATCACAAGATTAGGTTCGTCACTTAAGTTGTTTTTGGATTTTGATTTTGGAATATACTTATCCAAAAAGCATTCATCATCCTCAGTAGTGTCACTTTCAGATTTTAAAATATTTTCAGCCATACTTTTAACAATTTCAGACTGGACACTATCTTCATCAGATGATGTGGTAAATGTGATATCAATCGTGTCTGGAAGCTTAACTTCATTTTCTTCTTCATCATTAACCAACCCTGATTTTTTCTTTGAAAAATTATTTAAAACTGGTGGTGGAACCTGATGAAACCCAACCCCGGTTCCATCAAAGTATACATCTTCGCCTGCTTTATTCTTTCCAATTGGTTTAGGAACTATATGTTGAAGAACAAAACTTGCGGAGTTGTAACTGTTCAGTTTCAACTAGATGCGTTCATTTTCAATTTTAACTTCTTGAAATTGAAGCTTCAACTTAGCAATTTCATCCAGTTGTTGATTGATTAGATCTTCTTTTACCCTAAGAACACCTGAGAGTTGAACATTTTCTTTATATGTCTTACCATTTCTCTCATCAGAATCTTTTACCGTTCGTTTTAGTTTCCCAAAATTTTCTGAAAGTTGACGATTTTCATGAATTAGCTTTTCGTTTTCTTTCCTAATTCTTTCTACGTCACTTTTATCATTTTCGATTTTCTCAGTTAATTCTTTTAAACGTTCATTTGAAGCTTTTAACATTTTTTCACGGTTTAAGATCTGATCTTCAACGTCTCTGACTCTACCTGTCTGTTCTTCGGTCTTTTTACCGTTAAGGTAAGCAAGTGTACTACAAACCTTGCAGTCTTTCATGCAATTTTTGCAGTCGCTCTCAGTTTTCGCTTTCTTACCTGACTCATTGATTGCATCATTCTGACTGACCTTGCTTTTAGACTCAGTTCCAGAACCAGAAACTACCTCTAACTCCTTCGCAGCAAGTACTTTGTCAGCCATCTTCTTCAAATTTTCAGCCGTAAACTCTTGTGACGTATCAATAATCCCGTCATCAACTTTCTTTGGCTGCGGCTCTTTCTCCTTTTCTTTTTCTTTTTCTTTTTCTTTTTCTTTTTCTTCAGCTTCTCCTCCTCCCCACCACTCTCTCTGTCTGGCTTCTTCTTCATCAGCAATTTGTTTGGTGAGGGTCTCAACATCAACAGTATTTGGATCAACAGCAATGTTTCCCTTAGGATCTAGGTAACATTCTCTATCAGCATCCCATCTTTTCGCCATTTTTGCTTCTTTGTATGTTCGAGAAATTCTAATCATCCTGTTCTGAGTTAGCATCTTTCTGTTGATGTATTTCACTTCTTTTGTTCTAGAATCTTTGAAAGGAACAATCTTTGTCACAAACGCATAACCCACTACGTCTTCTTCTGGTAACACTTCACTCCAATCATATCCCTCATCGTCATGGATAACAGCAAGTGCTTTGGATTTTTCTTTGGGATTTTCTTCTATCTGCTTCATTCTGGGAGGTTCGGATTTGTTCTGATGATAGATTGCTCTTTTGTAGTAATCTTCACGAAATGATTTGCAGTGTCATCAGCAGGTGCGTTACGACATTCACGTTTAAAATGTCCCTTTTGTTTACATCTGAAGCACGTAACCTTTGATTTATCAAAACCAAGTTTTGTGGAAGGTCCGCCAATAGAATGTCTGCCTGTAATCTCCATGAACCTTTGTGCACGTCTAACCGCACTAGCCATACACCACCTGATATCGATCAACTCCATCTCTTCTGGGTCGATCTGATCATAATCCTCCTTGGTGAGATTAGTGTTTCCAATCTTGCCTGCAACAAGGCTCTCATAAGACTCTAACACAGAAACTAAGAACACCATTTGCTGCTTTGCGGATTCCTCACTAAAGTTTTGTGCATTCTTCAGATCCACAGCAATATTACGTTGGAACAGATTCTTTGGAACTGATTGATTTGAAGTAGTTGACGATGAACCACTACGAAAACCACTGCTTGAACTTTCTTGATTTGACGTGTTAGAACCTTCAGCTGAGAAAGCTGTCTTAGGAGACACATTCTTCGGGATCATACTTCCTCGGTAATACAGCTCAACATTCTGCTGATATGAGGAATGATTGATTTTATATGATTTCTTGATCTCCAGCTCATGACTCTCCAGTCTTTCAATTAACAGATCAACCGTCAGATCCTCCGACTTGATTGTATTCTTCAGCATCAAAGCAAAATATTGCCAATCTTTCTCATTCGGCAACGAGTCAAACAGTTTGTCAACCAATTCTTCTCGAGAATAAATGATTCCATGTCTTGCCAGCTCCATCTTCAAATGCCCAAATCTTTCAATCATCTTAGATACAGATTCGTTTTTCAAACATCCAAACAAATCAAATTCTTTTCTTAACAATTTCTTTTTGTTTTTAACTATCTCAGCACTACCCACACATTTCACTCTCAGTTTCTCCCATAGATCTTTCGCATCTGTGTACTCAATCAATGATATTATATCGTCTCTCACAGACTGATGAAGCAATGCAATGCACTTTTGTTCAGCAACAAAACTTTCTACATGATCAGTGCCTTCTAAATTTTCATAATCCGATCTTCCGATATTAAAACCATTCTTCAAACTCTTCCAGCTTGGGTACGCAAAATCTTTTAGCCACTCTTCAAACCTTTTAGCCCATCTATTGTATTCTTCAATCGCCAGTAGTTTGGGAGGTTTGTTGTATGTACAATATGCACTCTCCACACTTAAAGCATCAGAAAGCGTTTTCTTTGCACTCGGATTTGAAACATTTTCATGTGTATTGTTCGATGTATCATCTCCGGTGTTTCCCGTGAAAGCAAACATGTCACTGAATGGATTCATGAACTCATCCATCTTCAAGTATCTGAAACAATCAACAAACACTTAGAAATTTTTTTATTTTTAACAAAAACAGTTTCAAGCGAAATTAGTTCAAACGGAATCAGCTTTTCACACGAAATACCCAATTCAAACGAAATCAGGATTTTCACACGAGATAGTGTTTTCAAACGAAATCACCAAGCGAAATCTAATTTCGTGCGGAATTAGAGACAATTTCAAACGAAATTAGTGATTTCGTGTGAAATGCTCAAACGAAATCTGATTTCGTGTGAAATCAAAGGCACTTTCAAACGGAACTAGTGATTTTGTGTGAACTCAGCAGCAGTTTCAAACGAAATTAGTGATTTCGTGTGAAGCAACAATGACAATTTCGAGCGGAATTATGATGACATCAGCATGTCGGCCACCATTTTGTCAAATTGATCCATATTTTGATTGAATTTTGGTCCAATTCTTTCAAGGATTCTTTAAAACAGTGTTTTACATGATATAGGTGAAATTCAGTCCATTTTGTCCGTTAAATTTCGTTTAATTTTGAAAAGAAGGAGTAGAAGTGATGAAAACAAGTTGAATTGGTATAAACTCTTCTTCCTGAGCTCTGATACCACTTGTTAGATCGTCGTATGACCCTAACGAGTCAATCAGAAGAGTTTAACATCAATATCAAAGGCGGAATCAATGATATCGACGTGAATACAGCTAAATTCTCTTTAATTATCTTTCTTTTATTGATTTCAAAGCTTTTACAGATCGTTTGACAAACTGGCAGCACCTCGGCTCTGAATCGGAAAAGTTACAAATGAACTAGCAAAACACCTATATATAGTGGAGTTAATTTCGCTTGAAAGTGTCAATGACCATTTCACACGAAATTACAAAGTTTAATTTCGCTTGAAATGGCCAGTGCCATTTCATGCGAAATTACCCAATCTCACATAAACCCTAGATTTAACCTGCTGTGTGCTAGTTTATCCTATCTAGACATAAGACTCGATAAAGACAAAGTTAACAAACATTTATGCACCAACAGTAATCCACTTAAAGGAATCAACCTTGTGGGCATTATACCTGTGGCGTGTCAGTTAATCATGTCCAGCTCTTCTAACCGGCCCTGACGGACGACAAATAAGTAAAACTGTATACAAGATTATTTTTAAATAATTGTCCCAAGTTATAAAAGATGTTTTGTGCCATGTGCATTCAAACCTATTTTCTTAAACATTTTCAAAATGAGTCAGTTAATTGTATGTAACAGTGTAAACTGACGTATTTTCCAAAAAAGGCCAAGTGCAGGTACTAGACGGAATAGGCTGGCTACTCCTAGCATCAATAAAGAGTCTTGCAAGCTTAGATGTTAAAATCTGTTGAACAATTATCTTTTATTTGATCCGCCTGTGGATCCTTTACATTCCGTTTGTAATACTTTGATATTACTTTATATTGGTTTGTAATATTTTATTTTTTGCTTCCGCTGTGCATTAAATTATGTTGTTTGACTATGATGATATCAACTACGTCACAGTACTCCCCACCGGGCCCACCGGTAATACGTGGAAATATCGGGGTATGACACATAGCCGTTGGGCCATCTTCTCCAGTGAATTCCTTTGGACCGCATGCCTTGAACTGTTTGAAGCTGAAAGCAGTAGCAGCTTTAGGAGCTTCGGTTCTAGATTCCTCAGACGATTTGCTAACATTCTCGTAAATCTCACTCACGATCTGGCGCACAACCTTGGCCACTTGTTTCGCGAGGATGGCAGCAAGGCGTTTGTCCCTCTGTTCTTGACGAGAGAGTCATGGGTGACGGGATCCAGATGATGGTCCAGTTGACATTGTCTGCAACAGACATCGTCATATGTCTCAGACAGATCATAACCGAATCTCACCTCACACGTCTAATACTTACTAAATCTTAGGAACACAATGAAACATGTATCACATAAACGCATAGGCATGTAAACACAGATTCACATAAACACAGAAGCACATAAGCATGTAGGGGACAGAATCACAGAAGCACATAAGCACGTAGGACACATCACCGCGAGTGTTCGAATATAGCGATCGCGTTTAGTATATCGAGTAGTATAGTATAAACGTATCATAGCCTAAGGTCATCCACAATTTAGTGATTTGTCAGCGTTTTGAGATAGAAATGCAGTGCGAGTCGTGCGTGTCGATCGAAGTGGAAGCAAAAATCGAACAAGTCTCCAAAATTTAACACATAAACAGTTAAACACACATATAAACACATAAAATCGACGACTCATCAGAGTCAGCAGTTGCGGGCTCAGAATCGAAACACTTAAAAATCGAGAAATAGATCGTCTGCGGCTATTAGACATTGACTACCCAAAGTGATTCGACTATTCACAAGGACTTATTGTGCACATTTGATCGTCAGGACAGTGCCTTTGCCTCGATTCTTGGGCGTTGGGCACGCATCCCGTTAGTCATATCGTGACTTCTGGTCGTTGGAGTTCGTCGAGACTTTGGTGAGAGTTTTGCAAAAAGGGCGGAACAAGTCGTTAAGGTTAGGGTTTCACCCCTAGCTTAACAACTTCGTTCCTGTTTTTTATAAAATAATAGAATTATGCGTCAAAGTATGGATTTCACTCCTGATTCGACGCAAATCCCCGTGTCTATAGATGAAAATATGGTTTGAACAAGCAATTTAGTCGAGAGTTTGCGGTTTTCACACCTAATCTCGGCCTAATCACTCATTCATATTTGAAGATTCGAGTGTAGTGATAGTGTAGCGTAGGCGAGAATTGCGAGAAATAGTAGGTAAGCTCATACATAATCCCTACTGGACATGTACGAGTCGGTGTGTTGGTTCCTAACTATAGACTAGGTCTCTAAGTCATCGACCCGGACTAGGTCGAGTCTTGCCTAATTCCCTATAGTTATGGCTCTGATACCAATCTGTCACACCCCAACCGATAGCGGAAACATCGGGGTATGGCACTGAGCGAAACAGATTGTCCAGAAGTTTCCATAACAATTATCATTACCAATTAATTTAAAGTAACATGTCCCATACCATGTCTTAAAAAGATAAACAAATTATTACAGACAAAATCTAGGCAAATAGTTCTGTTCCGACAACTCAGATTTCATTTGTACAGACAACTATTTGTTGGCCTCTAAGACCTTATTCTAGTCTCGATTTCCTAGCAGATAAGCATCCTAAACACCTGTCACATACGTTAAAGTAAAAGTCAATACACATAGTGTAAATGTGAGCATACAAGTTTGATAATAGCATATAGAGTTCGAAAGCGTTACGCATAACCAGCACGTACACAGAGTGAAATGAGGCATGTTAGTTATCGACATAGACCTATCGATACCAATGACTGCGGGTTGACTGCCCAAGGCAGTTCGTAATACATGATCACCACTGTAATCCATGCAAATAATTGTCCTTAACAACCCCCGCGTGAGCGGGTGCTGAGTCCAAGCTATAGTACTATCGTTGCTAAGGTAGGTAGACAACATTCCATGTGTAAACATAACAAACAAGCATTCATTAAGTCACGTATAACATGCGGTAACGGTTAGCGTTAAAAGTATTGCGTAATGTGTTCGATGTGATTTAGAATAAGTAACGTATGTAACACCCAAAAGTGCGTGAAGCAAAAAGGGATCAAGTATACTCACAGCGATTGATGGATTGAAGGGAGCGCTAGAGGGTAGGGTTAGCCTGATCAGAATGATAGCAATACGATAAGCGACGCGTAAAACGATGCAAGGTGTAAGTGGCTCGGACAGCAGTTCGGTCGGATGGCGATCCGATCGGACGGTCAGTCGTGCGGATGACAATACGTTCGGATGGTTATCCGGTCGGACGGTAGTCCGGTCAGATGACTATTCGAGTGGATTGTTTCTTCCTATGAGAAGGATGTGTTTGTGTATGTTTGAAGTTTTCGTTGTAGCATTTTGAAAACATTGAAGTATCTCTACCTTTCAGGTCGGTCGGTTGGACGGTCGTCCGATCGGAAGGCGACTCGAATGGTGAGGTTCCTCAGTGAGAACAAGTTCACAGCAGAGCGGTCACTCGGCCGGATGTCCATCCGTCTGGGTGGCAACCCTGTTACTGAACATGTTGAAAATTGCTCAAGTGTTAAAGTCCAAATGTTTCATGATTCGGGTGGCTGCCCGTTCGGATGGTAGTCCGGTCGAACAACAACTCGTTCAACCTGACTTCAATCGTTGGAAAAATAGTTAATTGTGGGACCCAAGGTGCAAGTCGTTCGGACAGCCGGTCGCTCGGATGGCTGTCCGTTCGGACAGCGGTCCGATCGGACGGCACTCCGTCCTGGTCGTCCCGTTCGTCTTACACTTGGTTGTTTTGATTGTTTGTCGTGTTATCGAGATGTGTTGATATCGTGCTAACCAACAGAGTTCCATCCTAAGCTCTAGTGACCCGACTGAACAAGAATCACCCAAGTTCGGTCAGTCCGCCGGTTTAGGACAATAGTTCTTGGTTAACCCGAAATCGATAATCTCGTGGATAGAATATGGATCTTGAACCAATACAACCACAAGAATGAGTAGTAAGTCGGCACGAGCTCCGATTCTAACGGTTTTAAGTGCATTAAGTGTAAAAGAGTTGAAAGAAAGTTGGAAAACCTTCTCTCAATCCTTTCCACCGTGAATATGTTTAGATCTATGAAAGATCTTTGTTCGTTTATGTGGAAATCGGTTAGATCCAAGTTGTTCTTGGTGGATTGAAGCCAAAACATGAAGTTCTTCAAGAACACATGATGACGTCATCCTAGAACACCTTGAATCTTGATGATTTCACGGTTAAAAGTTAAGATTTAAAAGATAGAAAGGTGTAGGAGCGCGTGTAGATCAAGGAAGTACAAGATTTAGGACGAGATCTTACCGAGATTGCGAGAAATCAGAGAAAAAGCGAGGAACACGAGCTGGTCGGACGTCACTTGCCAAAAGTGGAAAGAATGAAAGTGACATGGGGTATTTATAGGATACCCAAAGTGGAAAGGGGCGGGTCGGTCGGATGGCATCTCGCCCGGATGACAGTCCGGTCAGATGTCACCTCGTTCGTATGGCACTTGGTTCGAGTGTTTGGTGCGGCGATTTTTGCTGTTTCGATTGCGATTGCGAGCAATTCGATGCGATAGAGTTTCCTAGTCAAATTACTTTTAGTCCCAACTACTCATATCTTGCACTGTCTCTTCTCCACCAATTATTATATCATTTCGATTGCGATTGAGTTTCGATTGCGATTCGATTTATTACAATACATAACATAAATAAACATGCACAAGTAACACATAAGGCACACACACACGTATAACAATAACCAAAATGCGTATTCGAGTTGCGAGTGCGATTGCGATAGCGATTAAACACGCGATAAATAGCGATTACCATGCGATTATTAATAGATACTCCACATAATACAACTAAAGCGAAAATAAAATAGACTAATTACAAGTCAAAGAAGTCAAAACAGGAATTGAGCAAGGAGAGACAGATCGCAATTAGCAATCTTGTCTTCCTTTGACTTCAATCTTGACTTTGACTTTGACTTCAGAAACACGGGGTGTTACAACGTCAGCGGCCACCTCAGTTGCCACATCATCAAAAAACCCCCGTCACATACCACGTCAACGCACAAGTGTTACATCAACGCACAAGTGTCACATCAAAAAAAAACTAACTAGTTTAGGGTTCAGTCAGTTTAGGAGTATTATCGGTCAATAAATTGAAAGTTGAGAGTGGTATGATAAAATCAAAAGTTTGGAGTGCTATAAAAAGGGGCATCAAGTGTCACAAAAAGTTATAAATAAACTAACTATATACGAATTTAAATATGTGGAATTGATTTTTATAATATATTTTCCCCTTTATTAGTGTCACAACTCGGGTTACTCTCGGAGTTCTCCATTTATTCAGTGGATGCCCCGCGAATACTTAGGATTGATTTGTTCAGGGGCGGATTTAGAGCCTTTTTACGGGTTCCCAGGAACCCAGTCGATTTGAAAAAAAAAACGTTTTTTTGTAGTGTAAACCTTGTATGATTTGGAAAAAAAAACGTTTTTTTCTAGTGTAAACCTTGTATGATTTGGAAAAAGGAACCCAGTGAAAAAACTGGCTGGATCCGCCACTGGATTTGTTAGCCGTTAAAAAACCATACCTAAGAAATAGGACCCATTTTCATGAATAGGGTTCAAATTGTCCGTTAAAAACGGGTACACTAAGGGACTTAAAACCCAAAAAATTATAAGAATCAGATTCTGATACGGTGTCTAAACTCAAAATTTATAATATCTTGCAAGTCTTAAGAATCATATTCTGATACGGTGTCTAAACTTAAAATTTATAATATCTCGCAAATCTTTTTACATATCCAATCTCTCTTTTTCCTTATTTTCTCACATATGCTCTCTAGTTTTATTTTCATTATTCTTTTAAAATCTTAGTATGTCTCTACTTTATTTTTTTGTGATTTTTACACATTTCCCCCTCCTAAGCTTCCTTATTACGTATTTCCCCAAACCACAAAAACAATTACATATTTCCCCTTTTTCTGAGAAATTACCCAATTACCCTTCCCTTTTTTTTAAGAAATTACATATTTCCCATAATGTTTCATACGATCGTTTCCTCTTCCCACCCAAACCCTACATCAGACGAGATTCGCTGAAGCCCACACGAGCAGAAGACGACGCCAAATCCCCTTCCCCTTCCGTGACGACGCCAAATGCCCTTCCCCTTCCATGCGTTCAGGTATGTTGTTGCTTTTTGTTGTGTATGCTGAAGACGTGATTCGTTGTGTATAATCTGGATTTTTTTTCGTTTGTAGTCTCTATTTGAATATTGATATCAATCTCCATCATCTTGTTTGCTGTGTATTTGAATATTGATATAGTTTGCTATTGATATCAATCTCCATCAAATCCTTAGGGGGGAGGGGGTGGTCACTAGTGATACATTTCTATCACTCACAAGAACCAATCAACTCGTGCCATGTCATCACCCAATATTTTATCACTAGTGATAGAATTCTATCACTCCCAAATTTTTATAATTTTTATTTTAAAATTAAGCTGCCATACACTCTTCGTCACCATTTTCTTCCATATTCATGAATATGTACACGTGTTGTAGTGAGAATGCCCCTTACATGCAGAGCCTTATCCTTTTCAACGTGTTATACTTTCCACGCGTTACAAAAATAACGCGTTAAACTCTTGGCGGCGGCGGTGTTCCGTTGTGGTTTCACGCGTGATGGGGGTGGTATAACGGACCACCCCGTGTGCTCTTAGGCTGTATTTCTCGATTGAAGCACTTCATGGACAATTAACTGATATGAAGTTTTGACAAAGTACTTTTTTGCTTTTTGTATAACAACTGTACACAATTTATGCATATATATAATATTGTACTTTTGACTTCAAGTAGCAAATAAAATGATGCATCTTATATAAATTGGTTATAGACTGTATGGATTGTAGAGTTGTATATGATGCACTTTTGCTAATTGTTTTTTGCTTTTTGTTTTGTTCTTAAATTTTACGAAACTTTGTGTTTTTTTAAAAGGAATCGATTATGAACAAGTAAGGATTGCATTTTAATGAAAGTTTGTGTTTTTTACGAGTATTATGGTTTTGTTTGACAAGAGTAACAAGTAGAAGAATTGGGGTGATACTATATGAATTGGGTAAATATGTAATTAATTGATGATATTAGAATGTGCAAATATGTAAATATTCATTTAATAGTTCATTAAGGGTAAAATAGTCATAAATAATACTCATTTTAATGAAAAGGGAAAATATGTAATATATATGGGTTAAGAAGGGGAAATATGTAATTGTTTTTTTGGTTTAGGGAAATACGTAATAAGGCAGCTTAGGATGGGGAAATATGTAAAAAACCCTATTTTTTAAATATCACATAACAATGTTGGATATGTTTTCACACTCTTATGAAGCACTAACTGTTTGATATGCGTTCATTCCTATGAGTCTATGACATACATACACATGTTATAAAGTTTTTTTTTTTTTTTTTTTGCTTTTTTTTTTGCATATTTGATTTTTCAACTACTATCAAAAAGGTTGTAATACTTCTGGGTTATTGAATATAGATAAAAGAAATATATGTAATGAAAATCCATACCAAGAGATTTGTATTTTATGGATTCCTGCCATTTCATTTTAACTTAAACACATTGATATCATATCTATTTTGCTGGATCTAACTAACACACATAATCTTCGTTTGTAAATGCTAGTGATAAAAGAGTTAAGAGCTCATTTCTCGCCTTATTATTTATTTGTTTTTTTTCACTCTCTTAAAATTTATAACTTTTTCATCTTCTTTGAACAACAATTTTTTTACTAGCATTGGCAAGAGTGTTTTAAACTGTTACTTTTATGGGTCAAACACTATTCCACTAGACATCATAGGACATGGGTGTATAACTTTTCATATAATAATACTAGACATCATAGGACATGGGTGTATAACTTTTCATATAATAATACTAGACTTCATAGGAGATGGGTTTATACCTTTTCATATAATAATACTTAATGCTTATTTAACTTTTCATTTAAATATTTAATACTTTAATTTTGGTTTATGCTTTGTATTTACTTAAAATTATTATTTTCTACTTTAAACTAAAGTTTTTATATTTAATTATTAGTATTTAATATAAAATATTTATTATGAAAATTATTTTTAATATTAAATTGATAATAATATTTAACATTTAGTTTTTTGAACTTCTGTTTTCTAATTTTTTTACTATGTATTTTTGTTTTCCATAGTGTGGTGATAATATGGCTGACAATTTTAGACACGAACACGATTACACGACGCAAACTTACATGACCTTAACAAGTTTGGTGTATGACCTTAACATGTTTCGTGTACTAAACAAGTAGACACGATAGAATCTGTTAATTTTCGTGTCTAAGCATGTAAAATATATTTACATGTTAAGTACCCTTTAATACATGTTAAGATTTTTATTAACTAAAAAATATGATATGGGATAGTGTGTTAACAACCCGTATATGAAATATGCTTGTAACGACATTTTGATTACTCTTCTATTTTGTTTTTTACTTGGTTTCATTATATAAATACTTGTTGAACATGTCTTAACAAGTATTTTTCATGTTCAACAAGTATTTTTCGTGTATATCAGGTTCCTAACATGTGATTATTATAGCATTCCGGTAAACTTGTAACATCCCAAAAACGGGTTTGGTAATCAAACCACGTTAATAGTAAAGACGGGTAAAATACCGTTAGTGGTAAAAATTAACCCGGTAAATATTAGAACTCAAATAATAAACCTAATATTAATTAAAAAGGGGGAAATAAATGCTTGAGAAAAATAAAGTTATGAAAGGCCCAAGTTAACGGGACTTAAAATATAACGGGTTATAACTTCCCGAACCCATTAAGTTAACTAGGGATAATTAACCTAGTTACTAGTATGTGGCTAAGTGATAAATGGTAAGTTGTAGCTTCAATTGATCAAAATAAAACATGAGGGACTAATACTTGACAAGTGGGAAACTTATTTTAATTAAAACAAGTAACAACACACAATACACACACTAAGGGTGTGTGTGGAGATCGACCAGGAAGAGCTCTTTGGAGCCCAAACCTTAACTTCAACAAGAATCAACAAATTGAAGGTCAAATCCGGCTCAGATCAAATGCATGAACATGTATAAACGATCACCAAGTCATGGGGATCATAAGGTATGTAAAATCTTGATGTTTGGTGAAGTTGTAAGAATTTGATAATCATCCTAATCGCGAATTAGGCATGGATTAGAGAAGCTATGGCTAGATTAGTGATGTATACTTGCTTAGGAACGAAACCCTAAGTGAAAATCATACATAACATGCTATGATTCGAGTAAATTGATGATTTACCACTTTTAGACAAGTGGGTTTTGATTATGTAGTGAAGATGATGATATAATTGTTCTAAAAATCGTCATAATTGATAGTTGAAGTTAGATACTTGAACAAATTATAAGTTTGAGTGAAAGCTTATGCATGACTTGAAGTGGGTTTTTGTATGTTATGATG
Organism: Helianthus tuberosus; assembly: GCA_030545235.1. Lineage (NCBI taxonomy): Eukaryota > Viridiplantae > Streptophyta > Magnoliopsida > Asterales > Asteraceae > Helianthus > Helianthus tuberosus. Next base: position 64,067,478 of record CM060449.1, on the reverse strand, counting down.
AAATTGGTAATTTTGTTCATATAAATAGGTGTATGAAATCGTGTAGTATATTAGTTCATATGAAGAACTTGATTATACAAGGTGTTGGGATGAATGCTAGTGATATGATGAACGGGTCTCACTTATAGATGAGAACCCTTAGTTCTTGTGAAATGAATGAATAAATTAGTCTTGATAATCGCTTGAACTAATTAAAGTGGTTGAAATGTGATAAACGTGGTTAGAACTTTGGTTAAAACGGTGGCCTAAAGATAACGCCTACAGGGTAATTAAAGAATGCAAAAACTAGTTGATGAACTCGAATATGCATTTAGTATACCAATGGGCATTTGACTTTAAAAAAAAGGTCAAACTGACCTACGATGTGATGAATGATAATTAGATATAGAAACGTGTAAGGTGGAATAATCGTATTAAGTCATGATTAAACTAACCACCTTGTGAATGATGAATAATAGTTGGCGCTTAACAAGCTAGGTGAAGCTTGGGGAGAAAGCGGGTCAAACAAATCAAGAAGGAAAAGAAAAGTGTAGCTTGGATACGAGGTAAGTAAAACTTACACCCTTATGTAGGACACTTGTTTATTTTATAAACTATAAATGCGAAAGATGTAATACCCCAAAATAAGGGTTCCGACACGACCGATACAAGTCGGAACAAGTATAAATGATAAAAATCATAGTTTATGGTAAATGGGGCAAATGGGTGAATTTGGAAATCTAAAACCATGCTTTTATTCTAATTTATGTAAATGTTTGGTCTTATAGTCCAAACGGGTCAGATGGTGATGAAACACCATTTGACAATATCGACTAATATGATTGTCAAGTCGTATGTTATCAGGAGTGATTAGCAATTTGGATAATTGCGACGCCATAGAATGTTGGTTAATTAACGCGAGGTATAATAAACGGGTCTATATGTTGATTCGAGCCAGGTACGCACTTCTATAGATTTATGGTTTAAAATGTAATGTTGGTCAAATACTTTAACAAAGGGACCAATGTTGTAAAAAGGAAGAAATAAGTTGACGAAAATGCCCTTGATAGGTAAATCGGGCACACGACCCTTAGAGGTCGTTTAGATACTAGTATTATCATCTTGAAACTCTTAGACACATGTAAGAGTTGCAGACATCAACTTTGGGGGTCAAATGCTTATGAACGGGTTAATCACGTAAAATAACTATCCTAAGGGTAAAAATTAGGAATGTGGTACATTATGTTAAATCCACCACAAAAATGGTTGTGGTGGAATATAAGAGGCTATTTAAAAGTGAGAATACGAAGTGTAGAAAGAGAAGAGAGAGTTTAATGCTTAAATGTACATAATTCGCTCCAAACGGGTCAAAATAAGAACTTGAGCGTAAACGGGTTTTTATTATTTAAGAATCTCGTGATTTGAAATTTATATGATAGGAGATATGGAAATTATGAATTTCATGAGTTTAAGGATCAAATAAACATGTTTGTTTGAAAAATATCAAACGGGTCAAAATTTGGTAAAAAGGGTAATAAGCCAAAGACTTAAAAGTCTGAAATTTTGTTAAATCAAATGTTGGATTTTGACTCCATAATGTGGAGAATCAAATTACAATCATGTAGGAAGAAACGGTAGGTCAATCGGACAAGCGGATTAAAAGATACGGAAGTTTTCGTGTCAAAAACGGCAAAAATGGGAGTTCTGATACAGGGGCTACCGTAACTTACGGTGCCACCGTAAGTTACGGTGGAGCTGAAAGCTTTACGGTAGCTTCCTACTGATTTACGGTAGGGGCACTTTATACCAGGGGCCACCGTAACTTACGGTGCCACCGTAAGTTACGGTGGAGGCCAGTTTTATATCCTTGTTTTTGGATCAAGACATCCATGTTGGAATTTCTCGATTTCCTTGTTTATTTCGATTATTCGACTCAATCATCCTTGTTGTACCAGTCATTTAATTATCAAAACTAACTTTTAAGTTGGTTTTGATCACAGGTGAATGTCAAGAGTCCCGGATGAAGATCAAGCATCGAGCAAGAACCGAACACGCGTTAAACAAAGCTTCCGCGATGTTGTTTCGTCGTTATTTTAAAACGGCGAATTAAACCACTATATGTGGTATCACTATAATTTGTAAAAGTTTTTTTTAAATCCCGTATTTCCAATGTATGTAATCATTAATTACATGAGTGTTTTCGCAAAATATACGTTAAACCTTGAGTTATAAGAACGGGTGTTACAAGTTGGTATCAGAGCCTTGGTTTAAGAGATTCAAGTATGGTGAGAAAACTATGCTTGGACTTAAACCTTATGCTCTTAATAAAGATTGGTGTTCGGTTCGAGGCTTGATCGCAAATCCGGTAAGTACAAGTATGTTAATAGTCTAGTATGATTAAAGTGTTGTGAACAACACATAGGGTTATCGTGTAATACACGTTACCCTAATTTAAAATGATTGATATAGTTGACGAAATTACACGCGTTGATGCGTATAGTAGAAAAGCCTTGTATTATAATACGGGCATCCTTTAATGTTGAAATTACTAACTGTTGTATATGTTTTGATTGAAGGACACTCGCATATGAAGATATCGACAGTTTAACAAATCATGGATTTGACAGAGGAATGGTTCAAAGTATGACAAATAGAGCACGCTCACCAAGGACCTAAATCGCGCAACGATTGCGAATAGGTTAATGGCAAGGGGAGCCTGTTAGAGCAAGCATTATCAGGTGCACGTTTTAAATTATTGCATAAATAGTAATATGCAACAAATACGTAGAGATTGAAAGTTGCATATGTAGATTGAAAACTTGGAAAAACCTGAATAGAAAACCTATCCGGGATATCGTTTCAAGAAAAACAAATAGAGGCATTACTTAGATGGGGTGTAATGTGAAAATTATAAAAAGGTCATGTATACCAGGTGTTGATCGCTTACTCTGGCCAAGTAAGTAATGAACATGTGGTACCATGAACTTCTTATGATGGACACATTTATGTCCGATGTAGTAAGGGTGGGGTGAATGGGACTAACTTAAAAAGTACCCAAATGAATCAAATGAGCAAAATATTTGATAATAATGTAAACGCACAGCCGGGTGACGGAAGCGTGTTATATTAGGATGATGAGCCCGAGTGAAGGGACAAAGATTAATGTAAAACGATTAAGGTATGCAATTGGGAGGGGTGTGCTTACACTCGAACCCGGAGAATGCAAATATGACTCTTAACGGGCCGATTTTGTAAAACACCAAATTTGAGAGCAAAATAGGAATATAAAAGCGAAACGAAGTCATAATGCATACCGTAAGGGTTGCAATAATAACGACTTCGGTAAAACACCCGGTTGGTGGGTAAGGATTTAAACGCATGCGTAGACTGAGAAACAGGAACGCGAAATAGAAAGTCAAAAGACTCGGAATATGAGTCATGACTAAAAGATGACAAAAATTTTCGCAAACATAAATTTTGGTAATTACGTTCAACCATTTCAAAGTTGGACGGGTCAAATAAGGAATGAAGTTTGACATTCATAAGTGATGAAAATTCACCCGAAAAGAGTCAAACGAGTCAATTAAGGAATAACGCTTAATATAATAGGAAAACGCAAACCGGTGAAACCGGAAAGCTAAAAAAAACAATAAGATAGAAGGACTAGGGTAATGGGTTGTAAAGGAGTATAAGTATGAACCGGGTAACGGTAAGCGTAGGACAAACCGACGTGTAAATGACATTAGAAGTCGTAAAGTAGGAAAGATAGTCCTAAAGTAAACAAATGAAACCTTAGACTACGGTCAAGGTCAACTAAAGTTCAAAAGCAAAATTAAATGATTCCAAACATAACAAAGGATGCTTTAAAGCTATATATGTATAAATAGACAATTGAATAAAGACTAGAATAAAAGATGATCTACGGGATCATTATAACCTACGGGATACTAATTAGTGTAAAGGTCTACAGGGCCAAAATGACCCACGGGTCATGAATTGAAGCAAAGGGATCATAAGGGTCTCGTCTTAAAGAGATGAAAGCTTAAGGAAATAGCCTACGAGGTTAAGTGAAGGAACCTACGGGTCAATAGTGTAAGGTGAGGGGACTTGTTACGATTCCCCGCGTAAAACGAGAACGGAAAACAATAAATTATGGGTTGTCAATTTCCTTGATATGAGTAATTGACATAGTTAAAGAGAAAAACGTTAGACTAAAATTCAGTTTTAGTAAGAAATAACATTTTTACAAATATAAATTCTGATAGGAAATTGAATAGTAAGCATGAAAGATTCAAGTCTTGACGCTGATAGGCGCAAGACGATATATTCAAAAAGTGATCTTTTCGAAAATGAAAGGTAGATATATAAATTAAACATGATGCGACACGATCACGGTTAAGAAATGTAATGTGAAGTAGAATCGCACTATAACCAAGCGAGCGGTAAAAAGTAACTGGACTAATAAGTCGAGTTAGTGAGACCGGTGAAGGTCAGCAATTCAAATCGAGAAATTTGGTTTGCTCGTAAGCGGAGGATTCGGAGTAACTGAACCGAATAAATGAATTTGAAAACAAAAGAAATAGTTGCTAAAAGTGAAAAATTTCACTAAAGACCTTTAAACGGGTCAAGGTAACGGATTCACCAAGAGTTCGATAATATATAAAAGCGATGGAAATCGCTAAGTTAACTAAACTAGTAGAAATAACGGAATTACGTTATTTCAAGTTACGTTATGTCGTATGAGGTACGTAGATGTTCTGTAACCAAAAAGATATTACCATAATTTTTCTGGTAATACTAACAATTGGTTAAAGTATGAGTAATGCTTAAGAGATTGCTCAGGTCAACCGCATTGAGTTTAGAACTCGATGAACTATGTAAGCAAGGTTTCGAGGACGAAACCTCTTTAAGGGGGGTAGACTTGTAACATCCCAAAAACGGGTTTGGTAATCAAACCACGTTAATAGTAAAGACGGGTAAAATACCGTTAGTGGTAAAAATTAACCCGGTAAATATTAGGACTCAAATAATAAACCTAATATTAATTAAAAAGGGGGAAATAAATGCTTGAGAAAAATAAAGTTATGAAAGGCCCGAGTTAACGGGACTTAAAATATAACGGGTTATAACTTCCCAAACCCATTAAGTTAACTAGGGATAATTAACCTAGTTACTAGTATGTGGCTAAGTGATAAATGGTAAGTTGTAGCTTCAATTGATCAAAATAAAACATGAGGGACTAATACTTGACAAGTGGGAAACTTATTTTAATTAAAACAAGTAACAACACACAATACACACACTAAGGGTGTGTGTGGAGATCGACCAGGAAGAGCTCTTTGGAGCCCAAACCCTAACTTCAACAAGAATCAACAAATTGAAGGTCAAATCCGGCTCAGATCAAATGCATGAACATGTATAAACGATCACCAAGTCATGGGGATCATAAGGTATGTAAAATCTTGATGTTTGGTGAAGTTGTAAGAATTTGATAATCATCCTAATCGCGAATTAGGCATGGATTAGAGAAGCTATGGCTAGATTAGTGATGTATACTTGCTTAGGAACGAAACCCTAAGTGAAAATCATACATAACATGCTATGATTCGAGTAAATTGATGATTTACCACTTTTAGACAAGTGGGTTTTGATTATGTAGTGAAGATGATGATATAATTGTTCTAAAAATCGTCATAATTGATAGTTGAAGTTAGATACTTGAACAAATTATAAGTTTGAGTGAAAGCTTATGCATGACTTGAAGTGGGTTTTTGTATGTTATGATGAAATTGGTAATTTTGTTCATATAAATAGGTGTATGAAATCGTGTAGTATATTAGTTCATATGAAGAACTTGCTTATACAAGGTGTTGGGATGAATGCTACTGATATGATGAACGGGTCTCACTTATAGATGAGAACCCTTAGTTCTTGTGAAATGAATGAATAAATTAGTCTTGATAATCGCTTGAACTAATTAAAGTGATTGAAATGTGATAAACGTGGTTAGAACTTTGGTTAAAACGGTGGCCTAAAGATAACGCCTACCGGGTAATTAAAGAATGCAAAAACTAGTTGATGAACTCGAATATGCATTTAGTATACCAATGGGCATTTGACTTTAAAAAAAAGGTCAAACTGACCTACGATGTGATGAATGATAATTAGATATAGAAACGTGTAAGGTGGAATAATCGTATTAAGTCATGATTAAACTAACCACCTTGTGAATGATGAATAATAGTTGGCGCTTAACAAGCTAGGTGAAGCTTGGGGAGAAAGCGGGTCAAACAAATCAAGAAGGAAAAGAAAAGTGTAGCTTGGATACGAGGTAAGTAAAACTTACACCCTTATGTAGGACACTTGTTTATTTTATAAACTATAAATGCGAAAGATGTAATACCCCAAAATAAGGGTTCCGACACGACCGATACAAGTCGGAACAAGTATAAATGATAAAAATCATAGTTTATGGTAAATGGGGCAAATGGGCGAATTTGGAAATCTAAAACCATGCTTTTATTCTAATTTATGTAAATGTTTGGTCTTATAATCCAAACGGGTCAGATGGTGATGAAACACCATTTGACAATATCGACTAATATGATTGTCAAGTCGTATGTTATCAGGAGTGATTAGCAATTTGGATAATTGCGACGCCATAGAATGTTGGTTAATTAACGCGAGGTATAATAAACGGGTCTATATGTTGATTCGAGCCAGGTACGCACTTCTATAGATTTATGGTTTAAAATGTAATGTTGGTCAAATACTTTAACAAAGGGACCAATGTCGTAAAAAGGAAGAAATAAGTTGACGAAAATGCCCTTGATAGGTAAATCGGGCACACAACCCTTAGAGGTCGTTTAGATACTAGTATTATCATCATGAAACTCTTAGACACATGTAAGAGTTGCATACATCAACTTTGGGGGTCAAATGCTTATGAACGGGTTAATCACGTAAAATAACTATCCTAAGGGTAAAAATTAGGAATGTGGTACATTATGTTAAATCCACCACAAAAATGGTTGTGGTGGAATATAAGAGGCTATTTAAAAGTGAGAATACGAAGTGTAGAAAGAGAAGAGAGAGTTTAATGCTTAAATGTACATAATTCGCTCCAAACGGGTCAAAATAAGAACTTGAGCGTAAACGGGTTTTTATTATTTAAGAATCTCGTGATTTGAAATTTATATAATAGGAGATATGGATATTATGAATTTCATGAGTTTAAGGATCAAATAAACATGTTTGTTTGAAAAATATCGAACGGGTCAAAATTTGGTAAAAAGGGTAATAAGCCAAAGACTTAAAAGTCTGAAATTTTGTTAAATCAAATGTTGGATTTTGACTCCATAATGTGGAGAATCAAATTACAATCATGTAGGAAGAAACGGTAGGTCAATCGGACAAGCGGATTAAAAGATACGGAAGTTTTCGTGTCAAAAACGGCAAAAATGGGAGTTCTGATACAGGGGCTACCGTAACTTACGGTGCCACCGTAAGTTACGGTGGAGCTGAAAGCTTTACGATAGCTTCCTACTGATTTACGGTAGGGGCACTTTATACCAGGGGCCACCGTAACTTACGGTGCCACCGTAAGTTACGGTGGAGGCCAGTTTTATACCCTTGTTTTTGGATCAAGACATCCATGTTGGAATTTCTCGATTTCCTTGTTTATTTCGATTATTCGACTCAATCATCCTTGTTGTACTAGTCATTTAATTATCAAAACTAACTTTTAAGTTGGTTTTGATCACAGGTGAATGTCAAGAGTCCCGGATGAAGATCAAGCATCGAGCAAGAACCGAACACGCGTTAAACAAAGCTTCCGCGATGTTGTTTCGTCGTTATTTTAAAACGGCGAATTAAACCACTATATGTGGTATCACTATAATTTGTAAAAGTTTTTTTTAAATCCCGTATTTCCAATGTATGTAATCATTAATTACATGAGTGTTTTCGCAAAATATACGTTAAACCTTAATTTATAAGAACGGGTGTTACAAAACAGGTCTTAACAGGTATTTTCCGTGTAGACATGTTAGAAAATAAATTGTGTCCGTGTTTGAAAAAAGAGGACATGATAAGTTATCATGTCGTGTTCGTGTATAACATCTCGTGTCTTATCGTGTTGTGTATACACGATATGCCAGTCCTAGGCGATAAGGTGTCTCTCCTCTATTTTAAAGGTGGAGACTGGAGAGTTCAAATCCTTGATGATTAATACAAGTCCAACTAGTTTGTTAAAAAAAAACTTATTATTTTTGTTTTTAGATGATTTTAATTTCGTGTCTAATATTTATAACTTAACATTTGATCCATAATATTTTAACTCCTTTCTTTAGTATGTAACTATTGGATGTTTAGAGTAATTGTTGTGGGTTCTAAACGTACATTTGGTGATCGTGTTTAAATTTGTAACGTTTGGTTACGATGACTTATATATTAGTATTCATATCACTAAAAAAATTAAAAGTGAAAATTAAAGAAAAAAAGTTAACCCAAAAGAAAATTTTAATGTAAAAAAATAAAGCAATGATAAAAAGATAACCCGGAAAGAATGTAAAAAGCTAATAGAAAACTATAACTTTATTAAATTTTAGGGATTATAAAGTAATTTATTAAAGTTTAGTGGCAATAGTGTAAACTGAAAAACTAAAAGAAAAAAATAATAAAGAGGTGTTAGTAAAACATTTGTAATAACTTTCTTGAAAAAACACGGCTAGAACTGAACGGGCCTGGGTTTGAACCAGGGTCCATAGGCAACCAAACATAAATTATATACCACACCAATTGGCGTTTTTTGTGTTAACTGGTAATAAGCCCGCGCGCGTTGCGGCGCAGGCACATCGGAAATATCGAATGGATTAGTCCAAACGTCATGTGATGCGTTAACCATACGAAAACGCGTGCGTTCGACATATTAGATTGAACTCAGTATAACCTATATAAGCATGAAAGCATATTATATTTGACCTGACTTGTTTCCCAAAAAAGTTTACGTCGAAACGTAGACCAACTCGAATTAATACAGACACATACATAAAAATATGCACGTAAAAATGTTTTTAAACAAAAACGTATTATATTTGACCTGACTTTTCTAAAAAAAAATTTACGTTAAAACATAGACACTCAAATTTATATTTATACGTACATAAAAATATGCACGTAAAAAAAGTTTTTTAAAGTAAAAGAATGATAGAGGTAAACAAAAGAATTTAATAAACAAAAGTTAGTGATGGAAAATTAAAGAGAAAAATGCCCGGATAGTCCCTGTGGTTTGGCCTTATTTCAGCTATAGTCCCTATCTTTCTAAAACGACTTGAATAGTCCCTGTGGTTTTCCATTTTGTTCTCGGATAGTCCCTGGGTCTAACTTCAGTTACTTTTCTCTGTTAAGTGGGTGTTGAAATGACCAAAATGCCCTTTCCTTAAAAGGCCAAACCATAGGGACTATCCGAGCACCTTCTTCATTTTTATTTATACCACCACCACCGTCACCTTCACTGCTGCCATCACCACTCCCCACCACCGCCATCCCCTTCCACCACCACACCTCCGCCTTCTAAACCCATACCCGCCTCCACCATCAACCACCCATCCCCAAATTCAAACCCTAATCTCTAAATCCCCAAAATCTTCTTCCTAAAATTCAAACCCTCCCCTGTTCTTGCAATCGGCACAGAAGCTAACTGTCCGGTGAAATTGTTGCCCCTAAAATTATGGGTTATTGAAAGATCTCCGACATCGTTTGGAACTAACGAAGGGGTACGTATGTCATTAGATGCAAAATATTGAAGGTATGCATTAGACGGATTAAATGGTGCACATGTGGTGTAATGAAAAGATGGAATCCGGCCCGAAAGATGATTACCACTAACATCGAAGACTGTCATACAAGGAACGCCAAGTTTATCACTGATCTCACCAGTCAACTTATTCGAACTCAAATCAAGAAAATGCAACTTCTTGCATATATCCAACCCTTTAGAGATTTCACCAGCGAAAAGATTCTGAGCCAAATTCACCATTTCCAAGCTGCCACAAGCTCCCCAATTGTCGGGAAACGGGCCCTCTAAGATCGTTCTCGGTGCCCATAACAACTGTAGGTTCGGGAGAGTAGTAATTTCTGAAGGAACCGTACCTTCAAAGTAATTAAACTCATCTTCAGGGCCCAACTGTGTTAAATTGTCGCCGGTGTTAAAAAATCCAGGAATCGGATTCAATAAGTTGGAGAACACGGGGATCGACAAATTCAAACAGTTCCCAAGTTGGAGAACTCCGGTCCGGTCCGACAATGGTGGAGGGTTTGAATTTTAGGAAGAAGATTTTGGGGATTTAGAGATTAGGGTTTGAATTTGGGGATGGGTGGTTGATGGTGGAGGCGGGTATGGGTTTAGAAGGCGGTGGCTGATTACGGTGATGAAGGTGGTGGTGGTGGCTGATGGTGGTTGGTGGCTGATTACGGTGATGAAGGTGGTGGTGGCGGATGATGGTGGTTGGTGGTGGTTGTGGCAGTGGTGGCTTGGCGGTGAGAGACGGCGAGGATGATGGGTTGGTGATGGAGGTGTTGACAGGCGGTGGTGTTTTATGGTGGTGGTGGAGATGAAGGAGATGGTGGTTTAGAGAGAGAGAAAAGGGTGTGAAGGTGATGAACTGATGATGAAGAATGAATGTGGTAGGGAATTATAAATAAAAAGAGAAAAATGCCCGGATAGTCCCTGTGGTTTGGCCTTTTAAGGAAAGGGTATTTTGGTCATTTCAACACCCACTTAACAGAGAAAAGTAACTGAAGTTAGACCCAGGGACTATCCGAGAACAAAATGGAAAACCACAGGGACTATTCAAGTCGTTTTAGAAAGATAGGGACTATAGCTGAAATAAGGCCAAACCACAGGGACTATCCGGGCATTTTTCTCAAAATTAAATTAGTAAAAAGGTAGGGGTTAAAAACGCCAAATGTCAAAGTAGAAGGGTAATAAAAACATAGAATGGAGTAAAATGGACTAACTCCAAAAGTGAAAGGGCCAACCAAAGCCGATGGAAACTCCACTGACTTTGATTTTTAAGATAGTATACAATAGTTGTTTCCGCATGTATATATACTAAACTAAAGGTATAATAATAATAATAATTGTATACTAATAATTGATAAACTGAATGAACAGTACGTTTCTTTTATTGATTTTACTAATAATTGATAACGTTTCTTTTATTGATTTTTTTTTATTTTTATGTGTTATTTAGTAGTTTTTTACATGTGTTATGTGGTTAGGGATGGCAATCAAACCCGAACCCGCTGGGTAAACCCGAAACCCGCCACATTGGGGACAGGTTTGGGGTCGGTTAATCGGGTTTGGGACGGGTTTGGTAATAGTTTTTATTTTTTTCTCGGGTTTGGGATTTAGTGATATACCCGTTTACCCGTCCCAATTACCCGATAAAGTGTACCCGTTTACCCGATTGTATACCCGATGTAATTTCTTTTATATTATTAAATATGTATATATATGATACATCTATTTTTTACACATATAGGTATTCTATTCCGTATACATTGTAGTCATTTGATATATATTTTTATAATGACAATACAAAATGTAAGCGGTTTGTAGTTACCCGATAGATACCCAATGGGTTTTGAGATGAGTATACCCAACGAGTAATCTTTTTAAATTAACGGGTTTACCCGAAACCCGCGAGTATACCCAATACCCGATGGGTATTTGCCCGCTAGAAACCCGATGGGTTTTGGGACGAGTTTGGGACAAGCTTATCTAACCGGGTTTGGGTTTGGGATTATCTAAACCCGTCCCAAACCCGACCCATTGCCATACCTATATGTGGTTCTTTTATATATCTTATGTAACTTGCGTTTGTTTTTTATCGATGTAATTCACGTGCCAGTATTTTTTAATCATATCAAGATTTTTTCTGTATGGGTTGCTGTAACGAGTGTAGGTGACGTAACAAAACAAAACGATACCGATCAAATTCCCGCCGTGTTGGTATATTTTTGGTCATATCATGATTTTTTTCTCTATTGGTTGCTATAACAAGTGTCAGTACCGTAATTAAACAAACTGATACCCACCCACCGCGCAACGCGCGGATTTAATAACACTAGTAATAATAATAATAATAATAATAATAATAATAATAATAATAATAATAATAATAATAAGACCATGCATAGTCGTTTGTTGAATAATGCCCCACCCTGGGTCGTTTTCTGCCACGTGGCAGTCCAGTCAGCATGGGGGCATTATTGGACGTTTTTGCAAAAGTGACGTAGTGAGAATAATGCCCAATAACGCCCATTCCAATCATTTTTTTTTTATAAAATGGTAGTATTGTATGAGAGTTTTGGTTTGAAAAATTGTAGAAGTGTGTATATATATATATATATATATATATATGGGTGAGAGGTTAAAAAAGAAAAAAAATAAAAATAAAATAAAAGCTAGCCGTTGCCAACTAGCCGTTACCCCTCGTCCCCATTGGTCCAACATTTGCCAGTTCAGCGTTATTCAAAAAACGCCAAAACGATTTTCAGGCCAAAACACGCCCAATAACGCCGTGGGGGGCGGGTGAGGGGCGGAATGGGGCGTTTTTGAGGGGCAATTTTGAAAAAAATGACGCCCACTACGGGTGGTCTAATAATAATAGTAATAATAATAAGAGAAAAGTGTCCGGATAGTCCCTGTGGTTTGTTCAGATTTCATCTATAGTCCCTACATTTTCAAAATTACAGTTATAGTCCCCAATTTTGGCAAATTAATCATATTTTGGTATGATTGTGAATGATTTGAGCAGATGATAATGATGATTGTTCTACAGTTGTTTCTACTAAACGCAAGAAACTCTCTGCTTATGCTGTAAGATAAGATTTTATTTAATAACATAGATAAGTAGCTTCAGTTTGTTTTTCCTTTCTTTCTCTAAAATGCAGAATTTTCATATTCAGTCGGTTCATGTCCGATTACAGATCTTTGTGCTTCACATAATTGTTCCAACATCGTTGAAAGTATGTTTTTTTGTAATTTTGAATTTTAAATTCTGAACTGATTTACTCTAATTCTCGTTTTTGTATTTCAGCCTGATCAGAGTTGTTTGAAATTCATACAATCGTCTGCGGGTTACTTTAGGTTTGTGAATTTTTTTAAACTGTTGATAATCTTGATAATTTTTATTTTAAAGTGTATGAATATATCTCAGCTCTGTTTTCTTCGAGCGACCAGTGGTAGAAGCATCTGTGGAGCCAGAATGGTTTTAGAATATGTTAATATGGATATTGATAGTATTGAATTTATGTTAATATGGATATTGATAGTATTAAAATAAATTATCTTTGTTTATTTCTAGACTCCATCCTACTTGATTCCACAAAAGCAGGTAAAGCACAACATCCTAGGCACCTGTCACATACGTTAAAATAAAGGTCAATACACATAGTGTAAAGGTGAGCATACAAGTTTGATAATATAATAGAGTTCGAAATCGTTTACGCATAACCAGCATGTAACATGTACAAAGTGAAGGCAAGTAGGTTATCGACAGAGAAATATGCAATGACGTGACTGCGAGTTGTAGAATGCGCAACACATATCCCCACTGGGACATGTGAAGTAAAGCCCTTAACAACCCTTGTCCACGACAGGTGCTGAGTCCAAACTATAGTACTATCGTTGCTAAGGTGTCAGGCAACAATCACTGTGTTAACATAACATACAAGCATTCATCGAATAACACGTAACATGCAATAGCGGTCAGCGTATAAATAGTGTTTGCGTAGTGTTTCGATTGTGATTTAGAATAAGTAACGTATGTAACACCCAAAAGTGCGTAAAGCAAAAAGGGATCGAGTATACTCACAGATTGTGTTTAACAAGTAAACACTCTCTTAGATTGAAGGAGCGCTGAGAGAGATTAGCCTGAACAGTTAACGATAGCATAACGATGAGCGGTGCGTTAAATGGTGAAGAGTGATTAAGTGTCGGATGGTTATCCGATCGGATGGCAATCCGATCGGATGGCCACTCGATCGGATGTAAATCCGTTCGGATGGTCATCCGATCGGATGGCCATTCGATTGGATTGACATTCGTTTGGTAAGGATGTGTTTGTGTATGATGGCTTTGAAGTTTTCGTTGTAGCATTTTGAAAACAGTGAAGTATCTCTACCCTTCAGGTCGTCGATCGAACAGTCGTTCGATCGGATAGCGATCCAATTGGCAGGACACTTAGTGAGAACAAGTTCACAGCAGGATTGTCACTCGATCAGATAGTAATCCGATCGGGTGCAATCCGTTAGTTACTGAAAATCTTTGAAAATTGCGAAAAATGATTAAGTGTCAAAGTTCCAAATGTCACATGGTCGGATGGTCGTTCGATCGGATGACTATCCGATTGAGCGGCAATCCGTTCGACCTTCAGATCTTTTTAAAAGTTGAATAAAAGTTTAAGTGTGAACCTCAAGTGCAATCCGATCGGATTACAGTTCGATCGGATGGCATTCCGATCGGACGAAAATCCGTCCCAACGAATCTGATCGTCTTAAACTTGATTATTCTGAAAGTTTGCGGTTTATTCGAGACGGTATGACAACGTGTTAAACAATAGAAACCCCATCTTCACCCAAGTGATCCGATCGAACAGGAACCACCCTAGTCCGATCAGTTAACTGTTCGAGACGGTTGTTCATGTTTAACCCGAAGTCGGTTGTCTCTTTGATAGAAACCAGACCTTGAACCAACACATCACTAAGAAAGAGTAGAAGGTCTGTGCAAGCTCCGATTCTATCGATTTTGAGTGCGTTGAGTGTAAAAGAGTTGAAAGAAAGTTAGAAAACCATCTTTCAATCCTTTTAATCATGAATATGTGTAAATCTATGCGAAAACATTGTTTATTCATGTGGAAATCCTTCAGATATCAGTTGTTCGTGATGGTATGAGGCCAAAACTTGAAGTTCATAAGAACTCCATGATGACATCACCCTAAAACACCTCAAATCCACTGATTTCACGGTTAAAAGTTAAGATTAAAAGGTGAAAAAGATGAAGGAGTGCATGTAGATCATAGAAGTACAAGATTTAGGTTGAAAACTTACAAGAAACGCGAGAAATCGAGAGAAATGAGGCTTGAGTGCGGCTGGTCGAGTGGAGGAGCTGTCACATCACAAATGATGGGACAGGAGGGTATTTATAGGGTTTCCAAAATAGGAAAGTGCACAAGGGTCGGATTGGCCACCGATCGGATGGCGCCTCGATCGGATTGCAATCCGATCGGATGGCCACTCGATCGGTTGGCCATTCGATTCAGGTGTCCGGCATGTTGAGTTTTGTTGTTTCGATTCGCGTGTTGAGTGTGGCGATGCGTTTCGAGCGAGCGATGCGATAGAATTACCCATTACTTACACAAATAACCTAACTACTACATCTAACATACAATCACTATAAATAACTTGCGTTTAGCGTTTGCGATTCGATTGCGATTGCGATAGAGTTGCGATTGTGTTTCGATTAATCACCACAAAACATAACGTAAACACGCACAAGTAGCACGTAAGTAACACACACACGTAAAACAATATCCAGAGCGCATAATTCGTGCTGCGAATGCGATTGCGATGCGGTAAGCGATAAAGCGATAAACATGCGATAAACATCGATTAACCCTCGATTATTAATAGATACTCCACATAATACAACTAAGGCAATAAAATAGAAGGTTCGATTACAAGTCAAAGAAGTCAAAACAGTAGTTGAGCAAGGAGTGAGAGATCGCAATTAGCAATCTTTTCTTCCTTTGACTTCAATCTTGACTTTGACTTTGACTTTCGTAACACGGGGTGTTACAGCCTCCCCTACTTTAGGGAATTTCGTCCCGAAATTAGGCTGAAGCCGTAACAAACAGCTTCGGGTACTTCGCCTTCATGTCACTTTCGAGTTCCCAGGTGAACTCTGCGCCTCGTTTGCCTTCCTAGCGAACCTTCACGATGGGAATGCGTGAACGCCTGAGCTTCTTGGTTTCTCGATCCATGATCTCGACAGGCTTCTCCACGAAGTGTAATGTTTCGTCCACTTATAGATCCTCTAGTGGAACTTGTAAATCCTGCTCGGCTAGGCACTTTCTGAGGTTCGATACATGGAAAGTCGGTTGAACGTTGCTAAGTTCCTCCGGTAGTTCGAGTCTGTAGGCCACTTTTTCAATCCTTTCCAGAATCTTAAAGGGTCCAACATATCGAGGCGCGAGCTTTCCTTTCTTGCCGAATCTGATCACACCCTTCCAAAGTGATACCTTTAGGAGTACGTGATCGCCAACGTCAAATTCAAGGGGCTTGCATCGTCTATCGGCGTAACTTTTCTGACGACTCCGAGCTTTCAGCGGGTTGTCTCGAATTTGGAGGATCTTGTCAGTCGTTTCTTGTAGTAGCTCAGGACCGGTTAGTTGCGCATCTCCGATCTCATGCCATACAATCGGCGATCGACATTTCCTTCCGTACAATGCCTCAAATGGTGCCATTTGTATACTAGAATGATAACTGTTATTGTACGAGAAATCGACTAAAGGTAAGTGAGCGTCCCAATTACCACCGAAATTAATGACACACGAGCGGAGCATATCTTCAAGAGTACGAATCGTTCTTTCAGTCTGACCGTCGGTTTACCGTGTCGACAAATGATCTAATCGGTGTAGATTCGGGCTAATTTTTCCACCTTAAAGTCTTTTCGTATCGTCAGGAAATGAGCAGATTTAGTCAAACGGTCAACGATAACCCAGATGCTATCGTGTCCTGAGGTTGCACAAGCAAGCCGGATGGTCTTTGTTGTTCGGCCTTGACTTTCGAGCAAGTCGGGCATTTCGAAACATAGATTGCGATATCCTTCTTCATCCCAGGCCACCAGTATCATTGACGAAGGTCATGATACATCTTGTCGGCACCAGGATGAATGGAATATCGTGACTTGTAGGCTTCATCCAACATGATTTGTCGCAAGTTAGTACGTTTGGGAATCCAAATTCGGTCCAAATAATGGAATATCCCATTCGATTTATTTACTAACTGCTCGCCATTATGATAAATTCTTTCCTTCTTCAAACTGCGTACGGTAAAACAAGCATGCTGAGTGTCACAGATGAGGGTCTCGAGATGATGCTGGGCGTGAACACTACAAACACTATGCAAATAGCTTCATCTGCTGAGGGCGTCGTCAACGACATTTGCTTTGCAAGGATGATAACGAATCTCACAGTCATAATCGTTGAGAAGTTCTACCCATCGGCGTTGACGCATATTCAGTTCTTTTTGGCTAAAGATGTGTTGTAGGCTCCTATGGTCGGTGAAGACCGTACACTTGGTACCATAAAGGTAGTGTCGCCAAATCTTCAATGCAAAAACAACTGCGCCTAGCTCGTGGGTTGTATAGTTCTTCTCGTGGATCTTGAGCTGACGAGATGCGTAAGCGATAACCTTGTCCCGTTGCATGAGAACACAACCAAGACCAAGGTTCAAGGCATCACAATAGACAATGAAGTCATCGTTTCCGTCGGGTAAAGCAAGAACGGGAGCATTGCAGAGCATATGCTTGAGAGTTTGAAAGGCAGTCTCTTGTTCGGTTCCCCAAACAAAAGGCTTGTCTTTATGCGTTAAGGAAGTAAGCGGGACAGCGATTTTTGAGAAGTCAGCGATGAATCGACGGTAATAGCCCGCCAATCCGAGAAACGAACGAATATCGGATGGTGATTTTGGAGTAACCCAACTCTTAACAGCTTCCATCTTCGCAGGGTCGATGTGAATACCTTGACTATTAACAATGTGACCAAGTAATTGAACCTCCTCCAGCCAAAATTCACACTTGGAGAATTTGGCATAGAGTCGATTCCCCTGGAGTAGCTCGAGTAACAAATGTAGATGTTGCGCGTGTTCGGTTTTTGACTTCGAATAGATAAGAATATCATCGATGAACATGATGACGAAACGGTCAAGAAATGGTTTACACACACGATTCATCAAATCCATGAAAACCGCGGGTGCATTGGTTAAACCAAAGGGCATTACGATGAATTCATAATGGCCATAGCGGGTTCGAAAAGCGGTTTTCGGAATATCTTCCTCCTGAATGTGTAACTGATGATAACCAGAGCGTAAATTGATCTTTGAAAAACATAAGGCACCTTGCAATTGATCAAACAAATCATCGATTCGGGGCAGGGGATAGCGGTTCTTGATTGTCAGCTTATTCAACTCCCTATAGTCGATGCACATCCGGAACGTCCCATCCTTCTTTTTGACGAAAAGAACTGGTGCGCCCCAAGGAGAGGTGCTAGGGCGAATGAAGCCTTTATCAAGCAATTCCTGAAGCTGACTCGAGAGTTCGCGCATTTCGAATGGAGCGAGGCGATAAGGAGATTTAGCAACAGGATTGGCTCCAGGAATGAGGTCAATACGAAAATCAATATCATGACTCGGAGGTAAACCAGGTAAATCATCAGGAAATACATTTGGAAACTCGCAAATGATAGGGACATCTTTCATGAATGTCTTCCCTTTCTTTTCCTCCTCCGCTACTACAATGTTTGCCAAGAAAGCTCTGTATTCCTTGCGAAGATACTTGCTCGCTTGGACACACGACATGTGTTGGAGTTTCTTCGACGTGACTTCACCGTAAACACACAATTGATCACCATTAGCGAGAGAGAAGCGAATCATCTTATCGAAGCAAACAACTTCAGCATGATTCTCACGAAGCCATGCCTACTATGACGTCAAAATTACCGAGCTGCATCGGAATAAGATCGATAGGGAATATGTGATTGTTGAGTTCGAGAGTACAATCACGAAGAACAGAATTGATAGCGACGGTTCTTCCGTTGGAAACTTCAACATCGAACGTCGAGGGGAGATGGGCGCGCTTACGATTAAGGAGCTTTTTGAATTTAAACGATACAAAACAGTTATCGGCTCCTGTATCAAATAAACACGAAGCATATATACCATTCACAAGGAACATACCATTGACCACATTGTTATCGGCTTGAGCTTGACGGACGTTGATGTTGAAAGTACGTCCGCGTGCTGCTGGCTGCTGCTGCTGTTTCTGGGGCTGCTGCTGCTGTGGCTCTTGCTTCACCACTCGATTTGGGCACATGTTTGCGAAGTGTTTGGGATCACCAGATGCAAAGCAAGCTCTAGCATGAATCGCGGGTGCAGGAGCCGCTTGTTGGCCATGAGGAGCGGGAAGTAGAGCTTGTTGAGCAGGAGCTTGACCCTGGGCTGGAGCTGGAGCTTGACGCGGACCTGTACGGCAGTTAGCGGTGAAGTGGTCGTACATGTTGCAATGCACACAGTATCTGCAAGCGATTCCCACTGGGTGGTGATAAGTACAAGTAGGGCAAGCCGGGTGAGCACCAGTGTATGCACGCTTCGCCGGCGGTGCATGGGTAACCGGTGCTGCTACTTGGCGGTGTTGGGGCTGCGGTTGAGCTGGAACCGACTGGAGCGGGGCAGCAGTTGTGACAGCGCAATTTTTGTTACTGTTATTGTTGTTCTTCCTCTTGCGACGGGAGGACTTTGAAGACTGCGGAGCGGCGGCTGTTTCAGCGGTGACAGCGGTAGCTTGATGCAGATTCTTGGAGGCTTTTTCCCAATAACCAACCTTGACTCGCTTGTCCTTTATCTCAGCAGCGAGTAAGAAAGTTTCCTCAATTGTTGACGTCTTTGCCGCTTGAACGAAATCAGCCACACAATCCGGAAGAGCACGGATATACTTCTTGATGGTGATTTCAGGCGTAGAGACTTGACTAGGACAGATTATACTCAACTGCTTAAAGTGAGCAGTCAAACCAGCGTTGTCGCCATCCTTTTGCTTGATATGCCAGAACTCGACCTCCAGGTTTTGGCGTTTGTGGGGAGGGCAGAACTCTTGCATCATAACGTCCTTCAACTCATCCCACGTCAGCCCGTAAGCTACATCATTTCCGCGCTTGTTTATCTCGGCCGTCCACCAATCTAGAGCTCGGGATTGGAAGACGCCAGTGGCGTTAAGAGTACGGAGATTATCAGGACAGCCACTCTGGCACAGGGTGACTTCGATATAATCAAACCACTGGAAAATGGCCGTAGACCCATCTTCGCCGGTAAATTCTTTCGGGCCGCAGGCTTTGAACTGCTTGAAGCTAAAAGCAGACTTTGGCGAATCAGTCCGGGACTCTTCGGACGACTTGCTGCCGTTTTCATTCAGTTCGCTAACGATCTGGGGAATAACCTTCGCAATCTGCTTAGCGACCAAAGAGGCGATGCGCTTATCCTCATGATTGCGATGAGCTCAGCGCGAGTGAAATGATCCAAATGACGACATTGTCTGCAACAGACAGCGCCATAGGATTCAAAACGCTATATAATCGAATCTCTCCTCACACGTACTACTACTAAAGCTCAGGAACACAATCACATACCACATAGACACATAATCATGTAAGTACGTAATCACGTAAGTCACAGAAACACGTAAGCACGTAAGGCACAGAAGCTCATAAGGCAGTCAGAACACAGAAACCATACTATATTTGCACGTATTCACCTATCATTGAAATTTCGCGCGTTCGGGAGTAGCGATTGCGATTAGCGAGTACACAACGAGTAGTATAGCATAAGCGAGTAACATAGCATGCGATTTTCCACAAGTAGCAACGATTTGTTAGCGTTGTGTAGTGTGTCGTGTACCATAGGCGGAGCAAGAAGCGTTAAATCGAAACCATCAGTATCTCAATATGCTAACATTTAAACAAAACCACATAAAACACATAAAATCCCTCTTAAAACGACAAATATCAGAGTCAGCAGTTGCAGGCTCGGAATCGAAACACATAAAATCAGTGATTGCGAAATTGAAATCAAAAATGGATTGTCTACGGCTTGATAGACGTCGACTACCCAAAATGGTTCGACTATTCACAAGGACTTTTGGTACACACCTTGGCTTTCGGAACTGTGCTCTCGCCTAGTTTTTGGGCGAACGACACGCATTCTTCCAGTTACAGTGTGACTTCAAGTCATTGGAGTCCGTCGAGACTTTTGTGAGAGTGTTGTAAGATCAAAATAGAGGGCGGAACAAGTTGTCAAGGTTCGGGTTTCACCCCTGACTTAACAACTTCGTTCATGTTTTGATAAAATAGAGAGGAAAATTTGCGTCGAAGTGCGGATTTCACTCCTAATCCAAAGCAAATTCTCTTGTTTTATAATAAAATGCGGGTCGAACAAGCGATTCAGTCGAGAGTTTGCGGTTTTCATACCTAATCTCGACCTAACCACTAGTTCATTTTCGAAATTAGTGTGCAGTGATAGTGTAGCGTTCGGCGAGTGCGAGCGAGAATAACAAGTAAGCTTGTACAAAACCCCTAAAGGGTATGCACAAGTCGGTCTGTTGGTACCTAGACTATAGACTAGGTCGTTTCTAAGACATCGACCCGGACTAGGTCGAGTCTTGCCTAATTCCCTATAGTTATGGCTCTGATACCAATCTGTCACACCCCAACCGATGACGGAAACATCGGGGCATGGCACTGAGCGAAACAGATTGTCAAGAGAAATTCCATAACAACTAAATTACCGGATAGTTAATATTATGTCCCATACCATAACCTACCAAGCAATCAAATTATTACAGACATTGATATCCTCAAAACAAAACATGTTTCGATAACTCAGATTTAAATAAGTAAAATAAATTGTCTTTGTTTGTTTCTAGACTCCATCCTACTTGATTCCACAAAAGCAGGTAAAGCACAGCATCCTAGGCACCTGTCACATACGTTAAAATAAAGGTCAATACACATAGTGTAAATGTGAGCATACAAGTTTGATAATATAATAGAGTTCGAAATCGTTTACGCATAACCAGCATGTAACATGTACAAAGTGAAGGCAAGTAGGTTATCGACAGAGAAATATGGACAGACGTGACTGCGAGTTGTAGAATGCGCAACACATATCCCCACTGGGACACGTGAAGTAAAGCCCTTAACAACCCCTGTCCACGACAGGTGCTGAGTCCAAACTATAGTACTATCGTTGCTAAGGTATCAGACAACAATCACTGTGTTAACATAACATACAAGCATTCATCGAATAACATGTAACATGCAATAGCGGTCAGCGTATAAATAGTGTTTGCGTTGTGTGTCGATTGTGATTTAGAATAAGTAACGTATGTAACACTCAAAAGTGCGTAAAGCAAAAAGGGATCGAGTATACTCACAGATTGTGTTTAACAAGTAAACACTCTCTTAGATTGAAGGGGGCGCTGAGAGAGATTAGCTTGAACAGTTAACGATAGCATAATGATGAGCGGTGCGTTAAACGGTGAAAAGTGATTAAGTGTCGGATGGTTATCCGATCGGATGGCAATCCGATCGGATGGCAATCTGATCGGATGGCCACTCGATCGGATGTCAATCCGTTCGGATGGCCATTCGATTGGATTGACATTCGTTTGGTTAGGATGTGTTTGTGTATGATGGCTTTGAAGTTTTCGTTGTAGCATTTTGAAAACAGAGAAGTATCTCTAGCCTTCAGGTCGTCGATCGAACAGTCGTTCGATCGGATAGCGATCTAATTGGCAGGACACTTAGTGAGAACAAGTTCACAGCAGGATTGTCACTCGATTAGATAGCAATTCGATCGGGTGAAATCCATTAGTTACTGAAAATCTTTGAAAATTGCAAAAAATGATTAAGTGTCGAAGTTCCAAATGTCACATGGTCGGATGGTCGTTCGATCGGATGACTATCCGATTGAGCGGCAATCCGTTCGACCTTCAGATATTTTTGAAAGTTGAATAAAAGTTTAAGTGTGAACATCAAGTGCAATCCGATCAGATTGCAGTTCGATCGGATGGCAATCCGATCGGACGATAATCCGTCCCAACGAATCTGATCGTCTTGAACTTGATTATTCTGAAAGTTTGCGGTTTGCTCGAGACGGTGTGACAACGTGTTAAACAACAGAAACCCCATCTTGACCCAAGTGATCCGATCGAATAGGAACCACCCTAGTCCGATCAGTTAACTGTTCGAGACGGTTGTTCATGTTTAACCCGAAGTCGGTTGTCTCTTTTATAGAAACCAGACCTTGAACCAACACATCACTAAGAAAGAGTATAAGGTCTGTGCAAGCTCCGATTCTATCGGTTTTGAGTGCGTTGAGTGTAAAAGAGTTGAAAGAAAGTTAGAAAACCATCTTTCAATCCTTTTAATCATGAATATGTGTAAATCTATGCGAAAACATTGTTTATTCATGTGGAAATCCTTCAGATCTGAGTTGTTCGTGATGGTATGAGGCCAAAACTTGAAGTTCATAAGAACTCCATGATGATATCACCCTAAAACACCTCAAATCCACTGATTTCACGGTTAAAAGTTAAGATTCAAAGGTGAAAAAGATGAAGGAGTGCGTGTAGATCATAGAAGTACAAGATTTAGGTTGAAAACTTACAAGAATCGCGAGAAATCGAGAGAAATGAGGCTTGAGTGCGGCTGGTCGAGTGGAGGAGCTGTCACATCACAAATGATGGGACAGGAGGGTATTTATAGGCTTTCCAAAATAGGAAAGTGCACAAGGGTCGGATTGGCCACCGATCGGATGACGCCTCGATCGGATGGCAATCCGATAGGATGGCCACTCGATCTGTTGGCCATTCGATTCAGGTGTCCGGCGTGTTGAGTTTTGTTGTTTCGATTCGCGTGTTGAGCGTTGCGATGCGTTTCCAGCGAGCGATGCGATAGAATTACCCATTAGTTACACAAATAACCTAACTACTATATCTAACATACAATCACTATAAATAACTTGCGTTTAGCGTTTGCGATTCGATTGCGATTGCGATAGAGTTGCGATTGCGTTTCGATTAATCACCACAAAACATAACGTAAACACGCACAAGTAGCACATAAGTAACACACACACACGTAAAACAATATACAGAGCGCCTAATTCGTGCTGCGAATGCGATTGCGATGCGGTAAGCGATAAAGCGATAAAACATGCGATAAACATCTATTAACCCTCGATTATTAATAGATACTCCACATAATACATCTAAGGTAATAAAATAGAAGGTTCGATTTCACGTCAAAGAAGTCAAAACAGTTGTTGAGCAAGTAGTGACAGATCGCAATTAGCAATCTTTTCTTCCTTTGACTTCAATCTTGACTTTGACTTTGACTTTCGTAACACTGGTGTTACAGCCGTTACGCGCGACAACGCAATCCTCTTCAACAATCCAAGAACCTCTTCGAATATCATTCATCATCATGTTCATGTGGTCATCATCAGAAACCCTCGGCAATGGCGGCTAGGGTTTCAGCGAGCCGATTGCAGGTTAGTTCTCTTTTTCTTTGCTTAATTTTGCTGGTGTAAGATATGGTGCACTCAATTTCCCCCTTTCTCATTGTTGAATGGTTTGATTTTGCCCTGACTTTCTCATTGTTGAAGGGTTTAAAATTGAAATCGATTTTGTTTTCATTGTGATTTCTGAATGGCGATTAAAATATTGTCATTCTTGAACGCAGATTCTACTTCATAACCAGAACAAATATTCTAGAGAAAGGGGTGTTGAATTTTGGGGATGATCACATAAATCCTAAATTCAAATTGCAGCCTTTCATCTTAACTCATATTAAATAAATTCTTTAAACAAAAGTATGTTGCAAACTTTGATTTTACTTTATAAACTCTAATGAGTTTTTGTTGAAACTCTTAAGAAGTAAATATAAAATTTCTTCTACTTACAAAGTTGATAAAATAGACTAAATAAATTTGTAGGAATTGGTTTAGTTTGCCATGGTTCAGCATGAATATGATTAGAAAAATGGATCTCATCCAAGCAAAAGGCTAAGCTAACTAATATGCTTTCTAGATTTAATAGATTTAAAAAAAATAACATTTTGGAAGGTAATGTCCATTTGACCAAATTTGGGTAATCTGTCTAAAAAATATTCTGAGCTCAGCAGACTCTGGTGAAGAATTCATTTACCAATATGGTTCTGACGAAACCCATTTACCAATATGATTCCGACGAAATAGAAGGAGCTCCGGTCAACAAGTGGCTACCGACTTAGATGAGGGTGTCGATTATCTTACTTATCAATTAAATAGGCTAAGCCAACCTTCAATGATGATGTTCGGTGATTGGAACTGCTCAGAACTATTAAGGTCTTTATGATGGCAGAATATGGTGGTGAAGGATCAGTAGGAGTGTAGGACTTGAAGGAGTATTTGCGCACGGGAACGATGCAAGTCTATTCGGGTGTGATGATTAAAGTTGGTTATGTAAGTTTTCTCTTTTGACTGCTATATCGGATCAAAAATCGGGTCGCCCCGCCGCGAAGCATGGGTGTAACCCCCTAGTTATAAATATATTCTAAAATGTTTTCCACTGTACCACTTGTTATTACTATATATTATTATTACTATATATTACTATATATTAATAACAGAATTTAAATGAATAGTGATTTTAATATTATAATAATATATAGTTTTTTAATACTTTTATAACTTTAATATGATAGTGATAGTTATTTTCTTTACTTTTTAACTTTAATCCTTTTTATAATATAAGGGGTTGTGATAAGTTTGGTGTCAACCGGTATAATAGAAGAAACATAATATTATAATAATATATAGTTTTTTAATACTTTTATTATTTTAATATTATAATAAGAGTTATTTTCTTTACTTTTTAACTTTAATTTTTTTTAATATCAGGGGTTGGGATAAGCTTGGTGTCAACCGGTATCGAACTAGTACTGGTATCGAAAATACTGTGACGGTCCTGTTCGGTATCAGTACATGAAGGTAAAAACCGGCACTAATACAGAAAACACCAAAAGTTGGTGCCGAATTGATATTGGAAATATTTTGGTTCGGGAAATTCAATGCTACTACCGGTACCATTTGCTCATCCCTGATCACGGTTACCGTACGAACAACGATATCGTACAACTTTTTTTGTTGATTTTCTTCAACTTTTAATTTTTTCTTTTTTTAGTTTCAGGGGTAGGGATGAGCTCGGTGCCAACCGATACAGAATCGGTACTGATACCGAAAATACCGGTTACGGTACCGGTATATGAAGGTAAAAAACGATAGTGAACCGGTACCAGGAACGCCAAAAGTCGGTACCGAATCGGTACTTAAGATCTTTCGGTTCGACAAATTTGGTACCGGTACCCAGAACAATTTGCTCATCTCTGACCACGGATTTCATACGAACAACATCGTTACCATACGACTTTTTTGGTTGATTTTCTTTCGGTTATCTTTTAGTGTTTTTTTTCTACATTTTCTTTTTATTCTTGTCAGCAGTTCCGTTCGCAACATGCTCGTAGTGATTTCAAAACACATGTAAACACGGAGTAAATAACAAAAGAAATTCGCCGCAACGCGACGACGAACTTCTTTAAACCTAGTTAGTTACGAATCACAATTAAACAGTATAACATTTAAAAAATAGAAGTTCTTAAAAAGTAAGAAATAATAATATAACATTATTTATGAAATTCGACTAAATTATATTATAGGATGAAAACATTGCTTATTTTATTTTTTATGTTAACTAGGTTTATCACTATGGACGCGTTGCGGCGAACTTCTTTTGTCATTTAGTATGTGTTTATATGTGTTTTGAAATCACTACGAGCGCGTTACGCACAGAACCGCTGACACGAATAAAAAGAAAATGTAGAAAAAAAAACAGTATAAGATAACCGAAAGAAAATCAACAAAAAAAGTTTTATGGTAATGATGTTGTTCGTATGACACCCGTGGTCAGAGATGAGCAAATGGTATTGGGTACCGGTACCGAATTTACCGAACTGAAAGATTTTAAGTCAATTCGGTAGCAACTTTTGGCGTTCCTGGTACCGGTTTGCTACTAGTTTTTACCTTCGTATGCCTGTACCGTAACCGGTATTTTCGGTACCAGTTCCAATTTAGTATCGGTTGGCACCAAGCTCATCCCTAGCCCTTAAACTAAAAAAAAAACACTAAAAGTTGAAGAAAATCAATAAAAAAAGTTGTATGATACCGTTGGTGTTTGTACGGTACCCATAATCAGATATGAGCAAATGGTATTGGTTAGGAGTACCGAATTTCCCGAACTAAAAATTTTCAATATCAATTCGGTACCGACGTTTGATGTTTTCTATACCAGGCTGGTGCCGGTTTTCACCTTCATGTACCGAGACCGAACAGGACCGTACCGGTATTTTGATAAAAGATGGATAAATGGAAAAACAAACCGAATTTCCTAAACCGAAAGATTTTAAGTCAATTCGGTAGCAACTTTTAGCGTTCCTTGTACCGGTTTGCTGCCAGTTTTTACCTTCATATACCGTATCGTAACTGGTATTTTCGGTACCAGTACCGATTTAATATCGGTTGGCACCGAGCTCATCCCTAGCGCTGAAACTAAAAAAAAGGAAACACTAAAAGTTGAAGAAAATCAATAAAAAAAGTTGTACGATACCGTTGATGTTTGCAAAATACCCGTGATCAGGGATGAGCAAATGGTATTGGTTAGGAGTACCGAATTTCCCGAACTAAAAATTTTCAATATCAATTCGGTACCGACATTTGATGTTTTCTGTACCAGGCTGTTGCCGATTTTTACCTTCATGTACCGAGACCGAACATGACACTTACAACAGACTTGCCACGTGGCAAGCTTTGAGTGGTGAGAGTACTATTCACAAACTTGCCTTTTTAATATATAGGAGAATATTTGTTCTTACTTTATATATATATATATATATATATATATATATATATATATATATATATATGTATATATAGGGGAAGGTTAAAATGAGAACCACCTCGAGTTGTAAGAACCCGCGAGAACCACCCCCGCGGGGGGCCGTTGACCACGATTTTTTTTTACAACTAGATGTGTATATTTTAACAACCTACGTAAAGTTTGGGTTTAAACGGCGCGCCCGAGGGGGTAGTTTTTTACGCCCAAAGTTTGGGTTTTTTTATTTTTTTTTTAATTTTTCTTTTTTTTTTAACCAAACTTTGGGCGTAAGAAACTACCCCCTCGGGCGCGCCGTTTAAACCCAAACTTTACGTAGGTTGTTAAAATATACACATCTAGTTGTAAAAAAAAAATCGTGGTCAACGGCCCCCCGCGGGGGTGGTTCTCGCGGGTTCTTACAACTCGAGGTGGTCCTCATTTTAACTTATTCCTATATATATATATATATATATATATATATATATATAAAATCAAGTTGACCAATATTTTTTGATTAGATATGCTAAACCTTTCCATAAAATACGACCTTACTTCAAATTTATCTTTAATTTTAAATTTATAATTATAATGATATTTTTGAATTAAATCTTAAAAAAGAAAAGATTTTTATGATTTTTTTATATTATACTTATAGTGATAATTACATTT